>OZ010726.1:0-662253 GCA_963932345.1 Ophion ventricosus | reverse complement strand
GTCGTTTCCCGGCACGGTGGATCGGTCGTGGTGGTCACGTTGCGTGGCCACCGCGGTCACCCGACCTGAATCCCTTGGATTTTTTCTTGTGGGGATTCCTTAAAGGTCGGGTGTATAAAACCGTGCCGCGGAATGAGGACGACCTCCGTCACCGAATTGAAGAGGCGAAGGATTCCGTGACGGAGGAGATGCTTCACGCGGTCCAGGTAAACCTCATCGAGAGGGCGAGAAAATGCATAGACGCCGCTGGCGGGCACTTTGAGCAGTTGTAAATGGGTGCGTTTAACCTAGCAATTGATAATCTTCATTTTTTATACAAAAATAATAGAATAATAAGGCAAAGACACTTGGTTTTATCATAACAAAAAAAAAGAAATATATGCACATCGAGCTTTTATGATTATTAAGCATAATAGTTGATTGGATATTTCTTTGCAGCTAATCTAAAAGGCGGCCCGTGTATCAACGCAAATGTTTATGTGTTACCGCACTTGATGGCTTCGTCGACGAACAGCCCTTGGGTTTTCGTGTGTCCACGCATGCTCGTTGTGGCTGTTGCGTGTGCAATAATTTCGCCGGAAATGCACGGCCAGCCTCATACTGCTCAACAAGCCAGATGCAACAATTTATCCATGTCGCTGCATCGCCATCGTGCAGTTCTTGCATTGACGTTCGATGGAAGGATACCAACCATCGCTCTTCAAGACCCGGTGTACCGTACAGCGGCTACGGCACGCATGCTCGTTGTTGGGTCCTCCTGCACAGCTTTTAATACGTCTTCCATATTTGAATTTCACACTGCTCGTTGCCGTCCACCGTTCAACCCATCTTTTGGCATTACCAACCCCGTTTTTCGTGACCATATTATGTTAAGGCGCGGATGCCGATTGCGATTCGGGTATCAATAATTCGCGACGCTTCTACCGCAAGTCAGCGAATCCGTAGCAAATAATCAAAAATTATCAAATATTATGACAAATTTTGTTAAATTATGTGTTTATCGTTCTATTATTTAAGTTCTTTCATGTTATGTTTCGTTATTCCTGTTCCTATGTTACTTCATTTCTGTTCTTATCTTTGGTTATTCCTGTTTTTATGTTACGTTATTTCTGTTCTTGTGTTTCGTCATTCCTCTTCTTATGTTATTTTATTCTGTTCAAAATTGTTGTTATTTTATTGTGTTCAAAATTCTTGTTATTTTATTATGTTAAAAATTCGTATGTTATGTTGCGTTATTCAGTTAAAAATAAATTATTATAATTAAAAATAAACTGTTATATTATGTACCTGACGTGAGGAATGTTCTACGAAAACGGAGCGAGCGTTTGACGGATATCGGCGCGCGTGATCTGACGTTTTGCGAATCATTCGCTACGGTTACTTTGCAACCAATTCTACCGCATGAAAACATCGCTCAGTCAAAAACTGTCGCTCGACGTATTTCGTACCACAGTGCGAAGAACGCCGAAATTCACGACATTTCCGAATTTTACCGTGATTATCCATTGAGAGTGCCTGTCAGTTTTGTTTTCTTAAGAAATGGAAATTAACAAAATCAGCGAATACTCAATGGTCCTCAAATTTCGATATAGCGAGCGAAATGTTTTGCGTATTGAAAAAAAAACAATAAGTGAACGCTTATAAAAAAAAGTTCCGGTAATTTAACGCTAAATTTTCGAGAATTGGATCTTTTTCGGATTCCATTTCTCATTCGACCACTTCGTCTTATATCATACTCGGATTTAGTTGCTAATATAAATATTTGGAAACAAATATCAAAACAAAGCTTATTCGAGCTTGGCTAGGAACCATGAGGACAAGTTTTGCGTTTGCCTATTTGGGGAAACGAAACCAGTCGGTTCCGGAAGATGAACATTAATACGACGTTTTTTCAGGACGTAAAAAAGTTCAGAAGATGTTCAGCGGCTTAGATACGATTTTTTATGTCTCGATATTGCGAATTTGTTTGTGGTTCCTCTTAAGAATATTAGTATACCAGCGCAGTCTAAAACATCGAAATTTGCGCGAGTCTTTCAAAGAATTTTGTTTATTTAAACATTTTACTTTCGTCAGAGCGAGCGGATAATTCGGGCGGTGCTGCAAGCTCCGAGTACGTCGCATTGTCCACGTGATAAATAAGAAATCAACATTACGCATGATGTTTCGAAGTAGTCAACCTTAGATGCTCCGAATTGTGTTCTAAAGTCCCTATCGGACATTCCTGAAATGATTCGCCCAAATTCAGCCTCGATTTAATATCATTTCCGGTTAGAGCGAGTCAACAAGCCGAGCGGTGCTGCGAGCTGCCAGTACGACGACAGGATCATTGCTTTTGTGATGAAATCGACATTGCGTTTGACGTGTTCGTGTGGCTTTTAACGACATTCAATCGTCCTCGTCATAGCAGTTATCGATTTCATCTTGAATGAAGCGAACAATTTGCGGTGCGTCGGTAAAACGACGCACCATGCCCTTCTCGAGCGACTACCAGCTGGCACCACGCGAGCAAAGATGAAATCGATGCTCCGTACGGCTTCTGGAGACTCTATCAAACATTCCTGAAATGCTTCGCCCAAATTTGTCCTCGATTTTATCGTATTTCCAGTCAAAGCGAGTGGACAAGTCGTACGGTGCTGGAAGCTGGCAGTACGAAAAAACGATCATTGTTTACATGATAAGATCTAGATTGCGCTTGAAGTTCTTGCGTGGCTTTTAATGTCATTCAACCGTCCTCGTCATAACATTCACCGATTTCATCTTCGTCGGATTCGCAGATCTTTTTTAGTATAATATTCCCCGAACTATGTCAATGACTAGACTCTTTAAAGCATAATAGGTTAAACTTCAGAATTATTCATTAAAGAGTATAAGTGTGCGGCAGCAAGGCATGAGAGATGGCACTGCTCGATCGTTGTGCGTTGGAGCTTCAATCAAAAAAATTATTTCGCATATATGAAGCTTCTGGCTACTGCTCAGATATGTATTTATGAGAACTAGAACTCTCCAGTACTAAAAAGATTAAATTTAACAACAATAACTCAGCGAGACATGAGAGATAAGACTGAACGATTGATGTATAGTACAGCCTCACAAAAAAATCATTTTTAGTACCTGAAGCTTCTGGCTACTGCGCACATATGTTTTTATGTGTACTGGAACTCTCTTGTACTGTAAAAGAAATGAGACAACAATCTGTCTCGAAAAGATAAGAGATGAGACTGCAGGCTTGTTGTATGGTACACTTTCCACAAAAAAAAATTATTCCGTGCGGCTGAAGCTTCTGGCTACTTCTCAGAGATGTTTTATGTATACTAGAACTCTGTAGCACTTTAAAAAAATACTAGACGACAATAAGTTAGTAAAGAATAAGAGATGACACTGCTCGATTGTTCCAAGGCACACTTTCGAGGAGGAATTTGGGCGAATCATTTAATAAATGGCCGAGTGAGTGTCCAAAAACCATTTGGACCATCTATTTCATCTTTCCTTGCTTGGGCCAACTGGAGGTTGCTTGGCCTTCGTTTCAATGATGCACCATGCACTTCTTAGAAATCATGTACTTGATGTACGATGAATCCGATGACTGTTGCGTCGAAACATCAAGCACAACGTCAATTTTATGTTCATCTCGTAAACAATGATCCTGTCCCCGTACTCGCAGCTTGCAGCACTGCCAAAATTGTCATCTTGCTCTGACCAGAAGTAAATTGAATAAATGCTTAAAATTTTCCGAAAAAGTCGCGCATTTTTCGACAGCTTGGAATACGCCAGTATTCTAATATTCTTAAGAGGAACCCCGAACAAAGTCGTAACGCTTCCGGATTTTCGAAATTAAGCCGTATTCTTTACTGGCTATAAAGATACTCTCAGTAACAGCCAATGAACCAAAAATTCAGAGTTGAAAACCGTACATCAGAAAGGTCAACCTTAAAGATGCTTTCTCATTAGTATCGCACGTCCATTTCCACTGAATTACGGCCTATTGAGTATCATAGGAAACTTTCGGAACCTTTATTTTTTTAGTAGTGTAGGTTGAAAATTACGCGGAAGCATCAAGCGCAACGTCGATTTCATTTTTCATCTACAAAAGAAAGCAATCCTCGTTCATACAACCTGCAGCACTGTATAAACTATTCGATCGCTTTGGCCAGAAGTGAGATGAAATCGAGTCCGAATTTGGGCGAATCATTTGAGGAATGACTGACGGATGCCCCAAAAATCATTTAATTCAATCTTTCTTCTCTTTGTAACTGCTAGTAGTCACTCGAGCGCCATTTCAATGACGAATCATAGACGCTTCGTTGACCATTTACGCTGAGTGCGACAGAAGAGTCCACAACTTCTGTCTATGCATCAGCAGATCACACTTCGATCGTTATGATGGTGTTAAAAGTTGTCGATAATTCTTTACAAATAGCCAAAAGCCAGAACTTGTCTTTAATACGTCGAAGAATGCTGGAACTATGATGATTAACCTAAGATGACACCGATGGCTGTTGTGACGAGTACAATTGAACAAGATTTCAAATCTCACGGAAAAATCGAACACAACGTTGATTTGTTTTAGTTGAGTAAGCTACGATGCTATCGACCTTATGCTCGTAGCTTGCAACACCACCTGAATTGTCCACTCGCTGTAACCGGAAGTAAGATGGAAACGAAAACGAGTTTGGGGAAAACACTTGAGAAATTCCCGATCGAGGCTGCAAAAACCAGTCGGGGAAGCGATTTCGTCTTCACCCGCTTCGTACCAGCTGGTAGTCGCTGGTGCGAAGCTGGTATTCCAGCTGGAATCAACAATCGTTATCAGCATATAAACTGTACAAATGTATTTTGTTGATGGACAGGCGCGATTTGTAGGTAATTTGTATGCGGTACATTATAATTCCGGTATTCTTTGATGTATTCGAGGATAGTTTTCGATTTTAGCTATTTGCAAGTTGCTGTTAACAATTTTTGACGGCATTTCGAATTATTATTTTTCAACTACTAGACAGTTCTAGTATAAATCAAAACTCTCGTGGGAAGGAGCCAGAAGCTTTGGGCACACGAAATAATTTTTTTGATCGGAGGTATAATATAAACGATCCGGCAGTATCACCTCTCACCCCTTTATGCCGGATAGTTGTCTCCTTTTATTTACAGTACTATGGGAGTTCTAGTGCACATGAAAGAACATTTGAGAAGTAGCCAGAAGCCTCAGATAGACGTGTTTTTTGTGGAAGGTGTGCAATACAACAATCGAGTGTTGTTCCATCTCATTCTCTCCCGATTTATTAAGCCTAATTTCTTTTTTCAACTACTAGAGACTACTAGTACACATAAACAAATGTCTTAGAAGTAGCCAGAAGGCTCCAACGCAGGGAATATTTTTTTTGTCGACGGTATAGTACACCACAATCGAGCAGTGTAATTATTACATCCCTTAATGACTGAGAATATTTTTTTTGTGGACGGTATAGTACACCACAATCGAGCAGTGTCATATTACATCCCTTAATGACTGATTATTGTGTCATTTTCTTTTTTTACATTACTCGAGATGTTTAGTACACATAAAAGCCTATGCGAGTAGTAGCCGGGAACTTTGGACACGCAAAATGATTTCTTTTATGAGGCTGTACTATACAACCCCCAAACAGTCTTATCTCCCATGTCTTGCTGAGTTATTATTGTCTAATATTTTTTTGGAGTAGTAGCGAGTTTTAGTACATATAAAAACGCGTTTGAGATGTAGCCAGGAGCTTCAGTCGGGCAAAATATATTTTTTTTAAATTAAAGCCCCACCACACAACAATCGAGCATTGTCATCTCTCATCGCTTCATGACTGATTGTAGTTTCATTTTTTGTTACAGTACTGGAGAGTTCTGGTACACGTAAAAACATATGGGAGAAGTGTAGCCAGAAGCTTCAGGCACCAAAAATGTTTTTTTCTTATGAAGCAGTACTATAAAACAATTCTCATCTCCCATGCTTGCTGAGTTATTGTTGGCTAATATTTTTTTGGAGTAATAGAGTTCTAGTACACATAAAAACGTGTCTGAGAAGTAACCAGAAGCTTCAGTCACGCTAAATTATTTTTTTTATTGAAGCCCCACCACACATCAATCGAGCAGTGGCATCTCTCATCGCTTCATGACTGATTGTTGTCTCATTTTTTTTTACAGTGCGACAGAGTTCTTGTACACGTAAAAACATATGTAAGACGTGTATCCAGAAGCATCAGGCAATGAAAATGATTTTTTTTATGAGGCTGTACTATGGAACAATCGAGCAGTCGTATCTCTCATGACTCACTGAGTTATTGTTGTCTAATATTTTTTTTTTGAGTACCAGGGTATTCCAGTACTCATGAAAACATGTCTGTGAAGTAGCCAGAAGCTTCAGATGCCCGAAATATTTTTTTTTATAAGGCTGTACTGTACAACAGACGAGCCGTCTCACCTCTCCCTTTCCCATTAATTGTTCTCGAATTATTTTTTTTCAACTACTAGAGAGTTCTAGTATAAATCAAAACTCTCGTGGGAAGGAGCCAGAAGCTTTGGACGCACAAAATAATTTTTTTGATCGGA
This sequence comes from Ophion ventricosus, assembly GCA_963932345.1. Lineage (NCBI taxonomy): Eukaryota > Metazoa > Arthropoda > Insecta > Hymenoptera > Ichneumonidae > Ophion > Ophion ventricosus. The sequence continues at coordinate 655,680 of OZ010726.1, read as the reverse complement.
GGTGTATCATAAACGATCCAGCAGTATCACTTCTCACCCTTCATGCCGGATAGTTGTCTCATTTTATTTATAGTATTTATACTTTTACTATCAGGAACGATCGATTGAGACCCCTAGAACTATTACGACTATTGATTTCATCTTTGTTGAGTAAATAATGTTCCTGCCATCGTTCTCGCTGCATCATCAGACTTCTCGACTCGATCTGACCGGAAGTAAGATGAAATCGGAGACGAGTTCGGGTCCGTGCTATCAGGAATGATCGATTGACACGCCTAGAACTATTACGACTACCGATTTCATCTTTGTTACGTGAATAATGTTCCTGCCATCGTTCTTGCTGCATCATCAGACTTCTCGACTCGATCTGACCGGAAGTAAGATGAAATTGGAGACGAGTTCGGGTCAGTGCTATCAGGGATGATCGATTGAGACCCCTAGAACTATTACGACTACCGATTTCATCTTTGTTACGTAAATGATGTTCCTGCCATCGTTCTCGCTGCATGATCAGACTTCTCGACTCAATCTGACCGGAAGTAAGATGAAATCGGAGACGAGTTCAGGCCAGTGCTATCAGGGATGATCGATTGAGACCCCTAGAACCATTACGACCACCGATTTCATCTTTGTTACGTAAATAATTCTCCCAACGTCGTTCTCGCGGCATCATCAAACTTCTCGACTCGATCTGACCGGAAGTAAGATGGAATCAGAGACGAGTTCAGGTCAGTGCTATCAGGGATGATCGATCGAGACCCCTAGAACTATTACGACTACCGATTTCATCTTTGTTACGTGAATAATGTTCCTGCCATCGTTCTCGCTGCATGATCAGACTTCTCGACTCGATCTGACCGGAAGTAAGATGAAATCGGAGACGAGTTCGGGTCAGTGCTATCAGGAATGATCGATTGAGACCCCTAGAACTATTACGACTACCGATTTCATCTTTGTTACGCGAATAATGTTCCTACCATCGTCCTCGCTGCATCATCAGACTTCTCGACTCGATCTGGCCGGAACTAAGATGAAATTGGAGACGAGTTCGGGTCAGTGCTATCAGGGATGATCGATTGAGACCCCTAGAACTATTACGACTACCGATTTCATCTTTGCTACGTAAATAATTCTCCCGCCGTCGTTCTCGCTGCATCATCAAATTCTCGACTCGATCTGACCGGAAGTAAGATGAAATCGGAGATAAGTTCGGGTCAGTGCTATCAGGAAAAAAAATATTCGGTGGGTCTGAACCTTCTGGCAGCTTCTAAGACATTTTTTTATGTGTACTAAAAGTGTCTAGTAGTTGAAAAAAGAAATTAGGCCTAATAAATCAGGAGAGAGTGAGATAGAACAACACTCGATTGTTGTATTGTACACCTTCCACAAAAAAATACGTCTATCTGAGGCTTCTGGCTACTTCTCAAATATACTTTCATGTATACAAGAACTCACTAGTACTGTCAATCAAATGAGACAACTATCCTGCATGCAGGGGGGAGAGGTGATACTGCTGGATCGTTTATGATACACCTTCGATAAAAAAAATTAATTTGTGAGTCCAAAGCTTCTGGTTCCGTCTCACAAGAGTTTTCATTCATACTAGAATTCACTATTAGTTGAAAAAAAAACAATTCGACAACAATCAATCGGCAAGGGGTGAGAGGTGAGACTGCTCGATTGTCGTATGGTACAGCCTAATAAAAAAATTATTTCGAGCGTCTGAAGCTTCCGACTACTTCCCAAACATGTTTTTACAAGTACTGGAGCACCCTGGTACTCCAAAAAGGAAAATTAGACAACAATAACTTAGTGAGATATGAGAGATAAGACTGCTTGATTGTTTTACAGTACAGTTTTATAAAAAAAATCATTTTCAGTGACTGAAGCTTCTGGCTACATTTTTCACATATGTTTTTACGTATACAAGAACTCTGATGTACTGTAAAAAATGAGACATCAATCAGTCATGAAGCGATGAGAGGTGCCACTGCTCGATTGTTGTGTGGGGAGGCTTCAAAATAAGGAAAATAATTTAGCGTGACTGAAGCTTCTGGCTACGTCTCAGACACGTTTTTATATGTAATAGAACTCTATTTCTCCAAAAAAATATTAGACAACAATAACTCAGCAAGCATGGGAGATGAGACTGCTCGATTTTTCTATAGTACAGCCTCATAAGAACTCTGATGTACTGTAAAAAATGAGACATCAATCAGTCATGAAGCGATGAGAGGTGCCACTGCTCGATTGTTGTGTGGGGAGGCTTCAAAATAAGGAAAATAATTTAGCGTGACTGAAGCTTCTGGCTACGTCTCAGACACGTTTTTATATGTAATAGAACTCTATTTCTCCAAAAAAATATAAGACAACAGTAACTCAGCAAGAGATGGGAGATGATACTGTTCGGGTGTTTTATAGTACAGCCTCATAAAATAAATCATTTTGAGTGTCTGGAGCTACTGGCTACTTCTCGCATATGTTTTTATGTGTACTGGAATTCTCTAGTACTGTAAACAAAGAAAGTAAGAGAACAATCAGTCACGAAGGGGTGTAATATGACACTGCTGGATTGTTGTGTACTGCACCTTCTACAAAAAAAATATTTCGTGCGTTTGAGCTTTCTGGATACTTCTAAGACATTTGTTTATGTGTACTAGAAGTCTCTAGTAGTTGAAAAAAGAAATTAGGCCTAATAAATCGGGAGAGAGTGAGATGGAACAACACTCGATTGTTGTATTGTACAGCTTCCACAAAAAACACGTCGATCTGATGCTACTGGCTTCTTCTCAAATATGCCTTCATGTATACTAGAACTCCCTAGTACTGTAAATAAAATGAGACAACTATCCCGCATGAAGTGGTGAGAAGTGATACTGCTGGATAGTTTATGATACACCTCCGATCAAAAAAATTATTTTGTGCGTCCAAAGATTCTGGCTCCTTCCGACGAGAGATTTGATTTATACTAGAACTCTCTAGTAGTTGAAAAAAAAATAATTCGAGAACAATCAAGCGGCAAGGGATGAGAGGTGAGACTGATCATCTGTTGTATAGTACAGCCTTAAAAAAAAATATTTCGGGCATCTGAAGCTTGCGGCTACTTCCCAGACATGTTTTCATGAGTACGGGAATACCCTGGTACTCCAAAAACAAATATTGGACAACAATAACCCAGTGAGACATGGGACATATGACTACTTGATAGTTCCATAGTACAGTCTCATAAAAAAAATCATTTTCATTGCCTGAAACTTCTGGCTACACTTCTCACATATGTTTTTACGTGTACAAGAACTCTGTCGTACTGTAAAAAAAAATGAGACAACAATCAGTCATGAAGCGATGAGAGATGCCACTGCTCGATTGTTGTGTGGTGGGGCTTCAATAAAAAAAAGTAATTTAGCGTGACTGAAGCTTCTGGCTACTTCTTAGACATGTTTTTATATGTACTAGAACTCTCTAGTACAAGAAAAAAATACTAGACAACAAAAACTCAGAAAGATATGGGAGATGAGACATCTCAGCCTCACAACAGAAATCATTTGAAGTGTCCGAAGCTCCCGACTACTTCTCGCATATGCTTTTATGTGCACTGCAACTCTTTAGTACTGTAAAAATCGAAAATAATACAACAATCAGTCACAAACGCATGTAATATGGCACTGCTCGATTGTTGTGTATTACACCTTCTTAAAAAAAAATATTCCGTACGTCTGAACATTCTGGCTACTTCTAAGACATTTTTTCATGTGTACTAGAAGTCTCTGCTAGTTGAAAAAAAAATTATCCCTAATAAATCGGGAGAGAGTGAGATAGAACAACACTCGATTGTTGTATTGTTCACGTTCCACAAAAACACGTCTATCTGAGGTTTCTGGCTACTTCTCAAATGTGCTTTCATGTATACTAGAACTACGTAGTACTGTAAATAAAATGAAACAACTATCCGGCATGAAGGGTGAGAGGTGATACTGCTGGATCGTTTATGATACACCTCCGATCAAAAAAATTATTTTGTGCGTCCAAAGCTTCTGGCTCCTTCCGACGAGAGTTTTGATCTATACTAGAACTCTCTAGTAGTTGAAAAAAAAATAATTCGAGAACAATCCATCGGCAAGGGATGAGAGGTGAGACTGCTCGTCTGTTGTATAGTACAGCCTTATAAAAAAAATATTTCGGGCATCTAAAGCTTCTGGCTACTTCACAGACATGTTTTCATGAGTACTGGAATACCCTGGTACTCAAAAAAAAATATTACACAAAAATAACTCAGTGAGACATGAGAGATACGACTGCTCGATTGTTCCATAATACAGCCTCATAAAAAAATCATTTTCGTTACCTGAAGCTTCTGGCTACACTTGTCACATATGTTTTTACGTGTACAAGAACTCTGTCGCACTGTAAAAAAAATGAGACAACAATCAATCATGAAGCGTTGAGAGATGCCACTGCTCGATTGTTGGGTGGTGGGGGTTCAATAAAAAAAATAATTTAGCGTGACTGAAGCTTGTGGCTACTTCTCAGACACGTTTTTATATGTACTAGAACTCTATTACTCCAAAAAAATATTAGACAACAATAACTCAGCAAGCATGGGAGATGAGACTGCTCGATTGTTCTATAGTACTGCCTCATAAGAAAAAAACATTTTTGGTGCCTGAAACTACGGGCTACATTTCTCACATTTGTTTTTATGTGTACCAGAACTCTCCACTACTGTAAAAAAAAATGAAACTACAATCAGTCATGAAGCGATGAGAGATGACAATGCTCGATTGTTGTGTGGTGGGGCTTTAATTAAAAAAAATATATTCAGCCCGTATGAAGCTCCTGGCTACATCTCAAACACATTTTTATATGTACTAAAACTCGCTAGCACTCCAAAAGAATATTAGACAACAATAACTCAGCAAGACATGGGGGATAAGACTGTTCGGGGGTTGTATAGTACAGCCTCATAAAAGAAATCATTTTGCGTGTCCAAAGTTCGCGGCTACTACTCGCATATGCTTTTATGTGTACTGGACATCTCTAGTAATGTAAAAAAAGAAAATGACACAATAATCAGTCATTAAGGGATGTAATCTGACACTGCTCGATTGTGGTGTACTACACTTTCTACAAAAAAAAATGTTCCCTGTGCTTGATCCTTCTGGCTACGTCTAAGGCATTTGTTTATGTGTACTAGTAGTCTCTAGTAGTTGAAAAAAGAAATTAGGCCTAATAAAACGGGAGAGAGTGAGAAGGAACAACACTCGATTGTTGTATTGCACACCTTCCACAAAAAACACGTCTATCTGAGGCTTCTGGCTACTTCTCAAATGTGCTTTCATGTATACTAGAACTCCCTAGTACTGTAAATAAAATGAGACAACTATCCGGCATGAAGGGTCAGAGGTGATACTGCTGGATCGTTTATGATACACCTCGGATCAAAAAAATTATTTTGTGCGTCCAAAGCTTCTGGCTCCTTCCCACGAGAGTTTTGATTTATACTAGAACTCTCAAGTAGTTGAAAAAAAAAACAGTTCGACAAAAACTCAATCGGCAAGGGGTGAGGATGAGACTGCTCGGCTGTTGTATAGTACAGCCTAATAAAAAAAATATTCCGCGCATCTGAAGCTTCCCGCTACTTCCTCGACATATTTTCATGAGTACTGGAATACCATTGTACGCAAAAAAAAAAAATATTAGGCAACAATAACTCAGTGAGACATGAGAGATACGACTGCTCGATTGTCCCATAGTACAGCCTCATAAAAAAATCATTTTCATTGTCTGAAGCTTCAGGCTTCACTTCTCACATATGTTTTAACGTGCGCAAGATCGCTGTCACACGGTAAAAAGAAATGAGTCAACAATCAGCCATGAAGCGATGAGAGGTGCCACTGCTCGATTGTTGTGTGGTGGGGCTTAAAAAAAAAACTTTAGCCCGACTAAAGTTCCTGACTACATCTCAGACACGTTGTTATATGTACTAGAACTCGCTAGTACTCCAAAAGAAATATTAGCCAACAATAACTCAGGAAGACATGGGAGATAAGACTGTTCGGGTGTTGTATAGTACAGCCTCATAAAAGAAATCATTTTGAGTGTCCAAAGTTCCCGGCTACTACTCGCATATGCTTTTATGTGTACTGAAAATCTCTAGTAATGTAAAAAAGAAAATGACACAATAATCAGTCATGAAGGGATATAATATGACACTGCTCAATTGAGGTGTACTACACCGTCTACAAAAAAAAATATTCCCTGCGTTTGAGCTTTCTGGCTACTTCTAAGACATTTGTTTATGTGTACTAGTAGTGTCTAGTAGTTGAAAAAAGAAATTAGGTATAATAAATCGGGACAGAGTGAGATGGAACAACACTCGATTGTTGTATTATACACCTTCCACAAAAAACACGTCTATCTGAGGCTTCTGGCTACTTCTCAAATGTGCTTTCATGTATACTAGAACTCCCTCGTACTGTAAATAAAATGAGACAACTATCCGGCATAAAGGGTCAGAGGTGATACTGCTGGATCGATTATTATACACCTCCGATCAAAAAAATTATTTTGTGTGTCCAAAGCTTCTGGCTGCTTCCCACGAGAATTTTGATTTATACTAGAACTCTCTAGTAGTTGAAAAAAATAATTCGAGAACAATCAATCGGCAAGGGATGAGAGGTGAGACTGCTCGTCTGTTGTATAGTACAGCCTTAAAAAAATATATATTTCGGGCATCTGAAGCTTCCGGCTACTTCCCAGACATGTTTTCATGAGTACTGAAATATCCTGGTACTCCAAAAACAAATATTAGACAACAATAATTCAGTGAGACCTGAGAGATACGACTGCTCGATTGTTCCATAGTACAGCCTCATAAAGAAATCATATTCATTGACTGAAGCTTCCGGCTACACTTCTCACATATGTTTTTACGTGTACAAGAACTCTGTCGTACTGTAAAAAAATGAGACAACAATCAGTCATGAAGCGATGAGAGATGCCACTGCTCGATTGTTGTGTGGGGGGGGGGGCTTCAATAAAAAAAAAACTAATTTAGCGTGACTGAAGCTTCTGGCTACTTCTTAGACACGTTTTTATATGTACTAGAACTCTCTAGTACACGAAAAAATATTAGACAACAATAACTCAGGAAGTCATGGGAGATGAGACATCTCAGCCTCATAAAAGAAATCATTTGAAGTGTCCGAAGCTCCCGACTACTTCTCGCATATGCTTTTATGTGCACTGGAACTCTTTAGTACTGTGAAAATAGAAAATCATACCACAATCAGTCACGACCGCATGTAATATGACACTGCTCGATTGTTGTGTATTACACCTTCTATAAAAAAAATATTCCGTGCGTCTGAACCTTCTGGCTACTTCTAAGACATTTTTTCATGTGTACAAAAGTCTCTGGTAGTTGAAAAAAGAAATTAGGCCTTGTAAATCGAGAGAGAGAGAGAGAGAGAGAGAGAGAGAGAGAGAGTGAGATAGAACAACACTCGATTCTTGTATTGTAAACCTTCCACAAAAAACACGTCTATCTGAGACTTCTGCCTACTTCGCAAATGTGCTTTCATGTATACTAGAACTCCCTAGTACTGAAAATAAAATGAGACAACTATCCGGCATGAAGGGGTGAGAGGTGATACTGCTGGATCGTTTACGATACACCTTCGATCAAAAAACTTATTTTGTGCTTCCAAAGCTTCTGGCTCCTTCTTACAAGAGTTTTCATTTATATTAGAACTCTCTAGTAGTTGAAAAAAAAAAAAAATTCGACAACAATCCATCGGTAAGGGGTGAGAGATGCGACTGCTCGATTGTTCTATAGTACAGCCTCATAAAAAAAATCATTTTCATTGCCTGATTCTTCTGGCTACACTTCTCACATATGTTTTTACGTGTACAAGATCTATGTCGTACTGTAAAACGAAATGAGTCAACAATCAGTCATGAAGCGATGAGAGATGTCACTGCTCGATTGTTGTGTGGTGGAGCTTCAATAAAAAAAATAATGTTCTAGTATACATGAACAGCCTAATAAAAAAATAAATTGGCAATGGATGAGAGGTGGGACTGTTCGATTCTGAAAGGTACAGCTTCAATAAAAAAAAAATATTTTTCGCGTCTGAACCTCCTGATTACTTCTCACATCTGCTTTTATCTGTACTAGAACTCTCTAGTATTAGTTTTGTTAGAAAGTAGTCTCATTCGTGTGACGGAGGTTATATGCCTGAGAAGGCGAGGAACCATTATGCTACATTAAATGTCCTGATTCGGCAGCATGTGGGCAGACTCATGCATGTTGTGTTTTTTCGAAGAGCATGGGCTGTCCTCTGAGCTGACCTTTTCCTTCTTGCGGTCTGCCGGACTTTTTTCTGAGACCGGAGGGTTCATCTGCGTCTGCTAATACGGAGTCATCATCACCCTGGTCTATCGCAGCCGCGTTATGGGCCAGCCTCTGCCGACCACTTTGTATCGGACCTACAACCAATCGCCGGAGAAACTAACGCATCTACTGTCGGCCTGCCAAGTATATGCGGTCTCCGGCTATCGGCATGATATTGTATTGCCCGCGACATGGCGATGTTATATTGCCCTCTACGGCACTCTTATGAGATAGAACGGGAGCCCGTGCCGCCGCATTTGCCAGCAGCTATTGAGTCCGTTGTCGTGAGCGAGAGGTGCAAGATTTATTGGAACTACTCGTTCGCGACGACCGGGCCGCTTCAAGCGACTAAGCCTGATGTTGTCCTCTTCGATTTCGACGAGAAGACGATTTATGTCATTGAGTTCTCGTCCTCGGCCGAGATTAACATCCGGCGAAAGGAGGAGTAGAAACGGTTCAAGTATCAACCTCTCTTGGCCGAGCTACGTCGTTAGCACCGGGGATTCAGGGTAACTCTCGTTGTCTTCATCATCGGCGCACTCGGCGGGATGACGTAGTCTTTTGTATCGAGCCTCTCCGACATACTGGTTTGCAAATCCAGGGTCGAGTTGCTAGCAGGTCAGATGCAGAAGGCGGTCATCCTTAGATCCCTCCGTTTACTCAGGCAACACGATTCTGGACTGCTGTAGCCGCTCACCCTCTGGTTTGAGGGAGCGGCTATCGACATAGCGACATTATTAACCTGTTTTTTTTGTCTGGGCGGCAGCCCAGGTGGTATCGGCACCCTCGAGTATCACCCAGCATTATCGTTTCGGTCTAGATTAAGATCAAGCCTAACTCCCGGGGGTAGGTGCATGTTTTCCAGTGCAAACTGAGGAAGCGTGTTCCCGGGCAATAAGTCTATTATAATAAAAAAAATATATAATTTATTTAATTTTATAATATATTTTTTTAACTTAAATTTATTTAATAATTTTTGATAATGTTGGGCAATTTGTTATGGGTTCGCTGATGAAGATGCAGGAGAGGTGTCTGGAATTTATTTTGGTACCCAAATCGCGAACGATATCCACAACCTAATTGACAGTGAACGACAGAACCGTGGAGCGATTGGTGTACGGAAACGGAACATTAGCAGAAGCTCAGGGGGACTCAACAACGATTAGGCGTACTATACGCCGGGTATTGAAAGCTGATGATCAGGATCCATTTCATCGGGTGCCCGTGTAAAAACTACGATTGGCTAACTGGCTTATCGAACAATATGAGGCTGGCCGTGCATTTCCGGCGAAAATATTGCACACAGACGAATATGTTTTCACACAAAGCAGTGTACCCAACAACTGCAACGAGAATTAGCGGGCACACGAAAACGCGAGGGCTGTTCGTCGACAAAGCCATCAATTGCGGTACCACGTAAACGTCGACACTGGTATACTGGGCAGGTTTTTTATAAGCTGCAAAAACAATATACAATCAATAATTATGCTTAATAATCAATGGAGCTATAAATGTATCTTCTTTCTACTTGTTATAATAAAACCAAGCATCTGAGCGATGTTATTCTTTTAAAGAAACATTTTTGTATAAAAAAAAGGAAGATTTCGGATTGCTAGGCTAAACGCACCCATTCACAACTGTTCGAAGTGCCCGCTTTGGTCTCGTAAAGAGTTATTCTATGATTAAACTTGTATCTTCGAGCACCGGTGAAATGATCCATTCGCTCTGACCGGAAATAAGATGAAATCGAAAACGAATTTGGGCGAATGATCTTAGCAATATCTGATAGAATATGCGAAAACCGTTCGGAGCATCGATTTCGCCTTTATTCTCTTGCCGTCAGTGGATAATGACTCAGGCTCCGTTTCAGTAACGCACCGCACATGTCTCGGGGCGTATTGCCTCAAAACAAAATGTAATCGATAAATTCAATCATGAGTATGTTCGAAAAGGGTTACAACTCATGCCGAAACATCGAGCCAGACGTTGAGTTCGTCTTTGTCGCGTAAAGAACGATTCTATTATTAAACTTGTATCTTCGAGCACCGGTCAAATGATTCATTCGCTCTGACCGGAAATAAGATGAAATCGAAAAAATGACTAAAGAAAATAATTAAAAATAAATTAAACTGGTCTTTTAATCAGTGTTTCAGCTAAAGTGACACTTTTGAACTATGTAAACACAATTAATCCTGGAAAATTGATGCAAAAAAATGCCAAATATTGGTTTTCATACCAACATTACATTACATTTCAGAAGTTTTCGGATCTGGGGAATATTCAATACGACATGTGAAAATTTATTTCGCCCCAAGACAACAAAATTAAATTATTTCTTGGGTTGGCTTGAGCCTATTGGTATGTTTGTTTACACAATTTGTTAATAAAATTTCGGCATTTTTATTACTGCAAATGAAGACTCATTATTATTGTTGACGACAGAATTGAATTTGTAAAGATTCTCGTCAAAAGACAAACTCCGGAAATTCCTGGGGAATGAATTTTTTCCCGTAAATCTTCACCGTAAGGATGGTTAATGTACGCTCGTAACGAAAAATCTGCATCGCGATGATTATCCAGTGAAAAATGCATCTTGCGTTGAAAAAAAAAACGACCCGTAGGTTTGCCTTGAACCCGAACATTCCCGTTCTGCGGCAGGCAACCTACCAATTCGACCAACGTTTTCTGTTTTTGATTGATCGTTGTACGTTGAACGGATTCGTGCACGGTCCCAGCGCCTGGCTACTTTAAAAGTGAACCTTTTAATTAATTCGTAATTAAATACGTTTCATCATAATTTTATAAATGTAATGATTTCAATGAAAAATCTTCTCATTATTTTCGTGACGAGATTCGATGAGAAACGTTCAAAACCTCACTTGGTTGCCCACATAAAATATTAACAAAAAATTTGTTCAACAATATTATTTATTGCACAGAATAATTTGTATTGCGGGCAGTAAAAAAATGTCACTAGCGGAGCGAAAAAAAAAAATTCACCATAGGTTAGTCTCGAACCCGAACGTTCTCATTCCGAAGCGAGGAATTTACCAACCCGACTATCTTTTCTTCGCAGCAATGATATGCCAAATGTTTTACTTATCGTCATAGCACCTGGCAGCCTGAAAAAAGAATCTTTCAATGTTATAAACAAAAATGGTTTAACAATAAATTTACTTGCATATTAATTAACTGTAGTCATTATCCGACAAGAAAAAAAAAAAAATTAAAAAAAAATTCACCTGCCCGAACGTGGCTTCGAACCCGTGCTGGCGACAGCTCCGACGCCGAAACTACTGCGCCATTGTTTACTCGCGTCGAGTTTTACTCGTGAATATCTCGGCCAATTTTGGTCGCACGACATTTTTAAAAAAAAGGGTTTTGCTCGGAAAGGGACACTCTGTATGCCCACGAACGGAAAACTAGTTGTTGAGATACACCCTGTATATAATGTCATTATATTAGATTTTGTGTGTGTGTTTATAAATTGTCACGGGTATCGCGTGATAACGTAGGCGGAGGAAGGGGGGACAGGATCTAAGAAAATATTTACTTCACAAAAAAAAAAGCTAAAGCAAATTTTAATTAATAACAAAAATAAAAAACTGACTAGATATAATGAAAGAAAAAGGGTGAACAACAACTATTAAATTTCCAATGGTGACTCGATATAAAAAACTAAGAATAATACGTGATAACAATACTAATGAAATAATAACGGGGATCGGTACACGCGAATTCCCAACTCGAATTTCTATACCCGTTATAACCGTAATTGTTCGGCACCAGCCTGTCTCAGGCAACGCGGGTTACCGCGTACGCAAGTTTGAACAAAACAAAAAAAAGTAAATACGCGACTCGGATCGTTCCGCGTGAGACTCCCAAGAAAAAAAAGAAAACAAAAGGGGACACCTCAGGGTATCGGGGCAAGACGGGGTTCTCCGAATTCCAAGGCCTCTTACATTCTGGACCACGACTATTAAATTTTTCACACGCAAATATTTTCTATAACGAACGGAAGAAGAAAAGAAAGTTACTTTGTTCGGCCGGCGACCAGAGCCTCACGGGGGATGGCCGCGGCTACTCGCACACGAACGGGGGGGGGTCTCGTAGCGGGACGACGGGGATCCACCACGCACCTTCTTACAAATTCTTAACAACGAAAATTCGGGTACATTTATTCCGGTACTGCGAGATAACGCTTTTCGATTATACTCTACGATTAATTTTACAAAATAATAATTCGGCGACGCGCTTGGAAGGGACGACGATCTGGGATGAATACGGGAGGGGAATGAGGGACAACTCAACGTCGCCCGAGCGACACGTTTTGTACTCACTGACTTTATTCGGCGGCTTTACTGCCGCTCTCGCAAAGAAGAAAAGAGAAAAGACTTACATTCGACGCCTTATCGGACGTTCACCTCTCGTTCGTACTAGCGCGTACTCTTCGCCTTTTTATCTTTCCTGTTTCTCTTTCTTCGTCCATTAACGCTTTTCGTTCTTATTCGCTCGGTGTACTCGGGACCATGCTCGCAGACTTAATGGCGACCACGCCGGCCGGCTTCCTCCTCGTTCCCGAAATTTTTCTCTAGACCGCGGACCTCCTATTGATTTTTCGAATCGATCGCCGCGGCTCGCTCTTTCAACAGTTGACGATCGAACCTCGAGTCGGTGTACGGGCCTCGGCCGATAAGAGCGCCGACCGGCCACACCGCTCGAGGGCCGCTGGCTCACCCTCTCGTAGCACAGGACGTCGTCTTGGGAGATGGCAGCAGCAGGAGTCTCGCAGGCGAGACGCGTAACGTCGTTGACAGTAGATGTCCCGCGACGCAACGGGGACGGATCTCACCGGACCGACGTGGCTATTGTCGACGTTCAGCGTTTCTTCGGGGCGTCGTAGAGGTGGTACGGGGAGGAAAGGAAGGGATTGTCGCGGATTCGATACAAAAATAATCTTACAACTAATCCTAACATCTAACAATTTAATATTTTACGTAAAGGGCGCGGCGGAGATCAAGCCCGAGCGTGGTCAGGCGGGCTTTTTCTCTAAAACTTGTGACGTAACGTCACAAAATATATCATTAAAATATTCGCTTTGAGTCTAATATATAAACTAAATTGAAGTTTCGATCGTTAAATCGAATTCGTGGGTGTGTATATGTGTGTTTATGAATATATATTCACACAGAACTCGTATGGAAAAATGAAAGGTAAATAACGTGACAATATATAAATTTCATATATATTGTCACGTTATTTACCTTTCATTTTTCCATACGAGTTCTGTGTGAATATATATTCATAAACACACATATACACACCCACGAATTCGATTTCACGATCGAAACTTCAATTTAGTTAATATATAAGACTCAAAGCGAATATTTTAATGATATATTTATAACCACACACACAAAATCTAATGACATTATATATATGGGGTGTCCCATTTTGATCTTACACTTGATTTTTCTCGGAAAATATTGCTCGGATCAAATATTGTGTATAACAAAAGTTTTAGGGGTTAAAGGGGACGTTTGAAAAAAAAATGTTGGTCGATCCAAAATTCAAAATGGCGGCGTTAAAATGGCCGACATGTTTTTTCAAATGGAAACATACCTTTTTTTATCACCAAAAAAATTGTCAGTTCAAAACCAACAACTTTTGTTGGAAATTTTTTATATAAAGTTCATAATTTTCAAGTTACAACATCATTTTTAACTTTTTTTTATATGTATTCCTCAGAGGTACGGGGTCCTTCCCCTTTTACCATCCCCTCCTTTATTCCTTCCATTCCTTCCGACATTCACAATGCTTCCAGAGTTCCCTACATTCCTTCCAGAGTTCCCCCCAGAGTGTTGACCGCAGCCACTCTTTCCTAATGCACTACTGTATCGCATTTGCACGAGGGCCCAGGGAAACTGCGAAAAACCTGGGCCGATACAGGCGGCTATATTTGGCTGAGTTTTAGTTGTATTACCATCAGAAACTCAGACAAACTGCCTCCCGCTTAGAGGTTGACGCGCAAACCACTGCACGGGCAAGCGGTCACCGCTCCAAGTATTGACAGCCTCCAATGCTGCTTAACTTCAGTGAACGCTGAGCCCGCACACCAACCGCGCGCCCACCACTGTCGGTTCATCATTTTTAAGTATTTTAGCGGTATTCAGGATGTACCACGAAGAGGTCTTTAACGTACCAACTATAAGTGCGTGTGCGTCTGCATATGCGTGCGTACGCAGGTGTGTGTGTGTGTGTGTGTGTATGTGTGCCCGCGCGCGCTCGTGCGTGTGGAACACTCACAAGGATTAGGTCTCTGCGGCTCGTCACTATCGCAGTATTTTTCGACTCCAAACCCTCCTTGTGGGTGTACTCTGATCCCTTCCTAGAGATGTTCAAATATTCCTCCATTCATGTTTAAACATGCCTGAACTCTTCTCGTAAAACCCTCAACTGTGCGTAGGAGAAGATTTCTCGGGATTGCACGGCAGGCAGCTCTTATCCGCTCCCTCATATTCTCTCGTGTTGTTGGAGCTCGACGGTAGGCAGCGTCTTTTAAGTACCCCTTTTAAGTAGTAGTCTTTTAAGTTTATTTTTGGACTCTTTAGACATCAAACTTTAGACATTAAACATTTTTGGACTCTTTAGGCAAGAGACGAAATCGAAATTTTAAAAAGTTCTGATATCAGCGAAGAATTCTGAAAATGATAGAGCCCTTTTTTCATATTAATATCTGAAAGGTGAGCGAGATTAAAGAAAACATCATTGGTAGTATTGACGTTTGTTCAACAATGGCTGATTTCAGTCCCGACGAAATCGTTGATATGCTCCTTATTTTTGGAAGATGTCGGGGCAATTATTTACGAGCCGAAAATTTGTATCGACGCGAATATCCTCATCGTCGTCACCCATCACGGCAGACAATCCGAACCCTCGAACGGCGAGCGAGGGCAGGTCGGATGATGATCCGCCACCATTGACGTTCCCAACACGTCGTCAATGATTTTGGTGGCCCGCATGAGGCCCGAAACATGGCTATTTTAGCCATGATAGCAATCGATCCTCATTTTACTGTTGGAGTGATCTCGGAACGACTGGCGTTTCTCACAAGGGGACCTTACAGGCTGTCACTCACGGATTTTGATAAGTCTCAGATATGTTGTAGAGGGACCTACCCTGAGTATCTGAGTAAAGGGATTTTATACAACGCTCTTTAGTTTTCGAGAAAGAACATTCGAAAGTTTAGCTCGTAGCTATCATACCGGTACGGTTGCATCTTTGTCGAACCAGCGGGCGTAGCCCAGTGGGCAAGGTTCCCGGCTCTGACGCTCGAGGTCCAGGGTTCGAGTCCCGTGATGGCGTTTTTTTTTTTCACAACATATAAATAAATTCGATGGATGATGCAAAACCGTCTAATTATTTATTATTATTTTATTTATTTATTTATTTTTTATATTTTTTTATTCATTTTTAAAAATTTTTACTTTCCATTTTTTTTTAATTATTTATTATTATTTTATTTTTTACGCAGAAAAAAAAGAGAGGAAGAAATTATAACATCTTTCACAAGAAACTGCAGTTTATTATTTTTCATTACAATATACAGGTTTTTCTTACTCGCTATCACTGTGGTCGCTTGTTACATCAGAACAATATTGCGGGTGTGATTTAAACAAAATCAGTCATTTCGTCACGGCACAGTACGCATTAACTGCGTCAGGAAAGATACTTCCTTTCGTACTTTTATGTATGCAGGAGCCATCAGGAAGATTTGGTCCGATTGTGAAAAAAAAGGTCGACGCGTTGACTGATAAATTCAAAAATGTTATTGTGACCTGCACAAAATCAGGAAAGTTTACAAAACAATTGTATGAAGAGTTCTTGAAATCTTTCATTCTTCCCTACGTGAAACAAAAAAATTTCTATTCATTATCGATTCGTAGGGAGGGCAAACTGATCAAACGCTTTACGATCACATCTTTGTAGACGAGAAGAAGGCATGTACATGCAGTATTAAAGTTATACCGCCCAAGTGCACGCCGATTTGCCAACCGTGCGATGTATATTTTTACCGGCAAGTGAAAATTTTCACAAAAAAAATACAAAATGCTCCCGATTTGTTAAAAAATAACAGAGAAATTGCGTCCAGGGAAGATTCTATACAAATTCATTCTTTGATTCTTCATCAATTAAGCGCACCTGCTTTCGCGCCGATGATTAAATATGCGTGGTTTGCGTCGAAGTTAATTAAGGAAAGACCGCTGTTTTTAAATGTCAATCAAGTATGCTTTCCAATAACGCTGCTCAAAACTCCGTGCGCCTGCAAGGTTTTATACAATGTGCGCGTTGTTCTTTGGTCTTGTGTTTTGCTTGCTTTTACGACAAATACTACCCGCAATATTGTTCTGATGTACCAAGCGACCACAGTGATAGCGAGTAAGAAAAACCTGTATATTGTAATGAAAAATTATAAACTGCAGTTTCTTGTGAAAGACGTTATAATTTCTTCCTCTCTTTTTTTTCTGCGTGAGTGACAGCCTGTAAGGTCCCCTTGTCAGATCCACAGTGCAACGAGTATTGAGAGGTGCAAAAACTTCACCCGTACCGGCTACAGTTCCACCAAGACACGCCTAATCCTGATCCGTTGCGAAGGGTGGCGTTTTGTCGGTGGGCGTTGAGAGAAATCGAGCGATACAGGGACTTTTTTCGGTTCGTTATGTTCAGTGACGAATCCACATTCAAGAACCGCGGTCAAGTAAACTGATGGAACTTTCGGTATTGGTATGATCAGAATCCACATTGGGTGAGACAGATCGACCACCAGCATCAATGGAGTTTGAATGTTTGGTGTGGTATTGTTAACGGGCAAATAATAGGTCCTTATTTCTGCGAGAAAAGTGAACCTGACAGCACAGATGTTGCGCTCCCGCACGACCTGGGATGGGGTGGCTAATTACGCCGCAATAATAATGAAGGAGCTTCGGCAAGAAGAAAAGGAGAGGAGACAACAGCGGTAAAAACCGAACATCATCAGCGATTGGGTGGTGGCCTGCACTGGAGGAACAGCTAATCGCTGACACTTTCCCTGCGAGGTAATGCCTGACGGCAGTTCCGCGGGGAGATCTAGGGTAAGAAGAAAAGGAGGTGGAGTTTTAGTGGGCATTATGAGCCTGAGTTCCACACACGGGAATTGACGCAGCGTTCGTTCCTATGGTGCATAAAGACATTTTTCCCCTCATTAAAAAAAAATTGAAAAAACAAAAAAAAAACTACACACACACACGTACCTCCGCGTACGCAAGCTCATGCTGACGCACACGCACACGCACTTACATTTGGTACGTTAAAGACCTCCTCGTGGTACATCCTGAATACCGTTAGCGGTAACCAGTGCCCGGGCAAGCGGTCACCACTCCAAGTATTGACAGCCTCCAATGCTGCTTAACTTCAGTGACCGCTGAGCCCGCACACCGACCGCGCGCCCGCCTCTGTCGGTTTCATTTTCAACTATTTTAGAATAGTCGGTTTCATTTTTAACTATTTTAGAATAGTTAAAAATGAAACCGACAGAGGCGGGCGCGCGGTCGGTGTGCGGGCTCAGCGGTCACTGAAGTTCAGCAGCATTGGAGGCTGTCACTACTTGGAGTGGTGACCGCTTGCCCGGGCACTGGTTTGCGCGTCAACCTCTGAGCGGGAGGCAGTTTGTCTGAGTTTCTGATGGTAATACAACTAAAACTCAGGCAAATATAGCCGCCTGTATCGGCCCAGCTTTTCCGCAGTTTCCCTGGGCCCTCGTGCAAATGCGAAACAGTAGTGCATTAGGAAAGAGTGGCTGCGGTCAACACTCTGGGGAGGAACTCTGGAAGGAATGTAGGGAAATCTGGAAGGATTGTGAATGTTGGAAGGAATGGAAGGAATAAAGGAGGGGATGGTAAAAGGGGAAGGACCCCGTACCTTTGAGGAATACATATAAAAAAAAAGTTAAAAATGATGTTGTAACTTGAAAATTATGAACTTCATATAAAAAATTTTCCAACAAAAGTTGTTGGTTTTGAGCTGACAAATTTTTTGGTGATAAAAAAAGGTATGTTTCCATTTGTAAAAAACATGTCGGCCGTTTTAACGCCGCCATTTTGAATTTTGGATCGGCCAAATTTTTTTTTCAAACGTCCCCCTTTAATCCCTAAAACTTTTGTTATACACAATATTTGATCCGAGCAATATTTTCCGAGAAAAATCAGGTGTAAGATTTAAATGGGACATCCGGTATATATATACATATATATATATATATAGATATACCTGATGTCCCATTTTAATCTTACACCTGATTTTTCTCGGAAAATATTGCTTGGGTTTGTTCGGGTTTGTTTGGGATATATATGTATATATATATATATATATATATATATATATATATATATTGTCACGGGTTTTCTGGTCCGCACACTTCCGAGCCCGTGCCGCTCCCGAAATCTACCGGGTGTCCGAAGACCCACCAGGTGGACGTGGGCGCCAGGTACCGCAGTACCGCCGACCCGGGGTCGGCTTCTCTTTTGTCCACCTAGCGCGGTCCGGTGGTGATAGGGCACCCGGTGCCGAGCGGCACGACCAAGGCGGTCCAGCTAGCTCTGCTCGCCGGAGGAAATTGGCAGAGGGGCAGGGTCGGAGGACGAGTGTCGAGGATGCGAAAAAGGGCCGGTCTCGATGAGAGACCGCTCCCCAAATAAACGGAACACCTGAGTCCCAAATCGGGTTGACAATTATTTATTGGGCTCAAGGACCCTTCCATGCTAGGTACAGTTGACGGATCGTTTTACAATATATCAAAGATATCTTATGCTAATTGGGGGGAGGTAATGGGGCACTAGCTCAAAGAGCGTAGGTAAGTGTGCACTAGCTCAGAGAGCGTAGTTATTAACTCAACGAGCGTAGGTACTGGTGTACTAGCTTAGAGAGCGTAGGTAATTGTGTACTAACTCAGAGAGCGTATTGTGTACTAACTCAGAGAGCGTAGGTAAGGTCCACTTGCTCAGAGAGCGTAGGCAGTAGCTCAAAGAGCGTAGGTAAGGTACACTGGCTCGAAGAGCGTAGGGATGGTAAACTTGCTCGAAGAGCGTAGGCATTAGCTCAAAGAGCGTAGGTAAGGTACACTTGCTCGAAGAGCGTAGGTATTAGCTCAAAGAACGTAGGTAAGGTACACTTGCTCAAAGAGCGTAGATAAGTGTGCACTAGCTCAGAGAGCGTCGGTAAGGTACACTTGCTCGAAGAGCGTAGGCATTAGCTCAAAGAGCGTAGGTAAGGTACACTTGCTCGAAGAGCGTAGGCATTTGCTCAAAGGGCGTAGGTAAGGTACACTTGCTGTAGAGCGTAGGTAAGGTACACTTGCTCGAAGAGCGTAGGTAACTGGGTACTACAGATTAACGGTCGATGATCCGGTCACCCGGGGTATTCGTTCGAATTCCCACGCCTTCGCAAGAGCGACCGGAAACGCGAATAAAGGCGGTAAACTTCAAGGACACCCTGTATACCCGCTCTAAGTACAATGCTGAAAACCTGGTTGACCGGAAGCGGGTATACTACAGTCGGCCTCTCGGACACCCCTTTGTGTTCGCCTGAATTACAAAGATGGTAGTTTGGGTGGTCGGAAACATGAATAATTACAGTCGACTTTTCGGACAACCCCTTAGGTTCGCTCGAATTACAAAGATGATATTTTGGGTGACCGGAAACATGAATAAATACAGCTGACTTCTCGGACACCCCTTAGATTCGCTTGAATTACAAAGATGGTATCATGGGTGACCGGAAACATGAAGCGCTACAACCGACCTTTCGGACACCCTGTATATTCGCTTGAATTACCAAGATGGTATCATGGGTGACCGAAACATGAACACATATAGTCGACTTCTCGGTCACCCTGTATATTCACTTGAGAGCGCAACGAGAACGATAATTTCCGACTAAATATTACGCGAGGAGTCCGATTGAGCCTGAGTATCGAGGGATCTGGATTACAAAACATACAAAAAATAGTCACTAACGCGCGACGAACAAAGGGACAAAGATAGGCGATCGACGGTAAACAAACGCTAGAGACCGAGAGCGCTCGATGGCCCTGAACGCACGAAGAAACTGGACGAGGCTTACACGCGAAAAATCATGTCGTACGAAAATATGCTAAACACGACGACGTTAAATATTTCATGCATTCCCGCCCTTCGCTTGGACCAAATTTTCGTTATCCCCGTACCATATGAATTAAACACCCTTGGCGTAATGATACAATTACTGAATTGATTTCGAACGTACTAAATTAATTCACTATATTAGAAAGAAACGGAACGACCCAAATAAACCCCGGTGCGAGCTCCAACTTGATTGTCTTTACGTTAATTTACCTCCCCGGGGATGGAAAACCGGAAGCCGATGCGACTTTCTCGCCAAAAATATTCTACCGGTCCCGCGCCCCCCCGGGGACGCACCATTCCCTCCGTGGGGTATTCAAACCGCCTTATGGCGAAATTCAATAATAAAATAGTATCATAGAGCTCGTACCCGGTAAAATAGAGAGACAGGAGAGATCGGGCTCACCGCTTCAGAAGTCACAGCCGAAAGACGCTCGCTCGAACCGAAGCCCCTCTCCTCTCGCTGATAATCAGGCGCGGCGACGTGACTGGGCTCGGGAACTCCAAAATCGTGACTGACCTAATTCGCGACGCTCTTGCGGTGCTCCCGGCTCTCTCGTGCCCCACTCACGCGACCCTCCCCTCCTTTTCGCACGCTCACGTGAGATTACTCTATCTCACGCATTTCGGGCGCTTTTCTTTTATTTTCGCCTAAGGCTTCGGCCCCGGCCCCGCTCCACCGCTCCACCCCGCACGCCTGCACCTCTCCTCGCAGCGTTTCCGGAGCTGTATCTCGGGCCTCTTCCTCTGGGAGCCGAGGCCGGATTCTCGGACCCGGGGGAGGCCTTCCTCACCAAGTCCTAGCGTCCCAGGCAAGGCGGTGGGCCCACGCCAAATTACCACCAGGTGACTACACCCCGGTCACCGAATCCACCGTCCCGACCCCCTTCGACGAGGCGCCGGTTTTACGCGGTCCACGAGGCCCGCGATTACAGTAGGGATGGTGCAACTCCAGGTTGCTAAGTCTAGAGGGACGGGCGACACGTTATCTTGGCCTTATTCCGGCGTCTCCTCTGGCATCCGATCCGCGAGCACGGGTATACGACGCTCGCAAGCGAAGAGAGTAGAGGCGCAGAGGTGTCCACTTGGACCAACCCGCGCGGAGCTTAGCGGCGCGCGGTACCGTAAATCGGGCCCAGCTCCCATGCACTTTCTTTGCATTAACGTGGGGAGCGAATCGCGTGAGCGATGTTCTCTCTTACGTTTATCCGTTCCCTCCGCAGCTTCTCTTATACTACAGAAAAAAACATGGGGGGATTAATTTATCGTAAGCCTCGTCAGTATCCCTCGTCAATATCCCTGGCCCTCAGTAAATCCCTAAAATACGACGTGGGATTCGCGGAAATTCTAGATATAATTCCGCCGCGGGTGAGTCGACGATCCTGGAGTTCCCACAGTCGACCCAAGACGCCTCAGGGTCGTAAATCCGACCCACTGGTCGACGCGCCTTCAGCAATTGACGTGACCTCCAAATTGTCACATCACAATATATATATATATATATATATATATATATATATATATATATATATATATATATGTATATATATATAAATATATATATTTAAATAAATAATATATAATAAAAATAAAAATAAAATAACAATAAAACGAATGAAAAAAAAAATGTATTAATAATAAAATAAAATAAAATAAATATATACGTTTAAATAATTGAAAAAAAAAGAGAGAGACAGGGGGTAGGAAGAAGGAAAAGACAAGGAAAAATAACTTATACACAAATTTAAAATAAATTTTAAAATATATTGTTATAAGTTCATGTAAATAAAAAAAATAAAAAATGATATATATATATATCGTTCGGATATGTTAATTTATCCAAGGGACGCCACATAGGCGTCCCAGATGGGGTCACCCGCAGGAACCCCCTCCAACTCCTCCATCCCGAAAAGGGCTCGGAGGGAAAAAAGATCCCCAGGGACCCCCTCGGAGTCCCACTCCCAGCACTCCCAGCACTCCCAGCACAAAAATCATAGAATGGGTTACTCTATTTTAGAGAATATTTTGAAAAAAATTAAAAATGACAATCATCTTTAATAAAAATAGTTTCCACTTTTGAAGCAAAATATACGGTTCCAGTATAAATGATAATTTATTCATATTTTTTTATGGCAGTATGCTTTAAAATAAAAATATATATATATTTTCACATTTGTCGATATCTCAATTAGTTCAGGAGTTATCAGCGTTTCGACGTTACCAAAACTTCCGCAATCGATATACTTTTGAAAATTATAACTCCTAAATGAGAAGAGATAAAAGTCTAAAAATTGGTGAAGATATTCCTTCCATGTAATACAAATGTACAAAAAAATCAAGAAAATAAAGAATGATCGGGTTCACGGGCTAGATGAAATGGCGTGGAATGCCTCTTAGTTATCTGCGACAGTACACTGCATAGGGTAAAAAGTATTTTTGAAAATTACTTCAGACAAAAAGCAAGTTTTAGAAATTATTTCACAAGATCTTAAGGTATATCTGACTATTACAGGTTTAGAGTGAGAGTGCCAAAGATTGGGCAAATCTGGCCTCGCTGTCAGTGTCTGCAGGAGTGATTATTTGCCATGGCAGACTCCGGAGGGTGGAAAAACTTCTTCAAGGTGACTGTGGGATCTACAGTTCTTTCTAACCCTTGTAGAAGGTTAACGATGCAAGGACCAACGGGAAGACTGCACAAATTTTCCTCCGCTGTCAGTGTTTGCAGGAGTAGTTCTCTGTGATGGCAGACTGAGGAGGGTGGAAAGTCTTCCTGAAGCAAGTAAAATCTGACGCTATTGTCAGTGCCTGCAGAAGTAGTTCTCTGCGCTGGCAGACTACAGAGGATGGACAGTCTTCCACTTTTTCACCCAAGGATGGAAATAAAAAGCTCTCCGCTGAAAGTGATAGCCGAGTCAGATATGTCTTTCTTCAGGAAGACTGTTTGCCCACTGCCATCGCAGAGAACTACTCCTGCGAACACTGATAGCGGAATCAGATTTGTATAGTCTTTGGCCCTTGCATCGTAAACCTTCTATAAGATTACTGAACCTGCCTGGAAATCATCTGCAGCACAACACTGCAGAGCGTTCTTCGGTAAGAACGCTCCGCGGTATTCTGCCGCAGATAATTTCCAACCACCCGAGTATGCTATAAAACAATAAATGTTCTTGAACATGAATTCTTTTATAGCATACTTTTTTTCTTTGGCCCTTGCATTGAAAACCTTCTATAAGGTTACTGAACCTGGTTGGAAATCATCTGCAGCACAACATTGCAGAGCGTTCTTCAGTAAGAACGCTCCGCAGTATTCTGCCGCAGATAATTTCCAACCACCCAAGAAAGCTATAAAATAATAAATGTTCTTGGAAATGAATTGTTTTATAGCATACTTTTTTTTATTAACAGTCAGGCAAACGTGAAAGAGTCGGTAAAAACCATAAATTCTGCAAACACCTGTAAAGCCAATACATCACAATTTCTGTATACAAAAAAACCCATACTAACTAAAGCCCACAATTGCAACTGCAAGAGCAGCTGCAGCCCCAACTGCAACAGCAGCCGCAGCAGTAACTGCTACAGCAGCCGCAGCAAGAACTGCAAGAGCAGCCACAGCAGCAACTGCTACAGCAGCCGCAGCAGCAACTGCAACAACAGCCGCAGCAGCAACTGCAACAACAGCCGCAGCAGCAACTGCAACAACAGCCGCAGCAGTAACTGCAACAACAGCCGCAGCAGCAACTGCAACAGCAGCCGCAACAGTAACTGCAACAGCAGCCGCAGCAGCAACTGCAACAGCAGCCGCAGCAGCAACTGCAACAGCAGCCGCAGCAGCAACTGCAACAGCAGCCGCAGCTACAACTGCAACAGCAGCCGCAGCGGCAACTGGAACAGCAGCCGCAGCGGCAACTGCACCAGCAGCCGCAGCAGCAACTGCAACAGCAACCGCAACAGCAACTGCAACAATAGCCGCAGCAGCAACTGCAACAGCAGCCGCAGCAGGAGCAGCAACAACCGGCGCAGCAGCTGGCAGCAGAAAGCGGCTTGCAAATGATCTCCCAAGTGCAATGGGAAATATTCAATTTGCAAGCCGCTTTCTATAACCAAAGTGTGCAACTTACGCAGTTGCAAAGGGAATTCGAACGCGAGTCGACCCAGCGATAAAATAGCGAGCGCGAAATAACGCGCCGCAATTTAATAGGCGCCCAACGTCGCACGCGGGTCCGCTCGAGCGACTCCTGAATAAAAATGAGCAACCGCAAGCTCGGAGAGGGCGAAAATATGGGTGACGAATGATCCCGCGTATAATAATAATTAATTATACTTTTATACTATTGAAAATAAACCTTTTGCATCTATTTATCAGTTGTTTAGTTTCTTATTTATTAAAAAACATAACATCAACGGAAAGGCAGGCTACAGGAAAAACAAAAAGAGTGTGTGTGTGTGTGTGTGTGTGTGTGTGTGCGTGCGTGTGTGTGCGTGTGCGTGTGCGTGTGTGCGTGTGCGTGTGTGCGCGCGCGCGTGTGTGTGTGTGTGTGCGTGTGCGTGTGTGCGCGCGCGCGTGTGTGTGTGTGTGTGTGTGTGTGTGCGTGCGTGCGTGTGTGCGTGTGTGCGTGTGCGTGTGCGCGTGTGCGTGTGTGTGTGTGTGGGTTTGTGTGTTTGTGTGTTTGTGTGTGTGTGAGAGAGAGAGAGAGAGATATTTATTTCGTACTCGGGAGCATCTCTGGAGCTCCCTAAGAGTACCGTGCACACAGTAGTACATGGTGCAGTGCACCAGCCGGCAACAGTACATAATAAAGCGTGTACAGTAAAAAAGAGTGGTTCGATAATAGTAATAAAACTAATAACAATTATTAATAATAGTAAATAACAAACCGACGCTCGTGGTTGGGCGGTCGGGGTGCGGCTTGGGCGATCACTGATGTCAAGCAGCCTCGGACGGGGTCAATACTTGGAGCGGTGACCGCTTAGCCGTGCTCTGGCTGCCGCAGCGACGAGTGAGCGGAAGGCCGTTTTTCTGAGGCCTTGGTGTACTACCTTGATTAAAAAAGTCTGTATGCCAAGGAATCAGAGAATACAGGGCCGTCTATACCGGTAGGGGTTTTCCACAGTTTCCCCGTACCCTCGGCAAATGCGGTATGGTGTAGCGTAAGTCGGCTGTGGCCGCAACGGGGGTTAGGTGACGTGTGGGGTACTGGAAGGAATGAAAAATATGCGACTGGTAATAACCGCAAAAGGCGCGTACCATTGGAACACACCAATAAAAAAAAAATAGTTAATAACAATAATTAATAATAGTGAATAACAATAATTAATAATAATAGTAAAACTAGTAGTAATAATAGTAATCGTAATAATTACAGTAGAATAGGACTAATATTAGTTATGGCATTCATTGGAGTTAGAGAGTCATTAAACTTACAGATAGCATCTTGCTCTTCATCTGTTCGCAGGCGTACAGTACAATTTGTGAAAAAGTTCCTTAAATAAGGCGCGCTTGAAAGCATAGCGATTTACACAAGCCTTATGATGAGGGTCTAACATATTCCACAGATAGGATGAGGTGGTGCAGAAAGACTTGAATAAATAGTTCGTCCGACATTTCGGTATTACGAAGTCACAACTCGTCAGAGGCCGCCTAAGATTCAATAAGCCAGCAGGCGAGGGATGGACAAAGCGTTGAAGTAAGTAGGAGGGTTCACCATGTTCACACATAGCGTAGATGAACGACGCAAGTAGCAACTTACGTCGCTCCACTATGTTCAACCAGCCTAGCTTAATGAGAAACGGCGTAATGTGCTCGTCTCTGCGCAGGCCAAAGATGAAGCGAACTCCGTTGTTCAATGCGCGCTGCAGCAGCAAGTCTAGCTCATTCGTGATGTCAGTGAAGAGCAGACAACAGTAGTCGAGATGTGGTAACGTGAGTGCCTGAACCAGCAATCGGCGAACAGCTGAAGGAAGTTTTCCTCGGCACCGCTTGAGCTGATAGACCGTAGCCCTCATTTTTCCGACCACCTCCGGTATATGCTTCCTCCATGAGAGTGTTTGCTCTATCTGTACTCCGGGGCATGTGACGGAGGTCGACCATTTAATTACGTCCGAGCCCACTCTGATTTGCGAGACGGACGTAGAGTCCAACTGTGAAAGATATCGTGACGATCCAATAACCATAGCCTTTGTTTTAGCCGAGTTTAGCTTCAAATCAGACTTCTTTGCCCAAAGACAGATGGGCTCATAGTCGCTGTTTAGCCTTGCAACCGCTTCTTCGATCCTTGAAGGCTGACAGTGCAAGTATATTTGCAAATCATCCGCATAGAGACTGTACTGGCATTCACATATGGCCGAACGGAGATCACTAACAAAAATAGAAAACAGAAGCGGTCCAAGAACAGAGCCTTGTGGCACACCCCGGCTCAAGTGCCTCCAGGATGACGTGTTACCATTATGATCTAGTACTGCCTGAGTGCGTCCACCGAGGTAATCGCGAAACCATTTCAGGGCGCTCCGAGAGAAGCGTAGATCTGCCATCTTTTTCAGCAATTGATCGTGCGGGACACTATCAAAGGCCTTTAAAAGATCAAATAGAACAATGACTGTTACCATTCTCCTGTCAGCAGCGAGTTGTGCATCCTCGATAATTCGTAGTAGGGCTGTCTGAGTGCTGTGATGTTTTTGGAAGGCTGATTGGTATGGATCGCTAAGATGATGCGCATCTAGATAATAGCTACCTGGTCGGCAACGACGCGTTCCAAGATTTTACCGAAGTTACACAGCAGTGAGATGGGACGATAGTATGTCAGCATTGATGGTGTCGCTTTCTTTGGGATTGGACGTACTAGTGCCATCTTCCAAAGTCCTGGATATTCTGAGTGGATTAAGGCATGGTTAAGTAGGTGGAGGAGATGCCCACCAATTTCAGGCCATGCAATGCGTATCATCTTCATTGAAATCCAATCGGCGCCCGTAGCATTGGCTTTGATGTTACGGAGTACTTTGCCAAGCACTTCAGATGTAATGTGTGCGAAATAGAAAGAATCATCACTGTAGCCCCGTGCTCCGTCGCATAGAGTATCCAAATTTAACGTATTGCGAGTTTCGCGATCAGATGATAGGATGAAATGATTGTTTAGTGCGTCCAGGTCAAATGCTAGGTGTGGTTTTGATGCTCGCTGAGGTTCCGAGTTTTCGCACACAATTCCAGATCTCAATGGGTCGTGTAGCAGAAGCGAAACTAGCTCTGTAGTAATTGTCCGCAGCAAGCTTTATACGCATCTTAAGTCCATCGCGTAGAGACCTAAACTTCTCGTAGAGATGCTTCCTATTTTGCCTGGCCTTCTGGAATGCCCGTCGCAGTTGATCACGGCGTCTCATGAGTTCACGAAGCTCTGCCGTGAGCCATGGAGCTGGGCGGCGCCTGGTACGTACTTCGATGACGGGTGCATGTTGATCCAACGTTGAAACGATCACAATGTTTAGGAAATCAACCTTATCATCCGAGGTCCGCAAATTGTAAAAGGACCCCCAGTCAAAATCAGAGACGTCTGACAGCAGCGCCTCATCATCAATTTGATTGAGGTTTCTGCACCGAAAGGCAGCCGATTCATGCCGAGGCACTTTGCAATAATGCCTAATGTAGATGAGGTCATGTGAAGACAAGACGGGCACTGGATACTGACCACAATGCAGGATATCCGAAACAGAGCTAGTGATGCAATGGTCAATACGCGTTGAAGAGGTGGCGGTATGATGTGTAGACCCATACGGTACTAAATGTAGGCTATTTGTAAGGATGAAATCTTCAAGTGGCCTAGATCCCGACGATGGTAAGGCAGGGTTACAGTTGAGGTCTCCGAAAATGAGTGCCTGTGGATACTCTTGGAGTAGCTCAGTGAAAATTTCCGAAAATCGCTAAAAAAAGCCATATTTTGGAGGCCTGTATACAACAGCCAGAAGAAAGGTAGAGGCACCAGAGATTGTCAACCTCGCTATGATGAATTCCGGTTCTCTACAATAGATCAGCGGCGAGGTAGCTAAGATTTCAGCTTGCAAACTCTGGCGAACATATATACCAACGCCACCGCCTGGCTTACCGACACGATCACATCGCAGAAATCGAAAATTTGGAAGCTTGATGAAGGAGTCATGAATTTCCGGCTTCAGCCAAGTTTCACTCAGACAGATGACATCAAATTTGGTGGTTTGGAAGTGGAGTCGAAATTCATCTAGATGTGCACAGAGAGATTGGCAGTTGACATGGCAAGCCATTAGCGCATTGTGAGAATTCATTATTTTACTATCCATAGTTGATGAGCCTGGCTTTCTCGACGATTCTCTTTTTTAAAATCGGGCACATTACTGAATCCGTTGCCGCATGCGCTGTGTTGGTAATATTTGCTGAGACGCAGTTGACGCAAGTAGGAGGACGGTCCTTTGAGGAACAGAGATTCGCTCGATGATTACTTGAGCAGTAGCCACATTTCTCATCACGCTGACATTCGTTGGCTATGTGACCGAAGTTTTGACACTTGAAGCACTGTAGTACTCTGATGTGATCTTGTACAGAGCAAGCGTTCCACCCAAGCGAGACTTCAGGCAAACCCATCAGGTACTTTCGATTCTCCGCGGTCGTCTCTATAACGACTCTTGTGAACCGCCTCCCACGCGCCGGGTAGACGTAGATGATCTTGGTGTCATTACGCTCACGACCTGGTAAGTTTAAAGCAAATAGGTTTGCCAGAAGCGCGCCAGGTTCCATTGCAGTAGGAACATTTTGCAGAAGTAGGCGAGGATTTAGCTTGACGTCGTCGACTACTTCCAACCCCGCCGCAATAATGCTATTTACCTCCCCGTGGGTTCACCTGGGCGTGGTGGGGAGGCCAAGTACCTAGCCTGCATCCAGCAGGAGGGGAAACTAACGAACCCGACAAAGACAACATGAATACGCATGGACCAAAACAAATACCCCAGGTGGTAACCCCCGTACGGGGGGAATCCACCCTGAGTTCCGACCGGGTGCAAGCCCCGGTGGCTCAAAGCAGCAGCACGGATTCTGGGGGCTGCAGAACATGCCTTACATCGACCGCTAACAGGACAAACGAGGGCAGGACGGACAGGGACAACAATCGGCTGGAGACTCACACTAGCCGGACGAGAGTTAGCAGCGTTTCCAGCAACGCGAGCCTCGCCAGCTTCAAGAGCGCAACCGGTGACAGCTTACTGACAAACGTGACGACAAAATGCCTGGAACTGCAGACGATCGACGACCTCAGGGAGCAACTGCAGACAATCCTTGAGAGAGTCAAAGTCATGCAGCAAAAGGCAGACGTACAGAAAAACGTGAACAGAGAGACAAAGGACGGCATCAAGATTATCACGGAGGCTGCTGAGGTCGCCCTGGGTAAATACGAAAAGCTCAGGAACCTAAGGACAGCCAGACAGACCGTAAGGACGAAACTGGATCAGACACCAAAACGGAAACGGGACGTTACCGAAGCCAGCCCTCCCCAACAGCCGGCAAAAAGACCGACGGTGACTAACGACACATAACAGCCAGAGGGGAGCTGGCAAACACAGACAAAGAAAAAGAGACGGAAGAAACAGAAAGCGGAAGGGAACAGACAGACGAACGAGGACATGAAACAGGCACGGCAGGACAGACCGCGCCCCAAGCCTCGGGGGACGGCCGTCCTCGTCAAGCCCCAGCACGGAAAGACGTACGCAGACCTACTGCGACAGGTAAAGACAAAGGTAGACCCCACGACGGACAACGTGACGATCAGGGGATACCGAAAGACAAAAGACGGAGGACTACTCTTCCAACTACAGACGGGACGAGAGGGGAGCCAAAGCTTCCAGCGCTCCCTCCAGAGCGCGCTCGGGCAGGAGGGGAGCATCCGGGCCATGACCCCCAGTACATCGCTGGAGATTATGGACCTGGACTGCGTCACGACTCCCGAGGAGGTCGCGGCAACCCTCAAACGAGAGACAGGACAGGAGGGGGGTCTGAAGGTACACATCTTCGGCCCCAACAGATTCGGACAATGTGCGAGCTGGAATCGCAGAGGGCCACCGACTTACTTGACAGACAGAGGGTCAAGATAGGGTGGGTTAATTGCCGCATCAGACTGAGGACGACGGTAACAAGGTGCTTCCGGTGCCTCGGTTACGGACACACGAGACGGAACTGTAAAGGACCAGACAGGACAGACTGCTGCTGGAAGTGCGGGGGCGTGGGCCACGCCGGTAAGACGTGCCCAAATAGACCGACCTGCTTCCTGTGCACCGAGGCCAAGAAACTGGAGGTGGCGCATCAGCCGGGTACTGGCTCGTGCGCCGTATTCAGGGCCGCACTGGAGGAAAGCAGAAACAAGACAAAGACATGACGAAGGTTCTTCAGGGAAACCTAAACCGGAGTCAGACGGCACAGCTACTGCTACCGCAAATAGCCGACGAACTCGACACGACGATACTTATACTGTCCGAACCATACCGAGACGAGACAACGCCGACGTGGCTCACGGACACCAGGGGCACCGCTGCCATCTGGGTCAGGGGGGTCGCCGCTTCCCGGACATCCGGCCATGGTGTGGGAGACGACTTCGTCTGGACCACGGTGGGCGCTGTCACTTATGTCAGCGTCTACCTTACGCCAAACTGCAGCGTCGGAGATTTCGGGGAGAGGCTGCATTCCCTTGAGGATGAGCTTAGGCTCATACAAGGGCAGGTAGTCGTTGCGGGCGACTTTAATGCAAGAGCGATCGAGTGGGGTATGACCACGACGAACAAACGAGGACGGCTCCTGCTGGAGATGGCTGCGAGGCGGGATCTGGCAGTGGCCAATACAGGAAACACGCCGACTTACAGAAGACCGGGTTTTGGGAACTCCATTCCTGGGGTGACGCTGACATCGGACGGAATCCTCTCACAGATTAGGCGTTGGCGGGTGGTCGAGGACTATAATGCCAGCGACCATCAGTACATAGCCTTTGAAGTGGGAAGCGACACAACAACTCGACCCCGACGGATCCACGGCTCCCGCGGTGGAACTTCAAAAGACTCGACACGGACAGATTTTCGGAAGGGCTGATGGCGGCATCAGCTCCAAAGGAAAACGTACCAGACGAACTGACTGGACGACAAAGAGCCGAAAGACTGATTGACGAGACAACGAAACTCGTCCAGCGGCTGTGCAATGACTCAATGCCACGGAAACGCTACGGACGAAACCGTCAACAACAGTACTGGTGGACAGACGAAATAGCAGAACTGCGGAGGGCCTGCTTCGCCTGCAGGAGGAAACTCACTCGGGCGAAAGGCGGACCCGAAGCAGAGACACACAGATCAGCTTACAGGACGGCACGAAAGAAACTGACGATGACGATCAAGGACAGAAAACGGAAGTGCTGGAGGGAACTGTGCGACGAGGTGGATCGAGACCCATGGGGCACCGGATACAAGCTCGTAACCGGCAGACTTGGGGCTCGGACGCCGCCCGGCGCGATGGACCCTCCAACAACACGAAACATCATTGACGGACTTTTCCCGACGCACGAGACAAGAACAGAGACAGAAGACGAAGACGAATCTGGGGAGATACCGCCTTTTACCGAGGAGGAGCTCGCAAGAGCAACCGCCTCGATGAAGACCGGGAAGGCCCCAGGACCGGATGGCGTTCCGGGAGAAATACTGCGGCTGATGGGCAACCTGAGGCCGCGGTTTCTCCTGGACATGTATAACATATGCTTAACGACAGGTACGTTCGGGGGGCCATGGAAGGAGGCGAGGCTGGTTCTCATTGCCAAAGGTAAGGGGGACCCTCACTCGCCGTCGGCCTACCGCCCGCTGAGCCTGCTCGACACGACAGGAAAACTGTACGAACAGATGATAAGACCCAGACTGACGGAAGCAATAGCAGCCGCTGGAGGACTATCAGACAGAAAACACGGCTTCAGAAAAGGACGATCGACAATTGGAGCGATTCAAGACGTGGTGACGGCCTTCCACCAGACTGGACAACACTGCCACGGGGCTCGCCCGCTGGTGTTACTGGCAACCCTGGACGTACAGAACGCCTTCAACTCGGCGAGGTGGGTGGACATCCTGGAGGCGCTGAAAGGCGTCTTCAGGGTCCCGCCTTACCTTCTCCGAGTGTTGAGCGACTACTTGCGAAACAGACGTATCACGTACGAAACGACGGACGGACCAGAAACCCGGACGATCACGGCGGGGGTCGCCCAGGGATCAATTCTTGGACCGGACTTCTGGAATGGAGTATACGATAGCCTGCTGCGGCTGGAGATGCCGCCGAGGACTTTCTTAGTCGCTTACGCCGACGACGTGGCGGCTGTGATCGTCGAACGCGACCCAGCTCTGGCCCAGCTACGACTAAACGAAGTGATGAGACGGGTGGACGGATGGATGACGAAACACGGACTCCGACTGGCCACACATAAGACAGAACTGATGCTACTGACAAGAAAGAGAATACCGACGATAATACCAATGACTGTTGGAACAGAAGTGACGGAGACCAGAAACGAAATCAAGTATCTAGGGGTTACCCTGGATACAAAGATGACTTTCTGGCCTCACATAAGACGGACGGCCGAGAGGGCGGCGGAGAGAGTCAAATCTCTGAGCCGCCTGATGGCAAACACAATAGGACCGAGACCGAGTAAACGGAGACTGCTTATGTCGACGACCCACTCGATCCTCCTATACGGCGCCGAAATATGGGCGGAGGCACTTCGAACGAAAAAATACAGACAGGCGATGACGACGGTACAGAGACGAGGTGCACTCAGGATCGCGTGCGCCTACAGGACTGTCTCGGCAGGGGCAGTTCTGGTGTTACGTCCTGGCGATCTTGCCCTCCACCACAAACATAAAAATACCCATATACTTACCCTAAAAACTATTATACTCACCATAAAAATATAAACATATACTAGGAATTACTCTAGGATTCACCTAGAAATATTTTTTCCTACATAAAATAATGTAAACAACATATAGAATAATGTAATCCTTTATTTTTATGAAAAACAATATATCTTCAGATACTTTACACACTCTGGATAACTCCAATATAGTAATCACGTAATTCAGCGTTAAATATATAATATTACATGTACACTAGAATAAATAAAGCTTATACGTCATTTCATAAAAACACATTTCTCCCGCTCAAATTCCTCAAAGTTAGGATAAAATATAAAAATTGGAAAAACCCTTTTTATAACCGAATATAATGCAATAGAAGGATAATAAAGAAATAAAGACGAAATCATAATAATAATTCGTTCTCCTAGAAGATACTTAAAAACAAGTTAAAATATAACTTTTCAAAATCCAACTTTTCCAATATTAAACAGTATATTTAGTAGTAAACAACGCCCTGAGCGCCATATTTCTAGGGCTAACCAATCACGTTAAAATCACTTAAAACACGATTAAAACTAGGTTAAAATAAGTTCAACCACCCGCTATATTAAAAAGGGAAAAATCCCGATTCCAACCATACCATTCCCATAATTTTGAGACAATTAGAACTATTTATTTTCGATTTTTAAAAGAAGAGATACTTGCTTCGACCTCCTATGACGTCATGTTCTCCTGATACTTCTGTTCTTAGTCGCGACCCGCGAAATTCGTTTCCCTCAAAACTAAAAATCGTACCGCGGTCCCGTCGGTGTCAAAATTTCCCAAATAATTCCCTCTTTCATATAAACCAAACTCGCGGGCCCTAGCGCCATTATTTTTCCCAAAAAAACCGAAAAACTTGCAAATCCACGGATACACCGTGTTACAGTATACCTATAGTGTACTCTCATGCATGCTTCACCTAAGAAGGCTACCATAATGGTTTCGGCCGTAAAGATGGCCGACAACCGCCATATTGTATTCCCACCGACATCATAGAATTCCCCGGGAACCCCCGTGATCCTATAGGACGCCATGACACCTCCTATAGACATCCCTTTTTATCCCAGTACATGCTTCCTTAAGGAGGAACCCACTATGACAGTTCCACCAATATCTCAGTACGTATGCACTTAGACCTTGCATCATCCATCATCGCCACGACAGTCGTCACAAGGCAAAAGGTCACCTTCAAACATGACGTTCCACCAATATTATTATTAAATTCAATATGGCTTCTCGGAATATCGCGTATCTCCATAACCTAAACATCCTGCAAGTAATAGGACACCGCTATTTATCTCCCTTTTGCGCTTTATCCTTATTCGCCGTGCACTAACTACCATTATTATTATCCAGCGATTATTAATAAAAATGTATTTTAATTAAACAAGGAACCATAGTTCATCAGCACGAACTTATACTTTTATTATAAAATATTATGCAATAACTATACGCGTATTTTAGGCAACATTTATTACATAGAAAACCTAATTAGTTAAGTAAAAACTATTGTTAAATAATCCTTAACGATATTAAGTATTTTTACAAACCAACATAATCAACGAACAATATGCATGAATATTATCAATTATATAAAATACGTTATAAACAAACTAAAAGATATTCTAATAAAATCTTTTCCGTTCGAACATATATATATATATGTAAATATGTATACATACATATATATATATATATTCCGATATTTTTAAATCCTAATAAATAATAAATCCTATATAAAATACTTACCATATAAGGAAAAGGGATACCATAATACGTTTATTAAAAGATTTCGTACATAAATATAAAATGTAATAAATTGTAAAGCTCCAGGTAAATTAATAAAAATTAATTTATCAAGAGCTCCATTTAATCCTGTAAGAACAAAAGAGAAAGACGCTGGTACTCCATACCATCTCATAAGAGTAAGAGAGAAGGAAGGATGCATACGTCACAACAGCACTCACTTCCCCGACGCTGGATGCTGCCCCACCAAGATGGCCGCCGCCTCCACTCGGCGAGTACATAAAAGAAGGGGCACCTCTCCTTCGCCAGTTCTCCGGTCTCTCCACCAGTCAGTCGCGCTTCTCCGTCCGTCGGACCCGCACGCTGGAAAATCGGCTCTTACAATTTTCGAACCTTTGGTTCTTTTTGGGTAAAAGTCATACCCTTTTTGATTTATATACGAATATCTACATCGTACGTTTGTTTTATTGTATTCGATTTATCCTCCGCGATTAAATACAAGTTTTGAGTTGTAACAATATATTGATAATCTCCAAAGTGATAATCGTTGTGTTAATTTATTACGTTAATCCTGAATTCCTTAATTCGAACGAAAGTGTCGCTCACCGTTTTCTTCGGCATACTTTATTCAGAATTTCCAGTTTATTCATAAATAATTGTGAAAGGAATTGTGCCAGTTATCCAAAGTTCTCTACTATTACTTTACCTTGTGTCCTCATCCTTTACCGGTGATTTGACGATCTTTCGTGCTGCCTAGTGGCCAAGCACGATCGCCACGATCCACCGTGTAATCTCATTCATATTCTTCCGGTGATTGGACGATCTTTCGTGCTGCCTAGTGGCCAAGCACGATCGCCACGATCTACCGTTTACCCCATTTATGTTCTTCCGGTGATTTGACGATCTTTCGTGCTGCCTAGTGGCCAAGCACGGTCGCCAAAATCCACCATGTTCTGTCTCTTTCGGTGTCACAACAGTGCTGCCTAGAGGCCAAGCACTCGTGCCACAAATTTGGAAACTGGGCCAATACCTGAAACAAATTATTTGAAGTCATTACCTATTTACATTTCTCTAATGCCAAGAAGACGTGCAGGTGTCCACTTCCAACGACGCCGCGCTCTGTCTAGCCGAACCGGAACTTCGGCTCAACATTCTCGCGGTAATAACAGAACTCTAGAACAACAGTTCAATCAATTGCCACTTAGTGCAAAATTGCGAATTATTTCAAATATTCTCCTCGATTCGCGAGTGTACATCTTGGACAATCATTCAATCCGTCGCGTATCACCACCGTCACCTGTCGACGAATCAGCTACATCCACTGTCGTTGCATCACCTGTGCCTGAAGTGACAGGTCCAGTTATTTCATTCGACATCGGAACCTCCTCTGTCATCGTCGAACCGGAACTCAGTTCTCACTCCGTCGACTCACCTGTTGCTGATTCTCCATCCGTCTCTAGATCAGCACACAACTAGGTTCCATCCCTATGGGTGCATGCGCATCATCATCTAAGAGGCCTGCCGTGGAACTCGCAGTCCCCGAAATCATCGTTCGGATCGAGGTAATCCACACTGATCGCAGAACTTGCCTCCAAGGACCGCAGCGTCCTCTTCCACCCGCTACGCACCGCCGCTCGTAAGGGTAAGTCAGATTAATTCACGCTACTATCTTTTCTACTCACTTACCCTAATTCCGTATTTTCTATATTTTATAACCCCATATTTACCGATCAAATCGTGACCGATCCTCATCCCTGTTGGGCACATTCCCGACTAAAGGCAGGATCTCAGGGCTGGCGTCCGTTTATCTGAAAATAGAAGTATCAATTTAGAATCTCGCTTAATCTCAAGTTTAAAGTCCAAATCATGTGTTTTCTCTTCAAATATATATATTTTTTTTTTTATAGTAAATTCCCGGACGTAACAGGATAAATAATTTTTGGTGGCAGCGGTGGGATTCCAAAGTCACATTTGATCCATTTTTCATCTATAAATTCATTCGTATCTCGTGAATTTTCAAAATGGCTACTACAAGGTCAAAATCTCGAGCTTTAAATGAAGAGGAACTATGCATCCTCAACGAACAGATTGACCGAAAACGTGAAGTTTTACAAGAGCAAGAACGTGCTCTCCGTGAAAAAGATATCGAAACGCAAGAACGTATTAAGGCCCTTCAGGCCCTCGAAAAAGAACAATACGAACAAAATCAAAATATTCCGGAGACGTCAGATCGCTCCGAAACCCGTGAACAGTTCTCTTCTCTTCAAAGGTCACTATCACAAATGATTTCACAATTCGGGGATTTAAAAACGGAAGTACTCGAAATTAAAAATGAAAGGCGATACTCACCACCCCAACAGTCTCCACGCCTTGAACAACGTAGTTTTGACGACGAACGAAACATGAATTAAACCTAGATTCATTTTGGTAATAAATCACTAAACAGTAAGAAACTAGCCCCAACCCATCCCAACCTAATAAAATTCTAATTATATTAGGGCTAATAATTATAAAAATTATTGAAACTACAAACAATAAAACTAATCCAATAAATCGACCTAAATTTTTATCCTCCCCTATGTACTCAACTCTATATAAAATTACCCTTATAGAAATAATTAAAACTAACCTGATAAATATCAAATTAATTCAATCAAAAAAAATAATATACTCAACCCTAACAGATAAAATTTTGATAATTTCTCATTCTATTAAAAATATCAATTTATTCACTAAAAAAAATAAATAAATAATTAATCTAAATAATAGAAAATTAACCATAAAATAAATATATAAATAAAAAATAATAATTTTAAATATTTTATATAATTTTGACTCCACAAATCAATGTTTTAAACTTAAACTATTAAAATTATAAAAAAATATTAATTATAATAAATATAATATTCAATGGAACCCAATGTAATAATAAAATTATAAATTCATTCAATTTTACCCCCATAAAAAATCTCACTTTAATAAATTTCCCCTGTTGTCTAAATGAATATAAATATAAAGAATATAAAGCTCTAAAGAATATTTAAAAAATTATTAATACTCATATATTTTCCATCCACTCAATAATTGAAATAACTAAAAAAATTTCAGAAAATAAATTTAAAGAGGGAGGGAAAGATAAATTTGAAGAAATTAATAAAAACCATATTAATCTAAGAGAAGGTAAATAATTAATTATGCCCTTATTAATATACAACCTTCGAGATATTAATCGCTCGTAATTAATATTCACTAAATAAAATAGTCCAGAGAACATAATCCATCGCTAATTATCATTAAATAACCTCCTAAAAATCCAAAATTTATTATAGTGAATAAACCTGCTATTAATATCCTTATATGAACTACAGATGAATATGCAACTAAAATTTTCATATCGACTTGATTTAAGCAAATAAATCTAGAATAAAGTCCTCCTAATACCCTAAAAACAATAAAAAATTTATTATACAAATAATTCATTCTCAATATTAATATAACTCGTAATAAGCCATATCTACCTAATTTTAATATTACACCAGCTAAAACCATAGAACCTATCACAGGAGCCTCTACATGAGCTTTCGGTAACTATAAATGTAAAAAATATATAGGTATTTTAATTAAAAACCCTATAATTATTATTAAATAGATGTAAAAAGATACATAATTACTGTATCAAATATTTATATCTAAAGAAAAATTTATTTTATATCAACTAAAAATTATTAATAGTAAAGGTATTGAACCAAATAATGTGTATAATATTATATATAGCCCAGCTTGAATTCGATTAATCTGATACCCCCACCCTAAAATTAATAAAAATACAGGAATTAACCTAGATTCAAAATAAATATAAAATCATATAATATTTATAGAGTAAAATCTTATTAATAAAAAAATCAAAATCAAATAAATTAAACCTATGTAATATTTACCTTGATAAATAAATTTTTCACTAGTCATAATTATTATTGTAACAATTCATAAACTTAATATAATTAAACCTCATGAATAATAATCCACCCCTAAACTATAATATAAATTTGTAAATAAAATTAATCTATTCAATGGATATCTAATAAATAAAAATATTACATAAACAAATATAATACTTTGAAAATATATTATTTTAAAATTTTTATTAATATTATTAAAAATTATAAAAATTAAGCTAAATATTACTACTACCATTTAATTAAATTTAATGAATTTAAATTATCATTCCCATATAATCGAATAATTACCACAATTAAAGATAAACCTAAAACCCCCTCACAAACTATCATTACAAAAAAATAAATTATATAAATAAAATTCACCTCTCCTAAAACTAACATACTGTATATTAAATATGAAATAATAGTTATAACAAATTCCAATCTAATTAAAATTAATAACAAATGTTTAAAAAAATAAAATAATATAAAAGAAACTAATATATATATATATATATAAACAACTATACTTATATTATCAATAAGCTTTATAGTTTAAATAAAACATTAATTTTGTAAATTAAAATTAAATAATATTTTAAAGCTTCAAAAAAATATAACTTATTATATATCATTAATCTCCAAAATTAATATTTTATTAAACTATTTTTTTATGATAAAATCTATCCTCCCATGAATTTACGACTCTATAATAATAATTATTATCAATATTCCATTACTATTAAATTTTTGTCTTATTATTATATTAATAATCCCAATAAAATTTTATAATTTTCATCCCATAAAATTTTTAACGATTTTAATTTTTGTAATTTTTTTAATTTCATTAAAAATAAATATACTATTCAAATCTTGAATAATATTTATTTTCCCTTCAATAATAATTGGAGGATTAATAATTATATTTATATACATTACAAGATTAACTAACAATAACTTATTTAAAATTAATTATAATAATATTATATTGAATTTAATAACATTTCCCATAATAATATTATTTATTGTATTAATATTAATATTTAATAAACCAAATTTAAATAATCAAGAATTATGAAATTTAAATTTTAATAACTTTGAAGAATATAATGAAATTAAATTAAATGAACTTTTTAATTTTAATAAATTTACATTAACATTCCTAATGCTATATCTTTATTTTTCTTTAATTGTAATTATAAATATTTGTTATAAATTAAAAAGACCTTTACGACAAATATATTTGTGTGAATAAATCTATTTAAAAAAAAATTAAATTATTAAAAATTTTAAATAATTCTCTAATTTTTTTGCCTACACCAATTAATATTAATATTTGATGAAATTTTGGATCCTTACTAGGCCTATGTTTAATTATTCAAATTATTACGGGAATCATATTATCAATACATTATTGTGCCAATATTAATATAGCCTTTAACAGAATAATCCATATTATTCAAGATGTTAATAAAGGGTGATTTTATCAACTAATTCATATAAATGGAGCCTCATTTTTTTTTATGTATATATATTCATATTGGACGAGGAATTTATTATGCCTCATATAAACTTATTACAGTTTGAACTATGGGAGTAATAATTTTTATAATTACAATAGCAACTGCCTTTATACGTTACGTATTGCCTTGGGGCCAAATATCTTTTTGAGGAGCCACTGTAATCACAAATTTAATTTCAACAATTCCCTATATTGGACAAATAACTGTAGAGTGAATCTGGGGAGGATTTTCAGTTAATAATCCAACCTTAAATCGTTTTTTTAGATTACATTTCTTTTTGCCATTCATTATTTTAGTCATAGTAATTATCCATTTATTTTTTATCCATGAATATGGATCTAATAACCCTTTAGGGATCAATAGAAAATTATCTATAATTAATTTTCATAATTATTTTACACTTAAAGATATTGTAGGATTCCTACTATTAATTTATATAATAATTTTTATATGTCTAAAATTTCCATTTATATTGAGAGACCCAGAAAATTATATTTTAGCAAACCCTATAATCACCCCTATTCATATTCAACCTGAATGATACTTCCTATTTGCCTATACCATTCTTCGGGCAATCCCCAATAAAATAGGAGGAGTAATCGCTTTAGTATTATATATTTTAATTCTTTTCGTTTTACCTATTATAGAAAATTAACCATAAAATAAATATATAAATAAAAAATAATAATTTTAAATATTTTATATAATTTTGACTCCACAAATCAATGTTTTAAACTTAAACTATTAAAATTATAAAAAAATATTAATTATAATAAATATAATATTCAATGGAACCCAATGTAATAATAAAATTATAAATTCATTCAATTTTACCCCCATAAAAAATCTCACTTTAATAAATTTCCCCTGTTGTCTAAATGAATATAAATATAAAGAATATAAAGCTCTAAAGAATATTTAAAAAATTATTAATACTCATATATTTTCCATCCACTCAATAATTGAAATAACTAAAAAAATTTCAGAAAATAAATTTAAAGAGGGAGGGAAAGATAAATTTGAAGAAATTAATAAAAACCATATTAATCTAAGAGAAGGTAAATAATTAATTATGCCCTTATTAATATACAACCTTCGAGATATTAATCGCTCGTAATTAATATTCACTAAATAAAATAGTCCAGAGAACATAATCCATCGCTAATTATCATTAAATAACCTCCTAAAAATCCAAAATTTATTATAGTGAATAAACCTGCTATTAATATCCTTATATGAACTACAGATGAATATGCAACTAAAATTTTCATATCGACTTGATTTAAGCAAATAAATCTAGAATAAAGTCCTCCTAATACCCTAAAAACAATAAAAAATTTATTATACAAATAATTCATTCTCAATATTAATATAACTCGTAATAAGCCATATCTACCTAATTTTAATATTACACCAGCTAAAACCATAGAACCTATCACAGGAGCCTCTACATGAGCTTTCGGTAACTATAAATGTAAAAAATATATAGGTATTTTAATTAAAAACCCTATAATTATTATTAAATAGATGTAAAAAGATACATAATTACTGTATCAAATATTTATATCTAAAGAAAAATTTATTTTATATCAACTAAAAATTATTAATAGTAAAGGTATTGAACCAAATAATGTGTATAATATTATATATAGCCCAGCTTGAATTCGATTAATCTGATACCCCCACCCTAAAATTAATAAAAATACAGGAATTAACCTAGATTCAAAATAAATATAAAATCATATAATATTTATAGAGTAAAATCTTATTAATAAAAAAATCAAAATCAAATAAATTAAACCTATGTAATATTTACCTTGATAAATAAATTTTTCACTAGTCATAATTATTATTGTAACAATTCATAAACTTAATATAATTAAACCTCATGAATAATAATCCACCCCTAAACTATAATATAAATTTGTAAATAAAATTAATCTATTCAATGGATATCTAATAAATAAAAATATTACATAAACAAATATAATACTTTGAAAATATATTATTTTAAAATTTTTATTAATATTATTAAAAATTATAAAAATTAAGCTAAATATTACTACTACCATTTAATTAAATTTAATGAATTTAAATTATCATTCCCATATAATCGAATAATTACCACAATTAAAGATAAACCTAAAACCCCCTCACAAACTATCATTACAAAAAAATAAATTATATAAATAAAATTCACCTCTCCTAAAACTAACATACTGTATATTAAATATGAAATAATAGTTATAACAAATTCCAATCTAATTAAAATTAATAACAAATGTTTAAAAAAATAAAATAATATAAAAGAAACTAATATATATATATATATATAAACAACTATACTTATATTATCAATAAGCTTTATAGTTTAAATAAAACATTAATTTTGTAAATTAAAATTAAATAATATTTTAAAGCTTCAAAAAAATATAACTTATTATATATCATTAATCTCCAAAATTAATATTTTATTAAACTATTTTTTTATGATAAAATCTATCCTCCCATGAATTTACGA
This sequence comes from Ophion ventricosus, assembly GCA_963932345.1. Lineage (NCBI taxonomy): Eukaryota > Metazoa > Arthropoda > Insecta > Hymenoptera > Ichneumonidae > Ophion > Ophion ventricosus. The sequence goes on along the minus strand of OZ010726.1, from coordinate 612,439 downwards.
CTCTATAATAATAATTATTATCAATATTCCATTACTATTAAATTTTTGTCTTATTATTATATTAATAATCCCAATAAAATTTTATAATTTTCATCCCATAAAATTTTTAACGATTTTAATTTTTGTAATTTTTTTAATTTCATTAAAAATAAATATACTATTCAAATCTTGAATAATATTTATTTTCCCTTCAATAATAATTGGAGGATTAATAATTATATTTATATACATTACAAGATTAACTAACAATAACTTATTTAAAATTAATTATAATAATATTATATTGAATTTAATAACATTTCCCATAATAATATTATTTATTGTATTAATATTAATATTTAATAAACCAAATTTAAATAATCAAGAATTATGAAATTTAAATTTTAATAACTTTGAAGAATATAATGAAATTAAATTAAATGAACTTTTTAATTTTAATAAATTTACATTAACATTCCTAATGCTATATCTTTATTTTTCTTTAATTGTAATTATAAATATTTGTTATAAATTAAAAAGACCTTTACGACAAATATATTTGTGTGAATAAATCTATTTAAAAAAAAATTAAATTATTAAAAATTTTAAATAATTCTCTAATTTTTTTGCCTACACCAATTAATATTAATATTTGATGAAATTTTGGATCCTTACTAGGCCTATGTTTAATTATTCAAATTATTACGGGAATCATATTATCAATACATTATTGTGCCAATATTAATATAGCCTTTAACAGAATAATCCATATTATTCAAGATGTTAATAAAGGGTGATTTTATCAACTAATTCATATAAATGGAGCCTCATTTTTTTTTTATGTATATATATTCATATTGGACGAGGAATTTATTATGCCTCATATAAACTTATTACAGTTTGAACTATGGGAGTAATAATTTTTATAATTACAATAGCAACTGCCTTTATACGTTACGTATTGCCTTGGGGCCAAATATCTTTTTGAGGAGCCACTGTAATCACAAATTTAATTTCAACAATTCCCTATATTGGACAAATAACTGTAGAGTGAATCTGGGGAGGATTTTCAGTTAATAATCCAACCTTAAATCGTTTTTTTAGATTACATTTCTTTTTGCCATTCATTATTTTAGTCATAGTAATTATCCATTTATTTTTTATCCATGAATATGGATCTAATAACCCTTTAGGGATCAATAGAAAATTATCTATAATTAATTTTCATAATTATTTTACACTTAAAGATATTGTAGGATTCCTACTATTAATTTATATAATAATTTTTATATGTCTAAAATTTCCATTTATATTGAGAGACCCAGAAAATTATATTTTAGCAAACCCTATAATCACCCCTATTCATATTCAACCTGAATGATACTTCCTATTTGCCTATACCATTCTTCGGGCAATCCCCAATAAAATAGGAGGAGTAATCGCTTTAGTATTATATATTTTAATTCTTTTCGTTTTACCTATTATAAATATTACATATTATTCAATAATATTTTACCCTATAAATCAAATTATATTTTGATTTTTTATTAATAATTTCCTAATATTAAGTTGATTGGGGGCTCAGCCAGTGGAAATACCCTTTATTATCGTAAGACAATTATTTAGTGCTACTTATTTTATCTACTACCTTATAAACAGAATTATATTTATATTGTGAAATAAACTTTTAACATAGATAATGAACTTGAATAAGTATATGTCTTGAAAACATAGCATAAAATTAAAAATTTTATTATCTTACTTATTTAAACTATCATTTTAATTAAAATAATAAAAAATATATAATTTAAAATAAACGGCAAAATAATTAATCAACATAAATATATTAATAAATCATAACGAAATCGAGGAAATGTGCCACGTATTCAAATAATTATAAAAATTAAAATTATTGTAAATAAATAAAATATAAATCTACCTAACCTTAACCCAGTAAATATTAAACTTAAAATAAAACTTATAAACAAAATTCTAGCATACTCCGATAAAAAAATTAATACAAACCCCCCTCTTATATACTCTACATTAAACCCTGAAACTAACTCAGATTCCCCCTCAGAAAAATCAAAAGGAGTACGATTTATCTCAGCTATTAGCCTAATAAATATTATTAACATTAAAGGAAACATAAAAATAATGAACCATATATTTTTTTGAATAATATTTAATATAGTTATATTAAATCTTAAACAAAAAATTAAATATATAAATCCTAATTCTAAAGAAATTATATTCCTTAAAAAAGGATAAACTATCCATATTATTAAAATTGATATTAATATAAATATTGGAGACAATATATAATATAAATAATTAAACTGCTTTAACATAATTATTTCTTTTGACAATAGCTTAATAGCATCTCTAAAAGGTTGAAAAATCCCAATATACCCAACTTTATTGGGCCCCTTACGTAACTGTATATATCTTAAAACTTTACGTTCTATTAAAGTTAAAAAAGCTACTGCTAATAAAATTAAAAGAACTACCACGATTATCATACCTATAGAAACTCATATATACATAAAAATTTGTTTAATTATTAAATGTAATATAATTACTTAAGTAAATTCTAAATTTACTGCACTTTTCTGCCAAATTAATAAAATTATTCCTTCTCGTATAAAATGTTTAAGATATAAAGTCCTTTCGTACAAATAAATCATCACTATTAAAGATAGAAACCGATCTGGCTCACACCGATCTGAACTCAAATCATGTAAGATTTTAATGGTCGAACAGACCAAAAATTTTAAAATTTTCCGCTTAAATTTTATCTTAATTCAACATCGAGGTTACAATCTTTTTTATCAATACGATCTCTCTAAAAAAATTATACTGTTATCCCTAAGGTAATTTATTCTATTGATCTAAAATTAAGGATCATTTATTCAATAATTAATGTTAATATTATATTAAAGTTAATTTAATTTAAAAATCTCCCCAACCTAATTTTATCAAAAATAAAATTATAAAATTAAATTTATGTTATTTCTTTACAAAATTAAAGTCTATAGGGTCTTCTCGTCTTTTAATTAAATATTAGTTTTTTGACTAATAAAAAAAATTTAAATTTTAATTATAAAAAAGTATTTATCTTATTAAACCATTCATTCTAGCTTTCAATTAAAAAACTATTGATTATGCTACTTTGTACGGTCAAAATACCGCAGCTATTTAAATAAACTCCATTGAGCAGGCCAAATTTTAAATTAAATTCAAAAAACCATGTTTTTGTTAAACAGGTGAATAAATCATAATTAAATTAAATTTGCCTAATTATTAATAATTAATTTGCCTATTAAATTAACAATATTAATATTGTTATACTAGTTTAATCATTATTTAAATTTAATTTAAAAAATTATTTTAATAAAATATTAATTAAAATTTAAATTTTTATTTAATATAAATAAATTATAACATTTTTTAAGTTAATAAATACTATTAATTTTATAATATTAACATTATTTAAAATTAATAAAATATAAAAAAATTATTGAGATTAACCCCAAAAATTTTAATAACTATTTAATTAAAAATTTAATTAAAATAAAAATAATTATCTAAATTAAATTTATTTATTAAAAAACTAGATATCTTAATAATCGAATAAAATCTCTTTACAAATTAAATATCTTTAATAATTATTCCACATTAAATAAATTATTTAATTAAATCTTATTAATTCGAGAAATAATTTACTATTTACTATTTATATCTTTATTCCACAATATGGTGGGCTACACCTTTTACAATGCCAACTATGCATAACAGCGTCTTACAGTAATTTTGGTTGTTCGCTCTCGTTTAACAATAAATTTCTTTTTAATATATCCGAGTTTCACTTAACCTATTTTTAATTACATTTAATCCAAACTTACTTCTCCTCGATTCTCCTATTTACAGTGGTGCCCTCGGTTCTCGTCTTTTTTCTTTTTCTTTATTCGGTCATACGCTTTTATGTACTCACACAATTCCGGCCTGATTTCCCCCCTTAATGTTTCTATCGTCCAATCTCTTAGTACAGCTCCCTCTCTGTTAGCCCTCCAATTGTCCACTGCCTGGATCCATTCCTTCCTTATGCCAACCCTAGCTTCCTCACATATCCAAATGTGTTCGATACTTTCCTCCTCTTTTCCACACACCCCGCAATTCGTGTTTATGAATCCTTTCTTCCCTTTTTTCTCCCCATTCCCACATCTGAGCCGTGCCCAAGCTTCTTTTAGCTCTCCGTTTATATCATCTACGTCCCAATATTCTTCCCTATCAACGCCGGTTTTGATCTTTGAGTAGAACGGACAGAAAGTAGATTTGTCGGCCTTTATCCAATCCTGTTGGGTGTCCTGTTCTGTTTTCCTTTTCACTCCTTGTTTTAGCACCTTAGCTAGTGTCCTCAGATTCACCCCTTCCCATACCAGATCTACTACTCTCCCATCTCCCACTTCCCTCATTGCATCAGCCAATTCTTTGCCCCATTTTGAAGGACTTCCATTTTTGATACCCCTTATTTCCTCTCTTAGACATATTTTCGGCCATCGTCCTTCTTCCATTTTTGCAATTTCTAGGATATAGTTTCCCGCCCTTCGCCTTGCCTCTACTTCCACACTTCGCCCCCCCGCTTCCAACTTCCAGATATAATCCGGCGTATTTCTGGCTAATCCCATCGCCATTTTTACGAATGTGCCTTGCAGTTTTTCCATGCTTTCCCTTCTTTTCCATCCCCAGAGCTCTATTTCATAGAATGCCCCAGCCTTAACCAGAGAGTCGAAAAGTTGTAGTCGATGCTTTAGTTTGCTAACGCGTGCCCGTTTCATAACTCCCCACACCGAGTTGATCGCTTTCCGCGCTTTTCCTTCCAAGCTCATTAGGTGTTTCCTCGCTGTGTTCTTCGTGGAGAACCAATACCCCAAATATTTGTATTCGTTCACTATTTCTATCTCCTCTTCCTTAAATGTGAAATTCTCATTTCTCTTTTTTCTCCCTCCTTTTCTGAATATTATTACTTTTGTTTTCTTAACATTAACTTCCATATTTTCCCTCTCCACGTACCGTTCAATGATTTGAGCATATCTCGTAATCCTGTCGCATCTTCTGCAATTAGTGCCACGTCATCCGCATATTTAAGTGCATATATCTTTTTACCTCCCATGACCGTGCCTCCTTCCTTTTTCCGCTCCCATTCCTCATCCACATCATCCAGTACCATGTTAAATAGCAGCGGGCTTAAAGGGCAACCCTGCCTCACTCCCCTTTCTGTTTCGAAACTTTCTGAAATTCCTTCTCCTGCTATCACCTCGTTATTAGTTTTTTCGTAGATGCCTTTAATCATATTGTACATTTTGCCCCTGATTCCTTTGTTCCAGATCTTCTTCCGCATTATTCCCCTATCCACCTTGTCGAAAGCCGCCTTAAAGTCCACGAATGCTACGTACATATTTCCTCCTTTATTTTTCAATCTGTTGTTAATTAGCGCGTTTAGCACAAAAATGTGGTCCCTTGTTCCTCTTTTCGGCCTGAAACCCGCCTGGCTTTCCTTTAAAATTTGTTCTTTCTCGATCCACACTCTCAATCTACCTGCCATAATACCTGTAAGAATCTTATATCCGATATCCAGTAGCGCGATTCCCCGATAGTTGCTTACCACGCCATCATCGCCCGCTTTGAATATTGGATAGATTCTTGCCATCTCCCAACCCCTCGGGAGTCTTCCCGATTTCCAACATTTATTTAGAATGCCCCTTAATTCCTCATGTCCTTTGCTACCTAAACCTTTTATGAATTCGGCTGTTATGCCGTCCTCCCCTGCTGCCTTTTTGTTTTTTAGCTTCCTAATTGTTTTATTCAATTCATCCTTACTAATTTCCTTATCCCATTTCTCCTCTGCACCATCTTCCGTTTCTTCGTGTACTTCGTTTTCCCGGTCCTGCCTTTTTTCTCTTTCTACTTCCTTTTTGCCTAGTAGTTTTTCAAAATGATCTACCCATTGGTTTTTGCTAATTTTTTCTCCTGTTCTTTTCTTCTTGCTCTTGAAAAATCTCACGGCCTCCCACCATTCGATCATGTTCTTACTTTCTCTCACTTTGGCCCATTTTTCTTCGAACCATGTTCGCCTTTTTGTCGCGCATAGCTCTTTCAACCCTTTTCTTTCCTTCCTCAACCTGATTTTACGCCTTTCTGTCTTGTTTGCTAGGTAGTCCTTCAGTCTTTTCCATACTTTTCTCCTATGCTCCTTACACTCCTCGTCCCACCAGCTTGCTTCCCTATATTCACCTCTAAGTGTTTTTATCATTCCCGCCTTCTTCGCTGCTTCCCATATGTTTTTCTTCAGTAACTCCCAACCTACGTCTTCTTTCTCCTTATTGTTTGCCTCCACGCTAATTAATCTATCTACTTCATGTTCGAATTCCTTGCTCTCCTTCTCTTTCCATCTTAGTCTTTTGACTGGTTCTTTTTTTTATCCTTTCACTTTTCTTTTTCATTTTCCCCCCTCCTTTTATATTAAAAGCTACTGGCAAGTGGTCGGATTCGATCCTGGGCAGTACCTTTAACGAGTTTATCATGTCCTCTTCTTCGTCTTCCATCTTCATAACCAGATCGAGAACCGAGTTACCACTTCCTCCCCCTATGAACGTCGATTTTCCCTCATGGTCCCCTTTGATTCGGCCATTTAGAATTGCTAGCCCCATTTTTTCACAGAATGCAAGTAACTTTCGACCTTCCGTGTTGATTACATTATCTTCAGACCTTCTTTCTTCATCCAAGCCTCCCGTTTTTTCGCAGGTAACTATACCCGCCGCTCTTCCCACTCTTGCATTCATATCCCCAGCTATAATTACTCCAGCCCCCTCAGTCATTCCTTTTTCCATTAGTTTTCTCAGTTCCTCCTGAATTCGAGCAAATCCGATATTGTTGTACACCTCGATTATCCATAAGTCCTTATACTTTGGGTTTCTATCTATTATGACTACCATTCCGAATTTCCATTCTATTATTTTACATCGATTTTTTATGTGCTTTCTCACCCCTATTATGTGTCCCCCGCTTGCCCTTCCTCTCGCTTTTTCCCGTTCCGCCGATTTTGCCCACCATTGAAAGTTTTTGCTTAAACCGTTTAAAGCTACCTTTTCTTTTCCCCGCTCCAACCACGTTTCTTGGATTAGAATAATTTCAAAATCGTCGAGAAACTGCGCAGCCTTCCCTATTTTCCCCCATCCAGCGATGTTCCAGGTAACGACTTTCAGGTACTCTTCTTCCTTCCCCACGAAAAAACATTTCCTCAAGTCGACCTTCGCGTTCCATCCACCTCCACCAGACTCCGTTGATGCAGATTTTCATGTATCCGACTGATACATTGTTGCCTTTTCTAACCTCTTTTTCTGCTATCCTTCGGAGCCATTCGCGTACCTCGATTTCCCTCGGAGTTAGGTCATCCTCGATCCACACCCAAGAACCTTTTAGATGTCTCTTCCTCCTCATTATTTCTTTTTTCGTCTCTGGTGCTCTACATGTCACTACGGGGCCCCCACCAATCCGTTGGACCCTTATGATTTGCGGGTCTATTTTCAGCCAGTCTTCGAAGATTCCCGTGATTTCCTCAGCTTTCTTTGATTCACTCCCACCACTCCCCACTCCTCTCGCTTTAATGTTTCTTTTCCGTTTTGCTCTTTCAGCCTTTTCCCATTCCCATTCCCCTGCTGATAGCGCATCAGGCGGCCCTTCTCCATTTCTCTCCTTTCCCATTCGCTTGTTTCGATTACCAGCTGTGGTACTTCCTTCTCCGGCAGCTCTTTTCCCTTTCTTGTATCGCCGTGACACCACTTCCTCGAACTCCTTCTCGTCGTTTGATTCTTCGTCGATGTCTCTCTCGAATTCCGATTCTTCCGCGTTCCTTGGGATCTCTTCTCCGTTCCTTTGATTGACGTATACGCCGACCATTTCACTGTTGTTGTTGTTATTGTTGTCAGGTTCTTCTCGCTCCAGTGTTGTGGTTTCCTTATTGTTCCTTCTTCCGTCTTGGGCTTTTACTTTCTCCTTCAATGCTCTTATGGTTTCTTCGTACGTATTTTTCTCCTCGTCCCATACCGCTCTGTCTCTATATGTTGCCATTCTCCAAACTTCTGCCTCTCCAATCAAGTCTTTGATTATTGCGTTCATGCTCTCACATCTGCATGGCCGCGGTGTCATTTGCTCGATCTCTTGTTGCAGTCGCTTTATTGTTTCTTCCTGTTGTTTACATTTTTCCATCCATTCCATCTGTTCGCCTACCAGCATTTCTTCTTCCTTTCTCCTCGTAACCGAATCCCCTTCTTCGTCCTCGACCACTCGCTCGGCTCGATCCTTCCTTTCTTCCGTCCCCCATCGCTCCATCACATCTTCCACCGTTTTTTCGACTACTCTCCTTATCTTATTTTCCCATTCTTCCTCCCACTTTCCCGTCCACTTCTTCGCCGTCTCCTCGATTTTTTTCATCCATTCATCCTGTCCGCTAGGTGGATCCTCTCGCGCCATTTCTCCCGTACGTTTTTCCCCGCTTAGCCCAGTTTTACTCCCTGTCCTCCTTTTTCCTGTAACCCAGCAGTCCATCAGCGACCTCACGCAGTGGATCTTCCTTTTCTTGGTTCCACGCGCTCCTCTAGGTCTTCCTCTTCTCCTCTTTCCTGTTTCCAGAATCTCATCCGTCGTGTCCGCTCTCGGCGATTCTTCGTCTGTCCCTGTTGTTTGAGTGTATTCCGTCGGCGTCTCGTATATTCCGTCGGCTCTAACGGTTCCTTCCTTCCCTACACCAATCTCGTCCTCTTGGTCGGCAAGGTAGGTCTCTTCTTCATCGGCCTCGGGCCGTCCCATGGCGGTGGCGCTGCATCTGCTAGCGTCATTTCCGTTAACTGCCCTCTCACTCTCGTTCTCTCCGTCTTCACCTCCTAACCTCATACTTTTTGTCCCACTGTTTCTGTCTTCAACTCTCTAAACTCACTTCTCCCTCATTTGCCAACACTTCCAACGCTTCTTCTCCACTTCCAATTGCCCCCCAACCACTTTCTAGATATTTCGCTGTCTTTGTATTGACACTTTTTCCACTTCTACTAGCTCACACTAAACGCACGTCTATATCGCTGTGTGCTCCAACCGGAAGTCATTCGAGAAATAATTATTTATAAATTAAATTTTAATTAACCCTGATACAAAAGGTAAAAAAAAATTAAATACTTATTTAAAATTTTTAGATAAAATTAAAATTCATTTACATTACTTAGATATAAATTAAATATTTTTTATAAAATTAACTAAAATTAATAAACTTAAAACTATTTTTTTTTATTACAAAATCACCAATTAATAATTTAATATATTTATTTAATTTAAATTTTTTTTAAATAATTCCTATTATTGTAAATAATATATTTTATAAATATAAACTAAATTTAAAATTCTAAATTTACTTTCCAGTAAATTTACTTTGTTACGACTTGTTTCACTTTAACTGAAAATGACGGGCAATATGTACATATTTTAATATAATATCAAATTAATTAATTAATTAAATTTACTTTCAAATCCACTTTCATAATAAAATTAAATTTATTAATTCATCTAAATAAATTTTATTGTAATTCATCTCTTCTTAATTATAACTACATTTTGATCTGAAATTATATATTTATATTAATAATAAAAATATTTTCTAAAAATTTTTATATAACGACAATACATAAATTTTTTAATAAAGTTATTCTTATCGTGTAGTATCACTTACAGGACAAATTCCTCTGAATATAAAAAAAAATACCGTCAAATTTCTTAAGTTTATTGATTTATCAATTAATATTTAATTTACCAAGTTTCAATTAATTATAATAGGGTATCTAATCCTAGTTTATTCTATTAATATTTAATTTTCATTTTATATAAAATGAAAAATCTAAAATATTTATATTTCACCATAAAATATATTTATTTTTATCACCTCAAAATTAAATTTATTAAAATTAAATTTATTAATTTACAAAATTTGTTTAACCGCAATTGCTGGCACAAAATTTATTTTTATTATACCTTATTCTATATATAAATCTATTTAACCAATAATACTCACTATTAAAAAATTTAAATTATTTAAATTAAAATTTTACAAAAATTAATTTATATCTATTAATAAATTATTATTTATTAAAAATTAAAAAGGAATTATCAATACTATAACCAAAATTAAATTATTTTATTATTCTTTTATAATATAATTAACTCACTATTTAACATTTTAATAAATTAATAAAAAAAAATATTTAGTAAGTAATTATAAACAATTACACCCATAAGATAACTTTAAATGTATAAACTCTTTTTAATTGCGAATTATAATTTTATCCTATTTCTTTTTATTAATTATAAATAATTTAATAAATTAATTTTTGTTTTATATTAAAATTTAAATAAAAAAAAATACCCCGATATATCCTAATATAAAATAAAAATATTGTTAAACCTAACTATTAATTTCAATTACTGTCCAACAAATAACTAAAAAATCAATTTTTTTATTAGAAAATTTTATTAGATTAAATTATTCCTATTATAATCTAATATAAATAAAAAACATTAACTATTAAAACTAAATATTAATTTCGGTTGCTGCCCAACAAATGGCTAAAAAATTAATTTTTTTTTTGTTAGAAAATTTTATTAGATTAAATTATCCCTATTGTAATCTAATATAAATAAAAAATATTTTAAGACTAAACATTAATTTCAGTTACTACCCAACAAATGGCTAAAAATTAATTTTTTGTTAGAAAATTTTATTATATTAAACTATCCCAATTGTAATCTAATATAAATAAAAACATTAACTATTAAAACTAAATATTAATTTCGATTGCTACCCACAAATGACTAAAAATTAATTTTTTTATTAGAAAATTTTATTAGATTAAATTATCTCTATTGTAATCTAATATAAATAAAAACATTAACTATTAAAACTAAATATTAATTTCGGTTACTACCCAACAAATGGCTAAAAAATTAATTTTTTTTTTGTTAGAAAATTTTATTAGATTAAGTTATCTCTATTATAATCTAATATAAATAAAAAACATTTTAAGGCTAAATATTAATTTTGGTTGCTGCCCATCAAATGACTAAAAAATTAATTTTTTTTTATTAGAAAATTTTATTAGATTAAATTATCCCTATTGTAATCTAATATAAATAAAAAACATTTTAAGACTAAACATTAATTTCAATTACTGCCCAGCAAATGAATAAAAATTAATTTTTTGTTAGAAAATTTTATTAGATTAAACTATCCCTATTGTAATCTAATATAAATAAAAAACATTAACTATTAAAACTAAATATTAATTTCGGTTACTGTCCAACAAATAGCTAAAAAATTAATTTTTTGTTAAAAAATTTTATTAGATTAAATTATCTCTATTGTAACCTAATATAGATAAAAAACATTTTAAGACTAAACATTAATTTCAATTGCTGCCCAGCAAATAGCTGAAAAATTAATTTTTTTTTTATTAGAAAATTTTATTAAATTAAACTATCCCTATTATAATCTAATATAAATAAAAACATTAACTATTAAAACTAAATATTAATTTCAGTGACTGCCCAACAAATGACTAAAAATAAATTTTTTTGTTAGAAAATTTTATTAGATTAAATTATCTCTATTGTAATCTAATATAAATAAAAAACATTTTAAAACTAAATATTAATTTCGGTTGCTGCCCAGCAAATAGCTGAAAAATTAATTTTTTTTATTAGAAAATTTTATTAAATTAAATTATCCCTATTGTAATCTAATATAAATAAAAACATTAACTATTAAAACTAAATATTAATTTGGTGGCTGCCCAACAAATGGCTAAAAATTAATTTTTTTTTTGTTAGAAAATTTTATTAGATTAAACTATCCCAATTATAATCTAATACAAATAAAACCATTAACTATTAAAACTAAATATTAATTTCAATTACTGCCCAGCAAATGACTAAAAAATTAATTTTTTTTATTAGAAAATTTTATTAGATTAAGTTATCTCTATTGTAATCTAATATAAATAACAAACATTTTAAGACTTAACATTAATTTCGATTGCTGCCCAGCAAATAGCTGAAAAATTAATTTTTTTTTGTTAGAAAATTTTATTAAATTAAACTATCCCTATTATAATCTAATATAAATAAAAACATTAACTATTAAGACTAAATATTAATTTCAGTGACTGCCCAACAAATGGCTAAAAATTAATTTTTTTATTAGAAAATTTTATTAGATTAAGTTATCTCTATTATAATCTAATATAAATAAAAACACTAACTATTAAAACTAAATATTAATTTCGGTTACTGCCCACAAATGACTAAAAAAAATTAATTTTTTGTTAGAAAATTTTATTAGATTAAATTATCTCTATTATAATCTAATATAAATAAAAAACATTTTAAGACTTAACATTAATTTCGGTTGCTGCCCAGCAAATAGCTGAAAAATTAATTTTTTTGTTAGAAAATTCTATTGAATTAAACTATCCCTTTTATAATCTAATATAAATAAAAACATTAACTATTAAGACTAAATATTAATTTCGATTGCTGCCCAACAAATGATTAAAAATTAATTTTTTTTTGTTAGAAAATTTTATTAGATTAAATTATCCCTATTATAATCTAATATAAGTAAAAAACATTTTAAGGCTAAACATTAATTTCGGTTGCTGCCCAGCAATGGCTAAAAAATTAATTTTTTTTTATTAGAAAATTTTATTAAATTAAATTATCCCTATTGTAATCTGATATAAATAAAAACATTAACTATTAAGACTAAATATTAATTTGGCGGCTGCCCAACAAATGGCTAAAAATTAATTTTTTTTTTGTTAGAAAATTTTATTAGATTAAACTACCCCAATTATATTCTAATATAAATAAAAACATTAACTATTAAAACTAAATATTAATTTCGGTTACTGCCCAGCAAATGACTAAAAAATTAATTTTTTTTATTAGAAAATTTTATTAAATTAAGTTATCTCTATTGTAATCTAATATAAATAAAAAACATTTTTAGACTTAACATTAATTTCGGTTACTGCCCAACAAATAGCTGAAAAATTAATTTTTTTTTGTTAGAAAATTTTATTAAATTAAACTATCCCTATTATAATCTAATATAAATAAAAACATTAACTATTAAGACTAAATATTAATTTCAGTGACTGCCCAACAAATGACTAAAAAAAATTAATTTTTTGTTAGAAAATTTTATTAAATTAAACTATCCCTATTATAATCTAATATTAATAAAAACACTAACTATTAAAACTAAATATTAATTTCGGTTACTGCCCAACAAATGACTAAAAAAAATTATTTTTTTGTTAGAAAATTTTATTATATTAAATTATCTCTATAATAATCTAATATAAATAAAAAACATTTTAAGACTTAACATTAATTTCGGTTGCTGCCCAGCAAATAGCTGAAAAATTAATTTTTTTGTTAGAAAATTCTATTAAATTAAACTATCCCTTTTATAATCTAATATAAATAAAACCATTAACTATTAAGACTAAATATTAATTTCGATTGCTGCCCAACAAATGATTAAAAATTAATTTTTTTTTGTTAGAAACTTTTATTAGATTAAATTATCCCTATTATAATCTAATATAAGTAAAAAACATTTTAAGGCTAAACATTAATTTCGGTTGCTGCCCAGCAAATGGCTAAAAAATTAATTTTTTTTATTAGAAAATTTTATTAGATTAAATTATCCCTATTGTAATCTAATATAAATGCTCTGCAAAATCCAACCCTACGTCCGAGATCTCTCACGTGCAGGGCGGGCAACGTATATTCCTCATACGGCTAACAGGGCAATGGTTACACACACACACCCTCACGTAAACACTACACAAACACCCACACGGACACGCCCTTTGACAAACCGGGGAGGTGAATGCTCGGAGACCCTATAAACGGGTCCTACCGAAAAACGAATGTCCGGGGACCCCTATAAACGAGGTCGCCCGAAAGTGAATGAAGGGGATCCCTATAGACGGGCTCTCCCCGTGAATGAAGCCCGGTTTGTCACTACGGGCACTCATACTCACGCACACTCCACAAGGTGGGAACACTGAACACACAGGGAGGGGGGGGGGACCTCAGGGGCCGTGCGTTGTCCCAGCGCGGTTCGTGGAGTCGCGACCACGAGGGACCTCTAGCACGACGGGACAGACAAACATGACATGCACAAGCAAAACAAGGACATACCTCAAGTGGCAACCCCTTCCCAGGGGGAATCCACCCCGGGTTCCGATCGGGTGAAAGCCCCGGTGGCCACGGGCAGCGGCACGGATTTTGAGGGCCGCAATTTGTGCACGGTGAAGAGGAGGACGACACGAAACAACGACACGAACAGAACTCTACTGAAATTACCAAGACGAAACAGGACAGACAGTGTGTCAAGCGGTAGCAGCGCGGCGAGCTACGCCTCCGCTGTAGACAACGAAACACCGACGACGAGACAAACAGCCACAACAACGAGTAACAAACAGGACTTGACAGAACTGCTGAGGCTCATTCACGACACCGCGACTAAAATGGCCGAAGCAGCAAACGTACAGAAAAACATGAACATGACAGTAAAGACGGGAATCAAGACGATCCTAGAGACTGTGGACATCGCGCTGCACACGCGGATGGAGACAGCTACGGAAGGACGTCTTGTAGACAGTAATAAGACGTTAACAGGTACGAACAACAACGAAGAGACGCCACGGACGAAACGGAAACGATCGTCGACCGGAACCACGCCGGAGTCCTCCCAAAAGAGGCCAACGACGATGGAACCGGCCACAGACTGGCAGACCGTCACACGGAAAGGCACGGAGAAAACAAAAAACAAAACGGACGCAAAAACCCGAGCTGACCGGAGCGGACCGGCCCCCCGCCAAAGGGGATTGGCCGTTCTGGTCAAACCGGGTACAGACATCACGTACTCGGACATAGTACGGAAAATACGGACGACAGTGGATCCAAAGAGGAGTCACGTGCAGGTGACGACTCTGAGAAAAACGAAAAACGGCTTGTGTCTCCTGAAACTACAGGCGGACGCAAGCAAACCGGACGGACGCGACGAGTTTGGACGACAGATCCAAGACGCGATCGGGGAAGCGGGCAGTGTCAGGACTATGACCTCCAAAACCCAACTGGAGATCATGGACCTGGACTGTGTTACGACCCCAGATGACGTGACGGACGCACTCAAACGGGAAACGGGACGAGACGCGGACTTCCGAGTCCACATTTTCGGCCCGAACCGCGCCGAGCAGTACATGGCGGTCTGCGAACTTGATTCGCGGGAAGCCGATGCGCTGCTTCGGCGGGGTCGGATCGGCATAGGCTGGGTGCATTGCCGCGTTCGAAAACGACTGACGGTGACGAAATGCCACAAATGCCTGGGCTTCGGCCATGTGAAGGCCGACTGCAAAGGCACGGACAGGACGAAATGCTGCCGCAAGTGCGGCGCATCCGGACACTACGCGACGGACTGCAAAAGCAAACCGGTCTGCCCGCTGTGCTCCGAGGCCGGGTACAGGGGCGTGGCGCACCTTGCCGGTACCGGGGAGTGCGCCGTGTTCCGGGCCGCGCTGGAGGAGTGCAGGAAGCAGGCCGGAAGACGGACAGAATAATTCAGGGAAACCTGAACCGAAGTAGGACCGCAGACATGCTCCTACCACAGATAGCCGACGAACATGACGCGGACATCCTGATCCTGTGTGAACCATACAGGAGAAGGACGACCCAGACCTGCATCACGAACGGGACAGAGACTACAGCTATCTGGGTAAGGGCTGCCGCCCAATCTCGAGTCTCCAGCCGCGGCGTCGGTGACGATTACGTCTGGGCCAGAGTCGGCGCTGTCACTTATGTCAGCGTCTACTTGACGCCCAACTGCGCCGCGGCGGAGTTCGAGAGGAAGGTGGCCCTACTAGAAGACGGTATCAGGGCCCTGCCCGGGGATGTCATCGTTGCGGGGGACTTCAACGCGAGGGCGATCGAGTGGGGAATGACAGAAACGAACAGACGCGGACGACTGCTGCTGGAAATGGCCGCAAGGCTGGACCTAACAGTAGTAAACACGGGAAATACGCCGACGTACAGACGACCAGGGTTCGGAGACTCCATCCCTGACGTGACGATGACGTCGGACAGAACCCTGTCACAGCTGAGGGGGTGGCGGGTGATCGAGGACTATACAGCCAGCGATCACCAGTACATTGCCTTCGAAGTGGCAGGACAGACAGAAACAAGACGAACAAGAACCCACCAACCCCCGCGGTGGAACCTTAACAAACTCAACGCACAGAAATTTTCCGAGGAGTTGATGGCATCACCAGCTCCTGTGACGAAAATCCCCCCCGAGCTAACTGGCCGGCGAAGGGCGGAAAGACTGGCAGACGAGACGGCCAAACTGATAGACGGTTTGTGCAATAGCACAATGCCGAAACGACGACAAAGACAAAACAGACGACCACAATACTGGTGGACGGACGAGATAGCCGAATTGCGCAGGATATGCCTGGCAAATCGGCGACGAGTCACGAGGGCTGGGGGCAGACCCGAAAGGGAAAACCTCCAAGCCATATACAAAACATCACGAAAGACGCTGACGAAGGTAATACGAGACAGCAAGACGCGATGCTGGAGGAAGCTCTGCGAGGAGGTGAACGAGGATCCCTGGGGAACCGGTTACAAGATTGTGACCGGCAAACTAGGGGCCCGAGTTCCACCGGAACTCAAAGACGCCGAAACAGCAGGGCGGATTGTGGGCGGATTGTTTCCGACGCACCCGACTCGGACGAACGTGACGGACGATACCGCTGTGCCGGCGCCCCCCGTCTTTGCCGCAGAGGAGCTCACCAGAGCAACGAACGCGATGAAGACTGGTAAGGCGCCGGGACCAGACGGAGTACCGGCCGAGATCCTCCGGCTCGTGGCTCGCCTACGGCCGGAGATGCTTCTCGACCTGTACAATACGTGCTTGACGACAGGAACGTTCAGCGATCGATGGAAGGTGGCCAGGCTCGTCCTTATCCCAAAAGGTAAGGGCGATCCTAATACGCCGTCGGCCTACCGACCGCTGAGTTTACTTGACACGACAGGTAAACTCTTTGAACAACTACTGAGACTGTCACATCCGGAAGGGATGAGAGCACAATATTTTTGTTTCCCTCTTTGTTGCCTACGCCTAGCGCAATAGCACGGGATGAGGGTAAAAAGGGGATGTGTATGAGATAAGCGAGATTAGGAGAGTTTCGCGAATGAGTAGGTGTTGAGGAATAATTCGACAGACCTCTATTCTATTGAAACGACATTATTTATTAAAAGGTACTAATGGGGTTTAGATGATCATGGCTACAAAGTGTAATACAAGAAAAACATATGTATGGCTTACAGTCGTTGAGTGTTGGTCGCTCGCTCGGTCGCACGGATGTTTATTACAGCTCGGAATTCAAGGGCCTTCGCTCTTAGGCTAGTGCGCTCGCTGGTACAATGGTGGTCGACGCGCCACACACACGCTGTGTTTACAATCGTCGCAGATGGGTCAGCGGGTCACTTCACGAGGGTGAAGAACGCGGAAAGGATTTACGATACTTTTGAAGTTAAATAGAAATAAACGATCGAGATATAGAGTTCAGTTATTAGACGCGGAATAGAGGTACGGATCGCGACACAAGGTTAGAGTCGATAGAAAAGATCTTTCTATATCGGATAATGATGTTAAACTTTTCGACAGGGATTTATTCGGAAAAAGACCAACTCGGATAGAAGTCGATTGGAGACTTGATCGGATCGGGATCGATAGAAGACTTCGTCGGGCAGAAAACGATAGAAGACTGATTCGGACGGGGAACGATAGAAGACTGCTTTGGGCTTTTGGCGTACTGGCCCTTCTTGGTTCGCTTATAATTTTTAGCAGAGTGGGAGTAGGGAGTGATTCAATCTTTGATTTCCTTTCTTAGAAGCTATGGTACTGATGGAAGGGGAATTGCGCTCTTTATTCCCTTTGTTAATCATGAGCTCATGATGTGCGTAGCCAAAATTCGATGCTGCGGCGTTCGCGATTACGCGGCGTCCGCTAGGTTCGTATGACACGGGTATGCGCTGGATTTTTATCGCACTTCGCTCTGTTGTTGGGTCGACGCTCTGGCCTAAGATGTATATAATCGATTCATTATTTGGTTCTACGCGATACGGCCCTTCGTGGAATATCCGCTCAGAACCATGTTCTTGATGAAAGCTTGATGAGGTGATGAAGTTGGACGTTGCTCAGGGTTCTGTGTGGTTTTGTAATGTGACTCTTCATGGAATATGCGCTCGGGACCATGTTCTTATTGGAAACTAGAACGGATACTTGACTTATGATTTACGTGTACGCTCGATCTCGTTTTTCGTTAAGACTCAACCGGACGAAGGTCTTTGGACAGAGGGTATCGCACGCGTTTACGCTGTTATATGTTAGATTTCTTAATATATATAATACATTTGTGATGGCAAATGAGGATACTGAGAATAACCGTGGGAAGAGACATCCTGCATATTGGCTAGGATATAACAAGACCAAGACTAACGGACGCGATGCATGCCGGGGGGGGCCTCTCAGACCTGCAGTTCGGTTTCAGGAGGGGTCGATCAACGATCGGAGCGATCCAAACGGTGGTCGACTCCTTTCTGGAACTGGACAGACACTGCCACGCGGCACGACCTATCGTGCTGCTGGCGACACTCGACATCAGGAATGCTTTCAATTCGGCCAGGTGGGTGGATATCTTGGAGGCGCTGAAAAGCAACTTCGGGATCCCATCTTACCTGGTACGGGTCGTGGAGGATTACCTGAAAAACAGACGGATAACCTACGAAACGATCGAAGGACAGGTGACTAGACAAGTCACCGCTGGGGTTGCGCAAGGGTCGATACTGGGACCTGACTTCTGGAACGGTTTATACGACAGCCTGCTTCGGCTGGAGATGCCGCTCAGAGTGCTCCTTGTCGCCTACGCTGATGACGTGGCGGCGGTGATCACGGAGCGGTCTCCTGAGCTGGCGCAGCTGAAGTTGAACCAGACCATGAGACGAGTTTGACGTTGGATGACAGACCACGGACTACAACTCGCAACAGAAAAGACGGAACTAACGTTTCTTACGAGAAGACGCATACAGACAATACTACCAATGAGAGTGGGGACATACGAGACGGAGACCAGGGGGGAAGTCAAGTACCTAGGGGTGACCCTCGATACGAAGATGACCTTCTGGCCTCACATACAGAAGACGGGCCCGGAGGGCGGCCGAGAGGATAGCATCCTTGAGCCGCCTGATGGCAAACACGACGGGACCGAGACCGGGGAAACGGCGACTGTTAATGGCGACAGCTCACTCGATCCTCCTATACGGCGCGGAAATATGGGCAGATTCCCTAAAGACAAAGAAATACTGTAAGACAATGACGATGGTACAGAGACAAGGTGCGCTGAGAATCGCTTGCGCCTACCGAACAGTCTCTGCACAAGCTGTCTTGGTGGTGGCAGGCGTTATACCCGTGGATCTCCTTGCCTTTGAGCGCAAGAGGATCTACGGGAGCAGCGCGGACATAGGACGACAGAATGCGGCAATCGCCGAGCGCGAAAGGACGATCGACACGTGGCAAGGACGATGGACAGAAGAACGCGGCGGAAACTGGACGAGACGACTTATACAGGACCTGAGGCCGTGGCTCGGAAGGAAGTTTGGCGACGTAAATTTTTACGTCACCCAGCTCTTAACGGGGCACGGTTACTTCCGACGGTACCTCCACAACATGAACAGAGTACGGACACCGGACTGTAAGTACTGTGGACACGAACGAGACGACGCGGAACACACGTTTTTCGTGTGCGACCGCTGGACAGGGCTCAGACAAGAACTCGAGACGACGGTCGGCAGCATCACCCCAGACAACATCATTGAGGTGATGCTGCATGAATCCGAATGGTGGCGCTTAGTCGCCACCTATACGGAAAACATACTGAGACGTAAGAACGCGGACGGCTGCCTAGCAGATGACTGAGCAGACGAAGTGACACGACGTTACGAAACACGGATGGACAGCACGAACGGACGAACACGGACAGAACCCCCAGTCAGAAGTAATATCAACATAGTCCCTGGCTGGGGGAGGACAGTAAGGAGGTGGCGGTTTAGTGGGTAGGCCTACTTTTTTGGGAGTCCCACATACCCCCTTGGTTCGCACGGCCAAAGGTCATCCGTAAAAAGGATTCCGCAACTCCTTGTAAAAAAAAAAAAAAAAAAAAAAATCTAATATAAATAAAAAACATTTTAAGACTAAATATTAATTTCGATTGCTGTCCAATAAATAGCTGAAAAATTATTTTTTTTTGTTAGAAAAATGTATTAAATTAAACTATCCCTATTATAATCTAATATAAATAAAAACATTAACTATTAAAACTAAATATTAATTTCAGTGACTGCCCAACAAATGACTAAAATTTAATTTTTTTTTGTTAGAAAATTTTATTAGATTAAATTATCTCTATTGTAATCTAATGTAAATAAAAACATTTTAAGACTAAATATTAATTTCAGTTGCTGCCCAGCAAATAACTGAAAAATTAATTTGTTTTTGTTAGAAAATTTTATTAAATTAAATTACCCCTATTGTAATCTAATATAAATAAAAACATTAACTATTAAGACTAAATATTAATTTCGGTTACTGCCCAACAAATGACTAAAAAAATTAATTTTTGTTAGAAAATTTTATTAGATTAAACTATTCCTATTGTAATCTAATATAAATAAAAACATTAACTATTAAAACGAAATATTAATTTCGGTTACTGCCCAGGAAATGGCTAAAAAATTAATTTTTTTGGTTAGAAAATTTTATTAGATTAAATTAACCCTATTGTAATCTAATATAAATAAAAAACATTTTAAGACTAACCATTAATTTCAGTTACTGCCCAATAAATGACTAAAAAATTAATTTTTTGTTAGAAAATTTTATAAAAAAATGCCCCAATACAAATTATAAAAATATAAAATATAAATTTATCTTTTTTACTAACAATTATTATCTATTAAACTTTCCCAAACATATTTAACCGCTTAAATTTTTTTTAATTAATAAAATATAGGTTAAAAAAAATCACAATAAAATTAAATCAAATACCTAATTTATATTAATTTTTTATTAATAAACCTAATTTAATCAAATTTCTAACCTTAACACAAAAAAAATTTTTAATTCTTACTAATTCTAATCTATTTCTAAACAATTTTAAATTAACTTTCCCTTTAATTAAATTAAATTCTTAAATTTTAACCTAACAACCTATTAATAAAATATTCATAATTTAAGCTTCTCTATCAATAATATTAAATTAATTTTTCATTAATAATTCAATTAAATTAAACCCCCCAAATTTAACTCTATACAAATTATAAAAAAAAATTTATAATTTAAATTTAAAATCAATTTCCCCATAAATCAATCTAATCTTTATATTTAAATTATGCAAATTAATAAAATACTCATAATTTAAAACTCTATAAATAATTTTAAATGAATTTTTCATTAATAATTCAATTAAATTAAACCCCTAAATTCAACTCCATACAAATTATAAAAAAAAATACCGTAATTTAAATTTCTTTGCAAATAATTTTAAATTAATTTTTCATTAATAATTCAATTAAATTAAATCCCCAAATTTAATTCTATACAAATTATAGAAAAAAAATACCGTAATTTAAATTTCTTTACAAATAATTTTAAATTAATTTCTCATTAATAATTCAATTAAATTAAACCCCTAAATTTAACTCTATACAAATTATAAAAAAATACCGTAATTTAAATTTCTTTGCAAATAATTTTAAATTAATTTTTCATTAATAATTCAATTAAATTAAACCCCCAAATTTAACTCTATACAAATTATAAAAAAAATACCGTAATTTAAATTTCTATGCAAATAAATTTTAAATTAATTTTTTATTGATAATTCAATTAAATTAAACCCCTAATTTTAACTCTATACAAATTATAGGAAAAAATACCATAATTTAAATTTCTTTGCAAATAATTTTAAATTAATTTTTCATTAATAATTCAATTAAATTAAACCCCCAAATTTAACTCTATACAAATTATTAAAAAAAAATACCGTAATATAAATTTCTTTGCAAATAAATTTTAAATTAATTTTTTATTGATAATTCAATTAAATTAAACCCCTAAATTTAACTCTATACAAATTATAGGAAAAAAATACCATAATTTAAATTTCTTTGCAAATAATTTTAAATTAATTTTTCATTAATAATTCAATTAAATTAAACCCCCAAATTTAACTCTTACCCCCCTTTGTCCCTAAATTTAAATCATGAAGGAATATCTTTAGACATAGCAATTTTCTCTCTCCACTTAGCAGGACTATCCTCTATTATAGGCGCCATTAATTTTATTACCACAATTATAAATATAAAAAATTTAAGAATAAATTTCGAAAAATTAACTTTATTTACTTGATCAATATTAATTACAACAATCCTATTATTATTGGCTGTCCCAGTTCGAGCGGGAGCTATCACTATACTTATAACTGATCGAAATCTCAATACTACATTTTTTGATCCATCTGGGGGAGGAGATCCAATTTTATTCCAACACCTATTTTGATTTTTTGGCCACCCAGAGGTCTATATTTTAATTTTACCTGGATTCGGAATAATCTCACATATAATTTTTAATCAAAATGGAAAAAAAGAAACTTTTGGATCCATTGGTATAATTTACGCAATATTAACAATTGGATTTCTTGGATTTATTGTATGAGCCCATCATATATTTACTATTGGCATAGATGTAGATACTCGGGCCTATTTTACATCAGCTACTATAATTATTGCAATCCCCACAGGAATTAAAGTTTTTAGATGATTAGCTACAATTCATGGTTCAAAAATTAAATTCAATCCATCCAATTTATGAAGTTTAGGATTTGTTTGTCTATTCACAATTGGAGGATTAACGGGAGTAATTTTAGCTAATTCTTCAATTGATATCATCTTACATGATACATATTATGTAGTAGCACATTTTCATTATGTACTCTCTATGGGGGCAGTCTTTGCAATTATAGGGGGATTTATTTATTGATATCCATTAATAACTGGTTTAAGATTGCATAAAAAATGATTAAAAATTCAATTCTACAGAATATTTTTTGGAGTAAATCTAACCTTTTTTCCCCAACATTTTCTAGGATTAAATGGTATACCACGACGATATTCAGACTATCCTGATTCATATATAACATGAAATATTTTATCTTCAATAGGCTCTATAATTTCTATATTAAGAATCATATACTTTATTTTTTTAATATGAGAAAGAATATCATCCCAACGATTAAACTTATTTTCAATATTCATAATTTTATCAATTGAATGAATAAGTATATATTATCCACCATTAAACCATAGATTTAATGAAATTCCATTAATTTCATTTAAATTAAAATTCATTTAAATTTTAAATGAAATTTCAACTTGATCTATAATTAATATACAAGACTCAAATTCTCCTATCATAGAAAATTTAAAATTCTTCCACGATTACTCATTAATAATTTTATTAATAATTACAATTATAATTATTTATATTATCATTTCATTACTTATTAATAACTTAAACAATAAGATCATCCAACAAAATCAAAATATCGAAATTATTTGAACCTTAATTCCTATATTAATTCTAATTTATATGGCTATACCACCTTTAAAAATTTTATACTTAACTGATGAAATTTACAACCCCAATCTTACAATTAAATCAATTGGACACCAATGATATTGATCATATGAATATTCTGATTTTAACAATATTAAATTTAATTCTTTTACAATTAAAAATAATGAAATAAAATTAAATAATTTTCGTTTATTAGATGTTGATAATAATTTAATTTCACCTTTAAAAAATCAATTTCGCATATTAATTAATTCTGCAGACGATATTCACTCATGAACTGTGCCCTCCTTAGGAGTAAAAATTGACTCAATCCCAGGACGAATTAATCAAACCCTTATAAATTTAAATCGACCGGGTCTTTACTATGGGCAATGCTCCGAAATTTGTGGAATAAATCATAGATTCATACCAATTACAATTGAAAGAACTGATCATCAAAATTTTATACAATGAGTAATGTCATATCCTTTATCATTAGATGGTCTCTTAAACCAATATATAGTATTAAAAATACTTCTATTGAAAAAATTAGTTCAAAATATAACATTAAAATGTCATTTTAAAATTATTAAGAAATAATATTTGTTACAAAATCCCCCAGATATCTCCGTATAATTGGTTGTTTATAAATCTAATATTCATTATAATTTTCATAATATACATAATTACTTTTAACATTAATAAGAGAATCCGCAAGGACCCCTATTCTATTATTATCATTAATAATTATTTTAGCGCAAATACTATTATTAATCCTAGAATTTCGTGTATCACTAATTCAATCATATGTATTTACAATTTTAAGAACTTTATACACTAAGGAGACTAATTAAGTATGAAAAAATCATTAAAAAATATAATCACCCATAACCACCCGTTCCATATAGTAACCTTAAGCCCTTGACCTTTATTAATATCTCTAAGATTAATAATTATGTTATCAGGTGGAATTAAAATTCTTCATGAATCAAATTCTAATTTATTTATTATTGGGGTTTTGAGAACAACCCTAACATCTTTCCAATGATGGCGGGATATCATTCGTGAAAGTACCTTTCAAGGAGCTCATAACTCCTATATTACAAAAATACTACGATGGGGTATAATTTTATTTATTATTAGAGAAGTTCTCTTTTTTATCTCAATATTTTGAACTTTTTTCCATATATCGCTATCCCCTAGAATTGAAATTGGTATAAAATGACCGCCTAAAATAATTGAAGCATTTGATCCCTATAAAACTCCATTATTAAACACTATTGTTTTATTATCCTCAGGAATTTCAATTACATGGGCCCATTACTGTTTAATTAACCAAAATTGATATAAGGGATATTTAACCACTTATTTAACAATTATGTTAGGTATATATTTTTCTTTCCTCCAATATGAAGAATATAATGAATCAATATTTACTATCGCAGATTCTGTTTACGGAAGAATTTTTTTTTTTACTTACTGGTTTCCACGGAATTCATGTTTTAATCGGGACAATATTTATTATAATTACTTTAACCCGAATCTATTATGACCATTTTTCTAACTCTCACCATTTTTGTTTTGAAGCAAGAGCCTGATATTGACATTTTGTAGATGTTGTATGATTATTCGTCTATACATTCCTATATTGATGATCTTATTATTTTATTAGTATAAAAAGTACATTTAACTTCCAATTAAAAAGTCTATTCATTTACATTAAATAAATGATATTAATATTATTAATAACTATAATCCTAATAATAATTATAATAATTTCAATAATAATTAACTTTATATTATCCCCTATAAAAAAAATAATACGAGAAAAATTATCCCCATTTGAATGCGGATTTGACCCTTTCAATTCATCTCGTTTACCATTCTCAATCCAATTCTATACAATTAGCCTAATTTTTTTAATTTTTGATATTGAAATTATTATCTTTTTCCCATTTATCCCCTCATATTTATACTACTCAATTGAAACTAATATTACAATAGCTTTTTTATTTTTAATTATTTTATTAATAGGGCTTTATTTAGAATGAAATGACGGAGCTTTAAAATGACTAAAATAAAATTTATTAAATTAATCTTTTTTTTTTGTATCATAATAAATGATTTCAATTTCGACTTGAAATATAGAATTAAATCTCTTAGCTGAAACCAAAAAGAGGTAAATTATTGTTAATAATTAAATTGAGGTTAATACTCCAACTAATAAAATAAGTATGAACTAAGGAAATTTCTAACTTCCTAATTTATGGTTTAAATCCATTATTATTTTTATTTACATAGTTTAAAAAAAACATTATATTTTCATTATAAAAATAATAATTAATTTATTTATAAATATTTAAAGGAGCAATCCATCTTAATATCTTCAATATTAAACTTTATTATAAGCTATTTAAATTTATAAATATAATAAAATTAAAATAAAATAATAAATTATAATTATTACATACATAATAATTTTGTCTATAAAATCATATTTATATATAAATATCAAATACCTAATTAAATTTGACCCAAATAAATAATCATTCCACCCCCTCTCTAAATAATAATTAAAATTATTAAAAAATAATTTTTTTTTTATAACTTCAAATTTATATAATAAAGACAAAAATCATATATAATAATATATTAATATAATTAATCAAATTAATTAATATAAAAATGTTTATAAAATTTTTTGATAGCCCTAATCTCACCAATATCCCTATAATTATAAAAATAAAAATGATTAACTTCAATTCAATTTTTAAAAAAATTACCCTTTTTATTGAAAAAATTAATCATCTTAAAATAAACCCTATAAAAATTGTATACATAAATAAAATTAATATAGAATAAACTATCACCCTTATAAACCTATTAAATTTAAAATAAATATTTACCACAGGAAATTTAATAAAAGAATAATAAATCAATCGCATAGAATATCCACTAGTTAGCCCTATTGAAATAAATAAAATTAAAAATATTAATGGATTTAAATATCCTATCAAATATAAATCTAAAATTTTATCTTTTGAAAAAAATCCTGATAAAAAGGGCAAGCCTATTAACGAAAAAGATGAACAATTAAAAATTACCCTAACTATTGGTATATTAAAAAAAATTATTCTAATAAATCGAATATCCTGATTTAAAATTATATTATGAATGATAAT
This sequence comes from Ophion ventricosus, assembly GCA_963932345.1. Classification (NCBI taxonomy): domain Eukaryota; kingdom Metazoa; phylum Arthropoda; class Insecta; order Hymenoptera; family Ichneumonidae; genus Ophion; species Ophion ventricosus. The sequence continues at coordinate 585,433 of OZ010726.1, read as the reverse complement.
ACCCGCACATATAAATAATATTGACTTAAATAAAGCATGAGTCATTAGATGAAAAAATGATACATTTCTTATATTAATTGATAAACTAAATATTATAACACCTAACTGCCTTAAAGTAGATAAAGCAATAATCTTTTTTAAATCAAACTCAATCCTCGCAACCATCCCCGCTATAAATATAGTTAATAAAGATATATATATAATAAAATTTATTAATTTATAATTTCTATTAATTAAATAATTAAACCGAATTAAAATATACACTCCTGCAGTAACTAAAGTTGACGAATGAACTAAAGAAGAAACAGGAGTTGGGGCAGCTATAGCCTTAGGCAACCAAGATGAAAAAGGAATTTGGGCTCTCTTTGTAAAAGAAATCAAAATAATTATTATTATAATTAAACTATTAACTCTATTAAAAAATATAAAATTTCACGACCCTATAATTATAAATAACCCAATTGATATTAGAATAAAAATATCCCCAATCCGATTTAAAAGAACAGTAACTATCCCTGAATTAAACCTAGATTCATTTTGGTAATAAATCACTAAACAATAAGAAACTAGCCCCAACCCATCCCAACCTAATAAAATTCTAATTATATTAGGACTAATAATTATAAAAATTATTGAAACTACAAACAATAAAACTAATCCAATAAATCGACCTAAATTTTTATCCTCACCTATGTACTCAACTCTATATAAAATTACCCTTATAGAAATAATTAAAACTAACCTGATAAATATCAAATTAATTCAATCAAAAAAAATAATATACTCAACCCTAACAGATAAAATTTTGATAATTTCTCATTCTATTAAAAATATCAATTTATTCACTAAAAAAAATAAAGAAATAATTACTCTAAATAATATAAAATTAAACATAAAATAAATATATAAATAAAAAATAATAATTTTAAATATTTTATATAATTTTGACTCCACAAATCAATGTTTTTAACTTAAACTATTAAAATTATAAAAAAATATTAATTATAATAAATATAACATTCAATGGAACCCAATGTAACAATAAAATTATAAATTCATTCAATTTTACCCCCATAAAAAATCTCACTTTAATAAATTTCCCCTGTTGTCTAAATGAATATAAATATAAAGAATATAAAGCTCTAAAGAATATTTAAAAAATTATTAATACTCATATATTTTCCATCCACTCAATAATTGAAATAACTAAAAAAAATTCAGAAAATAAATTTAAAGAAGGAGGGAAAGATAAATTTGAGGAAATTAATAAAAACCATATTAATCTAAGAGAAGGTAAATAATTAATTATGCCCTTATTAATATACAACCTTCGAGATATTAATCGCTCATAATTAATATTCACTAAATAAAATAGTCCAGAAGAACATAATCCATGACTAATTATCATCAAATAACCTCCTAAAAATCCAAAATTTATTATAGTGAATAAACCTGCTATTAATAACCTTATATGAACTACAGATGAATATGCAACTAAAATTTTTATATCTACTTGATTTAAGGAAATAAATCTAGAATAAAGTCCTCCTAATACCCTAAAAACAATAAAAAATTTATTATACAAATGATTCATTCTCAATATTAACATAACTCGTAATAAGCCATACCTACCTAATTTTAATATCACACCAGCTAAAACCATAGAACCTATCACAGGAGCCTCTACATGAGCTTTCGGCAACCATAAATGTAAAAAATACATAGGTATTTTAATTAAAAACCCTATAATTATTATTAAATAGATGTAAAAAGATACATAATTACTGTATCAAATATTTATATCTAAAGAAAAATTTATTTATATCAACTAAAAATTATTAATAATAAAGGTATTGAACCAAATAATGTATATAATATTATGTATAGCCCAGCTTGAATTCGATTAATCTGATACCCCCATCCTAAAATTAATAAAAATACAGGAATTAACCTAGATTCAAAATAAATATAAAATCATATAATATTTATAGAGTAAAATCTTATTAATAAAAAAATCAAAATCAAATAAATTAAACCTATGTAATATTTACCTTGATAAATAAATTTTTCACTAGTCATAATTATTATTGTAACAATTCACAAACTTAATATAATTAAACCTCATGAATAATAATCCACCCCTAAACTATAATATAAATTTATAAATAAAATTAATCTATTCAATGGATATCTAATAAATAAAAATATTACATAAACAAATATAATACTTTGAAAATATATTATTTTAAAATTTTTATTAATATTATTAAAAATTATAAAAATCAAACTAAATATTACTACTACCATTTAATTAAATTTAATGAATTTAAATTATCATTCCCATATAATCGAATAATTACCACAATTAAAGACAAGCCTAAAACCCCCTCACAAACTATCATTACAAAAAAATAAATTATATAAATAAAATTCACCTCTCCTAAAACTAATATACTGTATATTAAATATGAAATAATAGTTATAACAAATTCCAACCTAATCAAAATTAATAACAAATGTTTAAAAAAATAAAATAATATAAAAGAAACTAATATATATATATATATATATATATAAACAAATATACCTATATTATCAATAAGCTTTATAGTTTAAATAAAACATTAATTTTGTAAATTAAAAATAAATAATATTTTAAAGCTTCAAAAAAATATAACTTATTATATATCATTAATCTCCAAAATTAATATTTTATTAAACTATTTTTTGATGATAAAATCTATCCTCCCATGAATTTACGACTCTATAATAATAATTATTATCAATATCCCATTACTATTAAATTTTTGTCTTATTATTATATTAATAATCCCAATAAAATTTTATAATTTCCATCCCATAAAATTTTTAACGATTTTAATTTTTGTGATTTTTTTAATTTCATTAAAAATAAATATACTATTCAAATCTTGAATAATATTTATTTTCCCTTTAATAATAATTGGGGGATTAATAATTATATTTATATATATTACAAGATTAACTAACAATAACTTATTTAAAATTAATTATAATAATATTATATTGAATTTAATAAAATTTCCTATAATAATATTATTTATTGTATTAATATTAATATTTAATAAACCAAATTTAAATAATCAAGAATTATGAAATTTAAATTTTAATAACTTTGAAGAATATAATGAAATTAAATTAAATGAACTTTTTAATTTTAATAAATTTACATTAACATTCCTAATGCTATATCTTTATTTTTCTTTAATTATAATTATAAATATTTGTTATAAATTAAAAAGACCTTTACGACAAATATATTTTTATGAATAAATCTATTTTAAAAAAAATTAAATTATTAAAAATTTTAAATAATTCCCTAATTTTTTTACCTACACCAATTAATATTAATATTTGATGAAATTTTGGGTCCTTACTAGGCCTATGTTTAATTATTCAAATTATCACGGGAATCATATTATCAATACATTATTGTGCCAATATTAATATAGCCTTTAACAGAATAATCCATATTATTCAAGATGTTAATAAAGGGTGTTTTTATCAACTAATTCATATAAATGGAGCCTCATTTTTTTTTTTATGTATATATATTCATATTGGACGAGGAATTTATTATACCTCATATAAACTTATTACAGTTTGAACTATAGGGGTAATAATTTTTATAATTACAATAGCAACTGCCTTTATAGGTTACGTATTACCTTGAAGCCAAATATCTTTTTGAGGAGCCACTGTAATCACAAATTTAATTTCAACAATTCCCTATATTGGACAAATAACTGTGGAGTGAATCTGGGGGGGATTTTCAGTTAATAATCCAACCTTAAATCGTTTTTTTAGATTACATTTCTTTTTACCATTCATTATTTTAGCCATAGTAATTATCCATTTATTTTTTATCCATGAATATGGATCTAATAACCCTTTAGGGATCAATAGAAAATTATTTATAATTAATTTTCATAATTATTTTACACTTAAAGATATTGTAGGATTCGTACTATTAATTTATATAATAATTTTTATATGTTTAAAATTTCCATTTATATTAAGAGACCCAGAAAATTATATTTTAGCAAACCCTATGATCACCCCTATTCATATTCAACCTGAATGATACTTCCTATTTGCCTATACCATTCTTCGGGCAATCCCTAATAAAATAGGGGGAGTAATCGCCTTACTATTATCTATTTTAATTCTTTTAGTTTTACCTGTTATAAATATTACATATTATTCAATAATATTTTACCCTATAAATCAAATTATATTTTGATTTTTTATTAATAATTTCCTAATATTAACTTGATTGGGGGCTCAGCCCGTAGAAATACCCTTTACTGTCGTAAGACAATTATTTAGTGCTACTTATTTTATCTACTACCTTATAAACAGAATTATATTTATATTGTGAAATAAACTTTTAACATAGATAATGAACTTGAATAAGTATATGTCTTGAAAACATAACATAAAATTAAAAATTTTATTATCTTACTTATTTAAACTATCATTTTAATGAAAATAATAAAAAATATATAATTTAAAATAAACGGTAAAATAATTAATCAACATAAATACATTAATAAATCATAACGAAATCGAGGAAATGTGCCACGTATTCAAATAATTATAAAAATTAAAATTATTGTAAATAAATAAAATATAAATCTACCTAACCTTAACCCAGTAAATATTAAACTTAAAATAAAACTTATAAACAAAATTCTAGCATACTCCGATAAAAAAATTAATACAAACCCCCCTCTTATATACTCTACATTAAACGCTGAAACTAACTCAGATTCCCCCTCAGAAAAATCAAAAGGAGTACGATTTATCTCAGCTATTATCCTAATAAATATTATTAACATTAAAGGAAACATAAAAATAATGAACCATATATTTTTTTGAATAATATTTAATATAATTATATTAAATCTTTCAATTAAAATAATTAAAATTATAAAAATTAAAGATAATCTTACTTCATAAGAAATTGATTGAGATAAAGCCCGAATTGACCCTAATATTGAATATGAAGAATTAGAAGATCACCCTGAAATTAATAAACCATATCCCCCTAATCTTAAACAAAAAATTAAATATATAAATCCTAACTCTAAAGAAATTATATTCCTTAAAAAAGGATAAACTATCCATATTATTAAAATTAATATTAATATAAATATTGGGGACAATATATAATATAGATAATTAAACTGCTTTAACATAATTATTTCTTTTGACAGTAGCTTAATAGCATCTCTAAAAGGTTGAAAAATCCCAATATACCCAACTTTATTGGGCCCCTTACGTAACTGTATATATCTTAAAACTTTACGTTCTATTAAAGTTAAAAAAGCTACTGCTAATAAAATTAAAAGAATTACCACGATTATCATACCTATAGAAACTCATATATACATAAAAATTTGTTTAATTATTAAATGTAATATAATTACTTAAGTAAATTCTAAATTTACTGCACTATTCTGCCAAATTAATCAAATTATTCCTTCTCATATAAAATGTTTAAGATATAAAGTCCTTTCGTACAAATAAATCATCACTATTAAAGATAGAAACCGATCTGGCTCACACCGATCTGAACTCAAATCATGTAAGATTTTAATGGTCGAACAGACCAAAAATTTAAAAATTTTCCGCTTAAATTTTATCTTAATTCAACATCGAGGTTATAATCTTTTTTATCAATATGATCTCTCTAAAAAAATTATACTCTTATCCCTAAGGTAATTTATTCTATTGATCTAAAATTAAGGATCATTTATTCAATAATTAATGTTAATATTATATTAAAGTTAATTTAATTTAAAAATCTCCCCAACCTAATTTTATAAAAAATAAAATTATAAAATTAAATTTATATTATTTATTTACAAAATTAAAGTCTATAGGGTCTTCTCGTCTTTTAATTAAATATTAGTTTTTTGACTAATAAAAAAATTTTAAATTTTAATTATAAAAAAGTATTTATCTCATTAAACCATTCATTCTAGCTTTCAATTAAAAAACTATTGATTATGCTACCTTTGTACGGTCAAAATACCGCAGCTATTTAAATAAACTTCATTGAGCAGGCCAAATTTTAAATTAAATTCAAAAAACCATGTTTTTGTTAAACAGGTGAATAAATCATAATTAAATTAAATTTGCCTAATTATTAATAATTAATTTACCCGTTAAATTAACAATATTAATATTTTTATACTAATTTAATCATTATTTAAATTTAAATTTAATTTAAAAAATTATTTTAATAAAATATTCATTAAAATTTAAATTTTTATTCAATATAAATAAATTATAACATTTGTTAAGTTAATAAATACTATTAATTTTATAATATTAACATTATTTAAAATTAATAAAATATAAAAAAATTATTGAGATTAGCCCCAAAAATTTTAATAACTATTTAATTAAAAATTTAATTAAAATAAAAATAATTATCTAAATTGAATTTATTTATTAAAAAACTAGATACCTTAATAATCGAATAAAATCTCTTTACAAATTAAATATCTTTAATAATTATTCCACATTAAATAAATTATTTAATTAAATCTTATTAATTCGAGAAATAATTATTTATAAATTAAATTTTAATTAACCCTGATACAAAAGGTAAAAAAAATTAAATCCTTATTTAAAATTTTTAGATAAAATTAAAATTCATTTACATTACTTAGATATAAATTAAATATTTTTTATAAAATTAACTAAAATTAATAAACTTAAAACTATTTTTTTTTTATTACAAAATCAACAATTAATAATTTAATATATTTATTTAATTTAAATTTTTTTTTTAATAATTCCTATTATTGTAAATAATATATTTTATAAATATAAACTAAATTTAAAATTCTAAATTTACTTTCCAGTAAATTTACTTTGTTACGACTTGTTTCACTTTAAGTGAAAATGACGGGCAATATGTACATATTTTAATATAATATCAAATTAATTAATTAATTAAATTTACTTTCAAATGCACTTTCATAATAAAATTAAATTTATTAATTCATCTAAATAAATTTTATTGTAATTCATCTCTTCTTAATTATAACTACATTTTGATCTGAAATTGTATATTTATATTAATAATAAAAATATTTTCTAAAAAATTTTATATAACGACAATACATAAATTTTTTTTAATAAAGTTATTCTTATCGTGTAGTATCACTTACAGGACAAATTCCTCTGAATATAAAAAAAATACCGTCAAATTTCTTAAGTTTATTGATTTATCAATTAATATTTAATTTACCAAGTTTCAATTAATTATAATAGGGTATCTAATCCTAGTTTATTCTATTAATATTTAATTTTCATTTTATATAAAATGAAACATCTAAAATATTTATATTTCACCATAAAATATATTTATTTTTATCACCTCAAAATTAAATTTACTAAAATTAAATTTATTAATTTACAAAATTTGTTTAACCGCAATTGCTGGCACAAAATTTATTTTTATTATACCTTATTCTATATATAAATCTATTTAATCAATAATACTCACTATTAAAAAATTTAAATTATTTAAATTAAAATTTTACAAAAATTAATTTATATCTATTAATAAATTATTATTTATTAAAAATTAAAAAGGAATTATCAATACTATAACCAAAATTAAATTATTTTATTATTCTTTTATAATATAAATAACCCACTAATTAAAATTTTAATAATTTAATAAAAAAATATTTAGTAAGTAATTATAAACAATTACATCCATAAGATGAGTTTAAATGTATAAACTCTTTTTAATTGCAAATTAAAATTTTATCCTATTTCTTTTTATTAATTATAAATAATTTAATAAGTTAATTTTTTTTATATTAAAATTTAAATAAAAAAAAATACCCCGATATATCCTAGTATAAAATAAAAATATTATTAAACCTAACCATTAATTTCAATTACTACCCAACAAATAATAAAAAAAAATTAATTTTTTTTTTGATAGAAAATTTTATTAGATTAAATTATCTCTATTATAATCTAATATAAATAAAAAACATTTTAAGACTAAACATTAATTTCAATTGCTGCCCAGCAAATGACTAAAAAATTTTATTAGATTAAATTATCTCTATTATAATTTAATATAAATAAAAAACATTTTAAGACTTAACATTAATTTCGGTTGCTGCCCAGCAAATGACTAAAAAATTTTATTAGATTAAATATCTCTATTATAATCTAATATAAATAAAAAACATTTTAAAACTTAGCATTAATTTCAATTACTGCCCACCAAATAGCTGAAAATTAATTTTTTTTAGAAAATTTTATTAAATTAAATTATCCCTATTATAGTCTAATATAAATAAAAACATTAACTATTAAAACTAAATATTAATTTCAGGTTGCTGCCCAGAAATAACAAAAAAATTTTTATTAAATTAAATTATTTCTATTATAATCTAATATAAATAAAAAACATTTTAAAACTTAGCATTAATTTCAATTACTACCCACAAATAACTAAAAAAATTAATTTTTTGTTAGAAAATTTTATTAGATTAAATTATCTCTATTATAATCTAATATAAATAAAAAACATTTTAAGGCTAAACATTAATTTCGGTTGCTGCCCAACAAATGACTAAAAAATTAATTTTTTATTAGAAAATTTTATTAGATTAAATTATCCCTATTATAATTTAATATAAATAAAAACCATTTTAAGGTTAAACATTAATTTCGGTTTGCTGCCCAGCAAATGACTAAAAAATTAATTTTTTTATTAGAAAATTTTATTAGCTTAAATTATCCCTATTATAATCTAATGTAAATAAAAAACATTTTAAGACTAAACATTAATTTCGGTTACTGCCCAGCAAATGACTAAAAAATTAATTTTTTTTATTAGAAAATTTTATTAGATTAAATTATCCCTATTATAATCTAATATAAATAAAAAACATTTTAAGGCTAAACATTAATTTCGGTTGCTGCCCAGCAAATGACTAAAAAATTTTATTAGGTTAAATTATCTCTATTATAATTTAATATAAATAAAAAACATTTTAAAACTTAGCATTAATTTCAATTGCTGCCCAACAAATAGCTGAAAAATTAATTTTTTTTAGAAAATTCTATTAAATTAAATTATCCCTATTATAGTCTAATATAAATAAAAATATTAACTATTAAAACTAAATATTAATTTCAGGTTGCTGCCCACAAATAACAAAAAAAATTTTATTAAATTAAATTATTTCTATTATAATCTAATATAAATAAAAAACATTTTAAAACTTAGCATTAATTTCAATTACTACCCACAAATAACTAAAAAAATTAATTTTTTGTTCGAAAATTTTATTAGATTAAATTATCTCTATTATAATCTAATATAAATAAAAAACATTTTAAGGCTAAACATTAATTTCGGTTGCTGCCCAACAAATGACTAAAAAATTAATTTTTTTATTAGAAAATTTTATTAGATTAAATTATCCCTATAATAATTTAATATAAATAAAAACATTTCAAGACTAAACATTAATTTCGGTTGCTGCCCAACAAATGACTAAAAAATTAATTTTTTTATTAGAAAATTTTATTAGATTAAATTATCCCTATTATAATTTAATATAAATAAAAAACATTTTAAGGTTAAACATTAATTTCGGTTGCTGCCCAGCAAATGACAAAAAATTAATTTTTTTATTAGAAAATTTTATTAGATTAAATTATGCCTATTATAATTTAATATAAATAAAAAACATTTTAAGGTTAAACGATAATTTCGGTTGCTGCCCAGCAAATGACTAAAAAATTAATTTTTTTATTAGAAAATTTTATTAGCTTAAATTATCCCTATTATAATTTAATATAAATAAAAAACATTTCAAGACTAAACATTAATTTCGGTTGCTGCCCAGCAAATGACTAAAAAATTAATTTTTTTATTCGAAAATTTTATTAGATTAAATTATCCCTATTATAATTTAATATAAATAAAAAACATTTTAAGGCTAAACATTAATTTCGGTTGCTGCCCAGCAAATGACTAAAAAATTAATTTTTTTATTAAAAAATTTTATTAGATTAAATTATCCCTATTATAATTTAATATGAATAAAAAACATTTTAAGACTAAACATTAATTTCGGTTACTGCCCAGCAAATGACTAAAAAATTAATTTTTTTTATTAGAAAATTTTATTAGCTTAAATTATCCCTATTATAATCTAATGTAAATGAAAAACATTTTAAGGCTAAATATTAATTTCGGTTACTACCCAGCAAATGACTAAAAAATTGATTTTTTTTATTAGAAAATTTTATTAAATTAAATTATCCCTATTATAATCTAATATAAATAAAAAACATTTTAAGGCTAAACATTAATTTCGGTTGCTGCCCAACAAATGACTAAAAAAAATTTATTAAATTATATTATTTCTATTATAATCTAATATAAATAAAAAACATTTTAAAACTTAGCATTAATTTCAATTACTACCCACAAATAACTAAAAAAATTAATTTTTTGTTATAAAATTTTATTAAATTAAATTATCTCTATTATAATCTAATATAAATAAAAAACATTTTAAGACTTAGCATTAATTTCGGTTACTGCCCAATAAATGGCTAAAATTTTTTATTAAATTAGGTTATCTCTATTATAATCTAATATAAATAAAAAACATTTTAAGACTTAGCATTAATTTCGGTTGCTGCCCAACAAATGACAATAAAATTTTATTAAATTAAATTATCTCTATTATAATCTAATATAAATAAAAAACATTTTAAGACTTAGCATTAATTTCGATTGCTGCCCAATAAATGACTTAAAAATTTTATTAGATTAAATTATCTCTATTATAATCTAATATAAATAAACAACATTTTAAAACTTAACATTAATTTCGATTGCTGCCCAATAAATGACTTAAAATTTTTATTAGATTAAATTATCTCTATTATAATCTAATATAAATAAAAAACATTTTAAAACTTAACATTAATTTCAATTACTGCCCAGCAAATGACTAAAAAATTTTATTAAATTAAATTATCTCTATTATAATCTAATATAAATAAAAAACATTTTAAAACTTAGCATTAATTTCGGTTACTGCCCAACAAATGACTAAAAAATTTTATTAAATTAAATTATCTCTATTATAATATAATATAAATAAAAAACATTTCAAAACTTAGCATTAATTTCAGGTTGCTGCCCAGCAAATAGCTGAAAAATTAATTTTTTTTCTATTAAAATTTTTTATTAAATTAAATTATCCCTATTGTAATCTAATATAAATAAAAACATTAACTATTAAAACTAAATATTAATTTGACAGCTACCCAACAAATGACTAAAAATTAATTTTTTGTTAGAAAATTTTATTAGATTAAATTATCTCTATTATAATCTAATATAAATAAAAAACATTTTAAGACTTAGCATTAATTTCGGTTGCTGCCCAATAAATGGCTAAAAAATTTTATTAGATTAAATTATCTCTATTATAATCTAATATAAATAAAAAACATTTTAAGACTTAGCATTAATTTCATTTGCTGCCCAGCAAATGAATAAAAAATTTTATTAGATTAAATTATCTCTATCATAATCTAATATAAATAAAAAACATTTTAAGGCTAAACATTAATTTCGGTTGCTGCCCAGCAAATGACTAAAAAATTATTTTTTATTAGAAAATTTTATTAGATTAAATTACCCCTATTATAATCTAATATAAATAAAAAACATTTTAAGACTAAACATTAATTTCGGTTGCTGTCCAGCAAATGACTAAAAAATTAATTTTTTTTTATTAGAAAATTTTATTAATTAAATTACCCCTATTATAATCTAATATAAATAAAAAACATTTTAAGGCTAAACATTAATTTCGGTTGCTGCCCAGCAAATGACTAAAAAATTAATTTTTTTATTAGAAAATTTTATTAATTAAATTACCCCTATTATAATCTAATATAAATAAAAAACATTTTAAGGCTAAACATTAATTTCGGTTACTGCCCAGCAAATAAGTAAAAAATTAATTTTTTTTTATTAGAAAATTTTATTAGATTAAATTATCCCTATTATAATTTAATATAAATAAAAAACATTTCAAGACTAAACATTAATTTCGGTTACTGCCCAGCAAATGACTTAAAAATTAATTTTTTTATTAGAAAATTTTATTAGATTAAATTATCCCTATTATAATTTAATATAAATAAAAAACATTTTAAGGCTAAACATTCATTTCGGTTACTGCCCAATCAAATGACTAAAAAATTAATTTTTGTATTAGAAAATTTTATTAGATTAAATTATCCCTATTATAATTTAATATAAATAAAAAACATTTTAAGACTAAAAATTAATTTCGGTTGCTGCCCAGCAAATGACTAAAAAATTAATTTTTTTTATTAGAAAATTTTATTAGCTTAAATTATCCCTATTATAATCTAATGCAAATGAAAAACATTTTAAGGCTAAACATTAATTTCAGTTCCTACCCATCAAATGACTAAAAAATTAATTTTTTTTTTTAGAAAATTTTATTAAATTAAATTATCCCTATTATAATCTAATATAAATAAAAAACATTTTAAGACTAAACATTAATTTCGGTTACTGCCCACCAAATAACTAAAAAATTAATTTTTTTATTAGAAAATTTTATTAATTAAATTACCCCTTTTATAATCTAATATAAATAAAAAACATTTTAAGGCTAAACATTAATTTCGGTTGCTGCCCAGCAAATGACTAAAAAATTAATTTTTTTATTAGAAAATTTTATTAATTAAATTACCCCTATTATAATCTAATATAAATAAAAAACATTTTAAGGCTAAACATTAATTTCGGTTGCTGCCCAGCAAATGACTAAAAAATTAATTTTTTTTATTAGAAAATTTTATTAGATTCAATTACCCCTATTATAATCTAATATAAATAAAAAACATTTTAAGACTAAACATTAATTTCGGTTACTGCCCAGCAAATGACTAAAAAATTAATTTTTTTTATTAGAAAATTTTATTAATTAAATTACCCCTATTATAATCTAATATAAATAAAAAACATTTTAAGGCTAAACATTAATTTCGGTTGCTGCCCAGCAAATGACTAAAAAATTATTTTTTTTATTAGAAAATTTTATTAATTAAATTACCCCTATTATAATCTAATATAAATAAAAAACATTTTAAGGCTAAACATTAATTTCGGTTGCTGCCCAGCAAATGACTAAAAAATTAATTTTTTTTTATTATAAAATTTTATAAGATTAAATTACCCCTATTATAATCTAATATAAATAAAAAACATTTTAAGACTAAACATTAATTTCGGTTACTGCCCAGCAAATGACTAAAAAATTAATTTTTTTTATTAGAAAATTTTATTAATTAAATTACCCCTATTATAATCTAATATAAATAAAAAACATTTTAAGGCTAAACATTAATTTCGGTTGCTGCCCAGCAAATGACTAAAAAATTATTTTTTTTTATTAGAAAATTTTATTAATTAAATTATCCCTATTATAATCTAATATAAATAAAAAACATTTTAAGACTAAACATTAATTTCGGTTACTGCCCAGCAAATGACTAAAAAATTAATTTTTTTTATTAGAAAATTTTATTAATTAAATTACCCCTATTATAATCTAATATAAACAAAAAACATTTTAAGGCTAAACATTAATTTCGGTTGCTGCCCAGCAAATGACTAAAAAATTAATTTTTTTATTAGAAAATTTTATTAATTAAATGACCCCTATTATAATCTAATATAAATAAAAAACATTTTAAGGGTAAACATTAATTTCGGTTGCTGCCCAGCAAATGACTAAAAAATCAATTTTTTTTATTAGAAAATTTTATTAGATTAAATTACCCCCATTATAATCTAATATAAATAAAAAACATTTTAAGACTAAACATTAATTTCGGTTACTGCCCAGCAAATGACTAAAAAATTAATTTTTTTTATTAGAAAATTTTATTAATTAAATTACCCCTATTATAATCTAATATAAATAAAAAACATTTTAAGGCTAAACATTCATTTCGGTTGCTGCCCAGCAAATGACTAAAAAATTAATTTTTTTTATTAGAAAATTTTATTAATTAAATTACCCCTATTATAATCTAATATAAATAAAAAACATTTTAAGGCTAAACATTAATTTCGGTTGCTGCCCAGCAAATGACTAAAAAATTAATTTTTTTTTATTAGAAAATTTTATAAGATTAAATTACCCCTATTATAATCTAATATAAATAAAAAACATTTTAAGACTAAACATTAATTTCGGTTACTGCCCAGCAAATGACTAAAAAATTAATTTTTTTTATTAGAAAATTTTATTAATTAAATTACCCCTATTATAATCTAATATAAATAAAAAACATTTTAAGGCTAAACATTAATTTCGGTTGCTGCCCAGCAAATGACTAAAAAATTAATTTTTTTTATTAGAAAATTTTATTAGATTAAATTACCCCTATTATAATCTAATATAAATAAAAAACATTTTAAGACTAAACATTAATTTCCGTTACTGCCCAGCAAATGACTAAAAAATTAATTTTTTTTATTAGAAAATTTTATTAATTAAATTACCCCTATTATAATCTAATATAAATAAAAAACATTTTAAGGCTAAACATTAATTTCGGTTGCTGCCCAGCAAATGACTAAAAAATTAATTTTTTTTATTAGAAAATTTTATTAATTAAATTATCCCTATTATAATCTAATATAAATAAAAAACATTTTAAGACTAAATATTAATTTCGGTTGTTGCCCAACAAATGACTAAAAAATTAATTTTTTTTATTAGAAAATTTTATTAGATTAAATTATCCTTATTATAATCTAATATAAATAAAAAACATTTTAAGGCTAAATATTAATTTCGGTTACTGCCCAGCAAATGACTAAAAAATTAATTTTTTTTATTAGAAAATTTTATTAATTAAATTACCCCTATTATAATCTAATATAAATAAAAAAACATTTTAAGACTAAACATTAATTTCGGTTACTGCCCAGCAAATGACTAAAAAATTAATTTTTTTTTGTTAGAAAATTGTATAAAAAATGCCCCAATACAAATTATAAAAATATAAAATATAAATTTATCTTTTTTACTAACAATTATTATCGATTAAACTTTCTCAAACATATTTAACCGCTTAAATTTTTTTTAATTAATAAAATATAGGTAAAAAAAACCACAATAAAATTAAATCAAATGTATAATTTATATTAATTTTTATTAATAAATCTAATTTAATCAAATTTCTAACCTTAGCACAACAAAAAATTTTTTAATTCTTACTAACTCTAATCTATTTCTAAACAATTTTAAATTAACTTTCCCTTTAATTAAATTAAATTCTTAAATTTTAACCTAACAACCTATTAATAAAAGATTCATAATTTAAGCTTCTCTATCAATAAAATCAAATTAATTTTTCATTAATATTTCAATTAAATTAAATCCCCCCAAATTTAACTCTTTACAAATTATAAAAAAATACGATAATTTAAATTTCTATGCAAATAATTTCAAATTAATTTTTCATTAATAATTCAATTAAATTAAACCCCAAATTTAACTCTATGCAACAAATTATAAAAAAAATACTGTAATTTAAATTTCTATGCAAATAATTCCAAATTAATTTTTGATTAATAATTCAATTAAATTAAACCCCCAAATTTAACTCTATACAAATTATAAAAAAGACTGTAATTTAAATTTCTATACAAATAATTTTAAATTAATTTTTCATTAATAATTCAATTAAATTAAACCCCCCCAAATTTAACTCTTTACAAATTATTAAAAAAAATACAGTAATTTAAATTTCTATCCAAATAATTTCAAATTAATTAAACCCCCAAATTTAACTCTATACAAATTATTAAAAAAAATACAGTAATTCAAATTTCTATGCAAATAATTTTAAATTAATTTTTCATTAATAATTCAATTAAATTAAACCCCCAAATTTAACTCTTTACAAATTATTTTAAAAAAAATACAGTAATTTAAATTTCTATACAAATAATTTCAAATTAATTTTTTATTGATAATTCAATTAAATTAAATCCCCAAATTATAAAAAATACCCCTTTAAATTAATTTTTTGATTAAATAAACTCCAATTTAAATTCAAATTAACACACCAAAAATAACTAACTTAAAAATTCCATAAATTTTAAATCAAAATTTTTTAATAAATTTAATCAAATTAAACGCCCAATTTAAATTTAATACAAATCCTCCAAGTGACTATAGCCAAAATTTTTTTGATTTTTTTTTCAAATTCAATTAAATTCTATATAAAAATTTAATTTCATAAAATAATTATTAAAAAAATCAATGTTAAAAACTAATCTTATTCAAAAAATTTAAAAACAAATATTTTTCCCAAATTTTTAATTTATACTTTTTTATATTTATAATAAATATCTAATAAAAATATTTTTCCTACTTCAATTTATAAAATTTAGTAACTATTATATTATTTTAATTTACTTTATTAATTAATATTTCAATTATAATTTAAATTTATTTTTAAATTTTATTTAAAATCTATTATTGCCAAATTAATTATTTAAAATTATTATTAAATCAAATATTTTAAATTTTCTCTTAAAAATTCAATAATTAATAAAAATTAAAATTTTTAAATTAAATAAAAAAATTCTATTGACTTCAAAAATTCTTAGATTTTTTAATAATAAAAAAATTAAAATCATAAAAAACATTCACCAACCTCCAAAATCTTTAAATTCTCAAAAATTAAAAAAATTTAGCCGATCCTCAAAATTTTTAAATTCTCAAAAATTAAAAAAATTTCCACCGATCCACAAAATTTTTAAATTCTCAAAAATTAAAAAAAATTTCACCAATCCCCAAAATTTTTTAAAATTAAAAAAATTCCACAAATCCCCCAAAATTTTTAAATTCTCAAAAATTAAAAAAAATTTCACAATCCCCAAAATTTTTTAAAATTAAAAAAATTCCACAAATCCCCCAAAATTTTTAAATTCTCAAAAATTAAAAAAAATTTCACCAATCCCCAAAATTTTTTAAAATTAAAAAAATTTCACAAATCCCCCAAAATTTGTAAATTCTCAAAAATTAAAAAAAATTTCACCAATCCCCAAAATTTTTTAAAATTAAAAAAATTCCACAAATCCCCCAAAATTTTTAAATTCTCAAAAATTAAAAAAAATTTCACCAATCCCCAAAATTTTTTAAAATTAAAAAAATTTCACAAATCCCCCAAAATTTATCCTCTCAATTAAATTTCTTTTTAAAAATCTTAAAAATCAAAACTTCTATATAAAAATATTTTCATCGACCCCCCAAAATTTATCCTCTCAATTAAATTTCTTTTTAAAAATCTTAAAAATTAAAAATTCTATATAAAAATATTTTCGCCGATCCCCAAAATTTATCATCTCAATTAAATTTCTTTTTAAAAATCTTAAAAATTAAAAATTCTATATAAAAAAAAATATTTTCACCGATCCCCAAAATTTATCCTCTCAATTAAATTTCTTTTTAAAAATCTTAAAAATTAAAAATTCTATATAAAAAAAAATATTTTCACCAACCCCCAAATTTATCCTCTCAATTAAATTTCTTTTTAAAAATCTTAAAAATAAAAAATTCTATATAAAAAAAAATATTTTCATCGACCCCCAAATTTATCCTCTCAATTAAATTTCTTTTTAAAAATGTTAAAAATTAAAAATTCTATATAAACAAAAATATTTTCACCGACCCCCAAATTTATCCTCTCAATTAAATTTCTTTTTAAAAATCTTAAAAATTAAAAATCCTATATAAAAAAAATATTTTCACCGACCCCCAAAATTTATCCTCTCAATTAAATTTCTTTTTAAAAATCTTAAAAATTAAAAATCCTATATAAAAAAAAAATTTTCACCGACCCCCAAAATTTATCCTCTCAATTAAATTTCTTTTTAAAAATCTTAAAAATTTAAAATCCTATATAAAATTTTTTTATTTTATTAAAATTTTTTTAATAAAATTATTATTTATATTAAATAATTATTTAATATTAATTAAATTTTTTTTTTTTTTTACATTAAATTAAAATTTAATATAAATATTTAAAGTAATAAAATTTTTATAAATTAATAAGCTTATATTAATATTAATAATAATTTTCATTAAAAATATTTCACCATATTAATTAGTGAAAATAAATCAACCAAACTGACATTTAATTATTTGTATAATAACTTATAATTAATAATAATAAATTTATTAATATTTGTAATCATTAATTAAAGCCCTAAAATATTTTATGGATTAAAATGTTAATATATTTATTTATAATAATTTTAACTTCAATGATTATATATAATCAATGATTCTCTTTTTTTTCTGCATCTATATAGAATGCTTCACATATATACAATGTCACTACCTTAAATAAGTATTAATGATCGTTTGCCAGACATCTATATATAGTTAAATTTTTAATATATAATAAATTCGTTAAATATTTAATATTAAATTATTATATAAAATATTAGAAAATTTAACTAATGAATAAATTATTTATTAATAATATTAATATAATAGATTGTTAAAATAAACAATATAATTATATTATTTATAAAATTATATTATATATGTATATATATATATATTAATTTAATTAAATATAATAATAATTAAATAATAATTATTATTTATCATTAATAGTGACATTAATAAAAATAATTATTAAAAATAAAATTTTTAATAATAAATATATGTATATTAGTTTATAAATTCATATATTTATATTAATAAATTATTTTTAATATATATATATAGTTATTTACTCAGATTAAATTTTCACTAATTCTAATATTATTAATAAATAATTTATTCATTAATTAAATTTTCTAATATTTTATATAATACTTTAATATTAAATATTTAACGAATTTATTATATATTAAAAATTTAACTATATATAGATGTCTGGCAAACGATCATTAATACTTATTTAAGGTAGTGACATTGTATATATGTGAAGCATTCTATATAGATGCAGAAAAAAAAGAGAATCATTGATTATATATAATCATTGAAGTTAGAATTATTATAAATAAATATATTAACATTTTAATCTATAAAATATTTTAGGGCTTTAATTAATGATTACAAATATTAATAAATTTATTATTATTAATTATAAGTTATTATACAAATAATTAAATGTCAGTTTGGTTGATTTATTTTCACTAATTAATATGGTGAAATATTTTTAATGAAAATTATTTTTAATATTAATATAAGCTTATTAATTTATGAAAATTTTATTACTTTAAATATTTATATTAAATTTTAATTTAATGTAAAAAAAAAAAAAAAAAATTAATTAATATTAAATAATTATTTAATATAAATAATAATTTTATTAAAAGAATTTTAATAATATAAAAAAAAATTTTATATAGAATTTTTAATTTTTTTAAGATTTTTAAAAAGAAATTTAATTGAGAGGATAAATTTGGGGGAGTCGGTAAAATTTTTTTTCATATAGAATTTTTAATTTTTTTAAGATTTTTAAAAAGAAATTTAATTGAGAGGATAAATTTGGGGGAGCCGGTAAAATTTTTTTTTATATAGAATTTTTAATTTTTTTAAGATTTTTAAAAAGAAATTTAATTGAGAGGATAAATTTGGGGGAGCCGGTAAAATTTTTTTTTATATAGAATTTTTAATTTTTTTAAGATTTTTAAAAAGAAATTTAATTGAGAGGATAAATTTGGGGGAGCCGGTAAAATTTTTTTTTATATAGAATTGTTAATTTTTTTAAGATTTTTAAAAAGAAATTTAATTGAGAGGATAAATTTGGGGGAGCCGGTAAAATTTTTTTTATATATAGAATTTTTAATTTTTTAAGATTTTTAAAAAGAAATTTAATTGAGAGGATAGAGTTTAGGGGACCGGTAAAAATTTATTTTATATAGAATTTTTAATTTTTAAGATTTTTAAAAAGAAATTTAATTGAGAGGATAAATTTGTGGGTTGGCGAATTTTTTTTAATTTTTGAGAATTTAAAAATTTTGTGGGATCAGTGAAATTTTTTTTTAATTTTTGAGAATTTAAAAATTTTGTGGATCAGTGAAAATTTTTTTTTAATTTTTGAGAATTTAAAAATTTTGTGGGTTGGTGAATTTTTTTTAATTTTTGAGAATTTAAAAATTTTGTGGATCGTGAATTTTCTTTTAATTTTTGAGAATTTAAAAATTTTGTGGGTTGGCGAATTTTTTTTAATTTTTGAGAATTTAAAAATTTTGTGGATCGTGAATTTTTTTTTTAATTTTTGAGAATTTAAAAATTTTGTGGGTTGGTGAATTTTTTTTTAATTTATGAGAATTTAAAATTTTTGGAGGTTGGTGAATTTTTTTTTGATTTTAATTTTTGTGAATTTTAAAATTGATAGGATTAGGGAATTTTTTTTATTATTAAAAAATCTAATAATTTTAAAAGTTAATAGAATTTTTTAATTAATTTAAAAATTTTAATTTTTATTAATTATTGAATTTTTAAGAGAAATTTTAAAATATTTTATTTAATAATAATTTTAAATAATTAATTTGGCAATAATAGATTTTAAATAAAATTTAAAAATATATTTGAATTATAATTGAAATATTATTTAATAATGTAAATTAAAATAATATAATAGTTACTAAATTTTATAAATTGAAGTAGAAAAAATATTTTTTATTTGATATTTATTATAAATATAAAAAAGTATAAATTAAACATTTGGGAAAAATATTTGTTTTTAAATTTTTTGAATAAAATTAGTTTTTAAAATTTATTTTTTAACAATTATTTTATGAAATTAAATTTTCATGGGGAATTTAATTTAATTTTAAAAATCAAAAAAAATTTTGGTTATTGATATTTGGATAATTTGTATTAAATTTAAATTGTGCGTTTAATTTAATTAAATTTGTTAAATAATTTTAATTTAAAATTAATGTAATTTTTAATTTAGTTATTTTTGGTGTATTAATTTGAATTTAAATTGGGGTTTATTTAATCAAAAAATTAATTTAAAATAATATTTTTTATAGTTCGGGGAAGTTTAATTTAATTGAATTATTAATGGAAAAATTAATTTAAAATTATTTGCATAGGAATTATTGTATTTTTTTTATAATTTAATAGAGTTAAATTTGGGGGAGTTTAATTTAATTGAATTATTAATGGAAAAATTAATTTAAAATTATTTGCATAGGAATTATTGTATTTTTTTATAATTTAATAGAGTTAAATTTGGGGGAGTTTAATTTAATTGAATTATTAATGGAAAAATTAATTTAAAATTATTTGCATAGGAATTATTGTATTCTTTTTTTATAATTTGATAGAGTTAAATTTGGGGGAGTTTAATTTAATTGAATTATTAATGGAAAAATTAATTTAAAATTATTTGCATAGGAATTATTGTATTTTTTTTATAATTTAATAGAGTTAAATTTGGGGGAGTTTAATTTAATTGAATTATTAATGGAAAAATTAATTTAAAATTATTTGCATAGGAATTATTGTATTTTTTATAATTTGATAGAGTTAAATTTGGGGGAGTTTAATTTAATTGAATTATTAATGGAAAAATTAATTTAAAATTATTTGCATAGGAATTATTGTATTTTTTATAATTTAATAGAGTTAAATTTGGGGGAGTTTAATTTAATTGAATTATTAATGGAAAAATTAATTTAAAATTATTTGTATAGGAATTACTGTATTTTTATAATTTGATAGAGTTAAATTAGGGGGAAGTTTAATTTAATTGAATTATTAATGGAAAAATTAATTTAAAATTTTTTGTATAGGAATTATTGTATTTTTTATAATTTGACAGAGTTAAATTTGGGGGAGTTTAATTTAATTATTAATGGAAAAATTAATTTAAAATTATTTGTATAGAAATTATTGTATTTTTTATAATTTGATAGAGTTAAATTTGGGGGGAAGTTTAATTTAATTGAATTAATAATGGAAAAATTAATTTAAAATTATTTGTATAGGAGTTTAAATTAGTGTATTTTTTATAATTTGTATGGAGTTAAATTTAGGAGTTTAATTTAATTGAATTATTAATGAAAAATTAATTTAATATTATTTACATAGAAGTTTAAATTATAGATTTTTTTATAATTTTTTGTGTAGAGTTAAATTTGGGGGATTAATTTAATTTAATTATTAATGAAAAATTAATTTGATTTTATTGATAGAGGGGTTTAAATTATGAATATTTTATTAATAAATTGTTAAGTTAAAATTTAAGAACTTAATTTAATTAAAAGGAAAGTTAATTTAAAATTGTTTAGAAATAGATTAAAGTTAAAAATTTAAATTTTTTTTGTGTTAAGGGTAAAAAATTTGATTAAATTGGGTTTATTAATAAAAATTAATATAAATTAGACATTTGATTTAATTTTATTATGATTTTTTTATTATCTATATTTTATTAATTAAAAAAAATTTAGGTGGTTAAATATGTTTAAAAAAGTTTAATAGAAAATAATTGTTAGTAAAAAAGATAAATTTATATATTATATTTTTGTAATTTGTATTGGAATATTTTTATAAAATTTTCTAACAATAAAAAAAATTAATTTTTTAGCCATTTGTTGGGCAGTAACCAAAATTAATGTTTAGTCTTAAAATGTTTTTTTTATTTATATTAGATTACAATAGGGATACCTCAATCTAATAAAATTTTCTAATAAAATAATTAATTTTTTAGCCATTTGTTGGGCAGTAATCGAAATTAATGTTTAGTCTTAAAATGTTTTTTATTTGTATTATATTATAATAATGATAGTTTAATTTAATAAAATTTTCTAATAAAATAATTAATTTTTTAGCCATTTGCTGGGCAGTAACCGAAATTAGTGTTTAGTCTTAAAATGTTTTTTATTTATATTAGATTATAATAGGGATAATTTAATCTAATAAAATTTTCTAATAAAAATAATTAATTTTTTAGCCATTTGCTGGGCAGTAACCGAAATTAGTTTTTAGTCTTAAAATGTTTTTTATTTATATTAGATTATAATAGGGATAACTTAATCTAATAAAATTTTCTAATAAAAATAATTAATTTTTTAGCCATTTGCTGGGCAGTAACCGAAATTAGTGTTTAGTCTTAAAATGTTTTTTATTTATATTAGATTATAATAGGGATAACTTAATCTAATAAAATTTTCTAATAAAAAAAAATTAATTTTTTAGCTATTTGTTGGGCAGCAACTGAAATTAGTGTTTAGTCTTAATGTTTTTTATTTAAATTAGATTATAATAGAGATAACTTAATCTAATAAAATTTTCTAATAAAATAATTAATTTTTTAGTCATTTGGTGTGTAGCAACTAAAATTAATGTTTAGCCTTAAAATATTTTTTATTTCTATTAGATTGTAATAGGGATAATTTAATCTAATAAAATTTTCTAATAAAATAATTAATTTTTTAGTCATTTATTGGACAGTAATCGAAATTAATGTTTAGTCTTAAAATGTTTTTTATTTGTATTAGATTATAATAGTGATAATTTAATTTAATAAAATTTTCTAATAAAATAATTAATTTTTTAGCCATTTGCTGGGCAGTAACCGAAATTAGTGTTTAGTCTTAAAATGTTTTTTATTTATATTAGATTATAATAGGGATAACTTAATCTAATAAAATTTTCTAATAAAAATAATTAATTTTTTAGTCATTTGCTGGGCAGTAACCGAAATTAGTGTTTAGTCTTAAAATGTTTTTTATTTATATTAGATTATAATAGGATATCTTAACTTAATAAAATTTTCTAATAAAAAATTAATTTTTAGCCATTTGTTGGGCAGTAACCGAGATTAATGTTTAGTCTTAAAATATTTTTTATTTCTATTAGATTGTAATAGGGATAGCTTAATTTAATAAAATTTTCTAATGAAATAATTAATTTTTAGTCATTTGCTGGGCAGCAACTGAAATTAGTGTTTAGACTTAAAATGTTTTTTATTTATATTAGATTATAATAGGGATAACTTAATCTAATAAAATTTTCTAATAAAAAAAATTAATTTTTAGCCATTTGCTGGGCAGCAACCGAAATTAATGTTTAGCCTTAAAATATTTTTTATTTCTATTAGATTGTAATAGGGATAATTTAATTTAATAAAATTTTCTAATAAAATAATTAATTTTTTAGTCATTTGCTGGGCAGTAACCGAAATTAGTGTTTAGTCTTAATGTTTTTTATTTATATTAGATTGTAATAGGGATAATTTAACCTAATAAAATTTTCTAATAAAATAATTAATTTTTTAGTCATTTGTTGGGCAGTAACCGAAATTAATGTTTAGCCTTAAAATGTTTTTTTATTTATATTAGATTATAATAGGTATAATTTTATCTAATAAAATAATAATTTTTTAGTCATTTGGTGTACAGTAAGCAAAATTAATGTTTAGCCTTAAAATATTTTTTATTTCTATTAGATTGTAACAGGGATAATTTAATCTAATAAAATTTTCTAATAAAATAATTAATTTTTTAGTCATTTGCTGGGCAGTAACCGAAATTAATGTTTAGTCTTAAAATGTTTTTTATTTACATTAGATTATAATAGAATACCTTAATTTAATAAAATTTTCTAATAAAAAAAAATTAATTTTTTAGTCATTTGCTGGGCAGTAACTGAAATTAATGTTTAGTCTTAAAATGTTTTTTATTTATATTAGATTGTAATAGGGATAATTTAACCTAATAAAATTTTCTAATAAAATAATTAATTTTTTAGTCATTTGTTGGGCAGCAACTGAAATTAATGTTTATTCTTTAAATATTTTTTATTTATATTAGATTGTAATAGGGATAATTTAATCTAATAAAATTTTCTAATAAAATAATTAATTTTTTAGCCATTTGCTGGGCAGTAACCGAAATTAATGTTTAGTGTTAAAATGTTTTTTATTTATATTAGATTGTAATAGGGATAATTTAACCTAATAAAATTTTTTAATAAAATAATTAATTTTTTAGTCATTTGTTGGGCAGCAACTGAAATTAATGTTTAGCCTTAAAATGTTTTTTTATTTAAATTAGATTATAATAGGTATAATTCAATCTAATAAAATAATTAATTTTTTAGTCATTTGGTGTGCAGTAACCAAAATTAATGTTTAGCCTTAAAATATTTTTTATTTCTATTAGATTGTAACAGGGATAATTTAATCTAATAAAATTTTTTAATAAAAAATTAATTTTTAGCCATTTGCTGGGCAGTAACCGAAATTAATGTTTAGCCTTAAAATATTTTTTATTTCTATTAGATTGTAATAGGGATAATTTAACCTAATAAAATTTTCTAATAAAATAATTAATTTTTTAGCCATTTGTTGGGCAGTAACCGAAATTAGTGTTTAGTCTTAAAATGTTTTTTATTTATATTAGATTATAATAGGGATAATTTAATCTAATAAAATTTTTTAATAAAAATAATTAATTTTTTAGCCATTTGCTGGGCAGTAACCGAAATTAGTGTTTAGTCTTAAAATGTTTTTTATTTATATTAGATTATAATAGGATACCTTAACTTAATAAAATTTTCTAATAAAAAATTAATTATTAGCCATTTGTTGGGCAGTAACCGAGATTAATGTTTAGTCTTAAAATATTTTTTATTTCTATTAGATTGTAATAGGGATAGTTTAATTTAATAAAATTTTCTAATAAAAAATTAATTTTTTAGTCATTTGTTGGGCAGTAACCGAAATTAATGTTTAGTATTGAAATGTTTTTTATTTATATTAGATTATAATAGGATATCTTAACTTAATAAAATTTTCTAATAAGATAATTAATTTTTTAGTCATTTGCTGGGCAGTAACCGAAATAATGTTTAGTCTTAAAATGTATTTATTTATATTAGATTATAATAGGGATAATTTAATTTAATAAAGTTTTCTAATAAAATAATTAATTTTTAGCCATTTGTTGGGCAGTAATTGAAATTAATGCTAAGTCTTAAAATATTTTTTATTTATATTAGATTATAATAGGGATAATTTAATTTAATAAAATTTTTTAACAAAAAATTAATTTTTTAGTCATTTGTTGGGCAGTAACCGAAATTAATGTTTAGTTTTAAAATGTTTTTTATTTATATTAGATTACAATAGGATAATTTAATCTAAGAAAATTTTCTAATAAAAAATTAATTTTTTAGCCATTTGTTGGGCAGTAACCGAGATTAATGTTTAGTCTTAAAATATTTTTTATTTCTATTAGATTGTAATAGGGATAGTTTAATTTAATAAAATTTTCTAATAAAATAATTAATTTTTTAGTCATTTGCTGGGCAGTAACCGAAATTAATGTTTAGTCTTAAAATGTTTTTTATTTATATTAGATTATAATAGGGATAATTTAATCTAATAAAATTTTCTAACAAAAAATTAATTTTTAGTCATTTGTTGGGCAGTAATTGAAATTAATGCTAAGTCTTAAAATATTTTTTATTTATATTAGATTATAATAGGGATAATTTAATTTAATAAGATTTTTTAACAAAAAATTAATTTTTTAGTCATTTGCTGGGCAGTAACCGAAATTAATGTTTAGTCTTAAAATGTTTTTTATTTATATTAGATTATAATAGGGATAATTTAATCTAATAAAATTTTCTAATAAAAAATTAATTTTTAGCCATTTGTTGGGCAGTAATTGAAATTAATGCTAAGTTTTAAAATATTTTTTATTTATATTAGATTATAATAGGGATAATTTAATTTAATAAGATTTTTTAACAAAAAATTAATTTTTTAGTCATTTGTTGGGCAGCAACCGAAATTAATGTTTAGCCTTAAAATATTTTTTATTTATATTAGATTGTAATAGGGATAATTTAATCTAATAAAATTTTCTAATAAAATAATTAATTTTTTAGTCATTTGCTGGGCAGTAATTGAAATTAATGTTTAGTCTTAAAATGTGTTTTATTTATATTAGATTACAATAGGGATAGTTTAATCTAATAAATTTTTTTAATAAAAAATTAATTTTTTAGCCATTTGTTGGGCAGCAACTGAAATTAATGTTTAGCCTTAAAATATTTTTTATTTATATTAGATTGTAATAGGGATAATTTAATCTCATAAAATTTTTTAATAAAATAATTAATTTTTAGCCATTTGCTGGGCAATAATTGAAATTAATGTTTAGTCTTAAAATGTTTTTTTATTTATATTAGATTATAATAGGGATAGTTTAATCTAATAAAATTTTCTAATAAAAAATTAATTTTTTTAGTCATTTGTTGGGCAGTAATTGAAATTAATGTTTAGTCTTAAAATGTTTTTTTATTTATATTAGGGTATAAAAGGTATAATTCAATCTAATAAAATTTTCTAATAAAATAATTAATTTTTTAGCCATTTGGTGTGCAGTAACCAAAATTAATGTTTAGCCTTAAAATATTTTTTATTTCTATTAGATTGTAATAGGGATAATTTAATTTAATAAAATTTTCTAATAAAATAATTAATTTTTTTAGTCATTTGCTGGGCAGTAACTGAAATTAATGTTTAGTCTTAAAATGTTTTTTATTTATATTAGATTACAATAGGGATAATTTAATCTAATAAGATTTTCTAATAAAAAATTAATTTTTAGCCATTTGTTGGGCAGTAATTGAAATTAATGCTAAGTCTTAAAATATTTTTTATTTATATTAGATTATAATAGGGATAATTTAATTTAAGAAAATTTTTTAACAAGAAATTAATTTTTTTAGTCATTTGCTGGGCAGTAACTGAAATTAATGTTTAGTCTTAAAATGTTTTTTATTTATATTAGATTACAATAGGGATAATTTAATCTAATAAGATTTTCTAATTAAAAATTAATTTTTAGCCATTTGTTGGACAGTAATTGAAATTAATGCTAAGTCTTAAAATATTTTTTATTTATATTAGATTATAATAGGGATAATTTAATTTAATAAAATTTTTTAACAAAAAATTAATTTTTTAGTCATTTGTTGGGCAGTAACTGAAATTAATGCTAAGTCTTAAAATGTTTTTTATTTATATTAGATTATAGTAGGGATAATTTAATCTCATAAAATTTTCTAATAAAATAATTAATTTTTAGTCATTTGTTGGGCAGTAATTGAAATTAATGTTAAGTCTTAAAATATTTTTTATTTATATTAGATTATAATAGGGGTAATTTAATTTAATAAAATTTTCTAACAAAAAATTAATTTTTAGCCATTTGTTGGGCAGTAATTGAAATTAATGCTAAGTCTTAAAATTTTTTTTATTTATATTAGATTATAATAGGGATAATTTAATCTAATAAAATTTTTTAATAAAAAATTAATTTTTAGCCATTTGCTGGGCAGTAATTGAAATTAATGCTAAGTCTTAAAATATTTTTTATTTACATTAGATTATAATAGGGATAATTTAATTTAATAAAATTTTTTAACA
The DNA here is from genome assembly GCA_963932345.1 of Ophion ventricosus. Taxonomy (NCBI): domain Eukaryota; kingdom Metazoa; phylum Arthropoda; class Insecta; order Hymenoptera; family Ichneumonidae; genus Ophion; species Ophion ventricosus. The sequence goes on along the minus strand of OZ010726.1, from coordinate 556,831 downwards.
AAAAATTAATTTTTAGTCATTTGTTGGGCAGTAACTGAAATTAATGCTAAGTCTTAAAATGTTTTTTATTTATATTAGATTATAATAGGGATAATTTAATCTAATAAAATTTTTTAACAAAAAATTAATTTTTAGTCATTTGTTGGGCAGTAACTGAAATTAATGCTAAGTCTTAAAATGTTTTTTATTTATATTAGATTATAATAGGGATAATTTAATCTAATAAAATTTTTTAATAAAAAATTAATTTTTAGCCATTTGCTGGGCAGTAATTGAAATTAATGCTAAGTTTTAAAATATTTTTTATTTACATTAGATTATAATAGGGATAATTTAATTTAATAAAATTTTCTAACAAAAAATTAATTTTTAGCCATTTGTTGGGCAGTAATTTAAATTAATGCTAAGTCTTAAAATGTTTTTTATTTATATTAGATTATAATAGGGATAATTTAACTTAATAAAATTTTTTAATAAAAAAAAATTAATTTTTTATTCATTTGTTGGGCAGTAACTGAAATTAATGCTAAGTCTTAAAATATTTTTTATTTATATTAGATTATAATAGGGATAATTCAATCGGATAAAATTTTCTAATAAAAAATTAATTTTTAGCCATTTGTTGGGCAGTAATTGAAATTAATGCTAAGTCTTAAAATATTTTTTATTTATATTAGATTATAATAGGGATAATTTAATTTAATAAAATTTTTTAACAAAAAATTAATTTTTAGCCATTTGTTGGGCAGTAACTGAAATTAATGCTAAGTCTTAAAATGTTTTTTTTATTTATATTAGATTATAATAGGGATAATTTAATTTAATAAAATTTTTTAATAAAAAAAATTTAATTTTTTGTTCATTTGCTAGGTAGTAATCGAAATTGATGCTAAGTCTTAAAATATTTTTTATTTATATTAGATTATAATAGGGATAATTTAATCTAATAAATTTTTTTAATTAAAAAAAATTAATTTTTTATTCATTTGTTGAGCAGTAATTGAAATTAATGCTAAGTCTTAAAATATTTTTTATTTATATTAGATTATAATAGGGATAAATTAATTTAATAAAATTTTCTAACAAAAAATTAATTTTTAGCCATTTGTTGGGCAGTAATTGAAATTAATGCTAAGTCTTAAAATTTTTTTTATTTATATTAGATTATAATAGGGATAATTTAATCTAATAAAATTTTCTAATAAAAAATTAATTTTTTTAGTTATTTGTGGGTATTAATTGAAATTAATGGTTAGGTTTAATAATATTTTATTTTATATTAGGATATAGGGGGTATTTTTTTTATTTAAATTTTAATATAAAAAAAAATTAATTTATTAAATTATTTATAATTAATAAAAAGAAATAGGATAAAATTTTAATTTGCAATTAAAAAGGGTTTATACATTTATACTTATAATTTTTAATAATATTAATAAAAAATTTAAAATAATATATTTTCAAAGTATTATATTTGTTTATGTAATATTTCTATTTATTAGATATCCATTGAATAGATTAATTTTATTTATAAATTTATATTATAGTTTAGGGGTGGATTTTTATTCATGAGGTTTAATTATATTAAGTTTGTGAATTGTCACAATAATAATTATGACTAGTGAAAAATTTATTTATCAAGGTAAATATTACATAGGTTTAATTTATTTGATTTTGATTTTTTTATTTATAAGATTTTACTCTATAAATATCATATGATTTTATATTTATTTTGAATCTAGGTTAATTCCTGTATTTTTATTAATTTTAGGGTGGGGGTATCAGATTAATCGAATTCAAGCTGGGTTATACATAATATTATATACATTATTTGGTTCAATACCTTTATTATTAATAATTTTTAGTTGATATAAAATAAATTTTTCTTTAGACATAAATATTTGATACAGCAATTATGTATCTTTTTATACTTATTTAATAATAATTATAGGATTTTTAATTAAAATACCAATATATTTTTTACATTTATGGTTGCCGAAAGCTCATGTAGAAGCTCCTGTGATAGGTTCTATGGTTTTAGCTGGTGTGATATTAAAATTAGGGAGATATGGCTTATTACGAGTTATATTAATATTGAGAATGAATTATTTGTATAATAAATTTTGTATTGTTTTTGGGGTATTAGGAGGACTTTATTCTAGATTTATTTGTTTAAATCAAGTAGATATAAAAATTTTAGTTGCATATTCGTCTGTAGTTCATATAAGTTTATTAATAGCAGGTTTATTCACTATAATAAATTTTGGATTTTTAGGGGGTTATTTGATGATAATTAGTCATGGATTATGTTCCTCTGGGTTATTTTATTTAGTGAATATTAATTATGAGCGATTAATATCTCGAAGGTTGTATATTAATAAGGGTATAATTAATTATTTACCTTCTCTTAGATTAATATGGTTTTTATTAATTTCTTCAAATTTATCTTTCCCCCCTTCTTTAAATTTATTTTCTGAATTTTTTTTAGTTATTTCAATTATTGAGTGGATGGAAAATATATGAGTATTAATAATTTTTTAAATATTTTTTAGAGCCTTATATTCTTTATATTTATATTCATTTAGACAACAGGGGAAATTTATTAAAGTAAGATTTTTTATGGGGGTAAAATCCAATGAATTTATAATTTTATTATTGCATTGGGTTCCATTAAATGTTATATTTATTATAATTAATATTTTTTTATAATTTTAATAGTTTAAGTTTAAAACATTGATTTGTGGAGTCAAAATTATATAAAATATTTAAAATTATTATTTTTGATTTATATATTTATTTTATGTTTAATTTTATATTATTTAGAGTAATTATTTCTTTATTTTTTTTAATGAATAAATTGATATTTTTAATAGAGTGAGAAATTATTAAAATTTTATCTGTTAGGGTTGAGTATATTATTTTTTTTGATTGAATTAATTTGATATTTATTAGGCTAGTTTTAATTATTTCTATAAGGGTAATTTTATATAGAGTTGAATACATAGGCGAGGATAAAAATTTAGGTCGATTTATTGGATTAGTTTTATTATTTGTAGTTTCAATAATCTTTATAATTATTAGCCTCAATATAATTAGAATTTTATTAGGTTGGGATGGGTTGGGCTTAGTTTCTTACTGTTTAGTGATTTATTATCAAAATGAATCTAGGTTTAATTCAGGAATAGTTACTGTTCTTTTAAATCGGATTGGGGATATTTTTATTTTAATATCAGTTGGGTTATTTATAATTATAGGGTCGTGAAATTTTATATTTTTTAATAGAGTTAATAGTTTAATAATAATAATAATTATTTTGATTTCTTTTACAAAGAGAGCCCAAATTCCCCTTTCATCTTGGTTGCCTAAGGCTATAGCTGCTCCAACTCCTGTTTCTTCTTTAGTTCATTCGTCAACTTTAGTTACTGCAGGAGTGTATATTTTAATTCGTTTTAATTATTTAATTAATAGAAATTATAAATTAATAAATTTTATTATATATATATCTTTATTAACTATATTTATAGCGGGGATGGTTGCAAGGATTGAGTTTGATTTAAAAAAGATTATTGCCTTATCTACTTTAAGGCAGTTAGGTGTTATAATATTTAGTTTATCCATTAATATAAGAAATGTTTCATTTTTTCATTTAATGACTCATGCTTTATTTAAGTCAATATTATTTATATGTGCGGGTATTATCATCCACAATATAATTTTAAATCAGGATATCCGATTTATTAGAATAATTTTTTTTAACATGCCAATAGTTAGAGTAATTTTTAATTGTTCATCTTTTTCGTTAATAGGCTTGCCTTTTTTATCAGGATTTTTTTCAAAAGATAAAATTTTACATTTATATTTGATAGGGTATTTAAATCCATTGATATTTTTAATTTTATTTATATCAATAGGGCTAACTAGTGGGTATTCTATGCGATTAATTTATTATTCTTTTATTAAATTTCCTGTGATAAATATTTATTTTAAATTTAATAGGTTTATAAGGGTGATAGTTTATTCTATATTAATTTTATTTATGTATACAATTTTTATAGGATTTATTTTAAGATGATTAATTTTTTCAATAAAAAGGGTAATTTTTTTAAAAATTGAATTGAAATTAATAATTTTTATTTTTATAATTATAGGGATTTTGGTGAGATTAGGTCTATCAAAAAATTTTATAAACATTTTTATATTAATTAATTTGATTAATTATATTAATATATATTATTATATATGGTTTTTGTCTTTATTATATAAATTTGAAGTTATAAAAAAAATATTATTTTTTAATAATTTCAATTATTATTTAGAGAGGGGGTGGAATGATTATTTATTTGGGTCAAATTTAATTAGGTATTTTATATTTATATATAAATATGATTTTATAGGCAAAATTATTATGTATGTAATAATTATAATTTATTATTTTATTTTAATTTTATTATATTTATAAATTTAAATAGCTTATAATAAAGTTTAATATTGAAGATATTAAGATGGATTATTCCTTTAGATATTTATAAATAAATTAATTATTATTTTTATAATGAAAATATAATGTTTTTTTTAAACTATGTAAATAAAAATAATAATGGATTTAAACCATAAATTAGGAAGTTAGAAATTTCCTTAGTTCATACTTATTTTATTAGTTGGAGTATTAATCTCAATTTAATTATTAACAATAATTTACCTCTTTTTTGGTTTCAGCTAAGAGATTTAATTCTATATTTCAAGTCGAAATTGAAATCATTTATTATGATACAAAAAAAAAGATTAATTTAATAAATTTTATTTTAGTCATTTTAAAGCTCCGTCATTTCATTCTAAATAAAGTCCTATCAATAAAATAATTAAGAATAAAAAAGCTATTATAATATTAGTCTCAACTGAGTAGTATAAATATGAGGGGATAAATGGGAAAAAGATAATAATTTCAATATCAAAAATTAAAAAAATTAGGCTAATTGTATAGAATTGGATTGAGAATGGTAAACGAGATGAATTGAAAGGGTCAAATCCGCATTCAAATGGAGATAATTTTTCTCGTATTATTTTTTTTATAGGGGACAATATAAAGTTAATTATTATTAAAATTATTATAATTATTATTAGGATTATAGTTATTAATAACATTAATATCATTTATTTAATCTAAATGAATAGACTTTTTAATTGGAAGTTAAATGTACTTTTTATACTAATAAAATAATAAGATCATCAATATAGGAATGTATAGACGAATAATCATACAACATCTACAAAATGTCAATATCAGGCTCTTGCTTCAAAACAAAAGTGGTGAGAGTTAGAAAAATGGTCATAATAGATTCGGGCTAAAGTAATTATAATAAATATTGTTCCGATTAAAACATGAATTCCGTGGAAACCAGTAAGTAAAAAAAAAATTCTTCCGTAAACAGAATCTGCGATAGTAAATATTGATTCATTATATTCTTCATATTGGAGGTAGGAAAAATATATACCTAATATAATTGTTAAACAAGTGGTTAAATATCCCTTGTATCAATTTTGGTTAATTAAACAGTAATGGGCCCATGTAATTGAAATTCCTGAGGATAATAAAACAATAGTGTTTAATAATGGAGTTTTATAGGGGTCAAATGCTTCAATTATTTTAGGGGGTCATTTTATACCAATTTCAATTCTAGGGGATAGAGATATGTGAAAAGAAGTTCAAAATATTGAGATAAAAAAGAAAACTTCTCTAATAATAAATAAAATTATGCCCCATCGTAGTATTTTTGTAATATAGGAGTTATGAGCCCCTTGAAAGGTACTTTCACGAATGATATCCCGCCATCATTGGAAAGATGTTAGGGTTGTTCTTAAAACTCCAATAATAAATAAATTAGAATTTGATTCATGAAGAATTTTAATGCCACCTGATAATATAATTATTAATCTTATAGATATTAATAAAGGTCAAGGCCTTAAGGTTACTATATGGAATGGGTGGTTATGGGTGATTATATTTTTTAATGATTTTTTCATATTTAATTAGTTTCCTTAGTGTATAAAGTTCTTAAAATTGTAAATACATATGATTGAATTAGTGATACACTAAATTCTAGGATTAATAGCAGTATTTGTGCTAAAATAATTATTAATGATAATAATAGAATAGGGGTTCTTGCTGACTCTCTTATTAATGTTAAAAGTAAGTGACCGGCAATTATATTTGCTGTCAAACGGATTGATAGGGTTAGAGGACGGATAATGTTTCTGATTGTTTCAATTAACACTATAAAAGGCATTAAAATAAGGGGGGTACCTTGGGGGATTATATGGGCAAAGGCAAAGTTAGTGTTGTTAATTCAAATAAAAATTATTAATCCAAGTCATATTGGCAAAGAAATAGATATAGAGAAAATTAAATGCCTAGACCTAGTAAAAATATATGGGAATATTCCTATAAAATTATTACTTAAAATAAAAATAAATAAAGCAATAAAATAAATTATGTTAATATAGTTAAATTTATTTAATAAAATAATTTTAAATTCTTTTGATAGAAGGGATAAGATTAAATTAAAAAATTTAGTTGCCCGGGATTCTGATAATCAGAATGATATTGGAATGATTAAAAAATTAAACATTGAAGAAAATCAATTCAGATCTATATTAGAATTTGTATGAGGGTCAAAAATTGAAAATAAGTTTCTTATCATTTTAAAGTGAAATTTCTTAAAGGACTTACAGATGTATGAGGTAATTTATGAGATTTATCAGTAATATTAAAGTAGCATAAAATTATGTACATTATGAAAATTATAATGAATATTAGATTTATAAACAACCAATTATAAGGAGATATTTGGGGAATTTTGTAAAAAAATATTATTTTTAATAATTTTAAAATGACATTTTAATGTTATATTTTTAACTAATTTTTTCATTAGAAGTATTTTTAATACTATATATTGGTTTAAGAGACCAAGACTTTAATCAGCCATCTAATGATAAAGGATATGACATTACTCATTGTATAAAATTTTGATGATCAGTTCTTTCAATTGTAATTGGTATGAATCTATGATTTATTCCACAAATTTCGGAGCATTGTCCATAATAAAGACCCGGTCGATTCAAATTTATAAGGGTTTGATTAATTCGTCCTGGGATTGAGTCAATTTTTACTCCTAAGGAGGGTACAGTTCATGAATGAATAACGTCTGCAGAATTAATTAATATGCGAATTTGATTTTTTAAAGGTGAAATTAAATTATTATCGACATCTAATAAACGAAAATTATTTAATTTTATTTCATTATTTTTAATTATAAAAGAATTAAATTTAATATTATTAAAATCGGAATATTCATATGATCAATATCATTGGTGTCCAATTGATTTAATTGTAAGATTGGGGTTGTAAATTTCATCAGTTAAGTATAAAATTTTTAAAGATGGGATAGCCATATAAATTAGAATTAATATAGGAATTAAAGTTCAAATAATTTCGATATTTTGATTTTGTTGAATGAACTTGTTGTTTAAGTTATTAATAAGTAATGAAATGATAATATAAATAATTATAATTGTAATTATTAATAAAATTATTAATGAGTAATCGTGGAAGAATTTTAATTTTTCTATGATAGGGGAATTTGAGTCTTGTATATTAATTATAGATCAAGTTGAAATTTCATTTAAAATTTATATGAATTTTAATTTAAATGAAATTAATGGAATTTCATTAAATCTATGGTTTAATGGCGGATAATGTATACTTATTCATTCAATTGATGAAATTATGAATATTGAAAATAAGTTTAATCGTTGGGATGATATTCTTTCTCATATTAAAAAAATAAAGTATATAATTCTTAATATAGAAATTATAGAGCCTATAGAAGATAAAATATTTCATGTTATATATGAATCAGGATAATCTGAATATCGTCGTGGTATACCATTTAATCCTAGAAAATGTTGGGGGAAAAAGGTTAGATTTACTCCAAAAAATATTCTGTAGAATTGAATTTTCAATCATTTTTTATGTAATCTTAAACCAGTTATTAATGGATATCAATAAATAAATCCTCCTATAATTGCAAAGACTGCTCCTATAGAGAGTACATAATGAAAATGTGCTACTACATAATATGTATCATGTAAGATGATATCAATTGAAGAATTAGCTAAGATTACTCCCGTTAATCCTCCAATTGTGAATAGAAAAACAAATCCTAAGCTTCATAAATTGGATGGGTTGAATTTAATTTTTGAACCATGAATTGTGGCTAATCATCTAAAAACTTTAATTCCTGTGGGGATTGCAATAATTATAGTAGCTGATGTAAAATAGGCTCGAGTGTCTACATCTATGCCAATAGTAAATATATGATGGGCTCATACAATAAATCCAAGAAATCCAATTGTTAATATTGCGTAAATTATACCAATGGATCCAAAAGTTTCTTTTTTTCCATTTTGATTAAAAATTATATGTGAGATTATTCCGAATCCAGGTAAAATTAAAATATAGACTTCTGGGTGACCAAAAAATCAAAATAGGTGTTGGTATAAAATTGGATCTCCCCCTCCCGATGGATCAAAAAATGTAGTATTGAGATTTCGATCAGTTAAAAGTATAGTAATAGCCCCTGCTAGAACTGGGACAGCTAATAATAATAGGATTGTTGTAATTAATATAGATCAAGTAAATAAAGTTAGTTTTTCAAAACTTATTCTTAAATTTTTTATGTTTATAATTGTGGTAATAAAATTAATGGCACCTATAATAGAGGATAGTCCTGCTAAGTGGAGGGAGAAAATTGCTATGTCTAAGGATATACCTTCGTGATTTAAATTTAGGGACAAGGGAGGGTAAACAGTTCAACCTGTCCCTACTCCTTGATTAATAATATTTCTTAAAATTAATAGGTTAATTGAGGGGGGCAGCAATCAGAATCTTATATTATTTATTCGAGGGAATGCTATATCAGGGGCCCCTAGTATTAAGGGGATTATTCAATTACCAAAGCCTCCAATTATAATTGGTATTACCATAAAAAAAATTATAATGAAAGCATGTGATGTAATGATAGAATTATATAATTGATCATTATTAATTAGATAGCCAGGGTTCCCTAATTCTATTCGAATCAATAATCTTAGTGATGACCCTAGTATTCCGGATCATATTCCAAAAATAAAATATAAAATTCCAATATCTTTGTGATTAGTTGAAAAGAATCATTTTTGTATAAATTTTTAGTTTAATTAAAATTTTAAATTGCAAATTTAACGATATATTAATAGTATAAAATTTTAAGTAATGTGTCTGATTAAAGTAATAAATTGTAAATTTATTAAAAAGATTAAATTTCTTCTTTACTATTAAGATTTAAAATAAATTTTATTTTTAATTTTGAAGATTAATAGTTTGAATTAACTTAAAATCTTACAAAATTCAATTATTTATGATTCATAAATTTAAAGGAGATAGGAAAAAAATTATATAAAAAAAATTAATATAATTTAATTTAAAGTTTTTGTAAAATAAATTAATTTTTAAATTAATTTTATTGGTTAATATTAGTGTTAAGATAATACGAGTATAAAATATAAATGATAAAATTGACATTATAATTAATGTTAATAAAATTATAATATTTAATTTATTAATAAAAATGTTAATAATTGATCATTTTATTATAAACCCTATTAAGGGGGGTAGTCTAGCCATAGATATTAAATTTAATATTAAAATAAATTTAATTTTATTTATTTTTATAAAATTAATATGATTTAAGTAAAAAATTTTAAAATTTTTAAATAGTAATATTACAGGGAAGTTTAAAATTATATAGAGTAAAAAATATATAATTATTATATTTTCATTAATTAATAAAATGATTAATATTCAACTTAAATGATTAAGTGATGAGTATCTAATAATAATCCGGATAGATTGATGGTTATTACCTATTATTGTTCTGATTAATGAACTTAAAAGGGATGATAATAATAATAATTTATAAGAATAATTATATATTAATAAAAATAATGGAATGATTTTTTGTCAAATTGATAAGATTATACAATTTATTCAATTTAAGTTATTTATGATATTAATAAATCAATTATGGAAGGGGCTAGCCCCTAGTTTAATAAGAATAGATAAATTAATAATATATATTAATAAATTATTAAAATTTATATAATTATAATTAATAAATATTATTGATCTAGAAAAAATGATTAATGTTGATCTTGAACTTTGGATGATAAAATATTTTATGGCTGAATCCTTATAAAATTTATTAAAAAAAATAATAATTGGGATAAAAGATATTATGTTTAATTCCAATATTATTCATATTGAAAATCAAGAATTTATAGAAATAGTGATAATAGGGGATAAAATTAATATTGGGAAAATTAATAAGTGGATTAAAGATTGAATTATATATATATATATATATATATATATATATATATATATATAAATATATATATTAATGTATGACGCATATTAATTTTTGAAATTAAAAGAAATAGTTTAATTCTATTAATTATAATAAAGGTAGTTATACATTATTTATTCTATCAAAATAATCCTTTTATCAGGCACTTTATTATAAAAAAGATTTTATGTCTATATTTAGGGTATGAACCTAAAAGCTTATTTAGCTTATTTTTATTTCTAAAAAAATTTTTTATTTATATTTGAATTTTAAATTCAATGCACTATTCTGCCATCTTAGAATTAAATTTATTTGAAATTTATATTCAAATAATTAAATGTTTTTTAAAATAATTAATTGGGGTAAGATTGGTTTTTAAATAATTATAATTATTTCGATATTTAGTATAAGTTAATTAATGAATTAATTTATTTAATATACATATATATATATATATATATATATATATATATATATATATATATATATATATATATATAATTAATTAAGTTATTTTAATAAATTATATAATTTTGTTAAAATGTAAATTTAGGGGAATTTTAAAAGAGATATCTGGGGAGGGGGTGGAGGAAGAATAAGATATTAATTTTGGGTAAAATATAGGTTGTATAAATTATTTAAAATAATAAAATTGAATAAATTTTAATTAATAAATTTGTGTAGATTTTATTAAAATTAATAAATTTATTAAATTTGAGTTAATTTTTATAAAATTATAAGTATATATTAATTTTAAATAAAATTATAAGGTTGTATTAATTTTTAATAAACTTATAAGTTTGGATTAATTTTTAATAAAATTACAAGTTTGTATTAATTTTTCATAAAATTATAAGGTTGCATTAATTTTTAATAAAATTATAAGTTTGTATTAATTTTTAATAAAATTATAAGTTTGTATTAATTTAAAATAAAATTATGAGTCTATATTAATTTTTAATAAAATTATAAGTTTATATTAATTTTTAATAAAATTATAAGTTTATATTAATTTTTAATAAAATTATAAATTTGTATTAATTTTTAATAAAATTATAAGTTTATATTAATTTTTAATAAAATTATAAATTTGTATTAATTTTTAATAAAATTATAAATTTGTATTAATTTTTAATAAAATTATAAATTTGTATTAATTTTTAATAAAATTATAAATTTGTATTAATTTTTAATAAAATTATAAATTTGTATTAATTTTTAATAAAATTATAAATTTGTATTAATTTTTAATAAAATTATAAATTTGTATTAATTTTTAATAAAATTATAAATTTGTATTAATTTTTAATAAAATTATAAATTTGTATTAATTTTAAATAAAATTATAGAGTTGTATTAATTTTAATAAAATTATAAATTTGTATTAATTTTTAATATAAATTATAAATTTGTATTAATTTTTAATAAAATTATAAATTTGTATTAATTTTTAATATAAATTATAAATTTGTATTAATTTTTAATAAAATTATAAATTTGTGTTAATTTTTAATATAAATTATAAATTTGTATTAATTTTTAATAAAATTATAAATTTGTGTTAATTTTTAATATAAATTATAAATTTGTATTAATTTTTAATAAAATTATAAATTTGTATTAATTTTTAATATAAATTATAAATTCGTATTAATTTTAAATAAAATTATAAATTTGTATTAATTTTTAATAAAATTATAAATTTGTATTAATTTTTAATATAAATTATAAATTCGTATTAATTTTTAATAAAATTATAAATTTGTATTAATTTTTAATAAAATTATAAATTTGTATTAATTTTTAATAAAATTATAAATTTGTATTAATTTTTAATAAAATTATAAATTTGTATTAATTTGTAATAAAATTATAAATTTGTATTAATTTTTAATAAAATTATAAATTTGTATTAATTTTTAATAAAATTATAAATTTGTATTAATTTTTAATAAAATTATAAATTTGTATTAATTTTTAATAAAATTATAAATTTGTATTAATTTTTAATAAAATTATAAATTTGTATTAATTTTTAATAAAATTATAAATTTGTATTAATTTTTAATAAAATTATAAATTTGTATTAATTTTTAATAAAATTATAAATTTGTATTAATTTTAAATAAAATTATAAATTTGTATTAATTTTTAATATAAATTATAAATTTGTATTAATTTTTAATACAAATTATAAATTTGTATTAATTTTTAATACAAATTATAAATTTGTATTAATTTTTAATATAAATTATAAATTTGTATTAATTTTTAATATAAATTATAAATTTGTATTAATTTTTAATATAAATTATAAATTTGTATTAATTTTTAATATAAATTATAAATTTGTATTAATTTTTAATAAAATTATAAATTTGTATTAATTTTTAATAAAATTATAAATTTGTATTAATTTTTAATATAAATTATAAATTTGTATTAATTTTTAATAAAATTATAAATTTGTATTAATTTTTAATAAAATTATAAATTTGTATTAATTTTTAATAAAATTATAAATTTGTATTAATTTTTAATAAAATTATAAATTTGTATTAATTTTTAATAAAATTATAAATTTGTATTAATTTTTAATAAAATTATAAATTTGTATTAATTTTTAATATAAATTATAAATTTGTATTAATTTTTAATACAAATTATAAATTTGTATTAATTTTTAATACAAATTATAAATTTGTATTAATTTTTAATATAAATTATAAATTTGTATTAATTTTTAATATAAATTATAAATTTGTATTAATTTTTAATATAAATTATTAATTTGTATTAATTTTTAATATAAATTATAAATTTGTATTAATTTTTAATAAAATTATAAATTTGTATTAATTTTTAATAAAATTATAAATTTGTATTAATTTTTAATATAAATTATAAATTTGTATTAATTTTTAATAAAATTATAAATTTGTATTAATTTTTAATAAAATTATAAATTTTTATTAATTTTTAATAAAATTATAAATTTGTATTAATTTTTAATAAAATTATAAATTTGTATTAATTTTTAATAAAATTATAAATTTGTATTAATTTTTAATAAAATTATAAATTTGTATTAATTTTTAATATAAATTATAAATTTGTATTAATTTTTAATACAAATTATAAATTTGTATTAATTTTTAATAAAATTATAAATTAGTATTAATTTTTAATAAAATTATAAATTAGTATTAATTTTTAATAAAATTATAAATTTGTATTAATTTTTAATAAAATTATAAATTTGTATTAATTTTAATAAAATTATAAATTTGTATTAATTTTAATATAAATTATAAATTTGTATTAATTTTTAATAAAATTATAAATTTGTATTAATTTAAAATGAAATTATAAATTTGTATTAATCTTCAATAAAATTATAAATTTGTATTAATCTTTAATAAAATTATAAATTTGTATTAATTTTCAATAAAGTTATAATTTTGCATTAATTTTAAATAAAGTTATAAATTTGTATTAATTTTTAATAAAATTATAAATTTGTATCAATTTTGTGTGAAATTATAAATTTGTATAAATTTAAAATAAAATTACAAATTTGTATAAATTTTTAATGAAATTATAAATTTGTATTAATTTTTAATAAAATTATAAATTTGTATTAATTTTAATTAAATCATAAATTTGTATTAATTTTAATGAAATCATAAATTTATATTAATTTTTAATGAAATTATAAATTTGTATTAATTTTTAATGAGATTACAGATTTGTATTAATTTTAATAAAATTATTAATTTGTATTAATTCTTAATTAAATTATAGATTTGTATTAATTTACAATAAAATTATAAATTTATATGAATTTTTAATAAAATTATTAATTTGTATTAATTTTAATTTTAAAAATTAAAAAAAAAATTTTGTGTTAATTTAAAATAAGGTATAATTTGTATTAATTTAAAATAAAAAGAAATTTGCATTAATTTAAGATATGATTTAAATTTTTATTGATTTAAAATAAGAAGCAATTTGTATTAGCTTAAAATAAGATTTAAATTCGGGGGTAATTTGAATAATTTTAAAAATTGATAAATTTGTTTAAATTATAAATAAAATAATAAATTTGTTTTAAATTTGGGTAAATTAACAAAATTGTATTAATTTAATGTAAATTAATAAGATTTTATAAATTATTTAATAATATTAATATCATTAATATTAATAAATTTATTAATTTATTTTATTTAATTATTAATTTATTAATAATAAATTTTTTCTATATAATAAATTGTTAAAGTAAACAATATAATTATATTGTCTATAAAATTATATTATATATGTATATATATATATATTAATTCAATTATATATAATAATAATTAAATAATAATTATTATTTATCATTAATAGTGACATTAATAAAAATAATTATTAAAAATAAAATTTTTAATAATAAATATATTTATATTAGTTTATAAATTCATATATTTATATTAATAAATTATTTTTAATATATATATATAGTTATTTACTCAGACTAAATTTTCACTAATTCTAATATTATTAATAAATAATTTATTCATTAATTAAATTTTCTATTATTTTATATAATAATTTAATATTAAATATTTAACGAATTTATTATATATTAAAAATTTAACTATATATAGATGTCTGGCAAACGATCATTAATACTTATTTAAGGTAGTGACATTGTATATATGTGAAGCATTCTATATAGATGCAGAAAAAAAAGAGAATCATTGATTATATATAATCATTGAAGTTAAAATTATTATAAATAAATATATTAACATTTTAATCTATAAAATATTTTAGGGCTTTAATTAATGATTACAAATATTAATAAATTTATTATTATTAATTATAAGTTATTATACAAATAATTAAATGTCAGTTTGGTTGATTTATTTTCACTAATTAATATGACGAAATATTTTTAATGAAAATTATTTTTAATATTAATATAAATATTATTAATATTGATATTAATATTATTAATATTAATAAATTTATTACTTTATTTTATTTAATTATTAATTTATTAATAATAAATTTTTTCTATATAATAAATTGTTAAAATAAACAATATAATTATATTGTTTATAAAATTATATTATATATGTATATATATATATTAATTTAATTATATATAATAATAATTAAATAATAATTATTATTTATCATTAATAGTGACATTAATAAAAATAATTATTAAAAATAAAATTTTTAATAATAAATATATTTATATTAGTTTATAAATTCATATATTTATATTAATAAATTATTTTTAATATATATATATAGTTATTTACTCAGACTAAATTTTCACTAATTCTAATATTATTAATAAATAATTTATTCATTAATTAAATTTTCTATTATTTTATATAATAATTTAATATTAAATATTTAACGAATTTATTATATATTAAAAATTTAACTATATATAGATGTCTGGCAAACGATCATTAATACTTATTTAAGGTAGTGACATTGTATATATGTGAAGCATTCTATATAGATGCAGAAAAAAAAGAGAATCATTGATTATATATAATCATTGAAGTTAAAATTATTATAAATAAATATATTAACATTTTAATCTATAAAATATTTTAGGGCTTTAATTAATGATTACAAATATTAATAAATTTATTATTATTAATTATAAGTTATTATACAAATAATTAAATGTCAGTCTGGTTGATTTATTTTCACTAATTAATATGGTGAAATATTTTTAATGAAAATTATTTTTAATATTAATATAAATATTATTAATATCAATATTAATATTATTAATATTAATAAATTTATTAGTTTATTTTATTTAATTATTAATTTATTAATAATAAATTTTTTTTATATAATAAATTGTTAAAATAAACAATATAATTATATTATCTATAAAATTATATTATATATGTATATATATATATATTAATTTAATTATATATAATAATAATTAAATAATAATTATTATTTATCATTAATAGTGACATTAATAAAAATAATTATTAAAAATAAAATTTTTAATAATAAATATATTTATATTAGTTTATAAATTCATATATTTATATTAATAAATTATTTTTAATATATATATATAGTTATTTACTCAGACTAAATTTTCACTAATTCTAATATTATTAATAAATAATTTATTCATTAATTAAATTTTCTATTATTTTATATAATAATTTAATATTAAATATTTAACGAATTTATTATATATTAAAAATTTAACTATATATAGATGTCTGGCAAACGATCATTAATACTTATTTAAGGTAGTGACATTGTATATATGTGAAGCATTCTATATAGATGCAGAAAAAAAGAGAATCATTGATTATATATAATCATTGAAGTTAAAATTATTATAAATAAATATATTAACATTTTAATCTATAAAATATTTTAGGGCTTTAATTAATGATTACAAATATTAATAAATTTATTATTATTAATTATAAGTTATTATACAAATAATTAAATGTCAGTTTGGTTGATTTATTTTCACTAATTAATATGGTGAAATATTTTTAATGAAAATTATTTTTAATATTAATATAAGCTTATTAATTTATAAAAATTTTATTACTTTAAATATTTATATTAAATTTTAATTTAATGTAAAAAAAAAAAAAAAAAAATTTAATTAATATTAAATAATTATTTAATATAAATAATAATTTTATTAAAAAAATTTTAATAATATAAAAAAAATTTTTTACACAGAAGTTTTAATTTTTTTTAAGATTTTTAAAGAGAAATTTAATTGAGAGGATAGAATTTGGGGGAGCCGGTAAAATTTTTTTTACACAGAAGTTTTAATTTTTTTTAAGATTTTTAAAGAGAAATTTAATTGAGAGAGTTAAATTTGGGGGAGCCGGTAAAATTTTTTTTCACAGAAGTTTTAATTTTTTTTAAGATTTTTAAAGAGAAATTTAATTGAGAGGATAGAATTTGGGGGAGCCGGTAAAATTTTTTTTACACAGAAGTTTTAATTTTTTTTAAGATTTTTAAAGAGAAATTTAATTGAGAGGATAAAATTTGGGGGAGTCGGTAAAAATTTTTTACACAGAAGTTTTAATTTTTTTAAGATTTTTAAAGAGAAATTTAATTGAGAGAGTTAAATTTGGGGGAGCCGGTAAAATTTCTTTTCACAGAAGTTTTAATTTTTTTAAGATTTTTAAAGAGAAATTTAATTGAGAGAGTTAAATTTGGGGGGAGTTGGTAAAATTTTTTTTACACAGAAGTTTTAATTTTTTTAAGATTTTTAAAGAGAAATTTAATTGAGAGGATAGAATTTGAGGGACTGGTAAAAATTTATTTTATATAGAATTTTTAATTTTTAAGATTTTTAAAAATAAATTTAATTGAGAGGATAAATTTTGTGGGTTGGCTAATTTTTTTTTAATTTTCGAGAATTTAAAAATCTTGCGGGCCAGTGAAAATTTTTTTTAATTTTAGAGAATTTAAAAATCTTGCGGGCCAGTGAAAATTTTTTTTAATTTTAGAGAATTTAAAAATCTTGTGGGTTGGTGAATTTTTTTAATTTTTGAGAATTTAAAATTTTCGGAGGTTGGTGAATTTTTAATGATTTTAATTTTTGTGAATTTTAAAATTGATAGGGCTAGGAAATTTTTTTTATTATTAAAAAATCTAATAATTTTAAAAGTTAATGGAATTTTTTTATTAATTTAAAAATTTTAATTATTATTAATTATTGAATTTTTAAGAGAAATTTTAAAATATTTTATTTAATAATAATTTTAAATAATTAGTTTGGCAATAATAGATTTTAAATAAAATTTAAAAATATATTTGAATTATAATTGAAATATCATTTAATAATGTGAATTAAAATAATATAATAGTTACTAAATTTTATAAATTGAATTAGAAAAAATATTTTTTATTTGATATCCATTATAAATATAAAAAAGTATAAATTTAACATTTGGGAAAAAATATTTGTTTTTAAATTTTTTGAATAAAATTAGTTTTAAAATTTATTTTAAAACAATTATTTTATGAGATTTAATTTTTACGGAGAATTTAATTTAATTTTAAAAATCTTAAAAAAATTTTGGTTGACATTATTTGGATAATTTGTATTAAATTTAAATTGTGCGGTTAATTTAATTAGATTCGTTAGATAATTTTGATTTAAAATTAATGCAATTTTTAATTTGGTTATTTTTGGTGTGTTAATTTGAATTTAAATTGGGCTTATTTAATTAAAAAATTAATTTAAAATAATATTTTTTATAATTTGGGGGGTTTAATTTAATTGAATTATTAACGGAAAAATTAATTTAAAATTATTTGCATAGGAATTATTATATTTTTATAATTTGAGAGAGTTAAATTTGGGGAGTTTAATTTAATTGAATTATTAATAGAAAAATTAATTTAAAATTATTCACATAGGAATTACGATATTTTTATAATTTGAGAGAGTTAAATTTGGGGAGTTTAATTTAATTGAATTATTAATAGAAAAATTAATTTAAAATTATTCACATAGGAATTACGATATTTTTATAATTTGAGAGAGTTAAATTTGGGGGGGTTTAATTTAATTGAATTATTAATGGAAAAATTAATTTAAAATTATTTGTGTAGGAATTATTATATTTTTATAATTTGAGAGAGTTAAATTTGGGGGGGTTTAATTTAATTGAATTATTAATGGGAAAATTAATTTAAAATTATTTACGTAGGAATTATTATATTTTTATAATTTGAGAGAGTTAAATTTGGGGAGTTTAATTTAATTGAATTATTAAAGGAAAAATTAATTTAAAATTATTTACATAGGAATTATTATATTTTTTATAATTTGATAGAGTTTAATTTAATTGAATTATTAATGGAAAAATTAATTTAAAATTATTTGCGTAGGAATTATTATATTTTTATAATTTGATAGAGTTAAATTTGGGGGAGTTTAATTTAATTGAATTATTAATGGAAAAATTAATTTAAAATTATTTGTGTAGGAATTATTATATTTTTTATAATTTGAGAGAGTTAAATTTGGGTATTAATTTAATTATTAATGAAAAATTAATTTGATTTTATTGATAGGGGGCTTAAATTATGAATATTTTATTAATAAATTGTTAAGTTAAAATTTAAGAATTTAATTTAATTAAAAGGAAAGTTAATTTAAAATTGTTTAGAAATAGGTTAATTTAAAAAATTTAAATTTTTTTTTGTGTTAGGGGTAAAAAATTTGATTAAATTGGGTTTATTAATTAAAGTTAATATAAATTAGGCATTTGATTTAATTTTATTATGATTTTATTATGATTTTTTTATTATCTATATTTTATTAATTAGAAAAAATTTAGGTGGTTAAATATGTTTAAAAAAGTTTAATAGAAAATAATTGTTAGTAAAAAAGATAAATTTATACATTATATTTTTGTAATTTATATTGGGATATTTTTATAAAATTTTTTAACCATTTGCTGGGCAGCAACCGAAATTAGTGTTTAACTTCAAAATGGGGTTTATTTATATTAGACTATAATAGAAATATTTCAATTCAATAAAATTTTCTCATAAAAATAATTAATTTTTAGCTATTTGCTGGGCATAAATTGAAATTAGTGGTTAGTCTTAAAATATTTTTTATTTTTATTAGGGTACAATAGGATAATTTAATTTAATAAAATTTTCTAATAAAAAAAATTAATTTTTTAGTCATTTGCTGGGCAGCAACCGAAATGAGTGGTTAGGTTTAAAATATTTTTTATTTTTATTAGATTGTAATAGGGATATTTTAATTTAATAAAATTTTCTAATAAAAATAATTAATTTTTTAGCCATTTGCTGGGCAGCAACCGAAATTAGTGTTTAGTCTCAAAATGGGTTTTATTTATATTAGACTATAATAGAGATATTTCAATCTAATAAAATTTTCTAATAAAAATAATAATTTTTTAGTCATTTGCTGGGCAGTAATTGAAATTAGTGGTTAGTCTTAAAATATTTTTTATTTCTATTAGGGTACAATAGGGTAATTTAATCTAATAAAATTTTCTAATAAAAAAAATTAATTTTTTTAGTCATTTGCTGGGCAGCAACCGAAATTAGTGGTTAGTTTTAAAATATTTTTTATTTTTATTAGATTGTAATAGGGATATTTTAACTTAATAAAATTTTCTAATAAAAATAATTAATTTTTTAGCCATTTGCTGGGCAGCAATCGAAATTAGTGTTTAGTCTCAAAATGGGTTTTATTTATATTGGGCTATAATAGAGATACTTCAATCTAATAAAATTTTCTAATAAAAATAATTAATTTTTTAGTCATTTGCTGGGCAGTAATCGAAATTAATGGTTAGTCTTAAAATATTTTTTATTCTTATTAGGGCGCAATAGGATAATTTAACTTAATAAAATTTTCTAATAAAAATAATTAATTTTTTAGCCATTTGCTGGGCAGCAACCGAAATTAGTGTTTAGTCTCAAAATGGGTTTTATTTATATTGGGCTATAATAGAGATATTTCAATCTAATAAAATTTTCTAACAAAAAAATTAATTTTTTAGTCATTTGCTGGGCAGAAACTGAAATTAGTGGTTAGTCTCTAATAATTAGTGATGTCTCTAATAATTAGTGAAATTAGTGATGAGTATCTAATAATAATTCGGATAGATTGATGGTTATTACCTATTATTGTTCTGATTAATGAACTTAAAAGGGATGATAATAATAATAATTTATAAGAATAATTATATATTAATAAAAATAATGGAATGATTTTTTGTCAAATTGATAAGATTATACAATTTATTCAATTTAAGTTATTTATGATATTAATAAATCAATTATGGAAGGGGCTAGCCCCTAGTTTAATAAGAATAGATAAATTAATAATATATATTAATAAATTATTAAAATTTATATAATTATAATTAATAAATATTATTGATCTAGAAAAAATGATTAATGTTGATCTTGAACTTTGAATGATAAAATATTTTATGGCTGAATCTTTATAAAATTTATTAAAAAAAATAATAATTGGGATAAAAGATATTATGTTTAATTCCAATATTATTCATATTGAAAATCAAGAATTTATAGAAATAGAGATAATAGGGGATAAAATTAATATTGGAAAAATTAATAAGTGAATTAAAGATTGAATTATATATATATATATATATATATATATATATATATATATATATATATAAATATATATTAATGTATGATGCATATTAATTTTTGAAATTAAAAGAAATAGTTTAATTCTATTAATTATAATAAAGGTAGTTATACATTATTTATTCTATCAAAATAATCCTTTTATCAGGCACTTTATTATAAAAAAGATTTTATGTCTATATTTAGGGTATGAACCTAAAAGCTTACTTAGCTTATTTTTATTTCTAAAAAAATTTTTTATTTATATTTGAATTTTAAATTCAATGCACTATTCTGCCATCTTAGAATTAAATTTATAAGAAATTTATATTCAAATAATTAAATTTTTTTTAAAATAATTAATTGAGGTAAGGTTGATTTTTAAATAATTATAATTATTTCGATATTTAGTATAAGTTAATTAATGAATTAATTAATTTGATATATATATATATATATATATATATATATATATATATATAATTAATTAAGTTATTTTAATAAATTATATAATTTTGTTAAAATGTAAATTTAGGGAAATTATAAAGGAGATATTTGGGGAAGGAGGAAGAATAAGATATTAATTTCGGATAAAATATAGGTTGTGTAAATTTTATTTAAAATAATAAAATTGAATAAATTTTAATTAATAAATTTGTATAGATTTTATTAAAATTAATAAATTTATTGAATTTGAGTTAATTTTAATAAAATTATAAGTATATATTAATTTTAAATAAAATTATAAGGCTGTATTAATTTTTAATAAAATTATAAGTTTGTATTAATTTTTAATAAAATTATAAGTTTGTATTAATTTTTAATAAAATTACAAGTTTGTATTAATTTTTAATAAAATTATAAGGTTGTATTAATTTTTACTAAAATTATAAGTTTGTATTAATTTTTAATAAAATTATAAGTCTATATTAATTTTTAATAAAATTATAAGTTTAAATTAATTTTTAATAAAATTATAAGCTTGTATTAATTTTTAATAAAATTATAAGTTTGTATTAATTTTTAATAAAATTATAAATTTGTATTAATTCTGAATAAAATTATAAATTTGTATTAATTTTTAATAAAATTATAAGTTTGTATTCATTTTTAATAAAATTATAAGTTTGTATTAATTTTAATAAAATTATATGTTTGTATTAATTTTTAATAAAATTATAAGTTTGTATTAATTTTTAATAAAATTATAAGTTTATATTAATTTTTAATAAAGTTATAAATTTGTATTAATTTTTAATAAAATTATAAATTTGTATTAATTTTTAATAAAATTATAAATTTGTATTAATATTTAATAAAATTATAAATTTGTATTAATTTTTAATAAAATTATAAATTTGTATTAATTTTAATAAAATTATAAATTTGTATTAATTTTTAATAAAATTATAAGTTTGTATTAATTTTTAATAAAATTATAAGTTTGTATAAATTTTTGATAAAATTATAAGTTTGTATTAATTTTTAATAAAATTATAAATTTGTATTAATTCTTAATAAAATTATAAATTTGTATTAATTTTTAATAAAATTATAAGTTTGTATTAATTTTTAATAAAATTATAAGTTTGTATTAATTTTAATAAAATTATATGTTTGTATTAATTTTTAATAAAATTATAAGTTTGTATTAATTTTTAATAAAATTATAAGTTTATATTAATTTTTAATAAAGTTATAAATTTGTATTAATTTTTAATAAAATTATAAATTTGTATTAATTTTTAATAAAATTATAAATTTGTATTAATTTTTAATAAAATTATAAATTTGTATTAATTTTTAATAAAATTATAAATTTGTATTAATTTTTAATAAAATTATAAATTTGTATTAATTTTAATAAAATTATAAATTTGTATTAATTTTTAATAAAATTATAAGTTTGTATTAATTTTTAATAAAATTATAAGTTTGTATTAATTTTTGATAAAATTATAAATTTGTATTAATTTTTGATAAAATTATAAATTTGTATTAATTTTAATAAAATTATAAATTTGTATTAATTTTTAATAAAATTATAAGTTTGTATTAATTTTAAATAAAATTATAAGTTTGTATTAATTTTTAATAAAATTATAAATTTGTATTAATTTTTAATAAAATTATAAATTTGTATTAATTTTTAATAAAGTTATAACTTTGTATTAATTTTAATAAAGTTACAAATTTGTATTAATTTTTAATAAAGTTATAAATTTGTATTAGGTTTTGATAAAATTATAAATTTGTATTAATGTTTAATAAAGTTATAAATTTGTATTAATTTTAATAAAGTTATAAATTTGTATTAATTTTCAATAAAATTATAACTTTGTATTAATTTTTAATAAAGTTATAAATTTGTCTTAATTTTCAATAAAATTATAACTTTGTATTAATTTTTAATAAAGTTATAAATTTGTATTAATTTTTAATAAAATTATAAATTTGTATTAATTTTTAATAAAATTATAAATTTGTATTAATTTTTAATAAAATTATAAATTTGTATTAATTTTTAATAAAATTATAAATTTGTATTAATTTTTAATAAAATTATAAATTTGTATTAAATTTTAATAAAATTATAAATTTGTATTAATTTTTAATAAAATTATAAATTTGTATTAATTTTTAATAAAGTTATAATTTTGTATTAATTTTTAATAAAGTTATAACTTTGTATAAATTTTTAATAAAGTTATACATTTGTATTAATTTTTAATAAAGTTATAAATTTGTATTAATTTTTAATAAAGTTATAAATTTGTATTAATTTTTAATAAAGTTATAAATTTGTATTAATTTTTAATAAAGTTATAAATTTGTATTAATTTTTAATAAAGTTATAAATTTGTATTAATTTTTAATAAAGTTATAAATTTGTATTAATTTTTAATAAAGTTATAAATTTGTATTAATTTTTAATAAAGTTATAAATTTGTATTAATTTTTAATAAAATTATAAGTTTGTATTAATTTTTAATAAAGTTATAAATTTGTATTAATTTTTAATAAAGTTATAAATTTGCATTTATTTTTAATAAAGTTATAAATTTGTATTAATTTTTAATAAAATTATAAATTTGTATTAATTTTTAATAAAATTATAAGTTTGTATTAATTTTTGATAAAATTATAAATTTGTATTAATTTTTGATAAAATTATAAATTTGTATTAATTTTAATAAAATTATAAATTTGTATTAATTTTTAATAAAATTATAAGTTTGTATTAATTTTAAATAAAATTATAAGTTTGTATTAATTTTTAATAAAATTATAAATTTGTATTAATTTTTAATAAAATTATAAATTTGTATTAATTTTTAATAAAGTTATAACTTTGTATTAATTTTAATAAAGTTACAAATTTGTATTAATTTTTAATAAAGTTATAAATTTGTATTAGGTTTTGATAAAATTATAAATTTGTATTAATTTTTAATAAAGTTATAAATTTGTATTAATTTTAATAAAGTTATAAATTTGTATTAATTTTCAATAAAATTATAACTTTGTATTAATTTTTAATAAAGTTATAAATTTGTATTAATTTTCAATAAAATTATAACTTTGTATTAATTTTTAATAAAGTTATAAATTTGTATTAATTTTTAATAAAATTATAAATTTGTATTAATTTTTAATAAAATTATAAATTTGTATTAATTTTTAATAAAATTATAAATTTGTATTAATTTTTAATAAAATTATAAATTTGTATTAATTTTTAATAAAATTATAAATTTGTATTAATTTTTAATAAAATTATAAATTTGTATTAAATTTTAATAAAATTATAAATTTGTATTAATTTTTAATAAAATTATAAATTTGTATTAATTTTTAATAAAGTTATAATTTTGTATTAATTTTTAATAAAGTTATAACTTTGTATAAATTTTTAATAAAGTTATACATTTGTATTAATTTTTAATAAAGTTATAAATTTGTATTAATTTTTAATAAAGTTATAAATTTGTATTAATTTTTAATAAAGTTATAAATTTGTATTAATTTTTAATAAAGTTATAAATTTGTATTAATTTTTAATAAAGTTATAAATTTGTATTAATTTTTAATAAAGTTATAAATTTGTATTAAATTTTAATAAAGTTATAAATTTGTATTAATTTTTAATAAAGTTATAAATTTGTATTAATTTTTAATAAAATTATAAGTTTGTATTAATTTTTAATAAAGTTATAAATTTGTATTAATTTTTAATAAAGTTATAAATTTGCATTAATTTTTAATAAACTTATAAATTTGTATTAATTTTTAATAAAATTATAAATTTGTATTAATTTTTAATAAAATTATAAATTTGTATTAATTTTTAATAAAATTATAAATTTGAATTAATTTTAATAAAATTATAAATTTGTATTAATTTTTAATTTTATTATAAATTTGTATTAATTTTTAATAAAATTATAAATTTGTATTAATTTTAAATGAAATTATAAATTTGTATTAATTTTAAATGAAATTATAAATTTGTATTAATCTTTAATAAAATTATAAATTTGTATTAATCTTTAATAAAATTATAAATTTGTATTAATTTTTAATAAAATTATAAATTTGTATTAATTTTTAATACAATTATAAATTTGTATCAATTTTTAATAAAGTTACAGCTTTGTATTAATTTTAAATAAAGTTATAAATTTGTATTAATTTTTAATAAAGTTATAAATTTGTATTAATTTTTAATAAAGTTATAAATTTGTATTAATTTATAATAAAGTTATAAATTTGTATTAATTTATAATAAAGTTATAAATTTGTATTAATTTTTAATAAAGTTATAAATTTGTATTAATTTTTAATAAAGTTATAAATTTGTATTAATTTTTAATAAAATTATAAATTTGTATTAATTTTTAATACAATTATAAGTTTGTATTAATTTTTAATAAAATTATAAATTTGTATTAATTTTAAATGAAACTATAAATTTGTATTAATTTTAAATGAAACTATAAATTTGTATTAATTTTAAATGAAACTATAAATTTGTATTAATTTTAAATGAAACTATAAATTTGTATTAATTTTAAATGAAACTATAAATTTGTATTAATTTTTAATAAAATTATAAATTTGTATTAATTTTTAATAAAATTATAAATTTGTATTAATTTCTAATAAAATTATAAATTTGTATTAATTTTTAATAAAATTATAAATTTGTATTAATTTTGAATGAAATTATAAATTTGTATTAATTTTTAAGAAAATTATAAATTTGTATTAATTTTGAATGAAATTATAAATTTGTATTAATTTTTAATAAAATTATAAATTTGCATAAATTTTTAATAAAATTATAAATTTGTATTAATTTATAATGAAATTATAAATTTGTATTAATTTTTAATAAAATTATAAATTTGTATTAATTTTTAATGAAATTATAAATTTGTATTAATTTTTAATGAAATTATAAATTTGTATTAATTTTTAATGAAATTATAAATTTGTATTAATTTATAATGAGATTATAGATTTGTATTAATTTTTAATGAGATTATAGATTTGTATTAATTTTTAATAAAATTATTAATTTGTATTAATTTTTAATGAAATTATAGATTTGTATTAATTTATAATAAAATTATAAATTTATATTAATTTTTAATAAAATTATTAATTTATATTAATTTTAATTTTAAAAATTAAAAAAAAATTATGCGTTAATTTAAAATAAGGTATAATTTGTATTAATTTAAAATAAAATGAAATTTGCATTAATTTAAGATATGATTTAAATTTTTATTGACTTAAAATAAGATGTAATTTGTATTAGTTTAAAATAAGACTTAAATTTGGGGGTAATTTGAATAATTTTAAAAATTGATAAATTTATTTAAATTATAAATAAAATAATAAATTTGTTTTAAATTTAGATAAATTAACAAAATTGTATTAATTTAATGTAAATTAATAAGATTTTATAAATTATTCAATAATATTAATATTATTAATATTAATAAATTTATTAGTTTATTTTATTTAATTATTAATTTATTAATAATAAATTTTTTCTATATAATAAATTGTTAAAATAAACAATATAATTATATTATTTATAAAATTATATTATATATGTATATATATATATATTAATTTAATTAAATATAATAATAATTAAATAATAATTATTATTTATCATTAATAGTGACATTAATAAAAATAATTATTAAAAATAAAATTTTTAATAATAAATATATTTATATTAGTTTATAAATTCATATATTTATATTAATAAATTATTTTTAATATATATATATAGTTATTTACTCAGACTAAATTTTCACTAATTCTAATATTATTAATAAATAATTTATTCATTAATTAAATTTTCTAATATTTTATATAATAATTTAATATTAAATATTTAACGAATTTATTATATATTAAAAATTTAACTATATATAGATGTCTGGCAAACGATCATTAATACTTATTTAAGGTAGTGACATTGTATATATGTGAAGCATTCTATATAGATGCAGAAAAAAAAGAGAATCATTGATTATATATAATCATTGAAGTTAGAATTATTATAAATAAATATATTAACATTTTAATCTATAAAATATTTTAGGGCTTTAATTAATGATTACAAATATTAATAAGTTTATTATTATTAATTATAAGTTATTATACAAATAATTAAATGTCAGTCTGGTTGATTTATTTTCACTAATTAATATGGTGAAATATTTTTAATGAAAATTATTTTTAATATTAATATAAATATTATTAATATCGATATTAATATTATTAATATTAATAAATTTATTAGTTTATTTTATTTAATTATTAATTTATTAATAATAAATTTTTTTTATATAATAAATTGTTAAAATAAAAAATATAATTATATTATTTATAAAATTATATTATATATGTATATATATATATATTAATTTAATTAAATATAATAATAATTAAATAATAATTATTATTTATCATTAATAGTGACATTAATAAAAATAATTATTAAAAATAAAATTTTTAATAATAAATATATTTATATTAGTTTATAAATTCATATATTTATATTAATAAATTATTTTTAATATATATATATAGTTATTTACTCAGACTAAATTTTCACTAATTCTAATATTATTAATAAATAATTTATTCATTAATTAAATTTTCTATTATTTTATATAATAATTTAATATTAAATATTTAACGAATTTATTATATATTAAAAATTTAACTATATATAGATGTCTGGCAAACGATCATTAATACTTATTTAAGGTAGTGACATTGTATATATGTGAAGCATTCTATATAGATGCAGAAAAAAAAGAGAATCATTGATTATATATAGTCATTGAAGTTAGAATTATTATAAATAAATATATTAACATTTTAATCTATAAAATATTTTAGGGCTTTAATTAATGATTACAAATATTAATAAATTTATTATTATTAATTATAAGTTATTATACAAATAATTAAATGTCAGTCTGGTTGATTTATTTTCACTAATTAATATGGTGAAATATTTTTAATGAAAATTATTTTTAATATTAATATAAATATTATTAATATCGATATTAATATTATTAATATTAATAAATTTATTAGTTTATTTTATTTAATTATTAATTTATTAATAATAAATTTTTTTTATATAATAAATTGTTAAAATAAACAATATAATTATATTATTTATAAAATTATATTATATATGTATATATATATATATTAATTTAATTAAATATAATAATAATTAAATAATAATTATTATTTATCATTAATAGTGACATTAATAAAAATAATTATTAAAAATAAAATTTTTAATAATAAATATATTTATATTAGTTTATAAATTCATATATTTATATTAATAAATTATTTTTAATATATATATATAGTTATTTACTCAGACTAAATTTTCACTAATTCTAATATTATTAATAAATAATTTATTCATTAATTAAATTTTCTAATATTTTATATAATAATTTAATATTAAATATTTAACGAATTTATTATATATTAAAAATTTAACTATATATAGATGTCTGGCAAACGATCATTAATACTTATTTAAGGTAGTGACATTGTATATATGTGAAGCATTCTATATAGATGCAGAAAAAAAGAGAATCATTGATTATATATAATCATTGAAGTTAGAATTATTATAAATAAATATATTAACATTTTAATCTATAAAATATTTTAGGGCTTTAATTAATGATTACAAATATTAATAAATTTATTATTATTAATTATAAGTTATTATACAAATAATTAAATGTCAGTTTGGTTGATTTATTTTCACTAATTAATATGGTGAAATATTTTTAATGAAAATTATTTTTAATATTAATATAAGCTTATTAATTTATAAAAATTTTATTACTTTAAATATTTATATTAAATTTTAATTTAATGTAAAAAAAAAAAAAAAAAAAATTAATTAATATTAAATAATTATTTAATATAAATAATAATTTTATTAAAAGAATTTTAATAATATAAAAAATTTTTATATAGAATTTTTAATTTTTTTAAGATTTTTAAAGAGAAATTTAATTGAGAGGGTAAAATTTGGGGGAGCCGGTAAAATTTTTTTTATATAGAAGTTTTAATTTTTTAAAGATTTTTAAAGAGAAATTTAATTGAGAGGATAAAATTGGGGGGAGCCGATAAAAATTTTTTATATAGAAGTTTTAATTTTTTTAAGATTTTTAAAGAGAAATTTAATTGAGAGGGTAAAATTTGGGGGAGCCGGTAAAATTTTTTTTATATAGAATTTTTAATTTTTTTAAGATTTTTAAAGAGAAATTTAATTGAGAGGGTAAAATTTGGGGGAGCCGGTAAATTTTTTTTTATATAGAAGTTTTAATTTTTTTTAAGATTTTTAAAGAGAAATATAATTGAGAGGGTAAAATTTGGGGGAGCCGGTAAAATTTTTTTTATATAGAATTTTTAATTTTTTTAAGATTTTTAAAGAGAAATTTAATTGAGAGGATAAAATTGGGGGGAGCCGGTAAAATTTTTTTTATATAGAATTTTTAATTTTTTTAAGATTTTTAAAGAGAAATTTAATTGAGAGGATAAAATTTGGGGGGAGCCGATAAAATTTATATATATATATATATATATATATACAGGGTGATTCATAATAACCTGTACACCCGGAACTGGCGGGTTCAGACGGGTCCCCCGAGTCTAACTGTCAAGGCTTTTTTTTTTCCTTCCAATAGTTTTCAAATGGGAGCGATTAGAATTTTGGCGTTCGAAGGATTGTTGTAGTCTGCCCTTAACGACGACGCCACTCGAGCGCTGAGTCTGAGTGCGAGAAACGTAGCAGACTACGAGCAAAGTAGATAGGCGTCTGTCTCGCTTGCCCGGTGAATTTGACGTTTCGTGTATCGTCTGCTATTTTTTTCTGTCATCGTAGGTACGCAAGTTCAGAGCGCGAGTTGAGCGGTACGAAATCGAGCGGCTGAGCGTGCTTTGTTTTTCCGGATGTCTTCAATTCCTATTTGTCGCAATTTCATTCGCTTTGATTCAATTAGCGTCTGTTATCGAGTCTATCTCTCATTAATCAAAATCTATCTCCTCTCTCATCCTTTTTTATTTTTGCGCAATTTTTTGTTTTCCCGTCTATTCTCTCTCGTCGACTCTGACAAGGTAAATTTTCAATTTTTATTCTAATTTCAGTTATTGAAATTAGAATTAAGATTTAAAATAAATATAAAAATAAAGATTAATTACTTATTTATTATGTAGGGCTTATTGCCTCAAAATAAGATGAATTTTATTTTGACGTAACAAGCCCCGAGACGTGTGAGATGCGTTACTAAAATGGAGCCTCAGTAATTATCCGCTGACACCAAGAGAATAAAGATGAAGTCGATGCTTTGAACGGTTTTAACATATTCTACCGGACATTGCTAAGATCATTCGCCAAAATTTGTTTTCGATTTCATCTTATTTCCGGTCAGAGCGAACGGAGCGTTTAACCGGTGCTCGAAGACACCAATTTAATCCCGGAATTGTTCTCTGCGGGACGAAAATAAAATCACCTCCTGGCTCGATGTTTCGGCATGAGTTGTAACCCTCTTCAAACGTACAGTGATTTCAATTAATGCCTGGATGTGCTTGGTTCAGCGGTGACTTCACAGAGCGGTAATATTACTGATCAGTGAAGTTATTGTCACCGGTCGATTTTCGAACGAATTTCAGACTGATGTGTCACGAGACATTTCTAACCCGTGAGGCGATATAGCTTCGTGAGAAAATGACAGCGCTGAGACGTCGCAACTGCAGCGTGAAGGCAGGCATCCAAAATGTTGAGTCGACGAAAACATTTGGAAAAAAGAACACACTGCATTCTCCATGTATGCTACTTTGAATTAATAAAACAATTATTTGTTCAAAAATACATCTTGCGGTCTTTAATTTTTCGGTGACTCGAAGAAAGCACACTGCACTTAAAAATATTTTAGATATTATGACGACTCAGTGCATCCATTACAAGTCTTCGTAATAGAAGTGGACGAGAAGAATATCTTCTCAAATCGTATTATTTTTTATTATGATATTTTTTAAACATTCAATAAATATTATTTTTTAAATATTTTATAAATATTTTTCAAATCAAATAGTTTTTTAAAATAATACGGCATCGTTGAGGGAAAAAAGATAGAATCAATGCACGGAGTGCTTCTTGAGTAATTACTCGAACATTCCGAATATATCTGGACCGAGTCCGTGTCCGATTTTATCTTACTTCCGGATAGACTGCGTCAGGAAGTCTGATGGTGCTGCGAGAATGGTGATACGCGCGATGTTGAGGGAAAAAAGATAAAATCGAGGCACGGAGTGGTTCTTGAGTCGTTACCCGAACATTCCGGATATACCGGGACCGAGTCCGTCTCCGATTTTATCTTACTTCCGGGTAGATTGCGGCGGGAAGTCTGACGGTGCTGCGAAAATGTTAATAGGGCATCGTTGAGGGAAAAAAGATAAAATCGAGGCTCGGAGTGGTTCTTGAGTCATCACTCGAACATTCCGGATTTATCTGGACCGAGTCCGTGTCCGATTTTATCTTACTTCTGGTTAGATTGCGTCGGGAAGTCTGATGGTGCTGCGAGAATGTTAATAGGGCATCGTTGAGAGAAAAAAGATTAAATCGAGGCTCGGAGTGGCTCTTGAGTCATCACTCGAACATTCCGAATATATCTGGACCGAGTCCGTGTCCGATTTTATCTTACTTCCGGTAAGACTGCGTCAGGAAGTCTAATGGTGCTGCGAGAATGGTGATACGCGCGATGTTGACGAAAAAAGATAAAATCGAGGCACGCAGTGGTTCTTGAGTCATCACTCGAACATTCCGGATATAACTGGACCGAGTCCGTCTCCGATTTTATCTTACTTCTGGTCAGACTGCGTCAGGAAGTCTCTGACGGTGCTGCGAGAATGTTAATACGACATCGTTGAGGGAAAAAAAAGATGAAATCGAAGCTCGGAGTGGCTCTTGAGTCATCACTCGAACATTCTGGATATATCTGGACTGAGTCCGTGTCCGATTTTATCTTACTACCGCTTAGACTGCGTCAGGAAGTCTAATGGTGCTGCGAGAATGGTGATACGCGCGATGTTGAGGGAAAAAAGATAAAATCGAGACACGGAGTGGTTCTTGAGTCGTTAACCGAACATTCCGGATATACCGGGACCGAGTCCGTCTCCGATTTTATTTTACTTCCGGGTAGATTGCGTCGGGAAGTCTGACGGTGCTGCGAGAACGTTAATAGGGCATCGTTGAGGGAAAAAAGATAAAATCGAGGCTCGAAGTGGTTCTTGAGTCATCACTTGAACATTACGGATTTATCTGGACCGAGTCCGTCTCCGATTTTATCTTACTTCCGGTTAGACTGCGTCAGGAAGTCTGACGGTGCTGCGAGAATGTTAATAGGGCATCGTTGAGGGAAAAAAGATGAAATCGGGGCTCGGAGTGGCTCTTGAGTCATCACTCGAACATTCCGAATATATCTGGACCGAGTCTGTGTCCGATTTTATCTTACTACCGGTTAGACTGCGTCAGGAAGTCTAATGATGCTGCGAGAATGGTGATACGCGCGGTGTTGACGAAAAAAGATAAAATCGAGGCTCGGAGTGGTTCTTGAGTCATCACTCGAACATTACGGATTTATCTGGACCGAGTCCGTCTCCGATTTTATCTTACTTCCGGTTAGACTGCGTCAGGAAGTCTGACGGTGCTGCGAGAATGTTAATAGGGCATCGTTGAGGAAAAAAAGATGAAATCGGGGCTCGGATTGGCTCTTGAGTCATCACTTGAACATTCCGAATATATCTGGACCGAGTCCGTGTCCGATTTTATCTTACTACCGGTTAGACTGCGTCAGGAAGTCTAATGGTGCTGCGAGAATGGTGATACGCGCGATGTTGACGAAAAAAGATAAAATCGAGGCACGGAGTGGTTCTTGAGTCATCACTCGAACATTCCGGATATAACTGGACCGAGTCCGTCTCCGATTTTATCTTACTTCCTGTCAGACTGCTTCAGGAAGTCTCTGACGGTGCTGCGAGAATGTTAATAGGGCATCGTTGAGGGAACAAAAAGATAAAATCGAGGCTCGGAGTGGTTCTTGAGTCATCACTCGAACATTCCGGATTTATCTGGACCGAGTCCGTCTCCGATTTTATCTTACTTCTGGTTAGATTGCGTCGGGAAGTCTGACGGTGTTGCGAGAATGTTAAGAGGGCATCGTTGAGGAAAAAAGATGAAATCGAGGCTCGGAGTGGCTCTTGAGTCATCACTCGAACATTACGGATTTATCTGGACCGAGTCCGTCTCCGATTTTATCTTACTTCCGGTCAGACTACGTCAAGAAGTCTCTGACGGTGCTGCGAGAATGTTAATAGGGCATCGTGGAGGGAAAAAAAAGATGAAATCGAAGCTCGGAGTGGCTCTTGAGTCATCACTCGAACAGTCCGAACATATCTGGACCGATTCCGTCTCCTATTTTAACTTACTTCCGGTCACATTGCGTCGGGAAGTTTGATGGTGCTGCGAGAATAGTGATACGCGCGATGTTGAGGAAAAAAAGATAAAATCGAGGCACGGAGTGGTTCTTGAGTCGTCACCCGAACATTCCGGATATACCGGGACCGAGTCCGTCTCCGATTTTATCTTACTTCCGGGTAGATTGCGTCGGGAAGTCTGACGGTGCTGCGAGAATGTTAACAGGGCATCCTTGAGGGAAAAAAGATAAAATCGAGGGTCGGAGTGGTTCTTGAGTCATCACTCGAACATTCCGGATTTATCTGGACCGAGTCCGTCTCCGATTTTATCTTACTTCTGGTTAGATTGCGTCGGGAAGTCTGACGGTGCTGCGAGAATGTTAATAGGGCATCGTTGAGGGAAAAAAGATGAAATCGAGGCACGGAGTGGCTCTTGAGTCATCACTCGAACATTCCGAATATATCTGGACCGAGTCCGGGTCCGATTTTATCTTACTTTCGGTAGGACTGCGTCAGGAAGTCTAATGGTGCTGCGAGAATGGTGATACGCGCGATGTTGACGAAAAAAGATAAAATCGAGGCACGGAGTGGTTCTTGAGTCATCACTCGAACATTCCGGATATAACTGGACCGAGTCCGTCTCCGATTTTATCTTACTTCCGGTCAGACTGCGTCAGGTAGTCTCTGACGGTGCTGCGAGAATGTTAATAGGACATCGTTGAGGGAAAAAAAAAATGAAATCGAAGCTCGGAGTGGCTCTTGAGTCATCACTCGAACATTCTGGATATATCTGGACTGAGTCCGTGTCCGATTTTATCTTACTTCCGGTTAGACTGCGTCAGGAAGTCTGGTAGTGCTGCTAGAATGGTGATACGCGCGATGTTGAGGGAAAAAAGATAAAATCGAGGCACGGAGCGGTTCTTCAGTCGTTACCCAAACATTCCGGATATACCGAGACCGAGTCCGTCTCCGATTTTATCTTACTTCCGGGTAGATTGCATCGGGAAGTCTGACGGTGCTGCAAGAATGTTAATAGGGCATCGTTGAGGGAAAAAAGATAAAATCGAGGCTCGGAGTGGTTCTTGAGTCATCACTCGAACATTCCGGATTCGACCATCCAGAGGTCGAACTAATACACTGGCCCAGCAAGTCACCAGACTTAAACCCGATCGAGAATCTTTGGAGTATGTCCTTCCCGTCTATTTTTCGTTCCACGCACCCGCTCCTGTATTTTTTTATGCTTTGCGAATTTCATGGGCAGTTTGCTGCATTCCCGAATGCGACGTGTAGACCCTGATCAATGTCGTGAATTGTCTTCACCCATTTTTCGATACAATTAAGACCTTTATGATCATGGTGCAAAATGTCGAAATATTAGATTAATATACAACTTTTACTTTGTAACATTTTGCCAAAACGAATAGGTTTGATGGTCCGAGATTGGGTGTCCGGGCAAGACCGGAACAGAGAAGATCTCGTTGCTCACGTCAACCGCATTTGGGCCGAAATTCAGGAGCAACACGATATTTGCTCGAAGCTGGTAAATTCTATGCCCAGTAAAATGCAAGCTGACATCGACAACGGTGGATATTGGGTCACGTATTGAATGCTTCCCTTCGTGGCCTCTTCAGGAGAGACAGACCGACAGACAGACCGACAGAAACAGAAATAGAAATAAAGGCACACATCTATTCAGACAGGCAGGCGGGCGGACGGACGGACGGACCGACGGACCCATGGACCGACCGACCGACCGAGACAGAGACAGAAATTCTATCAGAAAAGTTGAGTTAAGGGACACCACTGTGACGGCTTCAAAAAATCGATTTTTTGAAAACCATCTAGAAAAATCTAAAATACATTTAAGATTAAGATGCCGTTGGACCCAGGTCGAAAAAATAATTATTTTCGGAGATATTGAATATTTTGTGGAGCGATGCAGCGCTCCACAAAACTCCGTGACGCTCGGGGTCCCGCGCAGCTGCGCGCCTCAGGGTCGGCAGGCATACCGGCCCTTTCCCAGTTCCTGCGGGTCTTTCCCAGGTATTCTTTTGTCTCCCTTAAAAAAAACCGGCTATTGTTATAAATATAGTTTCGAAAAAAGCCATAGGTGGCGATAATTGAAAAAATTTCAAGGCAGGTATATGGATAGCGTCATAGCGTCAGTTTGCGAATAGAAGCGACGCTACTCGTGTCTAAACGCTCCGAATCGTTTCGTTTATAAATATCGAACGCTCAGAATTATTCCTTGCATATCGAAATGGATAATCCGAAAGTGTACGCGGGGAAAAAGGGAACAAAACGGAGCTATGTGACGAGGAGTCGAACGAAAATTTCGAATCGAAAACCTCCGAACCATTATAGCTCCGAAAATAGTTCTGTAGAGTATGTGAGCACGTCTGCGAAAAAGTTAAAATCGTCGGACGATTTAGAGGTCGGTGTTACTAACGATTTCGGTTATCGTATAGTACACCTCGTCAATGCATTGAACATTATATCGACGTTAGTGAAGTGCAAAGTGTGTGATCACGATCTAAAGTTTACTGAAAAAAGTTTGCGCGGACTCGGATTCAAAATCGAGGTCGATTGCGGCCATTGTGAAAAAGTGCAAATCAATTCGTGTCCTATGATTGACAATGCATACGAAATAAATCGTCGGATCGTATTCAGTATGCGTCTTCCTGGCCTCGGTTTGAATGGCCTGATGAAGTTTTGTGCATTTATGGACCTACCGCGCCCCATATTTCGGTCTTTCTACGATCGAATCTTAAATTCGATTTCGATTGCCACTAAAGCTGTGAGCACAGTGAGCAAACAAAAGACTGCACTTGAGGAGGAGACAATTTCGTTGGAAAATGGGGTGGAGGACGGAATTATCGTTTCAGGCGACGGATCGTGGCGTAAGCGCGGTGTCAGCTCGCTTTTCGGCATAACATCGCTAATCGGCTGGTACACTAAAAAAGTGATCGACGTTATGGTGAAATCGAAATATTGCAAAGCTTGCGAGCATTGGGAAACAAAAGAAAGCACCGCGGAGTACTGGGAATGGAAAAGTACCCACGACGATGAGTGCCAGGCGAACCATAGCGGCTCCTCCGGAAAAATGGAAGTCGACTCAGCTGTCGAAATGTTTCAACGGTCTGAAGAGCTCTATGGCATAAAATATAAATATTATATTGGTGACGGCGATTCTAAAACGTTTCTGGGCATATCGAATAGCGATCCATTCGACGGTTTCGAGATAAAAAAAAAAAGAGTGCATCGATCATGTCCAAAAAACAAAAAGGATTGTCTGGCAGAGGAAAGCTCACCGGAAAATTGATTGACGAGTTGAGCACATATTACGGCTTGGCTATTCGGAGGAACAGCGATGATGTTGAAAAAATGAGGAAGGCAATTTGGGCAACTATCAAACATAAAATATCCACAGATAGTGAGCCACAACATGACGATTGCCCAGAGGGAGCCGAGTCGTGGTGTTCGTGGCAGCGAACGGTCGCAAGCGGTAATATTTCTGAATATCGCCATAAGCCGCCTCTTCCTGAGGAAGTATTGGAGGCAATTACGCCAGTCTTCGAAAATTTGAGCAGAGACGATTTGCTGCAGCGTTGGGCGGCTTCACGCAAAACAACAACGAAAGCTACAACAAATCAGTTTGGGCAATAGCCCCCAAGTATCAGTCCGGGAGCAAAAAAATCGTCGATATTGCAGCTGATATCGCGGTATTATTATTCAATGATGGCCTGAGAAGCCTCATGAAAGTTTTGGAGACGTTGGGGATAACTATCGGCCCAAATTGTTTCAATTTTTGCGTTGAAACCGATGCAGCG
This sequence comes from Ophion ventricosus, assembly GCA_963932345.1. Classification (NCBI taxonomy): domain Eukaryota; kingdom Metazoa; phylum Arthropoda; class Insecta; order Hymenoptera; family Ichneumonidae; genus Ophion; species Ophion ventricosus. The sequence continues at coordinate 518,331 of OZ010726.1, read as the reverse complement.
CGGATCGAGCTGGCGGAGCGCTCGTTCACAGACGCTGCAAAAGAGGCAAGAAGAGCCTCTACAAGTTCGAGAAAAGATGCTAGGGACAATCATTTGCTTCTTGAAGGCCAGCTATATGGTGCCGGCATCGCTGATTAAAGGTAAAAATTTTTTTTTCCAATTTATCGCATAAATTAACAAACCTAAAACTTTGAACGCGTTTTTCGCAAAACCACTTTTTTGAGTGCGGCAAGCAGCAGAACTCGAGCAATTTTTATCCGATCGACTTCAAATTTGGACTGCATCAATAAAACTAGATTATCTAAAGAAGTACATAGGATTTTTTCGGTATCTCAATAATAAAAAAAGTTATAGCCTATTTTCGACGAGAAATTTTGCTCGAAAATCGTCCTTTAATTTCAAAAGCGTGCCTATTTTTAAAAAATCAATATTTTTTTAAATCCCTGTGTACTTCTCTTCAAAATATCATATTATTAACGAAAACACTAGGTATTTTTTTTCAGATCGACTTTGAAGAGAGTTCTGCTGCGTGCCGCGAACCACTGCAGAGGCAACAGTACCTGACGCGGGAGCTTCCCCAGCGTCACCATGGGGCGTGAAAAATTTGAAAATTTTTTTTGTATCTTCAATAAACAACGAACAAAACAAAAAAAAAAATTTCGAATATCTCTTTTTTTTCCCACAAAAAAAAATTCTTGAAAAATGGCAAAAAAACAGGGGGTCACAGTGGTGTTCTGCCTTAAGACGGGGCCGCACCCGCGACAAATCTTCGACGCAGCCTCGGCTCGCGACGGTAAAATTGTGGATACCCACGAATTTCCACAAATATGTGATGAAATCGTATGATTCAGGTACCAAAATGTGTGTTTTGAATGTGGCTATGCGGCTCTCCTCCCCTCCAAGTCGTGCCATTAGACAAACTCTATGGCCTTTGGTTTTTTTTTTATTTCAGATAAGCAGAACGGCCGCAACCATAGCTGCAGTGGAGCACCTCTTTTTTATATGTGTTCCTGTTCGGCGGTGTATTTCCGATTATATTCAATGTATTGACTTAAAAAAATTCACAAAGTTTGTTTAAATGTTAATAAAAATGATATACAATATATAAATTATTTTATTTTAATGGTATGTCAAAAAAAATCCCCAAGAAAGCATTAAACAAACAGCCTTCACACTAGACGACGCCCTTAAAAGACTAAAGTAAAGCCGGAGGGGTCCTTTTGAAAAATATCAAAGTCGTCAAAGTCCTGCATACGATTTTAAAAAGTACGAAAATCATAAAAAACCGTCATTTTTTAAACTTCAAAAATCACAAAAAACATTTTTTTTTCATTTAAAACTCAGAGTGGGGAAGTAAAATAAGCTTGATTTGTCCTTTTCAAAAGCCTATTTGGTATAGTCGTGTACGATTTTTTCACACGCAGGTATTTGATTTTTTGTGTCTGAATAAACAATTTCGAGAGAGCCTAATACGTTTAGCCGAGACTATTTATTTTTATGTGTAATAATTTTTTTCATTTCCGATGGTTTTTTCTATATTATTCGATCGAACTGAATTTTCTGTGCCTGTCCAGTGCCGCAACCGCCTCAGATTGATGAAAACCTATGAACTGCAGAGAAAATTTATTATCATTCCTCTGTTTATCCAATATGGTCGCAGACAATCTGCGCATTACACTCACATGTGGACTATCGAAAATTACCCGGTCGGACACTGCTGTTACTTCAGTGTGGCTGAAATTATAAATAATCGCGAAGATTTAGGCATCACTAATTTTGTTGCGAATGTAGGTAGTGTCAAAATATTTATGATAAATGTTCAGAAGTGGGGCTCCTAGAATCGTACGAGAATAGTTGGATGGATGACCGCTTAGCTTAGCATCGGCTTACGATCCGAATATAAACCCAAATAGACCCAAACCAATCCGAACAAATCCAAACAAATCTAAACAAACACAAGCAAACTCAACAGCGCACTAAATAAAAATAAATGTTTATAGACAAAAACGTATCCGCCGTCATAATATTTTTTTGTATAATTTTCTATGAACTTAAAGAAAAACAATGAAAAATAAATAACCCCGATATTAGTAAGAGCTTCACTTCCGAATATTTACCACATTTATACCTTGGTGCTATACTGCTGTCCATTTCGCCTAAAAGGAATTTTCTCAATTCTTGTCCGACTTCGCCGAAACTGTGGCTGTAAAATATGTGGTTAATCAATACAGTGCATTTTAATACTAGAGTGAAAGCATCCATAACATCTTAAATTTACTTACAATTTGAGTGTTTCTTTCGTATCTCGCCGAATCTCGTGCACTTGGATGAATTTTGTAATTGTATTACGATGGCGGTTTATGAAATTTCTTAGGTATTCGAGTCTTTTTTTATTTTGCCGAGCCACGAACACCTTACTACAAATTTTCTGTAACGTCTTTGCCGAAATTCCTTTACCACCCGAATCCTGATCCTCAACTAAGCCAATTAAGAGTCTTCCTAAAATTTCTTCATTCAACAATACGTTTTTAAAATTTTTCTTCGGTTTCTGAGAGATGAGACCCTGCAGAGCGCTTGACTCCATCATAGTGACAGTGACAGATGTCATCGTTCCAACATGAAATAAGCCTATTTCTAGTTGAAGACAGTTGAAAGAATTTTTAGAATTTGGAAATGGTGATAGTAAAAAGAGCTTGTAAGACGTAAGATAAAATCGGAGACGGGCTCGGTCGAGATATATCCGGAATGTTCGAGTGATGACTCAAGAACCACTCTGTGCCTCGATTTTATCTTTTTTCCCTCAACGATGCCCTATTATTTCAAAAAAATATTTTATTTGAAAAATATTTATAAAATATTTAAAAAATAATATTTATTTAATGTTTAAAAAATATTATAATAAAAAATAATACGACTTGAAAAGATATTCTTCACGTCCACTTCCATTACGAAGACTTGTAATGGATGCACTGGGTCGTCATGATATCTAAAATATTTTTGAGTGCAGTGTGCTTTCTTCGAGTGACCGAAAAATTAAAGACCGCAAGATGTATTTTTGAACAAATAATTGTTTTATTAGTTCAAAGTAGCATACACGGAGAAAGCAGTGTGTTCTTTTTTCCAAATGTTTTCGCCGACTCAACATTTCGGATGCCTGCCTTCACGCTGCAGGTGCGACGTCTCAGCGCTGTCATTTTCTCACGAGGCTATATCGCCTCACGGGTTAGAAATGTCTCGTGACACATCAGCCTGAAATTCGTTCGAAAATCGACCGCTGTCGATAACTTCACTGAGCAGTAATATTACCGCTCTGTGAAGTCACCGCTGAACCAAGCACATCCAGGCATTAATTGAAATCACTGTACTCATCATTTGACTTATCGATTTCATTTTATGTTGAAAAAATAAACCCCGAGACGTCTGAGGTGCGTTACCGATACGGAGCCTGAGTCATTTTCCGGTTGTACAAAGAGAATAAAGATGAAATCGAAACTTGGAACGATTTTCGTATATTCTACCGGATATTCCTAAGATCATTCGCCCGAATTCATTTTCGATTTCATTTTATTTCTGGTCGGGGCGAATGGAGCGTTCCACCGGAGCTAGAAGACACGAATGTAATCCCGGAATTGTTGTCTATGCGACAAAGATGAAATCAACGTCTGGCTCGAAGTTTTGGTACCAGTTGTAACCCTCTTTGAACGTACTCATCATTGAATTTATCGATTTCATTTTATTTTGAAGAAACAAATCCCCAGACGTGTTAGGCGCGTTACCGAAACGGAGTCTGAATCATTATCCGCTCGCACCAAGAGAATAAAGATGAAATCGATGCTTCGAAGGGTTTTTGCATATTCTACCAGACATTGCTAAGATCGTTCGCCCAATTTTGTTTTCGATTTCATCTTATTTCTGGTCAGCGCGAACGGAATGTTCCACCGGTGCTAGAAGACATGAATGCGGGAGGTTCACCCGAGGCCCTAATTTATTGTTATTCCAAACATTGTAACCTCGTTCAAGTACCTGATAATCCGCTATCGCCGATCCCTTCACGGGAGACGATGCTTTTATTTTGTGGGTGGAACGCGTCTCGGAATTCCTTACTCGGGTTTCTTTCCCGAATATTCTAATTTTATAAAATAAATAACGGCGCACGTTCAGCAGGGGGAAAAATCAAATAATGATTATCCACGTGATAAAATTTTTTTCTGAAGTATTTCCTTCAAAACTTCACTTCATTACATGTAAAATTATGAACATTTTTGAGCGCTGTAAACCAACCTACGGAGGAGTTAAAAACACAAAAAAGTTGTCTCTCCCAAAGCCTGGACATTGAACATTTTATTTTTTATAGGCAACAATAAATTATTTAAACTCTCTCATCTCTTGAATTATCGCGCGCTTCACAATCATGAAACAATAAACCTCACCGCGGAGAGGAACATTTGCACCGCCGGGGCCTACACACTTTATACAATAAAACAGATCACAAATCATTTTTTCAATGATCCCCGGCACTCACTCAATCAAATCAATCGCCAATACAGAGTTTTCCCCGCGGTGTGGGAACCGATGGACGCGGGACAACAAGACGGACGAACGAGATAACCGAACGGCGCGATAAGCCGCTGACCCCTTACCGCAGCCCACTTCTCGATAAACGCGTGATGCGAAACATTTATACAAAATAACGAAAGAAACAGATAAATTTACAAATTTGAGCGCGACCAGGGAAAACTGCGGGCAATCCGTCCCGCTCAACACTTCGTGCCTAAGTCCTAATTCTCTCTAACCGTCTCGCGAGCAGGTCTTCACCCTTCTCCCCTTCTTCAATCGTAGCAGCTTTGTACAGATACGCTCAAATTCCTTATCGCCGTGTCCATAACGAAATGGCACATTCATACAGCTACGAGCACGCGGAATTACTAGACAGGTGTACGAATTGTTCGATTCATTGATTACACCCTAAATTTGTTCGCTCTTCTTAATCACGAGTTTCTCTATACCCTCGTCACCGTCGTGTTCCTTGATCGATTTGCAAACAAGCCCGACCACGAATATCTTGAAGGTCGGGGACGTATTGCAAACCAAATTGTCTGGCTATTATCGTGGAGTCTAGGCCAGTCGGGCAAATAGGCTTCGCGTTGCCGAGGACATCCTCGCGCACTATCAACAGAGTCACACCTGCAGGACTTATATTTTTCTGAGCCCCGGAGAATATGGCAGCAAATTTCGAAATGTTGAACGGTCGAGTAAGAACATTCGAGGACGTGTCGATCACCAAGGGAATAAGGTTCGTTTCCGGCACGCCAAGAAATTCGGCATTACGCACTCTCTCATTGGCACAATAATAGACGCAAAACGTGTCAGGTGTGAGTTTCCAAGTAGGGGCTTCGGAAATATCGACATACTTGTTCTGTTTCGGCAGCGCGAGACTTCCTTTCCCAGATTTTACTGCCTTCTTGACTGGCCATGAGCCTGTTATGAATTAATCGGACCATCCTGTTTTATTCATCAAGTTGAGCGGCACCGACGCGAAACATCCCGTCCCTCCTCCTTGAAGGAACAGAATTTTGTAGTTGCTCAGTATGTCGAGCAACTCCAAAGATGCTTGCCTGTGCATCTTAGACGATTTTTACGAAATCGCTTGATCGATAACTCAATTCGAAAACGCTTAACATTGCGTTCGAGCAAGCGAGTAATTCTCTCTCGACCTCTTCGAGCGTCTCACGTGAGAGTTTGGCCGGCCCGTGCCCAAATTGATACGATCTTGTTTACCGCTGGCGTGCACGTCGTCGCCGCCTCGGATCTCCTAGCCGACATTTTCTCTCTCCCTCGCAATGAAAGTCATATAAAAAAGAAAAGAAACAATTGATCGAAATATATCGCTCTCTTAATATCTATGGGTCCGCGTTCGGGGAGAGCGCCGAGCGGAAGGGTTGCCTTCACGCGGCTCCGGAACCTCTTCAAAAAGTTGTCACGTGACATATATTTGAAGTAAAAACTTAAAAAAAAACAATTAAAAAAATACGAAAAAATTGTCCGGGATCACGAAAAGGTCAACCAAAAAAGTTTCGTCCATTTTCGAGCCTCAGAAACGACCCTACGGAGCTGGTTTCCGGGGTTGAATATACAAAAAAATGGTGTCTCCCAAAGTGTGCAGTTGATCATTTTTAGAGTACCAAAAACCACCCTACGAAGGGATCCAAAACACGAAAAAAATTACATCCCTGAAAATTTGGACTTTGCACATTTTTTGGGGTGGGCTAACGCCCGGGTTAGGCGATGATCCATAAATAGCGGAGAGCGCCATAACATTATAGGTATAGCCCGAACTGAGCCTGTTAACTATAGATATAGTAGAAGGGCATAAAAATAAATAACTTTCTGAAGGAAAGCAAGGCTTGTGCAAAACAGCTCATTCGGTGGTGAGCCTTTTCGGCAGCCTATGCTCTAACACATCGAAGTGGCGATATGCCGAAAAAATGGAATCTTGCTAAGTATGAAGTTAAAGCTGCCATCATTGGAGAATAACGAAATTTCTTTTACACTACTCTAAAAAATTAAAGGAACAAAAAGTTTCTTAAATTTTTTTTCGAGGTGAAAAAAAATTTTGGAACTTCAAATATCTAGTCTTGAGATCTTTTGACAAAAAATTAGTGTGCTATGGTTATTCCACAGTCTTAAGAAATAGCGCCCGACAAAGATTTTCCAATTTTTTTTGTTTTTTTTTTTCAAGGGTCGACGGGTTTGGAAAGATTTTCTCCAGTTAAATTAATGCATACGTCAGGTAGCTTATTTATTCAGCTTCAAATTGGGTTTTTGATGGTCTCCCACGTCAATTTTTTGCTGAGATATTCGACTTTGGATGAAAAGAGTTCCTTTTGTTTTTGATCATCGATATCTCAGCAACCAATGATCACACAGATAAATAAAGGGCAGTTTCGAAAACTCAAATCAATTTCCTACCAGACACTTTCATTGATTTTTTAGAATATTTTTTCACCCTTAACAGCAATTTGAAGAAAACTGACTTTTTATGGTTTGTCAATAAATCTACCATTATTTTACAAATATTGATGGAAAGACTGGTGTTGTCAGGTTTTTTCAGCGTAATATACCCCCAATAGCCTTGTAAAATTTAAGAATTTAAAATTCAAATTAAAATTTAAAATTTTTTAATTAAAAATTTAATCAGGGTTACAAGAAACATTTTTTTAACTCATCTTTTTACAGAAGAAAATATGATTCAGTATTGTTTTCTGAAATGTTTTACAAATTTTCAGCAAAAAAATCATTTTTTCTTAACTTTGCGATTTTTTTCTTCAAATTTAACAAGTAACCATTGCATTTTTAGTATTTTACGGAATGTATTTTTTTCTTATTTGAATTGTAGATGTGTAAATGCGATTTCAAAAAATTATTGAGGGCAATTCATTTTGATTACGGGGAAAAAATCGATAAATTCGAAAATAAAAGTATTTGTTGCATTCCAACGTTGCAAACTTCGATCTTATTTTTTTTTCACCACTTCGGTGGATTAGAGGATAAGGTGCCGAAAATGCCCACCTTCCATCGAGCTGAAGCTCGCACAGACCTTCCTTTTAATATTTCAAGAGACCCCGATTTAAAGGTTTCTTGAAGCCGCGCCATAGTGTTCAAGTTCTCGACTTTCGAAAGTCTTTTTTTTTGCTGCGCTTCTTCTATATCTATAGCGATATGCTCGGTTCGGACTATGCCTAATGTTATAATGGTATGTATGTGCCGGCTCCAAGCAAAGCCAACTACAGTGAGCGAAAGCGAAGAAATGAATGCGGACGTATATGTGTGGACTATTGATGTGAGACACACATGGTCCTTCACAGATATTCGGAGGCGTTTTTATTTGATAATAGGCGCTGTCTTGACGACGCCAAGCAGAGCCCGCAGTTTATCGTCGAACTCGATAAAATAAAAAGGTATGTATGTCGCAATCTTTTTGTAGAATTAGTGCAACTTTGGCTAAATCCGGTCGATCATATTGCCAATTCCTCTTCAAAACGCGCAATCTTAAGATATAGCGCAAGACAAAAATTTTGGAAGTTTTTTTGTTTTGTTTTTTAAGGGTTCATCGGCTCAGATTTTTTTTTTAAATTAGATCAATACGCAGGCCAGTTAGGTTGTTTATTCAGCTTAAGTTTAATTTCTTCTTAGTCTTTCCATATCAATTTTGGGCCGAGATATCCGATTTTTAATGAAAAAGGGTCCTTTTGTCTTTGATCGTCGATATCTCAGCAACCAATGATCTTACAGGGAATGAAAGGGCAGTTTTGAAAACTTGAATAAATTTTCTATAAGACCCTTTCATTGATTTTTGAGGATTTTTTTTTTCACCGATAATATCAATTTGAATAAAGTACAAAAAATGACTTTTTTATGGTATTTCAGTAAATCTACCACTAATTTACAAATATTAATGGAAAAACTTTTGCATCAATATTTGTGAATTTTCTTTTCATTTCGTAAATTGATTTTGTTTAAATCAATGTGTAAATTGATTTGATTTTGTAAATAAATTATCAAATTGATCCATCGAACTGTTTTTCCGGGCCAATTAATTAAATTTTTACAGAACAATTAAAGGAACAAGTGTTTCTAAACATCGTGTAATCATCATCAAAATGAAAAGACCAATGTTTTTCCATTCTTTCGCAACTTTGCATTAGTTGTTAAATTTGAGAAATTTTTTGATTTCGAGAAATTAAAACAAAAATGTATGCGATTAATTCTCGATATTTCTGCCCTGTAAATATTGAAATGAATCCATCGAACCGTATTTCCAGACCAATTGATCAAACTCGAAGCTTCAGAATCCTTTTTCACACCTTGATACGGTTATTTTTCACAAAGATACAGCGCTTCGAAAAATACTAAAAAAAATTGAAGAAATGTTCCGTTCCTTTAATTTTTGGTGTAGTGTAATAATAATAATGAGATAAAAACCACAGTAACAACAACAATAAAACCAATAATAATAATAATAATAAAAAGAATATTTTTTTCGAATTTTTCTCCTCATTTAGTAATTATATGGAAGGTACAAGCCCCAATAGCACGTCTGTACAGACGGAGGGCATGCAAGGCGTGCATCCGCAGGCGACACAGCCTCAGTGTGTCGGGACGTGTGTCGGGACAACGTACGTCCCGGCACACTATCACACTATGGCACCGCAAGGACATGGTGCACCGATGCAGTTTCAAGTGCCGGTGGAACAGCAGCAGAGGTATTCAACTTATAACATTATTTGTTTTACAAGTTCTTATTTAACTTGACTTGATGTGAGATGCAAAACGGAAAATCGATATTTTACCTATTTCCCGGCTACTTAGAGCTCTGAAATTTTGCAAAAATGCATCTAAGAGGTGACAATGCATGATTTAGCTTAAAAATAAAATCAATTGAAGACTCAAAAGTAGAAAATAAATAATATGTCAACATTTTTTAACCAAGCTTTTATTTAATTTACTAAAAAGTAGAAAATAATGTTTTTTACCAAGGCACCTATATGTGACCATAAATAAAACCTTGAGGCGCTGAAAATTTAGACACTTAATCTTTAATTTACATAAATCCATTAACATATCAACTATATTTAATTTACTGTAAAACAGCCTTAGGTTTCTTAAATAAAAATCCTTAAACTGAGTATAAACGTATGATAATAGTTTCTCGAATTGCTATTGTGCCAAATTAAATACGCTTTATGAAACTGAAGTGATCAAATGTATCAAACATCCTAAAAGTTGAGCGCCACAAGCTTTTATTCATAGTCACATATAGGTGACTTAGTAAAAAAAAATATTTTCTACTTTTTAGGGAATGAAGTAAAAGCTTGTTTAAAAAAATTGTTTTTTTTATACATTCAAATTATACGTAGTGGGCATTATAACCTAAAATACCACATTAGGGACTTTAGATTTTGCATTGAAAACTTTGCGGCTAATGGGGTAATCAGCCGCAAAGTTTTCAATGCAAAATCTAAAGGCACTAAATACACGTGCAAATCGAATCTTCACAAACATGGGTTGTTTTCTCTTTTTATATATAGGGTTTAATACTCCTCGTGTTACACCCTGTATATAGACATTATTCGTGTTATTAAAGTTTGCCCAAAATTGTATTGCAGATGGTGTCAGCCGCTCGGAAATTGGCCGCAGCAGATGTATCGTTAATCTTTATTTTTATTTGTGGCTGCATAGTTCATAGTTTTCTGAGTATACAATTGACTGAAAATGTGCTTTATTATTTTTGCAGATATCCGATGCACAACTGCCCACTCGAGGCAGAGTGCCAACGATTAAAGCACGTAAGTGTAAAAATGTAGTCTTTGGAAATATATCTAAATCCTGTGACAGTGGCACGGAAGGGTGCATGATAGTTTTCTACTGAAAATTGTAATAATTTTTTTTTAGAAACTAGCAGCGGAGCGGCGTTATATACGCAAGCTCAAAGAGGACATCCGCAAGTTACGGGCCAATAGAAGATTGGAAAACTATGTAAGTAGTGACGTAATATTTCCCTCCCTCCCTCTCCCTCCCTCCCTCCCTCTCAGCGGTGAGTCTCTACGAACGTACATTCATTCGGCTCCTCAATTTTTGTTCTGGTTCTGCTCGATTGTGCCTGCGGGCGTTTTTGTTTTAGGACCATAGCACGCACTTAATTGCTATACATCGATTGTTAAAAATACTGCGCTCGAAACATCCCACGAGCCTGTGAATATTCGATGGAAGTTTTGACATATTTTCTAACCTGTCTTGGATTCTTCTTGTGATCGTTCGAGTTGCGGTGTCATGTTCGGCAAGCTATAGTTCGATCAACAACATTCATTGGTTCATCTACGCGTCTGGCTACTCACATCATCACGTTGACTTGTTCGTGTGGCAGCACGCCTTGTATCACCGTTCAATATTCGGCACACCAGTTCGTTCGCGCGAGAGTGTCAGCTACAGTGATTACTCTATAGTCAAGTAAGCATTTAGTACGCCTTCGAGCAAGCAGCTCCGAAAAGAATCTGCTCCTACCTATAGCTCGGTACACGGCCGGCGCGGTATAGATACATTACGTTTACTTGTAAATTGGACTTATTGTCTCGGTCGATAAGGCGTTATCGATATAGCACCATACGGTCGCTAATATTATCAGTCGCTTTTTTCGCTGCAGTGTTGCGTATCGTATATGTCACGACAGTGCCACAAATGTAAAAAGATTATTGCAAATCTGAGGATAACATGTCAGGATTGCGATAGAGTATTTCGTCCGGGTTGTGCTAATAGTTATCTTAATTCTAAAACTGCAAATTCTTGCTGCATTGATTGCTTTAGCCATCCCTTAGAAACAACAATGAACACTCCAGTCGAATTGCAGCGGCAGGGACTTATTGTTCCTTCACTGGACAGTGCCTCGATCGCAACTCCTGAACATTCGTTTCAAACTTCATACTCGTCTCAGGATATTATGTTGAGCAAAATTCTCGCGGAGCTTTCTTCGTTTCGAGTACGTCAGGAACAGACAAATAATGAATTCCGAGCATTGCTCGTACATATTGCCGAAATTGACTCTAAGTTAAGTGATCATTCGGCAGAGATTGCCGCTCTTCGAGAAGAAAATCTGAGAATCTCAAGTGAGTTAAACTCTTTAAAAGCCGAACGGATTAATCCTCAGCGAATCATTAATGGGAGTGATTTGATCCTTAGTGGTATTCCTCTTGTCCCATCTCTCTCGGCGGCGCTGGTCGTAAATAAGATTTTTGAGGTATTGGGGATTACAAACTTATCTGCTCATGTCCTATCGGTAAGACGAATAAACCGAGATGATAATGTGGATGCATCTGCGTCAGGAACACAATTGAAGTTGTCGTACGTAATTTCACTCACGACTAACTCCGTCAAGAATGCTATCCTAAATAAAAAAAAGACAAAAAAAGATTTGAAATGGTCGGATGTATTCCCTGATTGCGATGCTGTGAATAAGAATCTTAAGATTTTTTTAACTGAGCTACTCCCGTCGGCAACTTACAAATTGCTACGATTGGTAAAAAAAAAAGCTACACGCGTAGGCTTTAAATATGTTTGGACCAAAAATGGAGTAATATTTGCCAGGAAGATCGATGGTCAATCGCCTATTATAATTCGATCCCTAAATGACCTTCCGTCGGATGAGGCCTGACCTACGGCATCTCATAATCCATGTCTTGATAGCGATTCACCCTCAACTTCTAAACAAGTATTAACATCACACTCACTGGGTTCCAACACGCTCAGAATAGCTCAATTTAATGCACACTCTCTATTAAAGCATTTCGATCAAGTCAAAACATTTTTCTCTGAGAACTTCTTTCATATTATTTCCATTGCAGAAACTTGGTTACATGGCCATGTTCTGGACTCATTAGTATACCTTGAGAATTATTTTCTGCTTCGTAATGATAGAGAAGGTAAAGAAGGTGGCGGTGTTGCTTGTTACATCCACCGTTCACTTAAAGCTCAACTTCTTGAGTTATCACCGCACGAATATTCAAATGCCCCTGAGTTTATGATATTGAGTGTTTATCAAAATCAAGCCCCTCCGCTTTTGTTTGCCTCGGTGTATCGTCGGCCCAAAGGACGTCTTTTTAATGAATTTTCAGAAGCTTTCAATCGGCATTCTCACGCGTTTAATCATTTCATTATTACTGGGGATTTTAATTGCAATTTATTGATCGATTCCTTTGAATCTGAATCTCTCCGTAGTTTTATAAACTCGTCTGCGCTTTACTTAGTTGAATCTGGAGCGTCTTTCCATACTCCGACGAGCGACACGTGGCTTGATGTAATGTTAGTGGATGATAGTGAAAAGGTTGTGTCGTTTAACAAGACCAATACCCCCTTCATAAATGGACACGATCTTTTGGACTTGTCCTATAGTTGCCATTTTTCACTAGATAATTACCCAACTGTTCGCCGGAGAAGCATCATCAACTTTAATGAGTCGGAGTATTCAAATCATGTGGCCTACTTGTTTGGGACCGATCCTATTCTCAATGCATCTAGCTCGTCTATTGACTCTCGCACGTGTTCTTTCTCGGAGGTACTCATTCGCGCCATGGACGCTGCTGCTCCGTTTCGTTGTTTCCGAATTAAAAAACCTATTACGCCGTGGCTTTCGGATGAATTAAAAAATCGAATCAAAGAACGTACTAGAATGTTTAAATCTGCTAAACGCGCAAATAGTTTATTAGGATATGCTATTTATAGGCAATTCAGGGACAGATTAAGAGATGATCTAAGAGTAGCAAGAGATAATTATCACTTAACAACTCTCACTTCTATTAATGACCCCTCAAAGCTTTGGAAAGAGCTGGCTCGATTAGGTCTGGTAAAAATCAATTCTAGTTCTCCTCTAAATCATTTTTCACCCGAGGTTCTAAATCAATATTTTACTAAAATTTCTAGCTCTGATCAGGCCCTTAGGCGAGATGAGGTTCTTCAATTTCTTGAGAGTTGCCCCAGAGGTAATCCCGTTTTTCATCTGAAACCCACGACTATGAATGAAATTCTGCGACGGATAAACTTAACTGCCTCACTCTCTCTTACTGCTGGTCCGGATGGAGTCTCGTTATTTTGTCTGAAAAAAGCAGCAAACGTTATAGCGGTACAGTTGGAAACCTTATTTAATTTATCGATAACCGAAGGACATTTCCCAGCGTTCTGGAAACGTGCTTTTATAAGACCCCTCTTGAAAATAAAAAATCCGATATCACCATCAGACACTAGGCCAATAGCTAATTTGTCTGAAGTTTCTAAGGTCCTAGAGCGTATTATCAAGGACCAAATCGTAGACTTTATCGAAACGAATAACATCCTTGATAATAAGCAATCTGCTTACCGATCCAAATTTAATACTCAGACCGCTCTGCTCAAGATTGGTGATGATGTTAGGAGGGCTGTTGACAAGGGCTGCCTTACCGTGCTTGTGTTATTTGATTTCAGTAAAGCGATTGACACAGTATTGCATCATCTGCTTCTGAGTAAACTCAAGCGCATAGGATTCTCGGATACTGCGTTGAACTGGTTTTTTTCATATTTGACGGATCGGTCTCAATCAGTGGTTGATGATCTTGGCAAATGTTCCACCTGGCTATCTACGACGATTGGGGTTCCCCAAGGTTCGGTACTCGGCCCCATTTTATTTTCCTTGTTTATCAACGACATAGCTGAGGGCCTACGATATACCGAGCATATGATTTTTGCGGACGATGTCCAAATTTATCTAAATTGTGAACCTCGTGAACTTCATCGCTCACTGGCTAGAGTAAATCATGATGCAAATGTGATTGCCAACTTCGCAAGCCTGAATGGTCTTTCACTCAACATCAAAAAGTCCCAAGTCCTCATCTTGGGCAGTCGAAACAGAACCAGACGGCTGAATTTGGATGAACTTCCTCGGGTTCTAATTAAAGGAAATCCCTTGCCTTACGTGGTTGACAAGTGTAATCTGGGAGTCCACTTGAGTTCTAACCTTTCATGGAACAGACATGTATCTGAGATTTCTCGCAAAGTACATGCCACACTACACAGGCTTAAATACCATCGAAACGCTGTAAGTGTAGAATTGAAGACTAAGTTGATATCAGCGCTTGTGTTCCCGCACTTAGACTACTGCTGTCTCGTGTATCATGGTTTGACGGCTGAACTCGATCGAAGATTACAGAAACTCATATATACTTGTATTCGATTTATATTTAATTTAAGAAGAGATGAGCACATCACTCCCTGTCGTCATAGGCTTGGATGGCTCTCGACGAAAAATCGACGCCTCTATTTTATGGGCATTTTAGTTTATAAGATTCTCCACGATCAGGCTCCCAATTACTTAAATTCTCTCTTTGTTCGGGCCGATGCTCAGACGCGACATTCAATGAGATTGCCGCCACTAACATTCTCCATTCCTGTTCAACGGACTTCTGTGTTTAAAAAGTCATTCATGGTATCAGCGTGTTACTGCTGGCATTCGTTACCGAATACTATTGTAAATGCGCCGTCGCTTAACGTCTTTAAAAATAGACTTTATACGTACTTATTCGAACTGGAAACAGAACAGACTTTGTTACCCGGTATCACTAGATTATAATATGATTAATTATTAGTAGATTAGAGTTAAGGAATTTTTGTAAGTGTAAAAATTTGTAGTGGAAGTAGTACTATCATTATATGAATTTGCGTCTGCGGCAATATTGGCAACTAGTTAAGACTCGCGAAATAGTTTAAACAAATTTGTTCAACGAAAACTGTGCGTTATATATGCTATGAGAAGAGCACATTATTATTCCAATATATTATATACAATTGTTTGTTATACCTTTGCCCCATAGATTCTAGGGCATAATAAACTTATCAATCAATCCCTCTCTCTCGCCCTCCGTCCCTCTCTCCTCCCTCCCTCTCTCGGCCTCCCTCCCTCCCTCTCACTCTCGCCCTCCCTTCCTCCCTCTCTCTCCGTCCCTCCCTCTCTCTCCCTCCCTCTCTCACTCTCTCGCTCTCTCTCCCTCTCTCTCTCTCACGCCCTCCCTCCCTCCCTCCCTCCCTCTCCCTCCCTCCCTCTCTCCCTCCCTTTCTCTCCCTCTCTCACTCTCTCTCTCTCTCTCTCTCTCTCTCTCTCTCTCTCTCTCTCTCTCTCTCTCTCTCTCTCGCTCTCGCTCTCGCTCTCGCTCTCGCTCTCGCTCTCGCTCTCGCTCTCGCTCTCGCTCTCGCTCTCGCTCTCGCTCTCGCTCTCGCTCTCGCTCTCGCTCTCGCTCTCGCTCTCGCTCTCGCTCTCGCTCTCGCTCTCGCTCTCGCTCTCGCTCTCGCTCTCGCTCTCGCTCTCGCTCTCGCTCTCGCTCTCGCTCTCGCTCTCGCTCTCGCTCTCGCTCTCGCTCTCGCTCTCGCTCTCTCTCTCTCTCTCTCTCTCTCTCTCTCTCTCTCTCTCTCTCTCTCTCTCTCTCTCTCTCTCTCTCTCTCTCTCTCTCTCTTAATCTGACCTCACTGTCGTTGTACATAAGTTGGTAATTATTGTATGGCGTGCATTTTTATTCATTTCAGACGCCATCTTGCAGACACGACCGTCGCCGCTGCTGCTGCGGCGAACACTAAATTTAATTTAAAAAAAAATTATTCTTCAAATTTCGAAATGAAATAAAGTCATTTCCGAACAAATATTGGAAAATACATTTCTCGTCACAATCCAGTTAATGGGTAACACCACTGTAGAATTTTCAAAAATTTGTTTTTCTTATATTGGCATAAGAGACGCTTTGAACCATCTAGAATAAGGGAAAAAAGTTTGGTACCTGTCAAAAAGGCTCGCACACGGCCCAGCCACTGCCCGGTGGTTTTCTTGCCAATGACTAGCAAGAAGACCGAATAAATTTTTTTTTACCATTTGTTGGCATCCTTAGACTTGTTCTAAATTACAATAAGTGACTAAATCGTTGCTTGAGCGTCTACCCGCAAAACAGCGACGAAAATTTTAATGCTACTGTTTGAAGCTTGGCTCCAAAGGTCCACTTAAGTGGTAAACAAGTATTGAATGTAAGAACTGATATTGCTGTGCGCAATATTAACGATGGTCTGACTAATATCCTGCGAATTATGAAATTCTTCGAGATGGATATTGGCCTGCAAGCTAACAATTTTTGTTTTGAAACTGATGTTAGACGGTTGAAACACGCTTAGCTGTCTTTGACAGATGCGGCAAAAGAAGCATGCATCACCATAAAATCAACCAGGAAAAAAATGAGGATGAATATTTGAACAGAGAAGGGCCGCTTCATGTTCATGGGATAGCTGGTCAATGGTATAACATTTTTAACAGCTAAATTTTTCATTTTTTAACGTTTATAACACTTCTCAAAACTTTAAATGCGTTTTTTTCGGAACACAATTTTTCCAAAGGACAGACAGCATATCTTCAACAATTTTCATTCTATCCACTCCAAATTTTGAACACATGTGTAAAATAACATTCCGAAGAGAAATAAGTATGGGATTTTCCATGCGTTAATCATAACATTATTTATTAACATAGGATAGTCGTTTTTTCCTGCCGAAAATTGAATTTTAACCTTAAATGCTTGCCAATTACCCAAAAATTAATATTTTCATCATCACTTACCAATTTCTCTAGCTATACTCAAGTAAATGAATAGAATAACATTTTTTTATTTCTACATTCGAATTTGTGTCACTTATACTGCGTGCCGCAGAGCCTCTCAGATTCAACATGCCTCGCGAAAATGGCTCCAGCGTCACCATTTTGTATAATTTATTTATATAATTTTTTAAATTCACTTCAACATATGACTAATAAAATCCTTGAATATTATTATCCTCTTACTTGCCCTTCGACCAAAAAAAATCGCGAAAAATCGCTTAATTTTAGACGCTTACAGTGGTGTTACCCCTTAAGTCTATTAACGGAGGCCAGCATGTCTATTATTTTTTTCTAGGTTATTTGGATCGCCAGAAAAATGCCCTTAAATTATCTCCAAGATGAATGTTCCTTCGCGATCACCAGAAATTGTTAAAAGAAAACCGATTTTTTAATGTTGTTTTTAATTATTCTACCGAAAAATTCTTTCTATAGAAGTTATGCGGCATGACACCATAATCTATAACAGAAATAAAAAATCGTATAAAAAAATCGCGTAAGCTTATTAGTTTAACAAATTAGAATAAGTACTTACATTTCGATGTCTTTGCGAAGCGCGAAATAGAGATAAAAATCTCGATATCTTTGTTAGAAGCGGAGATCAATCGATCGGTTTTATACGACTTAATGTTAATTTCTATTTGTATTTTTCTCACCATTCTAATGCTCACTGCATTATACATCTGGTGCTTACTGCATCATACATCGGATGCCACTGCATCATATATCTGATGCTCACTGCATCATACATCGATGCTCACTGCATCTTATATCTGATGCTCAATGCATCATATGTCGCTACAGCATACTTCTCTTTTGCTTTGTACATTGGATTGCCAAATCAGCACTTATATTTTCGTTACTTGTCACAGCAGATATTGCATCATTTTTTTTGTCCACCGTCTTTCATCCACTGGCGGTGTTGCATGAGATTGTACTTTAGTCTTCATAAACAGTTGTAATTCTCGACAACGTTAATAATTCTGTAAGAACCGTCTTCGTCGTACACGGTTTTCTTACTACTTACTGATTATAGCAAGTGCTCAAAATGTCCGCCGTTCACTTCCATGCAGCAACGCGCTCGGCGTAGGACACTTGCCGCACATCGCCCTAGCATTTCCGGAGTCACAGTGAGCATCGCCTCATCCAAACGCTGTTCTAGATGGGCCCGATCTCGCAACGGTACGCGATGCACATGGGATTTAATATGTCCCCATAAGAAAAAGTCGAGGGGGCTTAGGTCTGGCGATCGAGCTGGCCAATCGTGCATTCCCCCTCGACCTATATATCGAACCCCAAATATAGCGGACACCGACTGTCGCGCAATGCGACTCGTATGAGGCGGTGCTCCATCATGCTGAAATACAGTATTTCTTAGTGCCTCGCCATCTATACCCGCACGCGTGCAAAGTCGACGTAAATGGGTGGAAATAAAATCGGCGTATTGCGCGCTTCTCAGATGACCAGCAAACTCAAACGGCCCAATCTGGAAAGGAGATAATCGCCTAACGTTATTTTTGAAATGGTTTTTTTTCGATACATTAATTTTTCATTATCTTAAATGATTCGATAATATACTCATTCAAAAAGTTAAAAAAGCAGCGAAATTAAAAAATTTGTTAGATCATTTTCGGAACGCTGTAACTCCTAGACGAATGAACGTATTGAAACGAAAAAGAGCATTTTGAAACTTGAAATCTCTATTTTACAATCCTTGCATCCGATTTTTTTATTCAGCTTCCGTCTATGAGCAGACAAAAGAAAACTGTTCGAAACTTTGTCTTGATTTTAAACGAGTCCACGAACTATTGAAACATTTTTTGGTTGTTTTGAATACCCGAGGGAGAAAGGCTCATTACACATCTTCGATATGATATCTGGATGACCTATGTACGACCATTTCTTCCATGGATATTGACAATTCAATGAAAAATTACGATTTTGTTTTTAAGCAGGGATATTTAAGGAACTAATGACTCCACAGAAAATGGAAGAACGGTTTTCGAAACTTGAAGAAATTCTATAGACGAACCGATTATTGTTTTTTTTAAATGTTTTTTTTTTTATCTCCAACATTGGTTTGAAAAAAGTACAAAAGTTACTTTTTTTGCTCGCTTGGTAAATCACCTGTACTTTTGAAAATAATCACAAAAAGGATAACGTTTCCAGGTTTTTAAAACATGTTGTGTCCGCAATAGCCCTATAAATCTTCAAATTGCTCCCTCCAACCGATTTTCCGAACCGATTGATCGAAGTTTTACAAAACAATTTAAGGAACTGTTCCTAGGCATTTTTCCTAAGCATCGTGTAATCATCGACAAAATGAAAATACCAATTCTTTTCAACAACTTTGCACTAGTTACTTGTTAAACCGGAGAAAAAAATCGAAAAATAAACAAAACTTCTTTTCGAAAATTTGTCAAACATTTCAGGAAACAATACTGACTTATATTTTCTTTCCAAAAAAAATAAGTTTTGAAAAAAAAACTGTTTTTGTAACCCCAATGATCTTTGCAGAAAAAATCGAGAATTAATCGTATAAAAGTTCTCACATCGAGTAGTGAATACAAATTGGGGGTACCAACTTTTAATTAATGCAATTGAAGATAAGTGAAATTATGGTATGCAAACGCCGGATTGTGTCTAACATAAGTCAGCGTTCTTTACTAAAATGTTTGACGAATTAAAAAAAAATCAAACTTTTCTTTTTGACATTTTCCGAATTTTCTTTTTCTCACATTTAACAAGTAACCAGTGCAAAGTTAAGAAAAAAATCTAGAAAAATTGTTTCATTTTAATGATGATTACACGATGTTTTAGAATAATACACCTGTTCGTTTATTTATTTTGTAATACTTTGATCGATACGTCCGGAAAAACGGCTCGGTGGATCAACTTCAAAATTTACAGGGCTTCTGGGGGTACATTAAGCTGGAAAAACCTGGCAACAATAGTCTATCCATCAATATTTGTTAAGTAGTGGTAGATTTACTGAAAATCCATAACAATACATTTTTGGTATTTTTTTCAAATTAATGTTACGGTTGAAAAAAATTTCTTAAAAATCAATAAAAGGTTCTTGTCGAAGATTTATTCAAGTTTTAAAAACTGCTCTTTATCTCCCTGTGCGGCCATTGGTTGCTGAGATATCGATGATCAAAGACAAAATGATAATTTTTCATTCAAAACCGGATAGCCCAATAAATAATTGACATAGAGAAACCAACAAATAGCCAAATTGAAACTGTATATAAAACACTATGGAAAATTTTTGCTTCAACCTATTTGTTATGATTGCGCTATAACCGTAGCTCACAAAAAATGTTTGCCAAAAGTTCTCAAAATTAGAACCTTGAAGCTTCAAAATGCTTATTCTTCATCTCAATACGACCATTTTTCACACAGATGCAGCGCGTCCAAACATTTTTTTTTTAATTGAAGAAAGTTTCTGTTCCTTAAATTTTTTGGAGTAGTGTACTTCATATACCTTGCCAATACATAAAAAAAAAGCTTACCAGTCGATTCCCCATTATTCCTGCCCATACATTGAGGGGCGGAAAACGGTGTTGGTGACGCGCTTCGATAATAACGTGGGGATTTTGATTTTTTGGCATCCAGCAGTGAAAGTTTTTACTGTTCCACATACCGTCTCTTCCGAACGAACTTTCATCCGTGAAGATGATGCGTTCTAAAAATCGTTCGTCCTCCTCGTGTTGCCGAAGGAGCCAACGGCAAAACTCCATCCGCCTTGCGTAGTCCCCTTCTATTAGGCCTTGGACGCGACTATAATGAAACGGGTGCAGACCTTCCGCCTTCAAAGTGCGGTGCACCGTCGAAGCACTCACATTTAAAGCACGAGCAACGGCGCGCGTACTCGTTGTCCGATCTTGCTCTATAGCTTCTAAAATGTCTTCTTCGTTTCGTGGGGTCCGTGCAGTCCGCGGCCGGCCTGCATGACTGCGATCGGGCATGACAGTGCCGGTTTCGCGCATGCGGTTAAACGCTTGGGAAATAATACTTCCTTGTGGATGCCGTCTTCTCGGGAACCTTTCGGCATATAGGGCTGCCGCTGCACGTGCATTATAATTGCACTGTCCGTAACAGCCTATCATATCGGCATATTCTTGCGTCGCATACGCTGCCATAGCGCTGTTCACAATTTTGTTGTCTTTGTGACTTTTTTTTTCTTTAGGATATGAACAATTAATACCAAAAATAAACGAATTAATTCGCGCACTGCTCACTGGACTAGCCAATCAATTGGCTGGCAGCTTGCTTTCCACATGAGCAACGACTAAAAAAATTTCGGGTTGTTCACCTTTCAATTGTCTTTTATTTTCTGTTTTTTCGTGGTTGCTATCAGCATAGAATCTACCGTGTGATAAACTCTCAAAATAATAATTGAATGGTGGCCAACGTCAATAATCTTTTCAAACATAGTTTACGTGGGACAGTGAATGCATATATTAGTTAAGGAGGGCAACCACTTTGGATGCTTCAAAAAACCAATTTTTTTTATTTCATAAATAGTTAGCAAAATATCTTAAGAATTCAGGCTGAATATTTCAAAACTTCCTGACGCAGTCTGACCGGAAGTAAAATAAAATCGGAGACGGACTCGGTTCAGTTATATCCGGAATGTTCGAGTGATAACTCATGAACCACTCCGTGCCTCGATTTTATCTTTTTTTCCTCAACATCCCGCGTATCGCTATTCTCGCAGCACCATCAAACTTCCCGACGCAATGTGACCGGAAGTAAGTTAAAATCGAAGACGGACTCGGTCCAGATATATTCGGAATGTTCGAGTGATGACTCAAGAGCCACTCCGAGCCTTGATTTCATCTTTTTTCCCTCAACGATGCCCTATTAACATTCTCGCAGCACCGTCAGACTTCCCGACGCAATCTAACCAGAAATAAGATAAAATCGGAGACGGACTCGGTCCAGATAAATCGGGAATGTTCGAGTGATGAGTCAAGAGCCACTCCGAGCTTCGATTCCATCTTTATTTTTCCCTCAACGATGCCCTATTAACATTCTCGCAGCACCGTCAGAGACTTCCTGACGCAGTCTGACCGGAAGTAAGATAAAATCGGAGACGGAATCGGTTTAGTTATATCCGGAATGTTCGAGTGATGACTCAAGAGCCACTCCGAGCCCCGATTTCATCTTTTTTCCCTAAACGATGCCCTATTAACATTCTCGTAGCACCGTCAGAATTCCCGACGCAAAATAACGAAAAGTAAGATAAAATCGGAGATGGACTCGGTCCCGGTATATCCGGAATGTTCGGGTAACGACTCAAGAACCACTCCGTGCCTCGATTTTATCTTTTCTCCCTCAACATCGCGTGTACCCCCATTCTCGCAGCACCATCAGACTTCCTGACGCAGTCTAACCGGAAGTAAGATAAAATCGGACATGGACTCGGTCCAGATATATCCGGAATGTTCGAGTGATGACTCAAGAGCCACTCCGAACTTCGATTTCATCTTTTTTTTCCCTCAACGATGCCCTATTAACATTCTCGCAGCACCGTCAGAGACTTCCTGACGCAATCTGAACGGAAGTAAGATAAAATCGGAGACGGACTCGGTCCAGTTATATCCGGAATGATCGAGTGATGACTCAAGAACCACTCCGAGCCTCGATTTTATCATTTTTCCCTCAACGATGCCCTATTAACATTCTCGCAGCACCGTCAGACTTCCCGACGCAATCTACCCGGAAGTAAGATAAAATCGGAGACGGACTCGGTCCCGGTATATCCGGAATGTTCGGGTAACGACTCAAGAACCACACCGTGCCTCGATTTTATCTTTTTTCCCTCAACATCGCGCGTATCACCATTCTCGCAGCACCATCAGACTTCCGGACGCAGTCTATCCGGAAGTAAGATAAAATTGGACACGGACTCGGTCCAGACATATTTGGAATGTTCGAGTAATGACTCAAGAACCACTCCGTGCCTCGATTTTATCTTTTTTCGTCAACATCGCGCGTATCACCATTCTCGCAGCACCATTAGACTTCCTGACGCAGTCATACCGGAAGTAAGATAAAATCGGACACGGACTCGGTCCAGATATATTCGGAATGTTCGAGTGATGACTCAAGAGCCACTCCGAGCCTCGATTTAATCTTTTTTCCCTCAACGATGCCCTATTAACATTCTCGCAGCACCGTCAGGGACTTCCTGACGCAGTCTGACCGAAAGTAAGATAAAATCGGAGACGGACTCAGTCCAGTTATATCCGGAATGTTCGAGTGATGACTCAAGAACCACTCCGTGCCTCGATTTTATCTTTTTTCGTCAACATCGCGCGTATCACCATTCTCGCAGCACCATTAGACTTCCTGACGCTGTCTTACCGGAAGTAAGATGAAATCGGACACGGACTCGGTCCAGATAAATCCGGCATGTTCGAGTGATGACTCAAGAACCACTCCGAGCCTCGATTTTATCTTTTTTTTCCCTCAACGATGCCCTATTAACATTCTCGCAGCACCGTCAGGGACTTCCTGACGCAGTCTGACCGGAAGTAAGATAAAATCGGAGACGGACTCGGTCCAGTTATATCCGGAATGTTCGAGTGTTGACTCAAGAACCACTCGGTGCCTCGATTTTATCTTTTTTCGTCAACATCGCGCGTATCACCATTCTCGCAGCACCATTAGACTTCCTGACGCAGTCTTACCGGAAGTAAGATAAAATCGGACACGGACTCGATCCAGATATATTCGGAATGTTCGAGTGATGACTCAAGAACCACTCCGAGCCTCGATTTTATCTTTTTTCCCTCAACGATGCCCTATTAACATTCTCGCAGCACCGTCAGACTTCCCGACGCAATCTACCCGGAAGTAAGATAAAATCGGAGACGGACTCGGTCCCGGTATATCCGGAATGTTCGGGTAACGACTCAAGAACCACTCCGTGCCTCGATTTTATCTTTTTTCCCGCAACATCGCGCGTATCACCATTCTCGCAGCACCATCAGACTTCCTGACGCAGTCTATCCGGAAGTAAGATAAAATTGGACATGGACTCGGTCCAGATATATTTGGAATGTTCGAGTAATGACTCAAGAACCACTCCGTGCCTCGATTTTATCTTTTTTCGTCAACATTGCGCGTATCACCATTCTCGCAGCACCATTAGACTTCCTGACGCAGTCTTACCGGAAGTAAGATAAAATCGGACACGGACTCGGTCCAGATATATTCGGAATGTTCGAGTGATGACTCAAGAGCCACTCCGAGCCTCGATTTAATCTTTTTTCCCTCAACGATGCCCTATTAACATTCTCGCAGCACCGTCAGACTTCCCGACGCAATCTAACCAGAAGTAAGATAAAATCGGAGACCGACTCGGTCCAGATAAATCCGGAATGTTCGAGTGATGACTCAAGAACCACTCCGAGCCTCGATTTTATCTTTTTTTTCCCTCAACGATGCCCTATTAACATTCTCGCAACACCGTCAGGGACTTCCTGACGCAGTCTGACCGGAAGTAAGATAAAATCGGAGACGGACTCAGTCCAGTTATATCCGGAATGTTCGAGTGATGACTCAAGAACCACTCCGTGCCTCGATTTTATCTTTTTTCGTCAACATCGCGCGTATCACCATTCTCGCAGCACCATTAGACTTCCTGACGCAGTCTTACCGGAAGAAAGATAAAATCGGACACGGACTCGATCCAGATATATTCGGAATGTTCGAGTGATGACTCAAGAACCACTCCGAGCCTCGATTTTATCTTTTTTCCCTCAACGATGCCCTATTAACATTCTCGCAGCACCGTCAGACTTCCCGACGCAATCTACCCGGAAGTAAGATAAAATCGGAGACGGACTCGGTCCCGGTATATCCGGAATGTTCGGGTAACGACTCAAGAACCACTCCGTGCCTCGATTTTATCTTTTTTCCCTCAACATCGCGCGTATCACCATTCTCGCAGCACCATCAGACTTCCTGACCCAGTCTATCCGGAAGTAAGATAAAATTGGACATGGACTCGGTCCAGATATATTTGGAATGTTCGAGTAATGACTCAAGAACCACTCCGTGCCTCGATTTTATCTTTTTTCGTCAACATTGCGCGTATCACCATTCTCGCAGCACCATTAGACTTCCTGACGCAGTCTTACCGGAAGTAAGATAAAATCGGACACGGACTCGGTCCAGATATATTGGGAATGTTCGAGTGATGACTCAAGAGCCACTCCGAGCCTCGATTTAATCTTTTTTCCCTCAACGATGCCCTATTAACATCCTCGCAGCACCGTCAGACTTCCCGACGCAATCTAACCAGAAGTAAGATAAAATCGGAGACCGACTCGGTCCAGATAAATCCGGAATGTTCGAGTGATGACTCAAGAACCACTCCGAGCCTCGATTTTATCTTTTTTTTCCCTCAACGATGCCCTATTAACATTCTCGCAGCACCGTCAGGGACTTCCTGACGCAGTCTGACCGGAAGTAAGATAAAATCGGAGACGGACTCAGTCCCGTTATATCCGGAATGTTCGAGTGATGACTCAAGAACCACTCCGTGCCTCGATTTTATCTTTTTTCGTCAACATCGCGCGTATCACCATTCTCGCAGCACCATTAGACTTCCTGACGCTGTCTTACCGGAAGTAAGATAAAATCGGACACGGACTCGGTCCAGATATATCCGGAATGTTCGAGT
Source organism: Ophion ventricosus (assembly GCA_963932345.1). NCBI lineage: Eukaryota > Metazoa > Arthropoda > Insecta > Hymenoptera > Ichneumonidae > Ophion > Ophion ventricosus. Next base: position 492,427 of record OZ010726.1, on the reverse strand, counting down.
GATGACTCAAGAGCCACTCCGAACTTCGATTTCATCTTTTTTTTCCCTCAACGATGCCCTATTAACATTCTCGCAGCACCGTCAGAGACTTCCTGACGCAATCTGAACGGAAGTAAGATAAAATCGGAGACGGACTCGGTCCAGTTATATCCGGAATGATCGAGTGATGACTCAAGAACCACTCCGAGCCTCGATTTTATCATTTTTCCCTCAACGATGCCCTATTAACATTCTCGCAGCACCGTCAGACTTCCCGACGCAATCTACCCGGAAGTAAGATAAAATCGGAGACGGACTCGGTCCCGGTATATCCGGAATGTTCGGGTAACGACTCAAGAACCACACCGTGCCTCGATTTTATCTTTTTTCCCTCAACATCGCGCGTATCACCATTCTCGCAGCACCATCAGACTTCCTGACGCAGTCTATCCGGAAGTAAGATAAAATTGGACACGGACTCGGTCCAGACATATTTGGAATGTTCGAGTAATGACTCAAGAACCACTCCGTGCCTCGATTTTATCTTTTTTCGTCAACATCGCGCGTATCACCATTCTCGCAGCACCATTAGACTTCCTGACGCAGTCATACCGGAAGTAAGATAAAATCGGACACGGACTCGGTCCAGATATATTCGGAATGTTCGAGTGATGACTCAAGAGCCACTCCGAGCCTCGATTTAATCTTTTTTCCCTCAACGATGCCCTATTAACATTCTCGCAGCACCGTCAGACTTCCCGACGCAATCTACCCGGAAGTAAGATAAAATCGGAGACGGACTCGGTCCCGGTATATCCGGAATGTTCGGGTAACGACTCAAGAACCACTCCGTGCCTCGATTTTATCTTTTTTCCCTCAACATCGCGCGTATCACCATTCTCGCAGCACCATCAGACTTCCTGACGCAGTCTATCCGGAAGTAAGATAAAATCGGACACGGACTCGGTCCAGATATATTTGGAATGTTCGAGTAATGACTCAAGAAGCACTCCGTGCATTGATTCTATCTTTTTTCCCTCAACGATGCCGTATTATTTGAAAAAAATATTTGATTTGAAAAATATTTATAAAATATTTTAAATATAATATTTATTGAATGTTTAAAAAATATTATAATAAAAAATAATACGATTTGAGAAGATATTCTGCTCGTCCACTTCTATTACGAAGACTTGTAATGGATGCACTGAGTCGTCATAATATCTAAAATATTTTTAAGTGCAGTGTGCTTTCTTCGAGTGACCGAAAAATTAAAGACCGCAAGATGTATTTTTGAACAAATAATTGTTTTATTAGTTCAAAGTAGCATACATGGAGAATGCAGTGTGTTCTTTTTTCCAAATGTTTTCGTCGACTCAACATTTTGGATGCCTGCCTTCACGCTGCAGTTGCGACGTCTCAGCGCTGTCTGAGCAGTAATATTACCGCTCTGTGAAGTCACCGCTGAACCAAACACATCCAGGCATTAATTGAAATCACTGTACGTTCGAAAAGGGTTACAACTCATGCCGAAACATCGAGCCAGGAGTTGATTTTATTTTCGTCCCGCAGAGAACAATTCCGTGATTAAATTGGTGTCTTCGAGCACCGGTTAAACGCTCCGTTCGCTCTGACCGGAAATAAGATGAAATCGAAAACAAATTTGGGCGAATGATCTTAGCAATGTCCGGTAAAATATGTTGAAACCGTTCAAAGCATCGATTTCATCTTTATTCTCTTGGTGTCAGCGGATAATTACTGAGGCTCCATTTTAGTAACGCATCTCACGCGTCTCGGGGCTTGTTACGTCAAAATAAAATTCATCTTATTTTGAGGCAATAAGCCCTACATAATAAATAAGTAATTAATCTTCATTTTTATATTTATTTCCAATCTTAATTCTAATCTCAATAACTGAAATTAGAATAAAAATTGACAATTTACCTAGTCAGAGTCGACGAGAGAGAATAGACGGGAAAACAAAAAATTGCGCAAAAATAATAAAGGATGAGAGAGGAGATAGATATTGATTCATGAGAGATAGACTCGATAACAGACGCTAATTAAATCAAAGCGAATGAAATTCCGACACATAGGAATTGAAGACATCCGGAAAAACAAAGCACGCTCAGCCGCTCGATTTCGTGCCGCTCAACTCGCTCTCTGAACTTGCGTACCTACGATGACAGAAAAAAATAGCAGACGATACACGAAACGTCAAATTCACCGGGCAAGCGAGACAGACGCCTATCTACTTTGCTCGTAGTCTGCTACGTTTCTCGCACTCAGACTCAGCGCTCGAGTGGCGTCGTCGTTAAGGGCAGACTACAACAATCCTTCGAACGCCAAAATTCTAATCGCTCCCATTTGAAAACTATTGGAAGGAAAAAAAAAAGCCTTGACAGTTAGACTCGGGGGACCCGTCTGAACCCGCCAGTTCCGGGTGTACAGGTTATTATGAATCACCCTGTATATATACATATATAATATAATTTTATAAATAATATAATTATATTGTTTATTTTAACAATTTATTATATAAAAAAAAATTATTATTAATAAATTAATAATTAAATAAAATAAACTAATAAATTTATTAATATTAATATTAATATTAATAATAATTTTCATTAAAAATATTTCACTATATTAATTAGTGAAAATAAATCAACCAAACTGACATTTAATTATCTGTATAATAACTTATAATTAATAATAATAAATTTATTAATATTTGCAATCATTAATTTAAGCCCTAAAATATTTTATAGATTAAAATGTTGATATATTTATTTATAATAATTTTAGCTTCAATGATTATATATAATCAATGATTCTCTTTTTTTTCTGCATCTATATAGAATGCTTCACATATATACAATGTCACTACCTTAAATAAGTATTAATGATCGTTTGCCAGACATCTATATATAGTTAAATTTTTAATATATAATAAATTCGTTAAATATTTAATATTAAATTATTATATAAAATATTAGAAAATTTAATTAATGAATAAATTATTTATTAATAATATTAGAATTAGTGAAAATTTAGTCTGAGTAAATAACTATATATACATATTAAAAATAATTTATTAATATAAATATATGAATGTATAAACTAATATACATATATTTATTATTAAAAATTTTATTTTTAATAATTATTTTTATTAATGTCACTATTAATGATAAATAATAATTGTTATTTAATTATTATTATATATAATTAAATTAATATATATATATATACATATATAATATAATTTTATAAATAATATAATTATATTTTTTATTTTAACAATTTATTATATAAAAAAAATTTATTATTAATAAATTAATAATAAAATAAAATAAACTAATAAATTTATTAATATTAATAATATTAATATTATTAAATAATTTGTAAAATCTTATTAATTTACATTAAATTAAGGCAGTAGTCTGCTTTAGGAGCCGAAAAAAAAGCGTTTTTTCAACAATTTTTTTGAAAGGGAAGGAAATGATTGCGGTAAACGAAATTTTGAGACGATAGTATATTATATTCAAGCTTTAAAAAACAATTTTTATTATTACAAATTATTGAAATTTGCCAAAGTTGTAACGATTTTTCTGGGGCGCCTGGAGTGTGCACTCGTAAATCGGTGCCGGTGATGGAGGTCGTGCGATGCATCTGAAACAGTGGAACCACATTTTTTTTTAGTTTTTATAAGTTCCTTTTCTATATGAACTAAAAAAATACCGAAGAAATGACGAAATTCCAAATTTTTTCGAAGTTTGAAAAAAAAATTCACTTTTTTGAAGAAAAAAAATTCACTTTAAGTTGCAAAACAAGTAATTTAAATAGTACTTTTGTCCAACTTTTTTAGTTCAAATAGAAGATAATTCAATACTGAAGCTAGATCACTTTGGTTTTTTTCGATCGGACATATATTGTTTTTACCATCGCCGGCACCGTTTTCCAAAACTTGTGAAAATGAAAACTCGAGAAAACGGGCTGTAAAGTTTTCGGTCCAAAAAAATGTAAGTTTTTGGATACTTACACTAATTAGATGTTAATCGGCTATCCCCGGGCCATACAATAATCCTTCCTCTTCTTCAAAAAACTCGTTTTGGCGGAGGCTTTCCGATCTTCGAGCTGTACGAGCCTCCTTGCTGGAAAGTGATGCGCGCCGGTTCTCCCGCGTTATGCGCTCAGCATCGACGGTGTCAGCAAAATTTTTGCATTGCTGCCCGATGACAATATCGAGGAGCTGCATGGTAGAAAGCACAGCTGAATAACCTTCGTTGAAAATGCCTGTAGCCATATTTGCTGCTATTTCGACGATTTTATAGCCGGAATTTAGGTGTTTCGGATTTAGGCGCCACACAATCGAATTGAACGATTCGTTCGAATTTTGAGTGTGGCCGCCTAAGCACCGCGTCAATAAATCGTCATTTGAAAGATCTTCGTAAATTGGACGAATGTGCTTCTCTACATTGTCATTAATTAATCTTGCCGGGTGTTCGAAAGATGCCAGATTATTCGCCGCTTTAGCCTTGCGCCATTCGCACCAACTCTCCGGGCCTTCTGGACAATTTTTATGCCGAGGATTTTTATCGGTGGAACAATAATGGTCTAATGTTGCCATAATAGCTCTCTTCATACCTTCAACTGAGTTCACGTTTCGACGAATTGCCAGACCGTAGTAAATCGTCAATTTCTTGATGAGACTCTCCGTTAGCCCGTTCTTTCCTCCAAGTTTCTCGGTTTTTCTTTTATTCCGTAAACGAGTACCCATACGCTTTTGCACGTGTCCAACACACTCATTTTTCGTCACTGTGCACTCGTCCCCGTAAGGATTGCTATTTAAGATTCCAGTAAAAGTTTTGGAGTCGCCATCGCCGATATAATTACTGTACATAACTCCGAATTTCTCGACGGATCTCGAAAACATCTCTGTTATGGAATCTACCTCCATCTTCCCAGACGAACCTGTATGATTTGAGGAGCATGAGTCTTTATGATCCTCATACCACTCCTCAAATGCATCTTCATCCAAACTATTTTTATGTATGGTACACGAATGACAATAACCACTTTTTACAATGAGATCGATTACTTTGCCACTGTAGTATCCGATGAGCGTTGTTACACCGTACAAAGAAGTATAACCGCGCTTTTTCCACGATCCATCGCCCGAAACCTTCAAATGATTCGCAGGTCTTCCATGTTCAACGTTTTTTTCTTTCTCTTCCGTGACGGCTTTTTCGCAGGTACTCTCGAACAGTGTCTTCGACGCTGCGTACAAATGCTCAACGATTTGTTGATAAGTAGATTTTGTAAAACCTGCAGAAATATCCATAAGGCCGCAGAATACGTTTATCCCTTCTCGTCCGATACCAAGAAGCCTCATAACAAAAACAATCCGTCTGTTGATTTCGTAGCCGGTATTTATAAATGGTCCTGACTGGATTTCGCGTCGACCACACATACACTGAACAACAATTTTAAATCCTAGGCCTCGATGACCGCTTTCTGCAAACGTTAATTTTTGTTTGCATGATCTGCAAATTGCGATTTCCGAAAGAGCGAGAAACACCGATATGCATTCAATAATGCGGTAGCAGTGCGATGAATGAATAATGATATCATCGCTGCTTGCTGCCTTCAACTTTTGCTCACTGCGACTCGTGTGTAAGTCTCCGTCGTCCGATGATACACTGGTAAAACGATTGCCGTGAAATTTTCGCTTTCGCGGTTCCGCAGCACGCTGTCTTTTACATCGATCACCTTTCGGGTAGCTTGACATTTCGATGTGCGCTCGGTAAAATCAAAAATGAAACTGAAAGCTGACGCTACAAATAGCAGTGTAGAAGCCGATTCCGAGAGCTATAGTTTACCGTTATATTGTATACCGTTATCCCAACAACTACTCAACACAGACCTTCTAGAACCTCCAAATAATATTTCAAAGGACCGTTCAATCCTTTCAGGTATATACGAGTATAGTCAAACAATAGAATACACGAAGGGGCGGAGCGCGCGCGCTCGGGTCTGCCCGAGCATTCGCACCTGCTCGACGCTCGGCCACTAAAACTGATCTAGCGTCGAAAATATGTCGAATTGGCCTCTAAAATTTTGAACACATATTCTTGGATAGTTTTGGAATAGATTTAAGACAAAAACGAAAAATCGATTTTTTGAAGCCTGTAAAGCAGACTACTGCCTTAATACAATTTTGTTAACTTATTTAAATTTTAAACAAATTTATTATTTTATTTAAATTTTAAATAAATTTATCAATTTTTAAAATTATTCAAATTACCCCTTATTTTAAATTAATACAAATTACACCTTATTTTAAATTAACACGAATTTTTTTTTAATTTTTAATTTTTTTTAAGATTAAAATTAATACAAATTAATAATTTTATTAAAAATTAATACAAATTTATAGTTTCATTATAAATTAATACAAATTTATAATTTCATTAAAAATTGATACAAATTTATAGTTTCATTAAAAATTAATACAAATTTATAGTTTCATTATAAATTAATACAAATTTATAGTTTCATTATAAATTAATACAAATTTATAATTTTATTAAAAATTAATACAAATTTATAATTTTATTAAAAATTAATACAAATTTATAATTTTATTAAAAATTAATACAAATTTATAATTTTATTAAAAATTAATACAAATTTATAATTTTATTAAAAATTAATACAAATTTATAATTTTATTAAAAATTAATACAAATTTATAATTTTATTAAAAATTAATACAAATTTATAATTTTATTAAAAATTAATACAAATTTATAATTTTATTAAAAATTAATACAAATTTATAATTTTATTAAAAATTAATACAAATTTATAATTTTATTAAAAATTAATACAAATTTATAATTTTATTAAAAATTAATACAAATTTATAATTTTATTAAAAATTAATACAAATTTATAATTTTATTAAAAATTAATATAAATTTATAATTTTATTAAAAATTAATACAAATTTATAGTTTCATTATAAATTAATACAAATTTATAATTTTATTAAAAATTAATACAAATTTATAATTTTATTAAAAATTAATACAAATTTATAATTTTATTAAAAATTAATACAAATTTATAATTTTATTGAAAATTAATACAAATTTATAATTTTATTAAAAATTAATACAAATTTATAATTTTATTAAAAATTAATACAAATTTATAATTTTATTAAAAATTAATACAAATTTATAATTTTATTAAAAATTAATACAAATTTATAATTTTATTAAAAATTAATATAAATTTATAATTTTATTAAAAATTAATACAAATTTATAATTTTATTAAAAATTAATACAAATTTATAATTTTATTAAAAATTAATACAAATTTATAATTTTATTAAAAATTAATACAAATTTATAATTTTGTTAGAAATTAATGCAAATTTATAATTTTATTAAAAATTAATACAAATTTATAATTTTATTAAAAATTAATACAAATTTATAATTTTATTAAAAATTAATACAAATTTACAATTTTATTAAAATTTAATACAAATTTATAATTTTATTAAGAATTAATACAAATTAATAATTTTATTAAAATTTAATACAAACTTATAATTTTATTAAAATTTAATACAAACTTATAATTTTATTAAAATTTAATACAAATTTATAATTTTATTAAAATTTAATACAAATTTATAATTTTATTAAAATTTAATACAAATTTATAATTTTATTAAAAATTAATACAAATTTATAATTTTATTAAAAATTAATACAAATTTATAATTTTATTGAAAATTAATACAAATTTATAATTTTATTAAAATTTAATACGAATTTATAATTTTATTAAAATTTAATACAAATTTATAATTTTATTAAAAATTAATACAAATTTATAATTTTATTAAAATTTAATACAAATTTATAATTTTATTAAAAATTAATACAAATTTATAATTTTATTAAAAATTAATACAAATTTATAATTTTATTAAAAATTAATACAAATTTATAATTTTATTAAAAATTAATACAAACTTATAATTTTATTAAAATTTAATACAAATTAGGGACTTCCGTTTCCGGTGTGAAAGAGAAAAGGCGAGTGTGTGACAGCAGTGCAAGAAAAGTGAGAAAAAGGGTGGTCGGAGGAGCAAGGAAAAAGGGAAAGGGCCAGGAAGGGCGAAGGGGCAGGGAGGGAGGAGAGCAGGAAAGTTAAGAAGACGGGAAGCAGGGGAAATTAACGTAGGAAAGGAGAAAAACGAGTGCGGGAAAGAGGTTAGGGAAAAGTGCGGGCAAGCTCGGCAAGATAGAAGCGACGGGCGGGAGCGGGACAGAGGCAAGTGGTGGAGAGGGGACAGTAACGACATCGGACGGTGAGAAAAGGAAACAGGAGAGAGGAAGAACGACAAAGCAGGAAGGTAAAACAGAGCGAAGGGAAAGGAACGCGCGAGATAAGGAGGAGGAAAAAAAAAAAAAAAAAAAAAAAATGTGCGACGAGGGGAAGGGAAAGGAAGAGCTAGGGGAAAAGGAGAGCGGGCGGGAGGGGGTGGACGGGAAAGAAGAAGAGGGGCAGGGAAGAAGAAAGGGAAGAAAGACGAACGCGGAAAGATTGATGAGAGAGAGGAGCACGAGCTTAGGAGAACTGAATGAGATGTGGAAAAGGAAAAGAGAGCAAATGGAAGAGAAGGAACAGGAGGGAAAGGAAGCATTTCAGAAGAGTCGGAAGGTGCAGAGGTCACCGGAAGGAAGGAGACAGGAAGGGGGGAGCTTAAAAGAAATGATAGAAGCGATGAGGGACGAGGCCAGGAGGGATATGGCAGAAGTCAAAGAGCAAGGCAGGAAAGTGAAGGAGGAACTAGGGAGGATAGGGGAAGAAATGAGGCAGGCAGAGGAAAGATGGAGGGGGGAAAGAGAGACAATAGGGAAGAGAATGAACGAAATAGAAGGAAGGATGGAGAAGATAGAAAAGCAGGAGCAGGAAATGGAGAAAATGAGGGAGAGAATAAGGGAGTTGGAGAGGGGAAAGGGAAATAGCGTAGGGGGAAGGGGGAAGGAAAAAGAGGTGGAGGAAGCAGGAGAGGAGGGTCAGATAGGGAGAAGGCTAAAAGAGATGGAAACAAAAATAGAAATGAAAGAGAGAGAAGAAAGGCGAAGAAACTTCATAGTGAGGGGAATTATAAAAGAGGGAACGGTAAGAGAGACGGTGGAAAAGATGTTGGAAGATATAGGAGTCCAGGGTAGGGCGGAAGAAATGAGGGAGATAAGGAAAGGGGCGAAGCACAGAAAAGAGACAATGATAGAAGTGAGAATGGAAAACTTAGAGGGAAAGAAAGAGGTAATGAGAAAGAAAAGGGAACTGAGAGGGAGAAAAGAGAGGATAGAGGATGATTTGACATGGAAGGAGAGAAGGATGCAGTGGAGGCTGAGAAAAATAGGGGAAGAGGAAGAAAGAAGGGGGAAAAGAGTAAGAGTAGGATATGGGAAGGTCATAGTGGAGGGGATAACATGGTTTTGGGATGAGCAGAAAGAGAGACTGAGAAATTGGAGGGGGGAAGAAAGAGTGGGGGAGAGAGGAGAGAAGGAGAGGCGGGAGACAAGGAACGAGGGAGAGAGGGAGCAGGGGGGAGGGGAAGAGAGAGAAAGGGGACCAGGGGCAAAAAACCAATAGGGAGGGAGGAAGAGAGGAAGGAGAGGAAGGAGAATAGGGGAAAGAAAGGGGGGAGATGGAGGGTAGCGTTTTGGAACGTAGCGGGGCTAACGAACAAGGACAAGGAATTTTGGAAAGGACTGGACGAATGGGAAGTAGTAGTGATGATGGAGACGTGGATAGATGAGAAAGGATGGAACAGAATTAAGAGCAGACTACCAAGGGGATATGTATGGATGGTGCAATGGGCGGAGAAAAGGAACAGAAAGGGGAGAGCCAGGGGAGGAATGATGATAGGGATACGGGAGGAAATGAAGGCGGAGAAGCAGAGAGAGAGGAGGGAGGAGGAAGGACTAATGATAGTGAAAGTAGTAACGGGGAAGGTGACATGGGTAATAGTAGCGGTGTATGTGAACGGGGATATGGAAAGGAAGGTAGAAAGACTGAAAGGGTGGATGGAGAGGCAGAACGAGGGGGAGAGGGTGTTAATAGGAGGGGACTTTAACGCAAGGACGGGAAAGGAGGGAGGCGGAGGAAAGGGGGAAGGAGAGGAGGAAGAGGGAGGGAGGAATTCGAAGGACGGGAAGATAAACGCGGACGGGAGAAAGCTAATAAAAATGATAGAGGAGACAGGATGGGAGATCTTGAATGGAAACATAGAGGGGGACGAAGAGGGAGAATTTACATATACAGGGGGCAGAGGGGAGACGGTAATAGATTATGTCATGGGGGATAGGGAGACAAGGGAAGAGGTGGAGAATCTGAAAGTGGGGGACCGGGTGGAGTCGGACCACCACCCGTTGATAGTCACGATTAAACAAGGAAGAGAAGGGAGGAGGAGACAGAATAAGGGGGAAAGAAAGGTAGGAAGTGGTAGATGGTCGGAAAGGATGAAGAAGGAGTACGGGAAGAGAATGGAGGAGGTAAGAGCTGAGGGAGGAGGGATTCAAGAGCTAGTGAAAGAAGTATCGGAAAAAATGAAAAACATAATGAAGGAGAGTGAGGAAGATGGGGGAAGGGAAAGGATGGTAACCAGAGAAGGATGGTGGGACGAGGAAACCAGGAAAAAGAAGAGTGAGATAAGAGCGGCGCTGAGAAGGTGGAGAAAGGGAGGAAGTACGAAGGAAGAGTATAGGGAGAAGAGGAGGGAATATAGGGAGCTGTGCGAGAGGAAGAAAGAGGAGGAGAGAGAAAGGATGATAAGAGAGGTAGCGGAAGCGAAAACAGAGGACAGGGTGTGGGAAATAGTAAACAGGGGAAGAAAGAACCGGAAAAAGGTGAATGAAACGATAAAAGGGGAGGAATGGAAGAAACATTTCATGGAACTGCTGGGAGGACAGGAGGGAGGCAAAGGAAAGGGACCGGACAACAGGAGAAGAGGGGACGAAGAGGAAGGAATCAGTAAGGAGGAGATAAGGAAAGCGGTAAGAAAGATCAAGGAGGGGAAGGCGATGGGGGGGGACGGAATCCCAAACGAAGCATGGAAATGGGGAGGAGAGAAGGCGGTGGACTGGGCGTGGGAGATCTGCAGGAGGGTGTGGAGAGGGGAGGGGTGGCCTGAGGGCTGGAAAGAAGGGATAATAATTCCAATAGTGAAAAAAGGAGAGGGAACGAGGGTGGAGGACTATAGGGGGGTCACGCTAATGCCGTCGCTGTACAAAGTATACGCTACGGTGTTGGCGAAGAGACTGGAGGAGGAGGTAGAGGACAGAGGGATGGTACCTCAAAACCAAACGGGCTTTAGAAAGGGTATGGGGACGATAGATAACATCTACGTCCTCAACTATCTAATAGGAAAACAAACGGTGAAGAAGAAAGGAAAGATAGTGGCGCTTTTTGTAGACCTGAAAGCAGCGTTTGATTCGGTGGACAGGGAAGTGATGTGGGAGGCTTTAGAGAAGAGAGGGGTAAGGAAGGGACTGAGGGAAAGGATTAAAGAGGTATACGAGGAGACGAAGAGCAGAGTGAAGATGGGAGGGGAGCAAGGCGAATGTTTCTGGACGGTGAAAGGGGTGAGGCAGGGGTGTCCGCTGAGCCCGCTGCTCTTCAACCTGATGACGGCGGATCTGGAGGAGGAATTAAGAAAGGGAGAATGGGGGGAATTAGAATAGGGAGGAGTAAATTATACTCGCTGGCTTACGCAGATGACGTAGTGGTGATGGCGGAGAGAGAAGAAGAAATGGAAAATATAATAAGGAGATTGGAAAGGTATTTTGTGGGAAAGAAGTTGGAAGTGAACGTGGGGAAAACGAAAGTAATGAGGTTCAGGAAAGGAGGAGGAAGAGACAAGAGATGGGAATGGAAATGGAAAGGGGTAAGGATGGAGGAATCCTTAGATGGAGGAATAAATTGTTAAAATAAACAATATAATTATATTATTTATAAAATTATATTATATATGTATATATATATATATTAATTTAATTAAATATAATAATAATTAGATAATAATTATTATTTATCATTAATAGTGACATTAATAAAAATAATTATTAAAAATAAAATTTTTAATAATAAATATATTTATATTAGTTTATAAATTCATATATTTATATTAATAAATTATTTTTAATATATATATATAGTTATTTACTCAGACTAAATTTTCACTAATTCTAATATTATTAATAAATAATTTATTCATTAATTAAATTTTCTATTATTTTATATAATAATTTAATATTAAATATTTAACGAATTTATTATATATTAAAAATTTAACTATATATAGATGTCTGGCAAACGATCATTAATACTTATTTAAGGTAGTGACATTGTATATATGTGAAGCATTCTATATAGATGCAGAAAAAAAGAGAATCATTGATTATATATAATCATTGAAGTTAGAATTATTATAAATAAATATATTAACATTTTAATCTATAAAATATTTTAGGGCTTTAATTAATGATTACAAATATTAATAAATTTATTATTATTAATTATAAGTTATTATACAAATAATTAAATGTCAGTTTGGTTGATTTATTTTCACTAATTAATATAATAAGATATTTTTAATGAAAATTATTTTTAATATTAATATAAATATTATTAATATCGATATTAATATTATTAATATTAATAAATTTATTAGTTTATTATATTTAATTATTAATTTATTAATAATAAATTTTTTTTATATAATAAATTGTTAAAATAAACAATATAATTATATTATTTATAAAATTATATTATATATGTATATATATATATATTAATTTAATTAAATATAATAATAATTAGATAATAATTATTATTTATCATTAATAGTGACATTAATAAAAATAATTATTAAAAATAAAATTTTTAATAATAAATATATTTATATTAGTTTATAAATTCATATATTTATATTAATAAATTATTTTTAATATATATATATAGTTATTTACTCAGACTAAATTTTCACTAATTCTAATATTATTAATAAATAATTTATTCATTAATTAAATTTTCTATTATTTTATATAATAATTTAATATTAAATATTTAACGAATTTATTATATATTAAAAATTTAACTATATATAGATGTCTGGCAAACGATCATTAATACTTATTTAAGGTAGTGACATTGTATATATGTGAAGCATTCTATATAGATGCAGAAAAAAAGAGAATCATTGATTATATATAATCATTGAAGTTAGAATTATTATAAATAAATATATTAACATTTTAATCTATAAAATATTTTAGGGCTTTAATTAATGATTACAAATATTAATAAATTTATTATTATTAATTATAAGTTATTATACAAATAATTAAATGTCAGTTTGGTTGATTTATTTTCACTAATTAATATAATAAGATATTTTTAATGAAAATTATTTTTAATATTAATATAAATATTATTAATATCGATATTAATATTATTAATATTAATAAATTTATTAGTTTATTATATTTAATTATTAATTTATTAATAATAAATTTTTTTTATATAATAAATTGTTAAAATAAACAATATAATTATATTATTTATAAAATTATATTATATATGTATATATATATATATTAATTTAATTAAATATAATAATAATTAGATAATAATTATTATTTATCATTAATAGTGACATTAATAAAAATAATTATTAAAAATAAAATTTTTAATAATAAATATATTTATATTAGTTTATAAATTCATATATTTATATTAATAAATTATTTTTAATATATATATATAGTTATTTACTCAGACTAAATTTTCACTAATTCTAATATTATTAATAAATAATTTATTCATTAATTAAATTTTCTATTATTTTATATAATAATTTAATATTAAATATTTAACGAATTTATTATATATTAAAAATTTAACTATATATAGATGTCTGGCAAACGATCATTAATACTTATTTAAGGTAGTGACATTGTATATATGTGAAGCATTCTATATAGATGCAGAAAAAAAGAGAATCATTGATTATATATAATCATTGAAGTTAGAATTATTATAAATAAATATATTAACATTTTAATCTATAAAATATTTTAGGGCTTTAATTAATGATTACAAATATTAATAAATTTATTATTATTAATTATAAGTTATTATACAAATAATTAAATGTCAGTTTGGTTGATTTATTTTCACTAATTAATATAGTAAGATATTTTTAATGAAAATTATTTTTAATATTAATATAAGCTTATTAATTTATAAAAATTTTATTACTTTAAATATTTATATTAAATTTTAATTTAATGTAAAAAAAAAAAAAAAAAAATTTAATTAATATTAAATAATTATTTAATATAAATAATAATTTTATTTAAAAAATTTTGATAATATAAAAAAAAATTTTACAGGGAAGTTTTAATTTTTTTAAGATTTTTAAAGAGAAATTTAATTGAGAGAGTTAAATTTGGGGGAGTCGGTAATTTTACATAGAAGTTTTAATTTTTTTAATATTTTTAAAGAGAAATTTAATTGATAGAGTTAAATTTGGGGAGTTGGTAATTTTTTACATAGAAGTTTTAATTTTTTTAAGATTTTTAAAGATAAATTTAATTGAGAGGATAGAGTTGGGGGGGGCTGGTGAATTTTTTTTTAATTTTTGAGAATTTAAAAATTTTGTGGGTCAGTGAAATTTTTTTTAATTTTTGAGAATTTAAAAATTTTGTGGGTTGGTGAATTTTTTAAATTTTTGAGAATTTGAAAATTTTGTGGACCAGTAAAAATTTTTTTTTTAATTTTTGAGAATTTGAAAATTTTGTGGGCCAGTAAAAATTTTTTTTTAAATTTTGAGAATTTGAAAATTTTGTGGGCCAGTAAAAATTTTTTTTTAATTTTTGAGAATTTGAAAATTTTGTGGGCCGGTAAAATTTTTTTAATTTCTGAGAATTTAAAAATTTTGTGGGTTGGTGAATTTTTTTAATTTTTGAGAATTTAAAATTTTTGGAGGTTGGGGAATTTTGAACGATTTTAATTTTTGTGAATTTTAAAATTGATAGGGCTAGGAATTTTTTTTTTATTATTAAAAAATCTAATAATTTTAAAAGTTAATGGAATTTTTTTATTAATTTAAAAATTTTAATTAATATTAATTATTGAATTTTTAAGAGAAATTTTAAAATATTTTATTTAATAATAATTTTAAATAATTAGTTTGGCAAAAATAGATTTTAAATAAAATTTAAAAATATATTTGAATTATAATTGAAATATGATTTAATAATATAAATTAAAATAATATAATAGTTACTAAATTTTATAAATTGAATTAGAAAAAATATTTTTTATTTGATATTCATTATAAATATAAAAAAGTATAAATTAAACATTTGGGAAAAATATTTGTTTTCAAATTTTTTTAATAAAATTAGCTTTAAAATTTATTTTTAAACAATTATTCTATGAGATTAAATTTTTACGGGGGATTCAATTTAATTTAAAAAATTAAAAAAAAATTTGGTTAGCATTATTTGGATGATTTGTATTAAATTTAAATTGTGCGGCTAATTTAATTAGACTTGTTAGATAATTTTGGTTGAAAATTAATGTAATTTTTAATCTGGTTATTTTTGGTGTGTTAATTTGAATTTAAATTGGGTTTATTTAATCAAAAAATTAATTTAAAATAATATTTTTTATAGTTTGGGGAGTTGAATTGTTAACGGAAAAATTAATTTAAAATTATTTACATAGGAATTATTGTATTTTTTTATAATTTGATAGAGTTAAATTTGGGGGAGTTTAATTTAATTGAATTGTTAATGAAAAAATTAATTTAAAATTATTTACATAGGAATTATTGGATTTTTTTATAATTTGATATAGTTAAATTTGGGGGAGTTTAATTTAGTTGAATTGTTAATGGAAAAATTAATTTAAAATTATTTACATAGGAATTATTGTATTTTTTATAATTTGATATAGTTAAATTTGGGGGAGTTTAATTTAATTGAATTGTTAATGGAAAAATTAATTTAAAATTATTTACATAGGAATTATTGTATTTTTTATAATTTGATAGAGTTAAATTTGAGGGAGTTTAATTTAATTGAATTGTTAATGGAAAAATTAATTTAAAATTATTTACATAGGAATTATTGTATTTTTTATAATTTGATAGAGTTAAATTTGGGGGAGTTTAATTTAATTGAATTGTTAATGGAAAAATTAATTTAAAATTATTTGCATAGGAATTATTGTATTTTTTATAAATTGAGAGAGTTAAATTTGGGGGAGTTTAATTTAATTGAATTATTAATGGAAAAATTAATTTAAAATTATTTACATAGGAATTATTGTATTTTTTATAATTTGATAGAGTTAAATTTGAGGGAGTTTAATTTAGTTGAATTGTTAACGGAAAAATTAATTAAAAATTATTTACATAGGAATTATTGTATTTTTTATAATTTGATATAGTTAAATTTGGGGGAGTTTAATTTAATTGAATTGTTAATGGAAAAATTAATTTAAAATTATTTACATAGGAATTATTGTATTTTTTATAATTTGATAGAGTTAAATTTGGGGGGTTTAATTTAATTGAATTGTTAATGGAAAAATTAATTTAAAATTATTTGCATAGGAATTATTGTATTTTTTATAAATTGAGAGAGTTAAATTTGGGGGAGTTTAATTTAATTGAATTATTAATGGAAAAATTAATTTAAAATTATTTACATAGGAATTATTGTATTTTTTATAATTTGATAGAGTTAAATTTGAGGGAGTTTAATTTAGTTGAATTGTTAATGGAAAAATTAATTTAAAATTATTTACATAGGAATTATTTTATTTTTTATAATTTGATAGAGTTAAATTTGGGTATTAATTTAATTATTAATGAAAAATTAATTTGATTTTATTTATAGCGGGGGGTTAAATTATGGATATTTTATTAATAAATTGTTGGGTTAAAATTTAAGAATTTAATTTAATTAAAAGGAAAGTTAATTTAAAATTATTTACAAATAGGTTAAAATTAAAAATTTAAATTTTTTTGTGTTAAAGGTAAAAATTTGATTAAATTGGGTTTATTTATAAAAGTTAATATAAATTAGACATTTGATTTAATTTTATTATGATTTTATTATGATTTTTTTATTATCTATATTTTATTAATTAGAAAAAATTTAGGTGGCTAAATATGTTTCGGGAAGTTTAATAGAAAATAATTGTTAGTAAAAAAGATAAATTTATATATTATATTTTTGTAATTTGTATCGGAATATTTTTATAAAATTTTTTAACAATAAAAAAAATTAATTTTTTAGTCATTTGTTGGGCAGCAACCGAAATTAGTGTTTAGTCTTAAAATGGTTTTTATTTATATTAGATTATAATAGAGATATTTCAATCTAATAAAATTTTCTAACAAAAAAATTAATTTTTTAGTCATTTGCTGGGCAGCAACCGAAATTAGTGTTTAGCCTTAAAATATATTTTATTTCTATTAGATTGTAATAGAGATATTTTAACTTAATAAAATTTTCTAATAAAAATAAATAATTTTTTAGTCATTTGCTGGGCAGCAACCGAAATTAGTGATTAGTCTTAAAATGGGTTTTATTTATATTAGATTATAATGGAGATATTTTAATTTAATAAAATTTTCTAATAAAAAAATTAATTTTTTAGTCATTTGTCGGGTAGTAACCGAAATTAGTGTTTAGTCTTAAAATATTTTTTATTTGTATTAGATTGTAATAGGGATATTTTAACCTAATAAAATTTTTTAACAAAAAAAATTAATTTTTTAGTCATTTGCTGGGCAGCAACCGAAATTAGTGTTTAGCCTTAAAATATATTTTATTTCTATTAGATTGTAATAGAGATATTTTAATTTAATAAAATTTTCTAATAAAAATAATTAATTTTTAGTCATTTGTTGGGCAGTAACCGAAATTAGTGTTTAGTCTTAAAATGGTTTTAATTTATATTAGGTTATAATAGAGATATTTCAATCTAATAAAATTTTTTAACAAAAAAATTAATTTTTAGTCATTTGCTGGGCAGCAACCGAAATTAATGCTAAGTCTTAAAATATTTTTTATTTGTATTAGATTGTAATAGAGATATTTTAACTTAATAAAATTTTCTAACAAAAAAATTAATTTTTTAGTCATTTGCTGGGCAGCAACCGAAATTAGTGTTTAGCCTTAAAATATATTTTATTTCTATTAGATTGTAATAGAGATATTTTAACTTAATAAAATTTTCCAATAAAAATAATTAATTTTTAGTCATTTGTTGGGCAGTAACCGAAATTAGTGTTTAGTCTTAAAATGGTTTTAATTTATATTAGGCTATAATAGAGATATTTCAATCTAATAAAATTTTCTAACAAAAAAATTAATTTTTTAGTCATTTGCTGGGCAGTAACCGAAATTAGTGGTTAGTCTTAAAATGGTTTTAATTTATATTAGGTTATAATAGAGATATTTCAATCTAATAAAATTTTTTAATAAAAAAATTAATTTTTTAGTCATTTGCTGGGCAGCAACCGAAATTAATGTTAAGTCTTAAAATATTTTTTATTTGTATTAGATTGTAACAGAGATATTTTAACTTAATAAAATTTTCTAATAAAAATAAATAATTTTTTAGTCATTTGCTGGGCAGCAACCGAAATTAGTGATTAGTCTTAAAATGGGTTTTATTTATATTAGGTTATAATAGAGATATTTCAATCTAATAAAATTTTCTAACAAAAAAATTAATTTTTTAGTCATTTGCTGGGCAGTAACTGAAATTAGTGTTTAGTCTTAAAATATTTTTTATTTCTATTAGATTGTAATAGGGATATTTCAACTTAATAAAATTTTCTAACAAAAAAATTAATTTTTTAGTCATTTGTTGGGCAGCAACCGAAATTAATTCTAAGTCTTAAAATATTTTTTATTTGTATTAGATTGTAATAGGGATATTTTAACTTAATAAAATTTTTTAATAAAAATAAATAATTTTTTAGTCATTTGCTGGGCAGCAACCGAAATTAATGCTAAGTCTTAAAATATTTTTTATTTGTATTAGATTGTAATAGGGATATTTTAATTTAATAAAATTTTCTAATAAAAATAAATAATTTTTTAGTCATTTGCTGGGCAGCAACCGAAATTAGTGTTTAGCCTTAAAATGGTTTTAATTTATATTAGGTTATAATAGAGATATTTCAATCTAATAAAATTTTCTAACAAAAAAATTAATTTTTTAGTCATTTGTTGGGCAGTAACCGAAATTAGTGTTTAGCCTTAAAATGGTTTTAATTTATATTAGGCTATAATAGAGATATACCAATCTAATAAAATTTTCTAACAAAAAAATTAATTTTTTAGTCATTTGCTGGGCAGCAACCGAAATTAGTGTTTGTCTTGAAATGGTTTTAATTTATATTAGGTTATAATAGAGATATTTCAATCTAATAAAATTTTTTAATAAAAATAAATAATTTTTTAGTCATTTGCTGGGCAGAAACCGAAATTAATGCTAAGTCTTAAAATATTTTTTATTTGTATTAGATTGTAATAGGGATATTTTAACTTAATAAAATTTTCTAATAAAAATAAATAATTTTTTAGTCATTTGCTGGGCAGCAACCGAAATTAGTGTTTAGCCTTAAAATGGTTTTAATTTATATTAGGTTATAATAGAGATATTTCAATCTAAAATTTTCTAATAAAAATAATTAATTTTTAGTCATTTGTTGGGCAGTAATCGAAATTAGTGTTTAGTCTTAAAATGGTTTTAATTTATATTAGGCTATAATAGAGATATTCCAATCTAATAAAATTTTCTAACAAAAAAATTAATTTTTTAGTCATTTGCTGGGCAGCAACCGAAATTAATGCTAAGTCTTAAAATATTTTTTATTTGTATTAGATTGTAATAGGGATATTTTAACTTAATAAAATTTTCTAATAAAAATAAATAATTTTTTAGTCATTTGCTGGGCAGCAACCGAAATTAGTGTTTAGCCTTAAAATATATTTTATTTCTATTAGATTGTAATAGAGATATTTTAACTTAATAAAATTTTCTAATAAAAATAAATAATTTTTTAGTCATTTGCTGGGCAGCAACCGAAATTAGTGGTTAGTCTTAAAATGGGTTTTATTTATATTAGATTATAATGGAGATATTTTAATTTAATAAAATTTTCTAATAAAAAAAATTAATTTTTTAGTCATTTGTCGGGTAGTAACCGAAATTAGTGTTTAGTCTTAAAATATTTTTTATTTGTATTAGATTGTAATAGGGATATTTTAACCTAATAAAATTTTTTAACAAAAAAAATTAATTTTTTAGTCATTTGCTGGGCAGTAACCGAAATTAGTGTTTAGCCTTAAAATATATTTTATTTCTATTAGATTGTAATAGAGATATTTTAATTTAATAAAATTTTCTAATAAAAATAATTAATTTTTAGTCATTTGTTGGGCAGTACTCGAAATTAGTGTTTAGTCTTAAAATGGTTTTAATTTATATTAGGTTATAATAGAGATATTTCAATCTAATAAAATTTTTTAACAAAAAAATTAATTTTTAGTCATTTGCTGGGCAGCAACCGAAATTAATGCTAAGTCTTAAAATATTTTTTATTTGTATTAGATTGTAATAGGGATATTTTAATTTAATAAAATTTTCTAATAAAAATAAATAATTTTTTAGTCATTTGCTGGGCAGCAACCGAAATTAGTGTTTAGCCTTAAAATGGTTTTAATTTATATTAGGTTAAATAGAGATATTTCAATCTAATAAAATTTTCTAATAAAAAAATTAATTTTTTAGTCATTTGTTGGGTAGTAACCTAAATTAGTGTTTAGTCTTAAAATATATTTTATTTCTATTAGATTGTAATAGAGATATTTTAACTTAATAAAATTTTCTAATAAAAATAATTAATTTTAGCCATTTGTTGGGCAGCAATCGAAATTAGTGTTTAGACTTAAAATGGTTTTTATTTGTATTAGATTATAATAGAGATATTTCAACCTAATAAAATTTTCTAACAAAAAAATTAATTTTTTAGTCATTTGCTGGGCAGCAACCGAAATTAATGTTAAGTCTTAAAATATTTTTTATTTGTATTAGATTGTAATAGGGATAGTTTAATTTAATAAAATTTTCTAATAAAAATAAATAATTTTTTAGTCATTTGCTGGGCAGTAATTGAAATTAGTGTTCAGACTTAAAATGGTTTTTATTTGTATTAGATTGTAATAGGGATATTTTAACCTAATAAAATTTTCTAACAAAAAAATTAATTTTTTAGTCATTTGCTGGGCAGTAACCGAAATTAGTGATTAGTCTTAAAATATTTTTTATTTTTATTAGATTGTAATAGGGATATTTTAACTTAATAAAATTTGCTAATAAAAATAATTAATTTTTTTAGTCATTTGCCGGGCAGTAACCGAAATTAGTGTTGTCTTAAAATGGTTTTAATTTATATTAGGTTATAATAGAGATATTTCAATCTAATAAAATTTTCTAACAAAAAAAATTAATTTTTTAGTCATTTGTTGGGCAGCAACCGAAATTAATGTTAAGTCTTAAAATATTTTTTATTTGTATTAGATTGTAATAGGGATATTTTAACTTAATAAAATTTTCTAATAAAAATAAATAATTTTTTAGCCATTTGCTGGGCAGCAACCGAAATCAGTGTTTAGTCTTAAAATGGTTTTAATTTATATTAGGTTATAATAGAGATATTTCAATCTAATAAAATTTTCTAACAAAAAAATTAATTTTTTAGTCATTTGCCGGGTAGTAACTGAAATTAGTGTTTAGTCTTAAAATATTTTTTATTTCTATTAGATTGTAATAGGGATATTTTAACTTAATAAAATTTTCTAATAAAAATAATTAATTTTTTAGTCATTTGCTGGGCACTAACCGAAATTAGTGTTTAGACTTAAAATGGGTTTTATTTGTATTAGGTTATAATGGAGATATGTTAATTTAATAAAATTTTTTAATAAAAAAAATTAATTTTAGCCATTTGTTGGGCAGCAATTGAAATTAATGTTAAGTTTTAAAATATTTTTTATTTGTATTAGATTGTAATAGGGATATTTTAATTTAATAAAATTTTCTAATAAAAATAAATAATTTTTTAGTCATTTGCTGGGCAGTAACCGAAATTAGTGTTTAGTCTTAAAATATATTTTATTTCTATTAGATTGTATAGAGATATTTTAACTTAATAAAATTTTCTAATAAAAATAATTAATTTTTAGTCATTTGTTGGGCAGTAACCGAAATTAATGGTTAGTTTTAAAATGGGGTTTATTTATATTAGATTATAATAGAGATATTTTGATTTAATAAAATTTTCTAATAAAAAAAATTAATTTTTAGTCATTTGCCGGGCAGTAATTGAAACTAGTGTTTAGCCTTAAAATATTTTTTATTTCTATTAGATTGTAATAGGGATATTTTAACATAATAAAATTTTCTAATAAAAATAATTAATTTTTAGTCATTTGGTGGGCAGTAATTGAAATTAGTGTTTAGTTTTAAAATGGTTTTAATTTATATTAGGTTATAATAGAGATATTTCAATCTAATAAAATTTTCTAACAAAAAAAATTAATTTTTTAGTCATTTGTTGGGCAGCAATCGAAATTAATGCTAAGTCTTAAAATATTTTTTATTTGTATTAGATTGTAATAGGGATATTTTAACTTAATGAAATTTTCTAATAAAAATAAATAATTTTTTAGTCATTTGCTGGGCAGCAACTGAAATTAGTGTTTAGCCTTAAAATATTTTTTATTTCTATTAGATTGTAATAGGGATATTTTAACATAATAAAATTTTCTAATAAAAATAATTAATTTTTAGTCATTTGGTGGGCAGTAATTGAAATTAGTGTTTAGTTTTAAAATGGTTTTAATTTATATTAGGTTATAATAGAGGTATTTCAATCTAATAAAATTTTCTAACAAAAAAAATTAATTTTTTAGTCATTTGTTGGGCAGCAATCGAAATTAATGCTAAGTCTTAAAATATTTTTTATTTGTATTAGATTGTAATAGGGATATTTTAACATAATAAAATTTTCTAATAAAAATAATTAATTTTTAGTCATTTGGTGGGCAGTAATCGAAATTAGTGTTTAGTCTTAAAATGGTTTTAATTTATATTAGGCTATAATAGAGATATTCCAATCTAATAAAATTTTCTAACAAAAAAATTAATTTTTTAGTCATTTGCTGGGCAGCAACCGAAATTAATGCTAAGTCTTAAAATATTTTTTATTTGTATTAGATTGTAATAGGGATATTTTAACTTAATAAAATTTTCTAATAAAAATAAATAATTTTTTAGTCATTTGCTGGGCAGCAACCGAAATTAGTGTTTAGCCTTAAAATATATTTTATTTCTATTAGATTGTAATAGAGATATTTTAACTTAATAAAATTTTCTAATAAAAATAAATAATTTTTTAGTCATTTGCTGGGCAGCAACCGAAATTAGTGGTTAGTCTTAAAATGGGTTTTATTTATATTAGATTATAATGGAGATATTTTAATTTAATAAAATTTTCTAATAAAAAAAATTAATTTTTTAGTCATTTGTCGGGTAGTAACCGAAATTAGTGTTTAGTCTTAAAATATTTTTTATTTGTATTAGATTGTAATAGGGATATTTTAACCTAATAAAATTTTTTAACAAAAAAAATTAATTTTTTAGTCATTTGCTGGGCAGTAACCGAAATTAGTGTTTAGCCTTAAAATATATTTTATTTCTATTAGATTGTAATAGAGATATTTTAATTTAATAAAATTTTCTAATAAAAATAATTAATTTTTAGTCATTTGTTGGGCAGTACTCGAAATTAGTGTTTAGTCTTAAAATGGTTTTAATTTATATTAGGTTATAATAGAGATATTTCAATCTAATAAAATTTTTTAACAAAAAAATTAATTTTTAGTCATTTGCTGGGCAGCAACCGAAATTAATGCTAAGTCTTAAAATATTTTTTATTTGTATTAGATTGTAATAGGGATATTTTAATTTAATAAAATTTTCTAATAAAAATAAATAATTTTTTAGTCATTTGCTGGGCAGCAACCGAAATTAGTGTTTAGCCTTAAAATGGTTTTAATTTATATTAGGTTAAATAGAGATATTTCAATCTAATAAAATTTTCTAATAAAAAAATTAATTTTTTAGTCATTTGTTGGGTAGTAACCTAAATTAGTGTTTAGTCTTAAAATATATTTTATTTCTATTAGATTGTAATAGAGATATTTTAACTTAATAAAATTTTCTAATAAAAATAATTAATTTTAGCCATTTGTTGGGCAGCAATCGAAATTAGTGTTTAGACTTAAAATGGTTTTTATTTGTATTAGATTATAATAGAGATATTTCAACCTAATAAAATTTTCTAACAAAAAAATTAATTTTTTAGTCATTTGCTGGGCAGCAACCGAAATTAATGTTAAGTCTTAAAATATTTTTTATTTGTATTAGATTGTAATAGGGATAGTTTAATTTAATAAAATTTTCTAATAAAAATAAATAATTTTTTAGTCATTTGCTGGGCAGTAATTGAAATTAGTGTTCAGACTTAAAATGGTTTTTATTTGTATTAGATTGTAATAGGGATATTTTAACCTAATAAAATTTTCTAACAAAAAAATTAATTTTTTAGTCATTTGCTGGGCAGTAACCGAAATTAGTGATTAGTCTTAAAATATTTTTTATTTTTATTAGATTGTAATAGGGATATTTTAACTTAATAAAATTTGCTAATAAAAATAATTAATTTTTTTAGTCATTTGCCGGGCAGTAACCGAAATTAGTGTTGTCTTAAAATGGTTTTAATTTATATTAGGTTATAATAGAGATATTTCAATCTAATAAAATTTTCTAACAAAAAAAATTAATTTTTTAGTCATTTGTTGGGCAGCAACCGAAATTAATGTTAAGTCTTAAAATATTTTTTATTTGTATTAGATTGTAATAGGGATATTTTAACTTAATAAAATTTTCTAATAAAAATAAATAATTTTTTAGCCATTTGCTGGGCAGCAACCGAAATCAGTGTTTAGTCTTAAAATGGTTTTAATTTATATTAGGTTATAATAGAGATATTTCAATCTAATAAAATTTTCTAACAAAAAAATTAATTTTTTAGTCATTTGCCGGGTAGTAACTGAAATTAGTGTTTAGTCTTAAAATATTTTTTATTTCTATTAGATTGTAATAGGGATATTTTAACTTAATAAAATTTTCTAATAAAAATAATTAATTTTTTAGTCATTTGCTGGGCACTAACCGAAATTAGTGTTTAGACTTAAAATGGGTTTTATTTGTATTAGGTTATAATGGAGATATGTTAATTTAATAAAATTTTTTAATAAAAAAAATTAATTTTAGCCATTTGTTGGGCAGCAATTGAAATTAATGTTAAGTTTTAAAATATTTTTTATTTGTATTAGATTGTAATAGGGATATTTTAATTTAATAAAATTTTCTAATAAAAATAAATAATTTTTTAGTCATTTGCTGGGCAGTAACCGAAATTAGTGTTTAGTCTTAAAATATATTTTATTTCTATTAGATTGTATAGAGATATTTTAACTTAATAAAATTTTCTAATAAAAATAATTAATTTTTAGTCATTTGTTGGGCAGTAACCGAAATTAATGGTTAGTTTTAAAATGGGGTTTATTTATATTAGATTATAATAGAGATATTTTGATTTAATAAAATTTTCTAATAAAAAAAATTAATTTTTAGTCATTTGCCGGGCAGTAATTGAAACTAGTGTTTAGCCTTAAAATATTTTTTATTTCTATTAGATTGTAATAGGGATATTTTAACATAATAAAATTTTCTAATAAAAATAATTAATTTTTAGTCATTTGGTGGGCAGTAATTGAAATTAGTGTTTAGTTTTAAAATGGTTTTAATTTATATTAGGTTATAATAGAGATATTTCAATCTAATAAAATTTTCTAACAAAAAAAATTAATTTTTTAGTCATTTGTTGGGCAGCAATCGAAATTAATGCTAAGTCTTAAAATATTTTTTATTTGTATTAGATTGTAATAGGGATATTTTAACTTAATGAAATTTTCTAATAAAAATAAATAATTTTTTAGTCATTTGCTGGGCAGCAACTGAAATTAGTGTTTAGCCTTAAAATATTTTTTATTTCTATTAGATTGTAATAGGGATATTTTAACATAATAAAATTTTCTAATAAAAATAATTAATTTTTAGTCATTTGGTGGGCAGTAATTGAAATTAGTGTTTAGTTTTAAAATGGTTTTAATTTATATTAGGTTATAATAGAGGTATTTCAATCTAATAAAATTTTCTAACAAAAAAAATTAATTTTTTAGTCATTTGTTGGGCAGCAATCGAAATTAATGCTAAGTCTTAAAATATTTTTTATTTGTATTAGATTGTAATAGGGATATTTTAACATAATAAAATTTTCTAATAAAAATAATTAATTTTTAGTCATTTGGTGGGCAGTAATCGAAATTAGTGTTTAGTTTTAAAATGGTTTTAATTTATATTAGGTTATAATAGAGATATCTCAATCTAATAAAATTTTCTAACAAAAAAAATTAATTTTTTAGTCATTTGCTGGGCAGCAACCGAAATTAATGCTAAGTCTTAAAATATTTTTTATTTGTATTAGATTGTAATAGGGATATTTTAACTTAATAAAATTTTCTAATAAAAATAAATAATTTTTTAGTCATTTGCTGGGCAGCAACCGAAATTAGTGTTTAGCCTTAAAATGGTTTTAATTTATATTGGGCTATAATAGAGATATTTCAATCTAATAAAATTTTCTAACAAAAAAATTAATTTTTTAGTCATTTGCTGGGCAGAAACTGAAATTAGTGGTTAGTCTTAAAATATATTTTATTTCTATTAGATTGTAATAGAGATATTTTAACTTAATAAAATTTTCTAATAAAAATAATTAATTTTTAGTCATTTGTTGGGCAGTAACTGAAATTAGTGGTTAGTTTTAAAATGGTTTTTATTTATATTAGATTATAATAGAGATATTTCAATCTAATAAAATTTTCTAACAAAAAAATTAATTTTTTAGTCATTTGCTGGGCAGTAACCGAAATTAATGTTAAGTCTTAAAATATTTTTTATTTGTATCAGATTGTAATAGGGATATTTTAATTTAATAAAATTTTCTAATAAAAATAATTAATTTTTTAGTCATTTGCTGGGCAGTAACCGAAATTAGTGTTTAGCCTTAAAATATTTTTTATTTCTATTAGATTGTAATAGGGATATTTTAATTTAATAAAATTTTCTAATAAAAATAAATAATTTTTTAGTCATTTGCTGGGCAGCAACCGAAATTAGTGTTTAGCCTTAAAATGGTTTTAATTTATATTAGGTTAAATAGAGATATTTCAATCTAATAAAATTTTCTAATAAAAAAATTAATTTTTTAGTCATTTGTTGGGCAGTAACCTAAATTAGTGTTTAGTCTTAAAATATATTTTATTTCTATTAGATTGTAATAGAGATATTTTAACTTAATAAAATTTTCTAATAAAAATAATTAATTTTAGCCATTTGTTGGGCAGCAATCGAAATTAGTGTTTAGACTTAAAATGGTTTTTATTTGTATTAGATTATAATAGAGATATTTCAACCTAATAAAATTTTCTAACAAAAAAATTAATTTTTTAGTCATTTGCTGGGCAGCAACCGAAATTAATGTTAAGTCTTAAAATATTTTTTATTTGTATTAGATTGTAATAGGGATAGTTTAATTTAATAAAATTTTCTAATAAAAATAAATAATTTTTTAGTCATTTGCTGGGCAGTAATTGAAATTAGTGTTCAGACTTAAAATGGTTTTTATTTGTATTAGATTGTAATAGGGATATTTTAACCTAATAAAATTTTCTAACAAAAAAATTAATTTTTTAGTCATTTGCTGGGCAGTAACCGAAATTAGTGATTAGTCTTAAAATATTTTTTATTTTTATTAGATTGTAATAGGGATATTTTAACTTAATAAAATTTGCTAATAAAAATAATTAATTTTTTTAGTCATTTGCCGGGCAGTAACCGAAATTAGTGTTGTCTTAAAATGGTTTTAATTTATATTAGGTTATAATAGAGATATTTCAATCTAATAAAATTTTCTAACAAAAAACATTAATTTTTTAGTCATTTGTTGGGCAGCAACCGAAATTAATGTTAAGTCTTAAAATATTTTTTATTTGTATTAGATTGTAATAGGGATATTTTAACTTAATAAAATTTTCTAATAAAAATAAATAATTTTTTAGCCATTTGCTGGGCAGCAACCGAAATCAGTGTTTAGTCTTAAAATGGTTTTAATTTATATTAGGTTATAATAGAGATATTTCAATCTAATAAAATTTTCTAACAAAAAAATTAATTTTTTAGTCATTTGCCGGGTAGTAACTGAAATTAGTGTTTAGTCTTAAAATATTTTTTATTTCTATTAGATTGTAATAGGGATATTTTAACTTAATAAAATTTTCTAATAAAAATAATTAATTTTTTAGTCATTTGCTGGGCAGTAACCGAAATTAGTGTTTAGACTTGAAATGGGTTTTATTTGTATTAGGTTATAATGGAGATATGTTAATTTAATAAAAATTTTTAATAAAAAAAATTAATTTTAGCCATTTGTTGGGCAGCAATTGAAATTAATGTTAAGTTTTAAAATATTTTTTATTTGTATTAGATTGTAATAGGGATATTTTAATTTAATAAAATTTTCTAATAAAAATAAATAATTTTTTAGTCATTTGCTGGGCAGTAACCGAAATTAGTGTTTAGTCTTAAAATATATTTTATTTCTATTAGATTGTATAGAGATATTTTAACTTAATAAAATTTTCTAATAAAAATAATTAATTTTTAGTCATTTGTTGGGCAGTAACCGAAATTAATGGTTAGTTTTAAAATGGGGTTTATTTATATTAGATTATAATAGAGATATTTTAATTTAATAAAATTTTCTAATAAAAAAAATTAATTTTTAGTCATTTGCCGGGCAGTAATTGAAACTAGTGTTTAGCGTTAAAATATTTTTTATTTCTATTAGATTGTAATAGGGATATTTTAACATAATAAAATTTTCTAATAAAAATAATTAATTTTTAGTCATTTGGTGGGCAGTAATTGAAATTAGTGTTTAGTTTTAAAATGGTTTTAATTTATATTAGGTTATAATAGAGATATTTCAATCTAATAAAATTTTCTAACAAAAAAAATTAATTTTTTAGTCATTTGTTGGGCAGCAATCGAAATTAATGCTAAGTCTTAAAATATTTTTTATTTGTATTAGATTGTAATAGGGATATTTTAACTTAATGAAATTTTCTAATAAAAATAAATAATTTTTTAGTCATTTGCTGGGCAGCAACCGAAATTAGTGTTTAGCCTTAAAATATTTTTTATTTCTATTAGATTGTAATAGGGATATTTTAACATAATAAAATTTTCTAATAAAAATAATTAATTTTTAGTCATTTGGTGGGCAGTAATTGAAATTAGTGTTTAGTTTTAAAATGGTTTTAATTTATATTAGGTTATAATAGAGGTATTTCAATCTAATAAAATTTTCTAACAAAAAAAATTAATTTTTTAGTCATTTGTTGGGCAGCAATCGAAATTAATGCTAAGTCTTAAAATATTTTTTATTTGTATTAGATTGTAATAGGGATATTTTAACATAATAAAATTTTCTAATAAAAATAATTAATTTTTAGTCATTTGGTGGGCAGCAACCGAAATTAGTGTTTAGCCTTAAAATGGTTTTAATTTATATTGGGCTATAATAGAGATATTTCAATCTAATAAAATTTTCTAACAAAAAAATTAATTTTTTAGTCATTTGCTGGGCAGAAACTGAAATTAGTGGTTAGTCTTAAAATATATTTTATTTCTATTAGATTGTAATAGAGATATTTTAACTTAATAAAATTTTCTAATAAAAATAATTAATTTTTAGTCATTTGTTGGGCAGTAACTGAAATTAGTGGTTAGTTTTAAAATGGTTTTTATTTATATTAGATTATAATAGAGATATTTCAATCTAATAAAATTTTCTAACAAAAAAATTAATTTTTTAGTCATTTGCTGGGCAGTAACCGAAATTAATGTTAAGTCTTAAAATATTTTTTATTTGTATCAGATTGTAATAGGGATATTTTAATTTAATAAAATTTTCTAATAAAAATAATTAATTTTTTAGTCATTTGCTGGGCAGTAACCGAAATTAGTGTTTAGCCTTAAAATATTTTTTATTTCTATTAGATTGTAATAGGGATATTTTAATTTAATAAAATTTTCTAACAAAAAATTTTTTTTTTAGCTACTTGCGGGTATTGACTGAAATTAATGGTTAGGTTTAATAATATTTTATTTTATACCAGAATACAGGAGGGATTTTTTTATTTAAATTTTAATATAAAAAAAAAATTCATTTATTAAATTATTTATAATTAATAAAAAAAGAAATAGGATAAAATTTTAATTTGCAATTAAAAAGGGTTTATACATTTAAACTTATCTTATGGATGTAATTGTTTATAATTATTTACTAAATACTTTTTTTATTAATTTATTAAAATTTTAATTAGTGGGTTAATTATATTATAAATTAATAATAAAATAATTTAATTTTGGTTATAGTATTGATAATTCCTTTTTAATTTTTAATAAATAATAATTTATTAATAGATATAAATTAATTTTTGTAAAATTTTAATTTAAATAATTTAAATTTTTTAATAGTGAGTATTATTAATTAAATAGATTTATATATAGAATAAGGTGTAATAAAAATAAATTTTGTGCCAGCAATTGCGGTTAAACAAATTTTGTAAATTAATAAATTTAATTTTAATAAATTTAATTTTAAGGTGATAAAAATAAATATATTTTATGGTGAAATATAAATATCTTAGATTTTTCATTTTATATAAAATGAAAATTAAATATTAATAGAATAAACTAGGATTAGATACCCTATTATAATTAATTGAAATTTGATAAATTAAATATTAATTGATAAATCAATAAACTTAAGAAATTTGACGGTATTTTTTTATATTCAGAGGAATTTGTCCTGTAAGTGATATTACACGATAAGAATAACTTTATTAAAAAATTTATGTATTGTCGTTATATAAAAATTTTTAGAAAATATTTTTATTATTAATATAAATATGTAATTTCAGATCAAAATGTAGTTATAATTAAGAAGAGATGAATTACAATAAAATTTATTTAAATGAATTAATAAATTTAATTTTATTATGAAAGTGGATTTGAAAGTAAATTTAATAAATTAATTAATTTGATATTATATTAAAATATGTACATATTGCCCGTCATTTTCACTTAAAGTGAAACAAGTCGTAACAAAGTAAATTTACTGGAAAGTAAATTTAGAATTTTAAATTTAGTTTATATTTATAAAATATATTATTTACAATAATAGGAATTATTAAAAAAAAAATTTAAATTAAATAAATATATTAAATTATTAATTGTTGATTTTGTAATAAAAAAAAAAATAGTTTTAAGTTTATTAATTTTAGTTAATTTTATAAAAAATATTTAATTTATATTTAAGTAATGTAAGTGAATTTTAATTTTATTTAAAAATTTTAAATAAGTATTTAATTTGTTTTACCTTTTGTATCAGGGTTAATTAAAATTTAATTTATAAATAATTATTTCTCGAATTAATAAGATTTAATTAAATAATTTATTTAATGTGGAATAATTATTAAAGATATTTAATTTGTAAAGAGATTTTATTCGATTATTAAGATATCTAGTTTTTTAATAAATAAATTTAATTTAGATAATTATTTTTATTTTAATTAAATTTTTAATTAAATAGTTATTAAAATTTTTGGGGCTAATCTCAATAATTTTTTTATATTTTATTAATTTTAAATAATGTTAATATTATAAAATTAATAGTATTTATTAACTTAAAAAATGTTATAATTTATTTATGTTAAATAAAAATTTAAATTTTAATTAATATTTTATTAAAATAATTTTTTAAATTAAATTTAAATTTAAATAATGATTAAATTAGTATAAAAATATTAATATTGTTAATTTAATGGGCAAATTAATTATTAATAATTAGGCAAATTTAATTTAATTATGATTTATTCACCTGTTTAACAAAAACATGGTTTTTTGAATTTAATTTAAAATTTGGCCTGCTCAATGAAGTTTATTTAAATAGCTGCGGTATTTTGACCGTACAAAGGTAGCATAATCAATAGTTTTTTAATTGAAAGCTAGAATGAATGGTTTAATGAGATAAACACTTTTTTATAATTAAAATTTAAAATTTTTTTATTAGTTAAAAAACTAATATTTAATTAAAAGACGAGAAGACCCTATAGACTTTAATTTTGTAAATAAATAATATAAATTTAATTTTATAATTTTATTTTTTATAAAATTAGGTTGGGGAGATTTTTAAATTAAATTAACTTTAATATAAAATAAACATTAATTATTGAATAAATGATCCTTAATTTTAGATCAATAGAATAAATTACCTTAGGGATAACAGTATAATTTTTTTAGAGAGATCATATTGATAAAAAAGATTATAACCTCGATGTTGAATTAAGATAAAATTTAAACGGAAAATTTTGAAATTTTTGGTCTGTTCGACCATTAAAATCTTACATGATTTGAGTTCAGATCGGTGTGAGCCAGATCGGTTTCTATCTTTAATAGTGATGATTTATTTGTACGAAAGGACTTTATATCTTAAACATTTTATATGAGAATGAGTAATTTTATTAATTTGGCAGAATAGTGCGGTAAATTTAGAATTTACTTAAGTAATTATATTACATTTAATAATTAAACAAATTTTTATGTATATATGAGTTTCTATAGGTATGATGATTGTGGCAATTCTTTTAATTTTATTAGCAGTAGCTTTTTTAACTTTAATAGAGCGTAAAGTTTTAAGATACATACAGTTACGTAAGGGCCCTAATAAAGTTGGGTATATTGGGATTTTTCAGCCTTTTAGAGATGCTATTAAGTTATTGTCGAAAGAAATAATTATGTTAAAGCAGTTTAATTATCTATATTATATATTGTCCCCAATATTTATATTAATATTAATTTTAATAATATGGATAGTTTATCCTTTTTTAAGAAATATAATTTCTTTAGAGTTAGGGTTTATATATTTAATTTTTTGCTTAAGATTAGGGGGGTATGGTTTATTAATTTCGGGGTGATCCTCTAATTCTTCATATTCAATATTAGGGTCAATTCGGGCTTTATCCCAATCAATTTCTTACGAAGTAAGATTATCTTTAATGTTTATAATTTTAATTATTTTAGTTGAAAGATTTAATATAATTATATTAAATATTATTCAAAAAAATGTATGGTTCATTATTTTTATGTTTCCTTTAATATTAATAATATTTATTAGGTTAATAGCTGAGATAAATCGTACTCCTTTTGATTTTTCTGAGGGGGAATCTGAGTTAGTTTCAGGGTTTAATGTAGAGTATATAAGAGGGGGGTTTGTATTAATTTTTTTATCGGAGTACGCTAGAATTTTGTTTATAAGTTTTATTTTAAGTTTAATATTTACTGGGCTAAGGTTAGGTAGGTTTATATTTTATTTATTTACAATAATTTTAATTTTTATAATTATTTGAATACGTGGCACATTCCCTCGATTTCGTTATGATTTATTAATGTATTTATGTTGATTAATTATTTTACCATTTATTTTAAATTATATATTTTTTATTATTTTAATTAAAATAATAGTTTAAATAAGTAAGATAATAAAATTTTTAATTTTATGTTATGTTTTCAAGACATATACTTATTCAAGTTCATTATCTATGTTAAAAGTTTTTTTCACAATATAAATATAATTCTGTTTATAAAGTAGTAGATAAAATAAGTAGCGCTAAATAATTGTCTTACGACAGTAAAGGGTATTTCTACGGGCTGGGCTCCTAATCAAGTTAATATTAGGAAATTATTAATAAAAAATCAAAATATAATTTGATTTATAGGGTAAAATATTATTGAATAATATGTAATATTTATAACAGGTAAAATTAAGAGAATTAAAATAGATAATAGTAAAGCGATTACACCTCCTATTTTATTAGGGATTGCCCGAAGAATAGTGTATGCAAATAGGAAATATCATTCAGGTTGAATATGAATAGGGGTGATTATAGGATTTGCTAAAATATAATTTTCTGGGTCTCTTAATATAAATGGAAATTTTAAACATATAAAAATTATTATATAAATTAATAGTAGGAATCCTACAGTATCTTTGAGTGTAAAATAATTATGAAAATTAATTATAAATAATTTTCTATTAATTCCTAAAGGGTTATTAGACCCGTATTCATGAATAAAAAATAAATGGATAATTACTATGGCTAAGATAATGAATGGTAAAAAGAAATGTAATCTAAAAAAACGATTTAAGGTTGGGTTATTAACTGAAAATCCTCCTCAAATTCATTCTACAGTTATTTGCCCAATATAGGGGATTGTTGAAATTAAATTTGTGATTACAGTGGCCCCTCAAAAAGATATTTGGCCTCAGGGTAATACATAGCCTATAAAGGCAGTTGCTATTGTAATTATAAAAATTATTACCCCTATAGTTCAAACTGTAATAAGTTTATATGAGGTGTAATAAATTCCTCGCCCGATATGAATATACATACATAAAAAAAAAAATGAGGCTCCATTTATATGAATTAGTTGATAAAATCACCCTTTATTAACATCTTGAATAATATGGATTATTCTGTTAAAGGCTATATTAATATTGGCACAATAATGTATTGATAACATGATTCCTGTGATAATTTGAATAATTAAACATAGGCCTAGCAAGGATCCAAAATTTCATCAAATATTAATATTAATTGGGGTAGGCAAAAAAATTAGGGAATTATTCAAGATTTTTAATAATTTAACTTTTTTTAAAATAGATTTATTCATAAAAATATATTTGTCGCAAAGGTCTTTTTAATTTATAACAAATATTTATGATTATAATTAAAGAAAAATAAAGGTATAGTATCAGGAATGTTAATGTAAATTTATTAAAATTAAAAAGTTCATTTAATTTAATTTCATTATATTCTTCAAGGGTATTAAAATTTAAATTTCACAATTCTTGATTATTTAAATTTGGTTTATAAAATATTAATATTAATACAATAAATAATATTATTATAGGAAATTTTATTAAATTTAATATAATATTATTATAATTAATTTTAAATAAGTTATTGTTAGTTAATCTTGTAATATATATAAATATAATTATTAATCCTCCAATTATTATTAAAGGGAAAATAAATATTATTCAAGATTTGAATAGAATATTTATTTTTAATGAAATTAAAAAAATCACAAAAATTAAAATCGTTAAAAATTTTATGGGATGGAAATTATAAAATTTTATTGGGATTATTAATATAATAATAAGACAAAAATTTAATAGTAATGGGATATTGATAATAATCAATATTATAGAGTCGTAAATTCATGGGAGGATAGATTTTATCATCAAAAAATAGTTTAATAAAATATTAATTTTGGAGATTAATGATATATAATAAGTTATATTTTTTTGAAGCTTTAAAATATTATTTAATTTTAATTTACAAAATTAATGTTTTATTTAAACTATAAAGCTTATTGATAATATAAGTATATTTGTTTATATATATATATACATATTAGTTTCTTTTATATTATTTTATTTTTTTAAACATTTGTTATTAATTTTAATTAGGCTGGAATTTGTAATAACTATTATTTCATATTTAATATACAGTATGTTAGTTTTAGGAGAGGTGAATTTTATTTATATAATTTATTTTTTTGTAATAATAGTTTGTGAGGGGGTTTTAGGTTTGTCTTTAATTGTGGTAATTATTCGATTATATGGGAATGATAATTTAAATTCATTAAATTTAATTAAATGGTAGTAGTAATATTTAGTTTAATTTTTATAATTTTTAATAATATTAATAAAAATTTTAAAATAATATATTTTCAAAGTATTATATTTGTTTATGTAATATTTTTATTTATTAGATACCCATTGAATAGATTAATTTTATTTATAAATTTATATTATAGTTTAGGGGTGGATTTTTATTCATGAGGTTTAATTATATTAAGTTTGTGAATTGTTACAATAATAATTATGACTAGTGAAAAATTTATTTATCAAGGTAAATATTACATAGGTTTAATTTATTTGATTTTGATTTTTTTATTCATAAGATTTTACTCTATAAATATTATATGATTTTATATTTATTTTGAATCTAGGTTAATTCCTGTATTTTTATTAATTTTAGGGTGGGGGTATCAGATTAATCGAATTCAAGCTGGGTTATATATAATATTATATACATTATTTGGTTCAATACCTTTGTTATTAATAATTTTTAGTTGGTATAAAATAAATTTTTCATTAGATATAAATATTTGATACAGCAATTATGTATCTTTTTATACTTATTTAATAATAATTATAGGATTTTTAATTAAAATACCAATATATTTTTTACATTTATGGTTGCCAAAAGCTCATGTAGAAGCTCCTGTGATAGGTTCTATAGTTTTAGCTGGTGTGATATTAAAATTAGGGAGATATGGCTTATTACGAGTTATATTAATATTGAGAATGAATTATTTGTATAATAAATTTTTTATTGTTTTTGGGGTATTAGGGGGGCTTTATTCTAGATTTATTTGTTTAAATCAAGTAGATATAAAAATTTTAGTTGCGTATTCGTCTGTAGTTCATATAAGTTTATTAATAGCAGGTTTATTCACTATAATAAATTTTGGATTTTTAGGGGGTTATTTGATGATAATTAGTCATGGGCTATGTTCCTCTGGGTTATTTTATTTAGTGAATATTAATTATGAGCGATTAATATCTCGAAGGTTGTACATTAATAAGGGTATAATTAATTATTTACCCTCTCTTAGATTATTGTGGTTTTTATTAATTTCTTCAAATTTATCTTTCCCCCCCTCTTTAAATTTATTTTCTGAAATTTTTTTAGTTATTTCAATTATTGAGTGGATGGAAAATATATGAGTATTATTAATTTTTTTAATATTTTTTAGGGCCTTATATTCTTTATATTTATATTCATTTAGACAACAGGGGAAATTTATTAAAGTAAGATTTTTTATGGGGGTAAAATTGAATGAATTTATAATTTTATTATTGCATTGGGTTCCATTAAATGTTATATTTATTATAATTAATATTTTTTTATAATTTTAATAGTTTAAGTTAAAAACATTGATTTGTGGAGTCAAAATTATATAAAATATTTAAAATTATTATTTTTTATTTATATATTTATTTTATGTTTAATTTTATATTATTCAGAGTAATTATTTCTTTATTTTTTTTAATGAATAAATTGATATTTTTAATAGAGTGAGAAATTATTAAAATTTTATCTGTTAGGGTTGAGTATATTATTTTTTTTGATTGAATTAATTTGATATTTATTAGGCTAGTTTTAATTATTTCTATAAGGGTAATTTTATATAGAGTTGAATACATAGGCGGGGATAAAAATTTAGGTCGATTTATTGGGTTAGTTTTATTATTTGTAGTTTCGATAATCTTTATAATTATTAGTCCCAATATAATTAGAATTTTATTAGGTTGGGATGGGTTGGGCCTAGTTTCTTACTGTTTAGTGATTTATTACCAAAATGAATCTAGGTTTAATTCAGGGATAGTTACTGTTCTTTTAAATCGGATTGGGGATATTTTTATTCTAATATCAATTGGGTTATTTATAATTATAGGGTCGTGAAATTTTATATTTTTTAATAGAGTTAATAGTTTAATAATAATAATAATTATTCTGATTTCTTTTACAAAGAGAGCTCAAATTCCCTTTTCATCTTGGTTGCCTAAGGCTATAGCTGCCCCAACACCTGTTTCTTCTTTAGTTCATTCGTCAACTTTAGTTACTGCGGGGGTGTATCTTTTAATTCGTTTTAATTATTTAATTAATAGAAATTATAAATTAATAAATTTTATTATATATATATCTTTATTAACTATATTTATAGCGGGGATGGTTGCAAGGATTGAGTTTGATTTAAAAAAGATTATTGCCTTATCTACTTTAAGGCAGTTAGGTGTTATAATATTTAGTTTATCCATTAATATAAGAAATGTTTCATTTTTTCATTTAATGACTCATGCTTTATTTAAGTCAATATTATTTATATGTGCGGGTATTATCATCCACAATATAATTTTAAATCAGGATATCCGGTTTATCAGAATAATTTTTTTTAACATGCCAATAGTTAGAATAATTTTTAATTGCTCATCTTTTTCGTTAATAGGCTTGCCCTTTTTATCAGGATTTTTTTTAAAAGATAAAATTTTAGATCTATATTTGATAGGGTATTTAAATCCATTGATATTTTTAATTTTATTTATATCAATAGGGCTAACTAGCGGGTATTCTATGCGATTAATTTATTATTCTTTTATTAAATTTCCTGTGATAAATATTTATTTTAAATTTAACAGGTTTATAAGGATGATAGTTTATTCTATATTAATTTTATTTATATATACAATTTTTATAGGATTTATTTTAAGGTGGTTAATTTTTTCAATAAAAAGGGTAATTTTTTTAAAAATTGAATTGAAATTAATAATTTTTATTTTTATAATTATAGGGATTTTGGTGAGATTAGGTCTATCAAAAAATTTTATAAACATTTTTATATTAATTAATTTGATTAATTATATTAATATATATTATTATATATGGTTTCTGTCTTTATTATATAAATTTGAAGTTATAAAAAAAATATTATTTTTTAATAATTTTAATTATTATTTAGAGAGGGGGTGGAATGATTATTTATTTGGGTCAAATTTAATTAGGTATTTTGTATTTATATATAAATATGATTTTATAGGCAAAATTATTATGTATGTAATAATTATAATTTATTATTTTATTTTAATTTTATTATATTTATAAATTTAAATAGCTTATAATAAAGTTTAATATTGAAGATATTAAGATGGGTTATTCCTTTAGATATTTATAAATAAATTAATTATTATTTTTATAATGAAAATATAATGTTTTTTTTAAACTATGTAAATAAAAATAATAATGGATTTAAACCATAAATTAGGAAGTTAGAAATTTCCTTAGTTCATACTTATTTTATTAGTTGGAGTATTAATCTCAATTTAATTATTAACAATAATTTACCTCTTTTTTGGTTTCAGCTAAGAGATTTAATTCTATATTTCAAGTCGAAATTGAAATCATTTATTATGATACAAAAAAAAAAGATTAATTTAATAAATTTTATTTTAGTCATTTTAAAGCTCCGTCATTTCATTCTAAATAAAGTCCTATCAATAAAATAATTAAGAATAAAAAAGCTATTATAATATTAGTCTCAACCGAGTAGTATAAATATGAGGGGATAAACGGGAAAAAGATAATGATTTCAATATCAAAAATTAAAAAAATTAGGCTAATTGTATAGAATTGGATTGAGAATGGTAAACGAGATGAATTGAAAGGGTCAAACCCGCATTCAAATGCAGATAATTTTTCTCGTATTATTTTTTTTACAGGGGACAGTATGAAGTTAATTATTATTAAAATTATTATAATTATTATTAGGATTATAGTTATTAATAATATTAATATCATTTATTTAATCTAGATGAATAGACTTTTTAATTGGAAGTTAAATGTACTTTTTATACTAATAAAATAATAAGATCATCAATATAGGAATGTATAGACGAATAATCATACAACATCTACAAAATGTCAATATCAGGCCCTTGCTTCAAAACAAAAGTGGTGAGAGTTAGAAAAATGGTCATAATAGATTCGGGCTGAAGTAATTATAATAAATATTGTTCCGATTAAAACATGAATTCCGTGGAAACCAGTAAGTAAAAAAAAAATTCTTCCGTAAACAGAATCTGCGATAGTGAATATTGATTCATTATATTCTTCATATTGGAGGTAGGAAAAATATATGCCTAATAAAATTGTTAAACAAGTGGTTAAATATCCCTTGTATCAATTTTGGTTAATTAAACAGTAATGGGCTCATGTAATTGAAATTCCTGAGGATAATAAAACAATAGTGTTTAATAATGGAGTTTTATAGGGGTCAAATGCTTCAATTATTTTAGGGGGTCATTTTATACCAATTTCAATTCTAGGGGACAGAGATATGTGGAAAAAAGTTCAAAATATTGAGATAAAAAAGAAAACTTCTCTAACAATAAATAAAATTATGCCCCATCGTAGTATTTTTGTAACATAGGAGTTATGAGCCCCTTGAAAGGTACTTTCACGAATAATATCCCGCCATCATTGGAAAGATGTTAGGGTTGTTCTTAAAATACCAATAATAAATAAATTAGAATTTGATTCATGAAGAATTTTAATGCCACCTGATAATATAATTATTAATCTTATAGATATTAATAAAGGTCAAGGGCTTAAGGTTACTATATGGAATGGGTGGTTATGGGTGATTATATTTTTTAATGATTTTTTCATATTTAATTAGTTTCCTTAGTGTATAAAGTCCCTAAAATTGTAAATACATATGATTGAATTAGTGATACACTAAACTCTAGGATCAATAGCAGTATTTGTGCTAAAATAATTATTAATGATAATAATAGAATAGGGGTTCTAGCAGACTCTCTTATTAATGTTAAAAGTAAGTGACCGGCAATTATATTTGCTGTTAAACGGATTGATAGGGTTAGAGGTCGGATAATGTTTCTGATTGTTTCAATTAACACTATAAAAGGCATTAAAATAAGGGGGGTACCTTGGGGGATTATATGGGCAAAGGCAAAGTTAGTGTTGTTAATTCAAATAAAAATTATTAGCCCAAGTCATATCGGTAAAGAAATAGATATAGAGAAAATTAAATGCCTAGACCTAGTAAAAATATATGGGAATATCCCTATAAAATTATTACTTAAAATAAAAATAAATAAAGCAATAAAATAAATTATGTTAATATAGTTAAATTTATTTAATAAAATAATTTTAAATTCTTTTGATAGAAGGGATAAGATTAAATTAAAAAATTTAGTTGCCCGGGATTCTGACAATCAGAATGATATTGGAATGATTAAAAAATTAAAAATTGAAGAAAATCAATTCAGATCCATATTAGAATTTGTATGGGGGTCAAAAATTGAAAATAAGTTTCTTATCATTTTAAAGTGAAATTTCTTAAAGGACTTACAGATGTATGAGGTAATTTATGAGATTTAACAGTAATATTAAAGTAGCATAAAATTATGTACATTATGAAAATTATAATGAATATTATATTTATAAACAACCAATTATAAGGAGATATCTGGGGGATTTTGTAAAAAAATATTATTTTTAATAATTTTAAAATGACATTTTAATGTTATATTTTTAACTAATTTTTTTCATCAGAAGTATTTTTAATACTATATATTGGTTTAAGAGACCAAGACTTTAATCAGCCATCTAATGATAAAGGATATGACATTACTCATTGTATAAAATTTTGATGATCAGTTCTTTCAATTGTAATTGGTATGAATCTATGATTTATCCCACAAATTTCGGAGCATTGTCCATAATAAAGACCCGGTCGATTTAAATTTATAAGGGTTTGATTAATTCGACCTGGGATTGAGTCAATTTTTACCCCTAAGGAGGGTACAGTTCATGAATGAATAACGTCTGCAGAATTAATTAATATGCGAATTTGATTTTTTAAAGGTGAAATTAAATTATTATCAACATCTAATAAACGAAAATTATTTAATTTTATTTCATTATTTTTAATTATAAAAGAATTAAATTTAATATTGTTGAAATCGGAATATTCATATGATCAATATCATTGGTGTCCAATTGATTTAATTGTAAGATTGGGGTTGTAAATTTCATCAGTTAGGTATAAAATTTTTAAAGATGGGATAGCCATATAAATTAGAATTAATATAGGAATTAAAGTTCAAATAATTTCGATATTTTGATTTTGTTGGATGAACTTATTGTTTAAGTTATTAATAAGTAATGAAATAATAATATAAATAATTATAATTGTAATTATTAATAAAATTATTAATGAGTAATCGTGGAAGAATTTTAAATTTTCTATGATAGGGGAATTTGAGTCTTGTATATTAATTATAGATCAAGTTGAAATTTCATTTAAAATTTAAATGAATTTTAATTTAAATGAAATTAATGGAATTTCGTTAAATCTATGGTTTAATGGCGGGTAATATATACTTATTCATTCAATTGATGAAATTATGAATATTGAAAATAAGTTTAATCGTTGGGATGATATTCTTTCTCATATTAAAAAAATAAAATATATAATTCTTAATATAGAAATTATAGAGCCTATGGAAGATAAAATATTTCATGTTATATATGAATCAGGGTAATCTGAATATCGTCGTGGTATGCCATTTAATCCCAGAAAATGTTGGGGGAAAAAGGTTAAATTTACTCCAAAAAATATTCTGTAGAATTGAATTTTCAGTCATTTTTTATGTAATCTTAAACCAGTTATTAATGGATATCAATAAATAAATCCCCCTATAATTGCAAAGACTGCCCCTATAGAGAGTACATAATGAAAATGTGCTACTACATAATATGTATCATGTAAGATAATATCAATTGAAGAATTAGCTAAAATTACTCCTGTTAATCCTCCAATTGTGAATAGAAAAACAAATCCTAATCTTCATAAATTGGATGGGTTGAATTTAATTTTTGAGCCATGAATTGTGGCTAATCATCTAAAAACTTTAATTCCTGTGGGGATTGCAATAATTATAGTAGCTGATGTAAAATAGGCTCGAGTGTCTACATCTATGCCAATAGTAAATATATGATGGGCTCATACAATAAACCCAAGAAATCCAATTGTTAATATTGCATAAATTATACCAATGGATCCGAAAGTTTCTTTTTTTCCATTTTGATTAAAAATTATATGTGAGATTATTCCGAATCCAGGTAAAATTAAAATATAGACTTCTGGGTGACCAAAAAATCAAAATAGGTGTTGGTATAAAATTGGGTCTCCACCTCCTGATGGGTCAAAAAATGTAGTATTGAGATTTCGATCAGTTAAAAGTATAGTAATAGCCCCTGCTAGAACTGGGACAGCTAATAATAATAGGATTGTTGTAATTAATATAGATCAAGTAAATAAAGTTAGTTTTTCAAAACTTATTCTTAAATTTTTTATGTTTATAATTGTGGTAATAAAATTAATGGCACCTATAATAGAGGATAGTCCTGCTAAGTGGAGGGAGAAAATTGCTATGTCTAAGGATATACCTTCGTGATTTAAATTTAGGGATAAGGGAGGGTAAACAGTTCAACCTGTTCCTACTCCTTGATTAATAATATTTCTTAAAATTAATAGGTTAATTGAGGGGGGTAGTAATCAGAATCTTATATTATTTATTCGAGGGAAAGCTATATCAGGGGCTCCTAGTATTAAGGGGATTATTCAATTACCAAAGCCTCCAATTATAATTGGTATTACCATAAAAAAAATTATAATGAAAGCATGCGATGTAATGATAGAATTATATAATTGATCATTATTAATTAGATAGCCAGGGTTCCCTAATTCTATCCGAATTAATAATCGTAGGGATGATCCTAGTATTCCGGATCATATTCCGAAAATAAAATATAAAATTCCAATATCTTTGTGATTAGTTGAAAAGAATCATTTTTGTATAAATTTTTAGTTTAATTAAAATTTTAAATTGCAAATTTAACGATATATTAATAGTATAAAATTTTAAGTAATGTGTCTGATTAAAGTAATAAATTGTAAATTTATTAAAAAGATTAAATTTCTTCTTTACTATTAAGATTTAAAATAAATTTTATTTTTAATTTTGAAGATTAATAGTTTGAATTAACTTAAAATCTTATATAATTCAATTATTTATGATTCATAAATTTAAAGGAGATAGGAAAAAAATTATATAAAAAAAATTAATACAATTTAATTTAAAGTTTTTGTAAAATAAATTAATTTTTAAATTAATTTTATTGGTTAATATTAATGTTAAGATAATACGAGTATAAAATATGAATGATAAAATTGATATTATAATTAATGTTAATAAAATTATAATATTTAATTTATTAATAAAAATGTTAATAATTGATCATTTTATTATAAACCCTATTAAGGGGGGTAGCCTAGCCATAGATATTAAATTTAATATTAAAATAAATTTAATTTTATTTATTTTTATAAAATTAATATGATTTAAGTAAAAAATTTTAAAATTTTTAAATAGTAATATTACAGGGAAGTTTAAAATTATATAGAGTATAAAATATATAATTATTATATTTTCATTAATTAATAAAATGATTAATATTCAACTTAAATGATTAAGTGACGAGTATCTAATAATAATTCGGATAGATTGATGGTTATTACCTATTATTGTTCTGATTAATGAACTTAAAAGGGATGATAATAATAATAATTTATAAGAATAATTATATATTAATAAAAATAATG
The DNA here is from genome assembly GCA_963932345.1 of Ophion ventricosus. NCBI lineage: Eukaryota > Metazoa > Arthropoda > Insecta > Hymenoptera > Ichneumonidae > Ophion > Ophion ventricosus. The sequence continues at coordinate 447,610 of OZ010726.1, read as the reverse complement.
GAATGATTTTTTGCCAAATTGATAAGATTATACAATTTATTCAATTTAAGTTATTTATGATATTAATAAATCAATTATGGAAGGGGCTAGCTCCTAGTTTAATAAGAATAGATAAATTAATAATATATATTAATAAATTATTAAAATTTATATAATTATAATTAATAAATATTATTGATCTAGAAAAAATGATTAATGTTGATCTTGAACTTTGAATGATAAAATATTTTATGGCTGAATCTTTATAAAATTTATTAAAAAAAATAATAATTGGGATAAAAGATATTATGTTTAATTCCAATATTATTCATATTGAAAATCAAGAATTTATAGAAATAGAGATAATAGGGGATAAAATTAATATTGGGAAAATTAATAAGTGAATCAAAGATTGAATTATATATATATATATATATATATATATATATATATATATATATATATATATAAATATATATATTAATGTATGATGCATATTAATTTTTGAAATTAAAAGAAATAGTTTAATTCTATTAATTATAATAAAGGTAGTTATACATTATTTATTCTATCAAAATAATCCTTTTATCAGGCACTTTATTATAAAAAAGATTTTATGTCTATATTTAGGGTATGAACCTAAAAGCTTACTTAGCTTATTTTTATTTCTAAAAAAATTTTTTATTTATATTTGAATTTTAAATTCAATGCACTATTCTGCCATCTTAGAATTAAATTTATAAGAAATTTATATTCAAATAATTAAATTTTTTTAAAATTAATTAATTGGGGTAAGGTTGATTTTTAAATAATTATAGTTATTTCGATATTTAGTAAGATAATTAATGAATTAATTAATTTAATATATATATATATATATAATTAATTAAGTTATTTTAATAAATTATATAATTTTGTTAAAATGTAAATTTAGGGGAATTTTAAAGGAGATATCTGGGGGAGGGGGAAGAATAAGATATTAATTTTGGGAAAAACATAGGTTGTATAAATTTTATTTAAAATAATAAAATTGAATAAATTTTAATTAATAAATTTGTATAGATTTTATTAAAATTAATAAATTTATTAAATTTGAGTTAATTTTTATAAATTATAAGTATACATTAATTTTAAATAAAATTATAAGGTTGTATTAATTTTTAATAAAATTATAAGTTTGTATTAATTTTTAATAAAATTATAAGTTTGTATTAATTTTTAATAAAATTATAAGTTTGTATTAATTTTTAATAAAATTACAAGTTTGTGTTAATTTAAATAAAATTATAAGGTTGCATTAATTTTTAATAAAATTAAAAGGTTGTATTAATTTTTAATAAAATTATAAGTTTGTATTAATTTTAAATAAAGTTATAAATTTGTATTAACTTAAAATAAAGTTATAAATTTGTATTAACTTAAAATAAAATTATAAATTTGTATTAATTTTTAATAAAATTATAAATTTGTATTAATTTTTAATAAAATTATAAATTTGTATTAATTTTTAATAAAATTATAAATTTGAATTAATTTTAAATAAAATTATAAATTTGTATTAATTTTTAATAAAATTATAAATTTGTATTAATTTTTAATAAAATTATAAATTTGTATTAATTTTTAATAAAATTATAAATTTGTATTAATTTTAAATAAAATTACAAATTTGTATTAATTTTTAATAAAATTATAAATTTGTATTAATTTTTAATAAAATTATAAATTTGTATTAATTTTTAATAAAATTATAAATTTGTATTAATTTTTAATAAAATTATAAATTTGTATTAATTTTTAATAAAATTATAAATTTGTATTAATTTTAAATAAAATTATAAATTTGTATTAATTTTAAATAAAATTATTAATTTGTATTAATTTTTAATAAAATTATAAATTTGTATTAATTTTAAATAAAATTATAAATTTGTATTAATTTTAAATAAAATTATTAATTTGTATTAATTTTTAATAAAATTATAAATTTGTATTAATTTTTAATAAAATTATAAATTTGTATTAATTTTTAATAAAATTATAAATTTGTATTAATTTTTAATAAAATTATAAATTTGTATTAATTTTTAATAAAATTATAAATTTGTATTAATTTTTAATAAAATTATAAATTTGTATTAATTTTTAATAAAATTATAAATTTGTATTAATTTTAAATAAAATTATAAATTTGTATTAATTTTAAATAAAATTATAAATTTGTATTAATTTTAAATAAAATTATAAATTTGTATTAATTTTAAATAAAATTATAAATTTGTATTAATTTTAAATAAAATTATAAATTTGTATTAATTTTTAATAAAATTATAAATTTGTATTAATTTTAAATAAAATTATAAATTTGTATTAATTTTAAATAAAATTATAAATTTGTATTAATTTTAAATAAAATTATAAATTTGTATTAATTATAAATAAAATTATAAATTTGTATTAATTTTAAATAAAATTATAAATTTGTATTAATTTTTAATAAAATTATAAGTTTGTATTAATTTTTAATAAAATTATAAATTTGTTTTAATTTTTGATAAAATTATAAATTTGTATTAATTTTTAATAAAATTATAAATTTGTATTAATTTTTAATAAAATTATAAATTTGAATTAATTTTTAATAAAATTATAAATTTGTATTAATTTTTAATAAAATTATAAATTTGAATTAATTTTTAATAAAATTATAAATTTGTATTAATTTTTAATAAAATTATAAATTTGTATTAATTTTTAATAAAATTATAAATTTGTATTAATTTTTAATAAAATTATAAATTTGTATTAATTTAAATATAATTATAAGTTTGTTTTAATTTTTAATAAAATTATAAATTTGTGTTAATTTTTAATAAAATTATAAATTTGTATTAATTTTTAATAAAATTATAAATTTGTATTAATTTTTAATAAAATTATAAATTTGTATTAATTTTTAATAAAATTATAAATTTGTATTAATCTTAAATAAAATTATAAATTTGTATTAATCTTTAATAAAATTATAAATTTGTATTAATCTTTAATAAAATTATAAATTTGTATTAATCTTTAATAAAATTATAAATTTGTATTAATTTTTAATAAAATTATAAATTTGTATTAATCTTTAATAAAATTATAAATTTGTATTAATCTTTAATAAAATTATAAATTTGTATTAATTTTTAATATAATTATAAATTTGTATTAATTTTTAATAAAATTATAAATTTGTATTAATCTTTAATAAAATTATAAATTTGTATTAATCTTTAATAAAATTATAAATTTGTATTAATTTTTAATAAAATTATAAATTTGTATTAATCTTTAATAAAATTATAAATTTGTATTAATTTTTAATAAAATTATAAATTTGTATTAATTTTCAATAAAATTATAAATTTGTATTAATTTTAATATAATTATAAGTTTGTATTAATTTTTAATAAAATTATAAATTTGTATTAATTTTTAATAAAATTATAAATTTGTATTAATTTTTAATAAAATTATAAATTTGTATTAATTTTTAATAAAATTATAAATTTGTATTAATTTTTAATAAAATTATAAATTTGTATTAATTTTTAATAAAATTATAAATTTGTATTAATTTTTAATAAAATTATAAATTTGTATTAATTTTTAATAAAATTAAAAATTTGTATTAATTTTTAATAAAATTATAAATTTGTATTAATTGTAATAAAATTATAAATTTGTATTAATTTTTAATAAAATTATAAATTTGTATTAATTTTTAATAAAATTATAAATTTGTATTAATTTTTAATAAAATTATAAATTTTTATTAATTTTTAATAAAATTATAAATTTGTATTAATCTTTAATAAAATTATAAATTTGTATTAATTTTTAATAAAATTATAAATTTGAATTAATTTTTAATAAAATTATAAATTTGAATTAATTTTTAATAAAATTATAAATTTGAATTAATTTTTAATAAAATTATAAATTTGTATTAATTTTGAATGAAATTATAAATTTGTATTAATTTTAAATAAAATTACAAATTTGTATAAATTTTAACAAAATTATAAATTTGTATTAATTTATAGTGAAATTGTAAATTTGTATTAATTTAAATGAAATTATAAATTTGTATTAATTTTTAATGAAATTATAAATTTGTATCAATTTTTAATGAAATTATAAATTTGTATTAATTTTAAATGAAATTACAAATTTGTATTAATTTTTAATGAAATTATAAATTTGAATTAATTTACAATGAGATTATAGATTTGTATTAATTTTTAATGAGATTATAGATTTGTATAAATTTTTAATAAAATTATTAATTTGTATTAATTTTAATTAAATTAAAGATTTGTATTAATTTACAATAAAATTATAAATTTATATTAATTTTTAATAAAATTATTAATTCGTATTAATTTTAATTTTAAAAATTAAAAAAAAATTTGTGTTAACTTAAAATAAGGTATAATTTGTATTAATTTAAAATAAAAAGAAATTTGCATTAATTTAAGATATGATTTAAACTTTTATTGACTTAAAATAAGATGTAATTTGTATTAGTTTAAAATAAGAGTTAAATTTGGGGGTAATTTGAATAATTTTAAAAATTGATAAATTTATTTAAATTATGAATAAAATAATAAATTTGTTTTAAATTTAGATAAATTAACAAAATTGTATTAATTTAATGTAAATTAATAAGATTTTATAAATTATTTAATAATATTAATATTATTAATATTAATAAATTTATTAATTTATTTTATTTAATTATTAATTTATTAATAATAAATTTTTTCTATATAATAAATTGTTAAAATAAACAATATAATTATATTATTTATAAAATTATATTATATATGTATATATATATATATTAATTTAATTAAATATAATAATAATTAGATAATAATTATTATTTATCATTAATAGTGACATTAATAAAAATAATTATTAAAAATAAAATTTTTAATAATAAATATATTTATATTAGTTTATAAATTCATATATTTATATTAATAAATTATTTTTAATATATATATATAGTTATTTACTCAGACTAAATTTTCACTAATTCTAATATTATTAATAAATAATTTATTCATTAATTAAATTTTCTATTATTTTTTATAATAATTTAATATTAAATATTTAACGAATTTATTATATATTAAAAATTTAACTATATATAGATGTCTGGCAAACGATCATTAATACTTATTTAAGGTAGTGACATTGTATATATGTGAAGCATTCTATATAGATGCAGAAAAAAAGAGAATCATTGATTATATATAATCATTGAAGTTAAAATTATTATAAATAAATGTATTAACATTTTAATCTATAAAATATTTTAGGGCTTAAATTAATGATTACAAATATTAATAAATTTATTATTATTAATTATAAGTTATTATACAAATAATTAAATGTCAGTTTGGTTGATTTATTTTCACTAATTAATATAATAAGATATTTTTAATGAAAATTATTTTTAATATTAATATAAATATTATTAATATCGATATTAATATTATTAATATTAATAAATTTATTAGTTTATTATATTTAATTATTAATTTATTAATAATAAATTTTTTTTATATAATAAATTGTTAAAATAAACAATATAATTATATTATTTATAAAATTATATTATATATGTATATATATATATATTAATTTAATTAAATATAATAATAATTAGATAATAATTATTATTTATCATTAATAGTGACATTAATAAAAATAATTATTAAAAATAAAATTTTTAATAATAAATATATTTATATTAGTTTATAAATTCATATATTTATATTAATAAATTATTTTTAATATATATATATAGTTATTTACTCAGACTAAATTTTCACTAATTCTAATATTATTAATAAATAATTTATTCATTAATTAAATTTTCTATTATTTTTTATAATAATTTAATATTAAATATTTAACGAATTTATTATATATTAAAAATTTAACTATATATAGATGTCTGGCAAACGATCATTAATACTTATTTAAGGTAGTGACATTGTATATATGTGAAGCATTCTATATAGATGCAGAAAAAAAGAGAATCATTGATTATATATAATCATTGAAGTTAAAATTATTATAAATAAATGTATTAACATTTTAATCTATAAAATATTTTAGGGCTTAAATTAATGATTACAAATATTAATAAATTTATTATTATTAATTATAAGTTATTATACAAATAATTAAATGTCAGTTTGGTTGATTTATTTTCACTAATTAATATAATAAGATATTTTTAATGAAAATTATTTTTAATATTAATATAAATATTATTAATATCGATATTAATATTATTAATATTAATAAATTTATTAGTTTATTATATTTAATTATTAATTTATTAATAATAAATTTTTTTTATATAATAAATTGTTAAAATAAACAATATAATTATATTATTTATAAAATTATATTATATATGTATATATATATATATTAATTTAATTAAATATAATAATAATTAGATAATAATTATTATTTATCATTAATAGTGACATTAATAAAAATAATTATTAAAAATAAAATTTTTAATAATAAATATATTTATATTAGTTTATAAATTCATATATTTATATTAATAAATTATTTTTAATATATATATATAGTTATTTACTCAGACTAAATTTTCACTAATTCTAATATTATTAATAAATAATTTATTCATTAATTAAATTTTCTATTATTTTATATAATAATTTAATATTAAATATTTAACGAATTTATTATATATTAAAAATTTAACTATATATAGATGTCTGGCAAACGATCATTAATACTTATTTAAGGTAGTGACATTGTATATATGTGAAGCATTCTATATAGATGCAGAAAAAAAGAGAATCATTGATTATATATAATCATTGAAGTTAGAATTATTATAAATAAATATATTAACATTTTAATCTATAAAATATTTTAGGGCTTTAATTAATGATTACAAATATTAATAAATTTATTATTATTAATTATAAGTTATTATACAAATAATTAAATGTCAGTTTGGTTGATTTATTTTCACTAATTAATATAATAAGATATTTTTAATGAAAATTATTTTTAATATTAATATAAATATTATTAATATCGATATTAATATTATTAATATTAATAAATTTATTAGTTTATTATATTTAATTATTAATTTATTAATAATAAATTTTTTTTATATAATAAATTGTTAAAATAAACAATATAATTATATTATTTATAAAATTATATTATATATGTATATATATATATATTAATTTAATTAAATATAATAATAATTAGATAATAATTATTATTTATCATTAATAGTGACATTAATAAAAATAATTATTAAAAATAAAATTTTTAATAATAAATATATTTATATTAGTTTATAAATTCATATATTTATATTAATAAATTATTTTTAATATATATATATAGTTATTTACTCAGACTAAATTTTCACTAATTCTAATATTATTAATAAATAATTTATTCATTAATTAAATTTTCTATTATTTTATATAATAATTTAATATTAAATATTTAACGAATTTATTATATATTAAAAATTTAACTATATATAGATGTCTGGCAAACGATCATTAATACTTATTTAAGGTAGTGACATTGTATATATGTGAAGCATTCTATATAGATGCAGAAAAAAAGAGAATCATTGATTATATATAATCATTGAAGTTAGAATTATTATAAATAAATATATTAACATTTTAATCTATAAAATATTTTAGGGCTTTAATTAATGATTACAAATATTAATAAATTTATTATTATTAATTATAAGTTATTATACAAATAATTAAATGTCAGTTTGGTTGATTTATTTTCACTAATTAATATAGTAAGATATTTTTAATGAAAATTATTTTTAATATTAATATAAGCTTATTAATTTATAAAAATTTTATTACTTTAAATATTTATATTAAATTTTAATTTAATGTAAAAAAAAAAAAAAAAAAATTTAATTAATATTAAATAATTATTTAATATAAATAATAATTTTATTAAAAAAATTTTGATAATATAAAAAAAATTTTTACAGGGAAGTTTTAATTTTTTTAAGATTTTTAAAGAGAAATTTAATTGGGGGAGTTAAATTTGGGGGAGTCGGTAATTTTACATAGAAGTTTTAATTTTTTTAAGATTTTTAAAGAGAAATTTAATTGATAGAGTTAAATTCGGGGAGTTGGTAATTTTTTTACATAGAAGTTTTAATTTTTTTAATATTTTTAAAGAGAAATTTAATTGATAGAGTTAAATTTGGGGAGTTGGTAATTTTTTTACATAGAAGTTTTAATTTTTTTAAGATTTTTAAAGAGAAATTTAATTGATAGAGTTAAATTTGGGGAGTTGGTAATTTTTTACATAGAAGTTTTAATTTTTTAAAGATTTTTAAAGATAAATTTAATTGAGAGGATAGAGTTGGGGGGGGCTGGTAAATTTTTTTTTTTAATTTTTGAGAATTTAAAAATTTTGTGGGTCAGTGAAATTTTTTTTAATTTTTGAGAATTTAAAAATTTTGTGGGTTGGTGAATTTTTTAAATTTTTGAGAATTTGAAAATTTTGTGGACCAGTAAAAATTTTTTTTTAATTTTTGAGAATTTGAAAATTTTGCGGGTCAGTAAAAATTTTTTTTTTAATTTTTGAGAATTTGAAAATTTTGTGGGCCAGTAAAATTTTTTTTTTTAATTTTTGAGAATTTGAAAATTTTGTGGGCCGGTAAAAATTTTTTTAATTTCTGAGAATTTAAAAATTTTGTGGGTTGGTGAATTTTTTTAATTTTTGAGAATTTAAAATTTTTGGAGGTTGGGGAATTTTGAACGATTTTAATTTTTGTGAATTTTAAAATTGATAGGGCTAGGAATTTTTTTTTTATTATTAAAAAATCTAATAATTTTAAAAGTTAATGGAATTTTTTTATTAATTTAAAAATTTTAATTAATATTAATTATTGAATTTTTAAGAGAAATTTTAAAATATTTTATTTAATAATAATTTTAAATAATTAGTTTGGCAAAAATAGATTTTAAATAAAATTTAAAAATATATTTGAATTATAATTGAAATATTATTTAATAATATAAATTAAAATAATATAATAGTTACTAAATTTTATAAATTGAATTAGAAAAAATATTTTTTATTTGATATTCATTATAAATATAAAAAAGTATAAATTAAACATTTGGGAAAAATATTTGTTTTCAAATTTTTTTAATAAAATTAGCTTTAAAATTTATTTTTAAACAATTATTCTATGAGATTAAATTTTTACGGGGGATTTAATTTAATTTAAAAAATTAAAAAAAATTTGGTTAGCATTATTTGGATGATTTGTATTAAATTTAAATTGTGCGGCTAATTTAATTAGACTTGTTAGATAATTTTGGTTGAAAATTAATGTAATTTTTAATTTGGTTATTTTTGGTGTGTTAATTTGAATTTAAATTGGGTTTATTTAATCAAAAAATTAATTTAAAATAATATTTTTTATAGTTTGGGGAGTTGAATTGTTAATGGAAAAATTAATTTAAAATTATTTACATAGGAATTATTGTATTTTTTTATAATTTGATAGAGTTAAATTTGGGGGAGTTTAATTTAATTGAATTGTTAATGGAAAAATTAATTTAAAATTATTTACATAGGAATTATTGGATTTTTTTATAATTTGATAGAGTTAAATTTGGGGGAGTTTAATTTAGTTGAATTGTTAACGGAAAAATTAATTTAAAATTATTTACATAGGAATTATTGTATTTTTTATAATTTGATATAGTTAAATTTGGGGGAGTTTAATTTAGTTGAATTGTTAATGGAAAAATTAATTTAAAATTATTTACATAGGAATTATTGTATTTTTTATAATTTGATAGAGTTAAATTTGAGGGAGTTTAATTTAGTTGAATTGTTAATGGAAAAATTAATTTAAAATTATTTACATAGGAATTATTGTATTTTTTATAATTTGATAGAGTTAAATTTGGGGGAGTTTAATTTAATTGAATTGTTAATGGAAAAATTAATTTAAAATTATTTGCATAGGAATTATTGTATTTTTTTATAAATTGAGAGAGTTAAATTTGGGGGAGTTTAATTTAATTGAATTGTTAATGGAAAAATTAATTTAAAATTATTTACATAGGAATTATTGTATTTTTTATAATTTGATAGAGTTAAATTTGAGGGAGTTTAATTTAGTTGAATTGTTAATGGAAAAATTAATTTAAAATTATTTACATAGGAATTATTGTATTTTTTATAATTTGATATAGTTAAATTTGGGGGAGTTTAATTTAATTGAATTGTTAATGGAAAAATTAATTTAAAATTATTTACATAGGAATTATTGTATTTTTTATAATTTGATAGAGTTAAATTTGGGGGAGTTTAATTTAATTGAATTGTTAATGGAAAAATTAATTTAAAATTATTTACATAGGAATTATTGGATTTTTTTATAATTTGATAGAGTTAAATTTGGGGGAGTTTAATTTAGTTGAGTTGTTAATGGAAAAATTAATTTAAAATTATTTTCATAGGAATTATTGTATTTTTTATAATTTGATAGAGTTAAATTTGAGGGAGTTTAATTTAGTTGAATTGTTAATGGAAAAATTAATTTAAAATTATTTACATAGGAATTATTTTATTTTTTATAATTTGATAGAGTTAAATTTGGGTATTAATTTAATTATTAATGAAAAATTAATTTGATTTTATTTATAGCGGGGAGGTTAAATTATGGATATTTTATTAATAAATTGTTGGGTTAAAATTTAAGAATTTAATTTAATTAAAAGGAAAGTTAATTTAAAATTATTTACAAATAGGTTAAAATTAAAAATTTAAATTTTTTTGTGTTAAAGGTAAAAATTTGATTAAATTGGGTTTATTAATAAAAGTTAATATAAATTAGACATTTGATTTAATTTTATTATGATTTTATTATGATTTTTTTATTATCTATATTTTATTAATTAGAAAAAATTTAGGTGGCTAAATATGTTTCGGAAAGTTTAATAGAAAATAATTGTTAGTAAAAAAGATAAATTTATACATTATATTTTTGTAATTTGTATTGGAATATTTTTATAAAATTTTTTAACAATAAAAAAAATTAATTTTTTAGTCATTTGTTGGGCAGCAACCGAAATTAGTGTTTAGCCTTAAAATGGTTTTTATTTATATTAGATTATAATAGAGATATTTCAATCTAATAAAATTTTCTAACAAAAAAATTAATTTTTTAGTCATTTGCTGGGCAGCAACCGAAATTAGTGTTTAGTCTTAAAATATATTTTATTTCTATTAGATTGTAATAGAGATATTTTAACTTAATAAAATTTTCTAATAAAAATAAATAATTTTTTAGTCATTTGCTGGGCAGCAACCGAAATTAGTGATTAGTCTTAAAATGGGTTTTATTTATATTAGATTGTAATGGAGATATTTTAATTTAATAAAATTTTCTAATAAAAAAAATTAATTTTTTAGTCATTTGTCGGGTAGTAACCGAAATTAGTGTTTAGTCTTAAAATATTTTTTATTTGTATTAGATTGTAATAGGGATATTTTAACCTAATAAAATTTTTTAACAAAAAAAATTAATTTTTTAGTTATTTGTTGGGCAGCAACCGAAATTAGTGTTTAGCCTTAAAATATATTTTATTTCTATTAGATTGTAATAGAGATATTTTAATTTAATAAAATTTTCTAATAAAAATAATTAATTTTTAGTCATTTGCTGGGCAGCAATCGAAATTAGTGGTTAGTTTTAAAATATTTTTTATTTCTATTAGATTGTAATAGGGATATTTTAACTTAATAAAATTTTCTAATAAAAATAATTAATTTTTAGTCATTTGCTGGGCAGTAACCGAAATTAGTGGCTGGTCTAAAAATATTTTTTATTTTTATTAGGGTACAATAGGGTAATTTAATCTAATAAAATTTTCTAATAAAAAAATTAATTTTTTTTAGTTATTGGGTATTAATTGAAATTAATGGTTAGGTTTAACAATATTTTATTTTATATTAGGGTATAGGAGGATTTTTTTATTTAAAATTTAATATAAAAAAAATTAATTTATTAAATTATTTACAATTAATAAAAAAAAGAAACAGGATAAAATTTTAATTTGCAATTAAAAAGGGTTTATACATTTAAACTTATCTTACGGATGTAATTGTTTATAATTACTTACTAAATACTTTTTTTATTAATTTATTAAAATTTTAATTAGTGGGTTAATTATATTATAAATGAATAATAAAATAATTTAATTTTGGTTATAGTATTGATAATTCCTTTTTAATTTTTAATAAATAATAATTTATTAATAGATATAAATTAATTTTTGTAAAATTTTAATTTAAATAATTTAAATTTTTTAATAGTGAATATTATTAATTAAATAGATTTATATATAGAATAAGGTATAATAAAAATAAATTTTGTGCCAGCAATTGCGGTTAAACAAATTTTGTAAATTAATAAATTTAATTTTAATAAATTTAATTTTGAGGTGATAAAAATAAATATATTTTATGGTGAAATATAAATATCTTAGATTTTTCATTTTATATAAAATGAAAATTAAATATTAATAGAATAAACTAGGATTAGATACCCTATTATAATTAATTGAAACTTGATAAATTAAATATTAATTGATAAATCAATAAACTTAAGAAATTTGACGGTATTTTTTTATATTCAGAGGAATTTGTCCTGTAAATGATATTACACGATAAGAATAACTTTATTAAAAAATTTATGTATTGTCGTTATATAAAAATTTTTAGAAAATATTTTTATTATTAATATAAATATGTAATTTCAGATCAAAATGTAGTTATAATTAAGAAGAGATGAATTACAATAAAATTTATTTAAATGAATTAATAAATTTAATTTTATTATGAAAGTGGATTTGAAAGTAAATTTAATAACCCGACTAGAAATTTTGATCCGGCAGCCTGAAGACTGATCAGGCCCTGATCAGGCTGCAGTCCGGAATGCCGTAATACGGCACGCCTGATCAGGGCCGGATGTCCACCGGATCAGTGGAACCGTAGTACGGCCGTAAAAAGGCACCCTGATCCGGCCGTAGTAGGGTAACCTGTGCAGCGCCGTAACAAGGCGTCCGTGGACGCCGTTTTACGGCGCCGCACAGGCTACCTTACTACGGCCGGATCAGGGTGCCTTTTTACGGCCGTACTACGGTTCCACTGATCCGGTGGACATCCGGCCCTGATCAGGCGTGCCGTACTACGGCATTCCGGACTGCAGCCTGACTTGTGTGTTGAAGCCGCCATATTTGCGAGAGTCTTGGCGGTGTATGCACGCGCATATAGGCGTTTTTCCAATTTCCTGGCTGACATCATAGTGCAAAATGGATAAAAAAAAGTCCCGAAAAAAATTAATGGGACACTTACGGGTGCGAAAGTGGCGTGCTATATATGCAGAGAGAAAAAAACAACGGCTAACAGAAGTGAATTCTTCACTCGTACTAGGTATGTATATATATATATATATGTATACATATACATTTTCATTTATATTATATATTCTTTACTTTCAAAATTAACAATATCTATTATTATTTATTAACATGCATAATATCTATTATTTTTGTAATGGTATTTTTAGAGCCAAGCGAAGAATTGCCTACAAATCTTGACAACAATGTCTCGTCGCTTAATACAAATCACACGAGCAGTGCATCCGACGAGTCTGGACCTGATTCAGTTGCATCCAGTACCCTTTCTTTTTTTGTTTTCAATTTAGCCGTGCTTATTCAAAAATATGAGATGAATAATCAACCAATATACCGAAGGGACATCGAAAAATCGCTAGGCAAAATTATAAATGCTGCAAAAGATTGGGACGGTGCACGTCAAGCGAGGGCGAAGACTGGGAAGGAGTAATCGAAAGATTAAAGCGATAGTTTTAATCAACGGATTATTTAAACTTTATTAGCCGAAAATGTTTTATTGAAGCTGTTATTTGTTGAATAAACAAAGATGTGAAGACTGAAAAATTTCTAAATAATATAAAAATAAAAATATAAGAGAGTTTATTATTGTTATCGAAATTATTATATTCATAAATACCAAATTCCCCTTTTTTTAGTTCCTTAAAAAGAGAATCAAAATAACGTTGAATTTTGCATCGGTGGAATGCAACGATTTTTTTTTCTCATTTTTTATTCGTTTATTTTGATCGTCATCAAAAGTCTTTTTTTGTAAATTCAAGTCGTAAAGCTTTAATAAGAATAAGTAAAAACGTGTGGATTACTTTTAGTGCCTAATCAGGCAAAACGAAATTCAGCGGTCAAAAAGTATTAATTTTCATTGCATATTGCTAACTTCGATGCTAACTTAAACGCCATAAAAAATATTGATTGTTTTTTAAATGATGATAATATAAGCAACGAAAAAAGAGAATTCCTACAAGTGTTAGGATGGCTAAGTAGGTAGCGCGTTTAGCTCTAGAATTAGAAGACTAGGTTCGAAACCCGAGGTTAGGCAAAAAACTTTCACAAGGCAAAACACGTTTTAATCCAATTAACGTATATGTAGGACCACAAATAAAGTATATGGAAACAAAAAATACTACCAGAATTTTTTTATTCACCATTTGTTGCCTTTTTTATTTTTCATTCCAGCCACGGCAGCCGGATCAGGGCCGAATCAGGGCCGTACTCGGCAGCCGGATCAGGGCCGTAACCGGCAGCCGCATCAAGGCCTTATCCGGCCGCCGGATCAGGGCCGCAAAAGGTAGCCGGATCAGGGCCGCAACCGGCAACCGGATCCGGGTCGGATGCCAAAAAGCGTTACACGCCTGATAAAGCCCTGATCCGGGCGCCTGTTCAGTGCCGTATTACGGGATACGGATGCCGGATCCGGGCCTAGTCAGTCCCGGATCAAAATTTCTAGTCGGGAAATTAATTAATTTGATATTATATTAAAATATGTACATATTGCCCGTCATTTTCACTTAAAGTGAAACAAGTCGTAACAAAGTAAATTTACTGGAAAGTAAATTTAGAATTTTAAATTTAGTTTATATTTATAAAATATATTATTTACAATAATAGGAATTATTAAAAAAAAATTTAAATTAAATAAATATATTAAATTATTAATTGTTGATTTTGTAATAAAAAAAAAATAGTTTTAAGTTTATTAATTTTAGTTAATTTTATAAAAAATATTTAATTTATATTTAAGTAATGTAAGTGAATTTTAATTTTATTTAAAAATTTTAAATAAGTATTTAATTTGTTTTTACCTTTTGTATCAGGGTTAATTAAAATTTAATTTATAAATAATTATTTCTCGAATTAATAAGATTTAATTAAATAATTTATTTAATGTGGAATAATTATTAAAGATATTTAATTTGTAAAGAGATTTTATTCGATTATTAAGATATCTAGTTTTTTAATAAATAAATTTAATTTAGATAATTATTTTTATTTTAATTAAATTTTTAATTAAATAGTTATTAAAATTTTTGGGGCTAATCTCAATAATTTTTTTATATTTTATTAATTTTAAATAATGTTGATATTATAAAATTAATAGTATTTATTAACTTAAAAAATGTTATAATTTATTTATGTTAAATAAAAATTTAAATTTTAATTAATATTTTATTAAAATAATTTTTTAAATTAAATTTAAATTTAAATAATGATTAAATTAGTATAAAAATATTAATATTGTTAATTTAATGGGTAAATTAATTATTAATAATTAGGCAAATTTAATTTAATTATGATTTATTCACCTGTTTAACAAAAACATGGTTTTTTGAATTTAATTTAAAATTTGGCCTGCTCAATGAAGTTTATTTAAATAGCTGCGGTATTTTGACCGTACAAAGGTAGCATAATCAATAGTTTTTTAATTGAAAGCTAGAATGAATGGTTTAATGAGATAAACACTTTTTTATAATTAAAATTTAAAATTTTTTTATTAGTTAAAAAACTAATATTTAATTAAAAGACGAGAAGACCCTATAGACTTTAATTTTGTAAATAAATAATATAAATTTAATTTTATAATTTTATTTTTTATAAAATTAGGTTGGGGAGATTTTTAAATTAAATTAACTTTAATATAATATAAACATTAATTATTGAATAAATGATCCTTAATTTTAGATCAATAGAATAAATTACCTTAGGGATAACAGTATAATTTTTTTAGAGAGATCATATTGATAAAAAAGATTATAACCTCGATGTTGAATTAAGATAAAATTTAAACGGAAAATTTTGAAATTTTTGGTCTGTTCGACCATTAAAATCTTACATGATTTGAGTTCAGATCGGTGTGAGCCAGATCGGTTTCTATCTTTAATAGTGATGATTTATTTGTACGAAAGGACTTTATATCTTAAACATTTTATATGAGAATGAGTAATTTTATTAATTTGGCAGAATAGTGCGGTAAATTTAGAATTTACCTAAGTAATTATATTACATTTAATAATTAAACAAATTTTTATGTATATATGGGTTTCTATAGGTATGATGATTGTGGTAATTCTTTTAATTTTATTAGCAGTAGCTTTTTTAACTTTAATAGAGCGTAAAGTTTTAAGATACATACAGTTACGTAAGGGCCCTAATAAAGTTGGGTATATCGGGATTTTTCAGCCTTTTAGAGATGCTATTAAGTTATTGTCGAAAGAAATAATTATGTTAAAGCAGTTTAATTATCTATATTATATATTGTCCCCAATATTTATATTAATATTAATTTTAATAATATGGATAGTTTATCCTTTTTTAAGAAATATAATTTCTTTAGAGTTAGGGTTTATATATTTAATTTTTTGCTTAAGATTAGGGGGGTATGGTTTATTAATTTCGGGGTGATCTTCTAATTCTTCATATTCAATATTAGGGTCAATTCGGGCTTTATCCCAATCAATTTCTTACGAAGTAAGATTATCTTTAATTTTTATAATTTTAATTATTTTAGTTGAAAGATTTAATATAATTATATTAAATATTATTCAAAAAAATGTATGGTTCATTATTTTTATGTTTCCTTTAATATTAATAATATTTATTAGGTTAATAGCTGAGATAAATCGTACTCCTTTTGATTTTTCTGAGGGGGAATCTGAGTTAGTTTCAGGGTTTAATGTAGAGTATATAAGAGGGGGGTTTGTATTAATTTTTTTATCGGAGTACGCTAGAATTTTGTTTATAAGTTTTATTTTAAGTTTAATATTTACTGGGCTAAGGTTAGGTAGGTTTATATTTTATTTATTTACAATAATTTTAATTTTTATAATTATTTGAATACGTGGCACATTTCCTCGATTTCGTTATGATTTATTAATGTATTTATGTTGATTAATTATTTTACCATTTATTTTAAATTATATATTTTTTATTATTTTAATTAAAATAATAGTTTAAATAAGTAAGATAATAAAATTTTTAATTTTATGTTATGTTTTCAAGACATATACTTATTCAAGTTCATTATCTATGTTAAAAGTTTATTTCACAATATAAATATAATTCTGTTTATAAAGTAGTAGATAAAATAAGTAGCGCTAAATAATTGTCTTACGACAGTAAAGGGTATTTCTACGGGCTGGGCTCCTAATCAAGTTAATATTAGGAAATTATTAATAAAAAATCAAAATATAATTTGATTTATAGGGTAAAATATTATTGAATAATATGTAATATTTATAACAGGTAAAATTAAGAGAATTAAAATAGATAATAGTAAAGCGATTACACCCCCTATTTTATTAGGGATTGCCCGAAGAATAGTGTATGCAAATAGGAAATATCATTCAGGTTGAATATGAATAGGGGTGATTATAGGATTTGCTAAAATATAATTTTCTGGGTCTCTTAATATAAATGGAAATTTTAAACATATAAAAATTATTATATAAATTAATAGTAGGAATCCTACGGTATCTTTGAGTGTAAAATAATTATGAAAATTAATTATAAATAATTTTCTATTAATTCCTAAAGGGTTATTAGACCCGTATTCATGAATAAAAAATAAATGGATAATTACTATGGCTAAGATAATGAATGGTAAAAAGAAATGTAATCTAAAAAAACGATTTAAGGTTGGGTTATTAACTGAAAATCCTCCTCAAATTCATTCTACAGTTATTTGCCCAATATAGGGGATTGTTGAAATTAAATTTGTGATTACAGTGGCCCCTCAAAAAGATATTTGGCCTCAGGGTAATACATAGCCTATAAAGGCAGTTGCTATTGTAATTATAAAAATTATTACCCCTATAGTTCAAACTGTAATAAGTTTATATGAGGTGTAATAAATTCCTCGCCCGATATGAATATACATACATAAAAAAAAAAATGAGGCTCCATTTATATGAATTAGTTGATAAAATCACCCTTTATTAACATCTTGAATAATATGGATTATTCTGTTAAAGGCTATATTAATATTGGCACAATAATGTATTGATAACATGATTCCTGTGATAATTTGAATAATTAAACATAGGCCTAGCAAGGATCCAAAATTTCATCAAATATTAATATTAATTGGGGTAGGCAAAAAAATTAGGGAATTATTCAAGATTTTTAATAATTTAACTTTTTTTAAAATAGATTTATTCATAAAAATATATTTGTCGCAAAGGTCTTTTTAATTTATAACAAATATTTATGATTATAATTAAAGAAAAATAAAGGTATAGTATCAGGAATGTTAATGTAAATTTATTAAAATTAAAAAGTTCATTTAATTTAATTTCATTATATTCTTCAAGGGTATTAAAATTTAAATTTCACAATTCTTGATTATTTAAATTTGGTTTATAAAATATTAATATTAATACAATAAATAATATTATTATAGGAAATTTTATTAAATTTAATATAATATTATTATAATTAATTTTAAATAAGTTATTGTTAGTTAATCTTGTAATATATATAAATATAATTATTAATCCTCCAATTATTATTAAAGGGAAAATAAATATTATTCAAGATTTGAATAGAATATTTATTTTTAATGAAATTAAAAAAATCACAAAAATTAAAATCGTTAAAAATTTTATGGGATGGAAATTATAAAATTTTATTGGGATTATTAATATAATAATAAGACAAAAATTTAATAGTAATGGGATATTGATAATAATCAATATTATAGAGTCGTAAATTCATGGGAGGATAGATTTTATCATCAAAAAATAGTTTAATAAAATATTAATTTTGGAGATTAATGATATATAATAAGTTATATTTTTTTGAAGCTTTAAAATATTATTTAATTTTAATTTACAAAATTAATGTTTTATTTAAACTATAAAGCTTATTGATAATATAAGTATATTTGTTTATATATATATATACATATTAGTTTCTTTTATATTATTTTATTTTTTTAAACATTTGTTATTAATTTTAATTAGGCTGGAATTTGTAATAACTATTATTTCATATTTAATATACAGTATGTTAGTTTTAGGAGAGGTGAATTTTATTTATATAATTTATTTTTTTGTAATAATAGTTTGTGAGGGGGTTTTAGGTTTGTCTTTAATTGTGGTAATTATTCGATTATATGGGAATGATAATTTAAATTCATTAAATTTAATTAAATGGTAGTAGTAATATTTAGTTTAATTTTTATAATTTTTAATAATATTAATAAAAATTTTAAAATAATATATTTTCAAAGTATTATATTTGTTTATGTAATATTTTTATTTATTAGATACCCATTGAATAGATTAATTTTATTTATAAATTTATATTATAGTTTAGGGGTGGATTTTTATTCATGAGGTTTAATTATATTAAGTTTGTGAATTGTTACAATAATAATTATGACTAGTGAAAAATTTATTTATCAAGGTAAATATTACATAGGTTTAATTTATTTGATTTTGATTTTTTTATTCATAAGATTTTACTCTATAAATATTATATGATTTTATATTTATTTTGAATCTAGGTTAATTCCTGTATTTTTATTAATTTTAGGGTGGGGGTATCAGATTAATCGAATTCAAGCTGGGTTATATATAATATTATATACATTATTTGGTTCAATACCTTTGTTATTAATAATTTTTAGTTGGTATAAAATAAATTTTTCATTAGATATAAATATTTGATACAGCAATTATGTATCTTTTTATACTTATTTAATAATAATTATAGGATTTTTAATTAAAATACCAATATATTTTTTACATTTATGGTTGCCAAAAGCTCATGTAGAAGCTCCTGTGATAGGTTCTATAGTTTTAGCTGGTGTGATATTAAAATTAGGGAGATATGGCTTATTACGAGTTATATTAATATTGAGAATGAATTATTTGTATAATAAATTTTTTATTGTTTTTGGGGTATTAGGGGGGCTTTATTCTAGATTTATTTGTTTAAATCAAGTAGATATAAAAATTTTAGTTGCGTATTCGTCTGTAGTTCATATAAGTTTATTAATAGCAGGTTTATTCACTATAATAAATTTTGGATTTTTAGGGGGTTATTTGATGATAATTAGTCATGGATTATGTTCCTCTGGGTTATTTTATTTAGTGAATATTAATTATGAGCGATTAATATCTCGAAGGTTGTACATTAATAAGGGTATAATTAATTATTTACCCTCTCTTAGATTATTGTGGTTTTTATTAATTTCTTCAAATTTATCTTTCCCCCCCTCTTTAAATTTATTTTCTGAAATTTTTTTAGTTATTTCAATTATTGAGTGGATGGAAAATATATGAGTATTATTAATTTTTTTAATATTTTTTAGGGCCTTATATTCTTTATATTTATATTCATTTAGACAACAGGGGAAATTTATTAAAGTAAGATTTTTTATGGGGGTAAAATTGAATGAATTTATAATTTTATTATTGCATTGGGTTCCATTAAATGTTATATTTATTATAATTAATATTTTTTTATAATTTTAATAGTTTAAGTTAAAAACATTGATTTGTGGAGTCAAAATTATATAAAATATTTAAAATTATTATTTTTTATTTATATATTTATTTTATGTTTAATTTTATATTATTCAGAGTAATTATTTCTTTATTTTTTTTAATGAATAAATTGATATTTTTAATAGAGTGAGAAATTATTAAAATTTTATCTGTTAGGGTTGAGTATATTATTTTTTTTGATTGAATTAATTTGATATTTATTAGGCTAGTTTTAATTATTTCTATAAGGGTAATTTTATATAGAGTTGAATACATAGGCGGGGATAAAAATTTAGGTCGATTTATTGGGTTAGTTTTATTATTTGTAGTTTCGATAATCTTTATAATTATTAGTCCCAATATAATTAGAATTTTATTAGGTTGGGATGGGTTGGGCCTAGTTTCTTACTGTTTAGTGATTTATTACCAAAATGAATCTAGGTTTAATTCAGGGATAGTTACTGTTCTTTTAAATCGGATTGGGGATATTTTTATTCTAATATCAATTGGGTTATTTATAATTATAGGGTCGTGAAATTTTATATTTTTTAATAGAGTTAATAGTTTAATAATAATAATAATTATTCTGATTTCTTTTACAAAGAGAGCTCAAATTCCCTTTTCATCTTGGTTGCCTAAGGCTATAGCTGCCCCAACACCTGTTTCTTCTTTAGTTCATTCGTCAACTTTAGTTACTGCGGGGGTGTATCTTTTAATTCGTTTTAATTATTTGATTAATAGAAATTATAAATTAATAAATTTTATTATATATATATCTTTATTAACTATATTTATAGCGGGGATGGTTGCAAGGATTGAGTTTGATTTAAAAAAGATTATTGCCTTATCTACTTTAAGGCAGTTAGGTGTTATAATATTTAGTTTATCCATTAATATAAGAAATGTTTCATTTTTTCATTTAATGACTCATGCTTTATTTAAGTCAATATTATTTATATGTGCGGGTATTATCATCCACAATATAATTTTAAATCAGGATATCCGGTTTATCAGAATAATTTTTTTTAACATGCCAATAGTTAGAATAATTTTTAATTGCTCATCTTTTTCGTTAATAGGCTTGCCCTTTTTATCAGGATTTTTTTTAAAAGATAAAATTTTAGATCTATATTTGATAGGGTATTTAAATCCATTGATATTTTTAATTTTATTTATATCAATAGGGCTAACTAGCGGGTATTCTATGCGATTAATTTATTATTCTTTTATTAAATTTCCTGTGATAAATATTTATTTTAAATTTAACAGGTTTATAAGGATGATAGTTTATTCTATATTAATTTTATTTATATATACAATTTTTATAGGATTTATTTTAAGGTGGTTAATTTTTTCAATAAAAAGGGTAATTTTTTTAAAAATTGAATTGAAATTAATAATTTTTATTTTTATAATTATAGGGATTTTGGTGAGATTAGGTCTATCAAAAAATTTTATAAACATTTTTATATTAATTAATTTGATTAATTATATTAATATATATTATTATATATGGTTTCTGTCTTTATTATATAAATTTGAAGTTATAAAAAAAATATTATTTTTTAATAATTTTAATTATTATTTAGAGAGGGGGTGGAATGATTATTTATTTGGGTCAAATTTAATTAGGTATTTTGTATTTATATATAAATATGATTTTATAGGCAAAATTATTATGTATGTAATAATTATAATTTATTATTTTATTTTAATTTTATTATATTTATAAATTTAAATAGCTTATAATAAAGTTTAATATTGAAGATATTAAGATGGGTTATTCCTTTAGATATTTATAAATAAATTAATTATTATTTTTATAATGAAAATATAATGTTTTTTTTAAACTATGTAAATAAAAATAATAATGGATTTAAACCATAAATTAGGAAGTTAGAAATTTCCTTAGTTCATACTTATTTTATTAGTTGGAGTATTAATCTCAATTTAATTATTAACAATAATTTACCTCTTTTTTGGTTTCAGCTAAGAGATTTAATTCTATATTTCAAGTCGAAATTGAAATCATTTATTATGATACAAAAAAAAAAGATTAATTTAATAAATTTTATTTTAGTCATTTTAAAGCTCCGTCATTTCATTCTAAATAAAGTCCTATCAATAAAATAATTAAGAATAAAAAAGCTATTATAATATTAGTCTCAACCGAGTAGTATAAATATGAGGGGATAAACGGGAAAAAGATAATGATTTCAATATCAAAAATTAAAAAAATTAGGCTAATTGTATAGAATTGGATTGAGAATGGTAAACGAGATGAATTGAAAGGGTCAAACCCGCATTCAAATGCAGATAATTTTTCTCGTATTATTTTTTTTACAGGGGACAGTATGAAGTTAATTATTATTAAAATTATTATAATTATTATTAGGATTATAGTTATTAATAATATTAATATCATTTATTTAATCTAGATGAATAGACTTTTTAATTGGAAGTTAAATGTACTTTTTATACTAATAAAATAATAAGATCATCAATATAGGAATGTATAGACGAATAATCATACAACATCTACAAAATGTCAATATCAGGCCCTTGCTTCAAAACAAAAGTGGTGAGAGTTAGAAAAATGGTCATAATAGATTCGGGCTGAAGTAATTATAATAAATATTGTTCCGATTAAAACATGAATTCCGTGGAAACCAGTAAGTAAAAAAAAAATTCTTCCGTAAACAGAATCTGCGATAGTGAATATTGATTCATTATATTCTTCATATTGGAGGTAGGAAAAATATATGCCTAATAAAATTGTTAAACAAGTGGTTAAATATCCCTTGTATCAATTTTGGTTAATTAAACAGTAATGGGCTCATGTAATTGAAATTCCTGAGGATAATAAAACAATAGTGTTTAATAATGGAGTTTTATAGGGGTCAAATGCTTCAATTATTTTAGGGGGTCATTTTATACCAATTTCAATTCTAGGGGACAGAGATATGTGGAAAAAAGTTCAAAATATTGAGATAAAAAAGAAAACTTCTCTAACAATAAATAAAATTATGCCCCATCGTAGTATTTTTGTAACATAGGAGTTATGAGCCCCTTGAAAGGTACTTTCACGAATAATATCCCGCCATCATTGGAAAGATGTTAGGGTTGTTCTTAAAATACCAATAATAAATAAATTAGAATTTGATTCATGAAGAATTTTAATGCCACCTGATAATATAATTATTAATCTTATAGATATTAATAAAGGTCAAGGGCTTAAGGTTACTATATGGAATGGGTGGTTATGGGTGATTATATTTTTTAATGATTTTTTCATATTTAATTAGTTTCCTTAGTGTATAAAGTCCCTAAAATTGTAAATACATATGATTGAATTAGTGATACACTAAACTCTAGGATCAATAGCAGTATTTGTGCTAAAATAATTATTAATGATAATAATAGAATAGGGGTTCTAGCAGACTCTCTTATTAATGTTAAAAGTAAGTGACCGGCAATTATATTTGCTGTTAAACGGATTGATAGGGTTAGAGGTCGGATAATGTTTCTGATTGTTTCAATTAACACTATAAAAGGCATTAAAATAAGGGGGGTACCTTGGGGGATTATATGGGCAAAGGCAAAGTTAGTGTTGTTAATTCAAATAAAAATTATTAGCCCAAGTCATATCGGTAAAGAAATAGATATAGAGAAAATTAAATGCCTAGACCTAGTAAAAATATATGGGAATATCCCTATAAAATTATTACTTAAAATAAAAATAAATAAAGCAATAAAATAAATTATGTTAATATAGTTAAATTTATTTAATAAAATAATTTTAAATTCTTTTGATAGAAGGGATAAGATTAAATTAAAAAATTTAGTTGCCCGGGATTCTGACAATCAGAATGATATTGGAATGATTAAAAAATTAAAAATTGAAGAAAATCAATTCAGATCCATATTAGAATTTGTATGGGGGTCAAAAATTGAAAATAAGTTTCTTATCATTTTAAAGTGAAATTTCTTAAAGGACTTACAGATGTATGAGGTAATTTATGAGATTTAACAGTAATATTAAAGTAGCATAAAATTATGTACATTATGAAAATTATAATGAATATTATATTTATAAACAACCAATTATAAGGAGATATCTGGGGGATTTTGTAAAAAAATATTATTTTTAATAATTTTAAAATGACATTTTAATGTTATATTTTTAACTAATTTTTTTCATCAGAAGTATTTTTAATACTATATATTGGTTTAAGAGACCAAGACTTTAATCAGCCATCTAATGATAAAGGATATGACATTACTCATTGTATAAAATTTTGATGATCAGTTCTTTCAATTGTAATTGGTATGAATCTATGATTTATCCCACAAATTTCGGAGCATTGTCCATAATAAAGACCCGGTCGATTTAAATTTATAAGGGTTTGATTAATTCGACCTGGGATTGAGTCAATTTTTACCCCTAAGGAGGGTACAGTTCATGAATGAATAACGTCTGCAGAATTAATTAATATGCGAATTTGATTTTTTAAAGGTGAAATTAAATTATTATCAACATCTAATAAACGAAAATTATTTAATTTTATTTCATTATTTTTAATTATAAAAGAATTAAATTTAATATTGTTGAAATCGGAATATTCATATGATCAATATCATTGGTGTCCAATTGATTTAATTGTAAGATTGGGGTTGTAAATTTCATCAGTTAGGTATAAAATTTTTAAAGATGGGATAGCCATATAAATTAGAATTAATATAGGAATTAAAGTTCAAATAATTTCGATATTTTGATTTTGTTGGATGAACTTATTGTTTAAGTTATTAATAAGTAATGAAATAATAATATAAATAATTATAATTGTAATTATTAATAAAATTATTAATGAGTAATCGTGGAAGAATTTTAAATTTTCTATGATAGGGGAATTTGAGTCTTGTATATTAATTATAGATCAAGTTGAAATTTCATTTAAAATTTAAATGAATTTTAATTTAAATGAAATTAATGGAATTTCGTTAAATCTATGGTTTAATGGCGGGTAATATATACTTATTCATTCAATTGATGAAATTATGAATATTGAAAATAAGTTTAATCGTTGGGATGATATTCTTTCTCATATTAAAAAAATAAAATATATAATTCTTAATATAGAAATTATAGAGCCTATGGAAGATAAAATATTTCATGTTATATATGAATCAGGGTAATCTGAATATCGTCGTGGTATGCCATTTAATCCCAGAAAATGTTGGGGGAAAAAGGTTAAATTTACTCCAAAAAATATTCTGTAGAATTGAATTTTCAGTCATTTTTTATGTAATCTTAAACCAGTTATTAATGGATATCAATAAATAAATCCCCCTATAATTGCAAAGACTGCCCCTATAGAGAGTACATAATGAAAATGTGCTACTACATAATATGTATCATGTAAGATAATATCAATTGAAGAATTAGCTAAAATTACTCCTGTTAATCCTCCAATTGTGAATAGAAAAACAAATCCTAATCTTCATAAATTGGATGGGTTGAATTTAATTTTTGAGCCATGAATTGTGGCTAATCATCTAAAAACTTTAATTCCTGTGGGGATTGCAATAATTATAGTAGCTGATGTAAAATAGGCTCGAGTGTCTACATCTATGCCAATAGTAAATATATGATGGGCTCATACAATAAACCCAAGAAATCCAATTGTTAATATTGCATAAATTATACCAATGGATCCGAAAGTTTCTTTTTTTCCATTTTGATTAAAAATTATAT
This sequence comes from Ophion ventricosus, assembly GCA_963932345.1. Classification (NCBI taxonomy): domain Eukaryota; kingdom Metazoa; phylum Arthropoda; class Insecta; order Hymenoptera; family Ichneumonidae; genus Ophion; species Ophion ventricosus. The sequence continues at coordinate 420,833 of OZ010726.1, read as the reverse complement.
GTGAGATTATTCCGAATCCAGGTAAAATTAAAATATAGACTTCTGGGTGACCAAAAAATCAAAATAGGTGTTGGTATAAAATTGGGTCTCCACCTCCTGATGGGTCAAAAAATGTAGTATTGAGATTTCGATCAGTTAAAAGTATAGTAATAGCCCCTGCTAGAACTGGGACAGCTAATAATAATAGGATTGTTGTAATTAATATAGATCAAGTAAATAAAGTTAGTTTTTCAAAACTTATTCTTAAATTTTTTATGTTTATAATTGTGGTAATAAAATTAATGGCACCTATAATAGAGGATAGTCCTGCTAAGTGGAGGGAGAAAATTGCTATGTCTAAGGATATACCTTCGTGATTTAAATTTAGGGATAAGGGAGGGTAAACAGTTCAACCTGTTCCTACTCCTTGATTAATAATATTTCTTAAAATTAATAGGTTAATTGAGGGGGGTAGTAATCAGAATCTTATATTATTTATTCGAGGGAAAGCTATATCAGGGGCTCCTAGTATTAAGGGGATTATTCAATTACCAAAGCCTCCAATTATAATTGGTATTACCATAAAAAAAATTATAATGAAAGCATGCGATGTAATGATAGAATTATATAATTGATCATTATTAATTAGATAGCCAGGGTTCCCTAATTCTATCCGAATTAATAATCGTAGGGATGATCCTAGTATTCCGGATCATATTCCGAAAATAAAATATAAAATTCCAATATCTTTGTGATTAGTTGAAAAGAATCATTTTTGTATAAATTTTTAGTTTAATTAAAATTTTAAATTGCAAATTTAACGATATATTAATAGTATAAAATTTTAAGTAATGTGTCTGATTAAAGTAATAAATTGTAAATTTATTAAAAAGATTAAATTTCTTCTTTACTATTAAGATTTAAAATAAATTTTATTTTTAATTTTGAAGATTAATAGTTTGAATTAACTTAAAATCTTATATAATTCAATTATTTATGATTCATAAATTTAAAGGAGATAGGAAAAAAATTATATAAAAAAAATTAATACAATTTAATTTAAAGTTTTTGTAAAATAAATTAATTTTTAAATTAATTTTATTGGTTAATATTAATGTTAAGATAATACGAGTATAAAATATGAATGATAAAATTGATATTATAATTAATGTTAATAAAATTATAATATTTAATTTATTAATAAAAATGTTAATAATTGATCATTTTATTATAAACCCTATTAAGGGGGGTAGCCTAGCCATAGATATTAAATTTAATATTAAAATAAATTTAATTTTATTTATTTTTATAAAATTAATATGATTTAAGTAAAAAATTTTAAAATTTTTAAATAGTAATATTACAGGGAAGTTTAAAATTATATAGAGTATAAAATATATAATTATTATATTTTCATTAATTAATAAAATGATTAATATTCAACTTAAATGATTAAGTGACGAGTATCTAATAATAATTCGGATAGATTGATGGTTATTACCTATTATTGTTCTGATTAATGAACTTAAAAGGGATGATAATAATAATAATTTATAAGAATAATTATATATTAATAAAAATAATGGAATGATTTTTTGCCAAATTGATAAGATTATACAATTTATTCAATTTAAGTTATTTATGATATTAATAAATCAATTATGGAAGGGGCTAGCTCCTAGTTTAATAAGAATAGATAAATTAATAATATATATTAATAAATTATTAAAATTTATATAATTATAATTAATAAATATTATTGATCTAGAAAAAATGATTAATGTTGATCTTGAACTTTGAATGATAAAATATTTTATGGCTGAATCTTTATAAAATTTATTAAAAAAAATAATAATTGGGATAAAAGATATTATGTTTAATTCCAATATTATTCATATTGAAAATCAAGAATTTATAGAAATAGAGATAATAGGGGATAAAATTAATATTGGGAAAATTAATAAGTGAATCAAAGATTGAATTATATATATATATATATATATATATATATATATATATATATATATATATATATATATATATATTAATGTATGATGCATATTAATTTTTGAAATTAAAAGAAATAGTTTAATTCTATTAATTATAATAAAGGTAGTTATACATTATTTATTCTATCAAAATAATCCTTTTATCAGGCACTTTATTATAAAAAAGATTTTATGTCTATATTTAGGGTATGAACCTAAAAGCTTACTTAGCTTATTTTTATTTCTAAAAAAATTTTTTATTTATATTTGAATTTTAAATTCAATGCACTATTCTGCCATCTTAGAATTAAATTTATAAGAAATTTATATTCAAATAATTAAATTTTTTTAAAATTAATTAATTGGGGTAAGGTTGATTTTTAAATAATTATAGTTATTTCGATATTTAGTAAGATAATTAATGAATTAATTAATTTAATATATATATATATATATAATTAATTAAGTTATTTTAATAAATTATATAATTTTGTTAAAATGTAAATTTAGGGGAATTTTAAAGGAGATATCTGGGGGAGGGGGAAGAATAAGATATTAATTTTGGGAAAAATATAGGTTGTATAAATTTTATTTAAAATAATAAAATTGAATAAATTTTAATTAATAAATTTGTATAGATTTTATTAAAATTAATAAATTTATTAAATTTGAGTTAATTTTTATAAATTATAAGTATACATTAATTTTAAATAAAATTATAAGGTTGTATTAATTTTTAATAAAATTATAAGTTTGTATTAATTTTTAATAAAATTATAAGTTTGTATTAATTTTTAATAAAATTATAAGTTTGTATTAATTTTTAATAAAATTACAAGTTTGTGTTAATTTAAATAAAATTATAAGGTTGCATTAATTTTTAATAAAATTAAAAGGTTGTATTAATTTTTAATAAAATTATAAGTTTGTATTAATTTTAAATAAAGTTATAAATTTGTATTAACTTAAAATAAAGTTATAAATTTGTATTAACTTAAAATAAAATTATAAATTTGTATTAATTTTTAATAAAATTATAAATTTGTATTAATTTTTAATAAAATTATAAATTTGTATTAATTTTTAATAAAATTATAAATTTGAATTAATTTTAAATAAAATTATAAATTTGTATTAATTTTTAATAAAATTATAAATTTGTATTAATTTTTAATAAAATTATAAATTTGTATTAATTTTTAATAAAATTATAAATTTGTATTAATTTTAAATAAAATTACAAATTTGTATTAATTTTTAATAAAATTATAAATTTGTATTAATTTTTAATAAAATTATAAATTTGTATTAATTTTTAATAAAATTATAAATTTGTATTAATTTTTAATAAAATTATAAATTTGTATTAATTTTTAATAAAATTATAAATTTGTATTAATTTTAAATAAAATTATAAATTTGTATTAATTTTAAATAAAATTATTAATTTGTATTAATTTTTAATAAAATTATAAATTTGTATTAATTTTAAATAAAATTATAAATTTGTATTAATTTTAAATAAAATTATTAATTTGTATTAATTTTTAATAAAATTATAAATTTGTATTAATTTTTAATAAAATTATAAATTTGTATTAATTTTTAATAAAATTATAAATTTGTATTAATTTTTAATAAAATTATAAATTTGTATTAATTTTTAATAAAATTATAAATTTGTATTAATTTTTAATAAAATTATAAATTTGTATTAATTTTTAATAAAATTATAAATTTGTATTAATTTTAAATAAAATTATAAATTTGTATTAATTTTAAATAAAATTATAAATTTGTATTAATTTTAAATAAAATTATAAATTTGTATTAATTTTAAATAAAATTATAAATTTGTATTAATTTTAAATAAAATTATAAATTTGTATTAATTTTTAATAAAATTATAAATTTGTATTAATTTTAAATAAAATTATAAATTTGTATTAATTTTAAATAAAATTATAAATTTGTATTAATTTTAAATAAAATTATAAATTTGTATTAATTATAAATAAAATTATAAATTTGTATTAATTTTAAATAAAATTATAAATTTGTATTAATTTTTAATAAAATTATAAGTTTGTATTAATTTTTAATAAAATTATAAATTTGTTTTAATTTTTGATAAAATTATAAATTTGTATTAATTTTTAATAAAATTATAAATTTGTATTAATTTTTAATAAAATTATAAATTTGAATTAATTTTTAATAAAATTATAAATTTGTATTAATTTTTAATAAAATTATAAATTTGAATTAATTTTTAATAAAATTATAAATTTGTATTAATTTTTAATAAAATTATAAATTTGTATTAATTTTTAATAAAATTATAAATTTGTATTAATTTTTAATAAAATTATAAATTTGTATTAATTTAAATATAATTATAAGTTTGTTTTAATTTTTAATAAAATTATAAATTTGTGTTAATTTTTAATAAAATTATAAATTTGTATTAATTTTTAATAAAATTATAAATTTGTATTAATTTTTAATAAAATTATAAATTTGTATTAATTTTTAATAAAATTATAAATTTGTATTAATCTTAAATAAAATTATAAATTTGTATTAATCTTTAATAAAATTATAAATTTGTATTAATCTTTAATAAAATTATAAATTTGTATTAATCTTTAATAAAATTATAAATTTGTATTAATTTTTAATAAAATTATAAATTTGTATTAATCTTTAATAAAATTATAAATTTGTATTAATCTTTAATAAAATTATAAATTTGTATTAATTTTTAATATAATTATAAATTTGTATTAATTTTTAATAAAATTATAAATTTGTATTAATCTTTAATAAAATTATAAATTTGTATTAATCTTTAATAAAATTATAAATTTGTATTAATTTTTAATAAAATTATAAATTTGTATTAATCTTTAATAAAATTATAAATTTGTATTAATTTTTAATAAAATTATAAATTTGTATTAATTTTCAATAAAATTATAAATTTGTATTAATTTTAATATAATTATAAGTTTGTATTAATTTTTAATAAAATTATAAATTTGTATTAATTTTTAATAAAATTATAAATTTGTATTAATTTTTAATAAAATTATAAATTTGTATTAATTTTTAATAAAATTATAAATTTGTATTAATTTTTAATAAAATTATAAATTTGTATTAATTTTTAATAAAATTATAAATTTGTATTAATTTTTAATAAAATTATAAATTTGTATTAATTTTTAATAAAATTAAAAATTTGTATTAATTTTTAATAAAATTATAAATTTGTATTAATTGTAATAAAATTATAAATTTGTATTAATTTTTAATAAAATTATAAATTTGTATTAATTTTTAATAAAATTATAAATTTGTATTAATTTTTAATAAAATTATAAATTTTTATTAATTTTTAATAAAATTATAAATTTGTATTAATCTTTAATAAAATTATAAATTTGTATTAATTTTTAATAAAATTATAAATTTGAATTAATTTTTAATAAAATTATAAATTTGAATTAATTTTTAATAAAATTATAAATTTGAATTAATTTTTAATAAAATTATAAATTTGTATTAATTTTGAATGAAATTATAAATTTGTATTAATTTTAAATAAAATTACAAATTTGTATAAATTTTAACAAAATTATAAATTTGTATTAATTTATAGTGAAATTGTAAATTTGTATTAATTTAAATGAAATTATAAATTTGTATTAATTTTTAATGAAATTATAAATTTGTATCAATTTTTAATGAAATTATAAATTTGTATTAATTTTAAATGAAATTACAAATTTGTATTAATTTTTAATGAAATTATAAATTTGAATTAATTTACAATGAGATTATAGATTTGTATTAATTTTTAATGAGATTATAGATTTGTATAAATTTTTAATAAAATTATTAATTTGTATTAATTTTAATTAAATTAAAGATTTGTATTAATTTACAATAAAATTATAAATTTATATTAATTTTTAATAAAATTATTAATTCGTATTAATTTTAATTTTAAAAATTAAAAAAAAATTTGTGTTAACTTAAAATAAGGTATAATTTGTATTAATTTAAAATAAAAAGAAATTTGCATTAATTTAAGATATGATTTAAACTTTTATTGACTTAAAATAAGATGTAATTTGTATTAGTTTAAAATAAGAGTTAAATTTGGGGGTAATTTGAATAATTTTAAAAATTGATAAATTTATTTAAATTATGAATAAAATAATAAATTTGTTTTAAATTTAGATAAATTAACAAAATTGTATTAATTTAATGTAAATTAATAAGATTTTATAAATTATTTAATAATATTAATATTATTAATATTAATAAATTTATTAATTTATTTTATTTAATTATTAATTTATTAATAATAAATTTTTTCTATATAATAAATTGTTAAAATAAACAATATAATTATATTATTTATAAAATTATATTATATATGTATATATATATATATTAATTTAATTAAATATAATAATAATTAGATAATAATTATTATTTATCATTAATAGTGACATTAATAAAAATAATTATTAAAAATAAAATTTTTAATAATAAATATATTTATATTAGTTTATAAATTCATATATTTATATTAATAAATTATTTTTAATATATATATATAGTTATTTACTCAGACTAAATTTTCACTAATTCTAATATTATTAATAAATAATTTATTCATTAATTAAATTTTCTATTATTTTTTATAATAATTTAATATTAAATATTTAACGAATTTATTATATATTAAAAATTTAACTATATATAGATGTCTGGCAAACGATCATTAATACTTATTTAAGGTAGTGACATTGTATATATGTGAAGCATTCTATATAGATGCAGAAAAAAAGAGAATCATTGATTATATATAATCATTGAAGTTAAAATTATTATAAATAAATGTATTAACATTTTAATCTATAAAATATTTTAGGGCTTAAATTAATGATTACAAATATTAATAAATTTATTATTATTAATTATAAGTTATTATACAAATAATTAAATGTCAGTTTGGTTGATTTATTTTCACTAATTAATATAATAAGATATTTTTAATGAAAATTATTTTTAATATTAATATAAATATTATTAATATCGATATTAATATTATTAATATTAATAAATTTATTAGTTTATTATATTTAATTATTAATTTATTAATAATAAATTTTTTTTATATAATAAATTGTTAAAATAAACAATATAATTATATTATTTATAAAATTATATTATATATGTATATATATATATATTAATTTAATTAAATATAATAATAATTAGATAATAATTATTATTTATCATTAATAGTGACATTAATAAAAATAATTATTAAAAATAAAATTTTTAATAATAAATATATTTATATTAGTTTATAAATTCATATATTTATATTAATAAATTATTTTTAATATATATATATAGTTATTTACTCAGACTAAATTTTCACTAATTCTAATATTATTAATAAATAATTTATTCATGAATTAAATTTTCTATTATTTTTTATAATAATTTAATATTAAATATTTAACGAATTTATTATATATTAAAAATTTAACTATATATAGATGTCTGGCAAACGATCATTAATACTTATTTAAGGTAGTGACATTGTATATATGTGAAGCATTCTATATAGATGCAGAAAAAAAGAGAATCATTGATTATATATAATCATTGAAGTTAAAATTATTATAAATAAATGTATTAACATTTTAATCTATAAAATATTTTAGGGCTTAAATTAATGATTACAAATATTAATAAATTTATTATTATTAATTATAAGTTATTATACAAATAATTAAATGTCAGTTTGGTTGATTTATTTTCACTAATTAATATAATAAGATATTTTTAATGAAAATTATTTTTAATATTAATATAAATATTATTAATATCGATATTAATATTATTAATATTAATAAATTTATTAGTTTATTATATTTAATTATTAATTTATTAATAATAAATTTTTTTTATATAATAAATTGTTAAAATAAACAATATAATTATATTATTTATAAAATTATATTATATATGTATATATATATATATTAATTTAATTAAATATAATAATAATTAGATAATAATTATTATTTATCATTAATAGTGACATTAATAAAAATAATTATTAAAAATAAAATTTTTAATAATAAATATATTTATATTAGTTTATAAATTCATATATTTATATTAATAAATTATTTTTAATATATATATATAGTTATTTACTCAGACTAAATTTTCACTAATTCTAATATTATTAATAAATAATTTATTCATTAATTAAATTTTCTATTATTTTATATAATAATTTAATATTAAATATTTAACGAATTTATTATATATTAAAAATTTAACTATATATAGATGTCTGGCAAACGATCATTAATACTTATTTAAGGTAGTGACATTGTATATATGTGAAGCATTCTATATAGATGCAGAAAAAAAGAGAATCATTGATTATATATAATCATTGAAGTTAGAATTATTATAAATAAATATATTAACATTTTAATCTATAAAATATTTTAGGGCTTTAATTAATGATTACAAATATTAATAAATTTATTATTATTAATTATAAGTTATTATACAAATAATTAAATGTCAGTTTGGTTGATTTATTTTCACTAATTAATATAATAAGATATTTTTAATGAAAATTATTTTTAATATTAATATAAATATTATTAATATCGATATTAATATTATTAATATTAATAAATTTATTAGTTTATTATATTTAATTATTAATTTATTAATAATAAATTTTTTTTATATAATAAATTGTTAAAATAAACAATATAATTATATTATTTATAAAATTATATTATATATGTATATATATATATATTAATTTAATTAAATATAATAATAATTAGATAATAATTATTATTTATCATTAATAGTGACATTAATAAAAATAATTATTAAAAATAAAATTTTTAATAATAAATATATTTATATTAGTTTATAAATTCATATATTTATATTAATAAATTATTTTTAATATATATATATAGTTATTTACTCAGACTAAATTTTCACTAATTCTAATATTATTAATAAATAATTTATTCATTAATTAAATTTTCTATTATTTTATATAATAATTTAATATTAAATATTTAACGAATTTATTATATATTAAAAATTTAACTATATATAGATGTCTGGCAAACGATCATTAATACTTATTTAAGGTAGTGACATTGTATATATGTGAAGCATTCTATATAGATGCAGAAAAAAAGAGAATCATTGATTATATATAATCATTGAAGTTAGAATTATTATAAATAAATATATTAACATTTTAATCTATAAAATATTTTAGGGCTTTAATTAATGATTACAAATATTAATAAATTTATTATTATTAATTATAAGTTATTATACAAATAATTAAATGTCAGTTTGGTTGATTTATTTTCACTAATTAATATAGTAAGATATTTTTAATGAAAATTATTTTTAATATTAATATAAGCTTATTAATTTATAAAAATTTTATTACTTTAAATATTTATATTAAATTTTAATTTAATGTAAAAAAAAAAAAAAAAAAATTTAATTAATATTAAATAATTATTTAATATAAATAATAATTTTATTAAAAAAATTTTGATAATATAAAAAAAATTTTTACAGGGAAGTTTTAATTTTTTTAAGATTTTTAAAGAGAAATTTAATTGGGGGAGTTAAATTTGGGGGAGTCGGTAATTTTACATAGAAGTTTTAATTTTTTTAAGATTTTTAAAGAGAAATTTAATTGATAGAGTTAAATTCGGGGAGTTGGTAATTTTTTTACATAGAAGTTTTAATTTTTTTAATATTTTTAAAGAGAAATTTAATTGATAGAGTTAAATTTGGGGAGTTGGTAATTTTTTTACATAGAAGTTTTAATTTTTTTAAGATTTTTAAAGAGAAATTTAATTGATAGAGTTAAATTTGGGGAGTTGGTAATTTTTTACATAGAAGTTTTAATTTTTTAAAGATTTTTAAAGATAAATTTAATTGAGAGGATAGAGTTGGGGGGGGCTGGTAAATTTTTTTTTTTAATTTTTGAGAATTTAAAAATTTTGTGGGTCAGTGAAATTTTTTTTAATTTTTGAGAATTTAAAAATTTTGTGGGTTGGTGAATTTTTTAAATTTTTGAGAATTTGAAAATTTTGTGGACCAGTAAAAATTTTTTTTTAATTTTTGAGAATTTGAAAATTTTGCGGGTCAGTAAAAATTTTTTTTTTAATTTTTGAGAATTTGAAAATTTTGTGGGCCAGTAAAATTTTTTTTTTTAATTTTTGAGAATTTGAAAATTTTGTGGGCCGGTAAAAATTTTTTTAATTTCTGAGAATTTAAAAATTTTGTGGGTTGGTGAATTTTTTTAATTTTTGAGAATTTAAAATTTTTGGAGGTTGGGGAATTTTGAACGATTTTAATTTTTGTGAATTTTAAAATTGATAGGGCTAGGAATTTTTTTTTTATTATTAAAAAATCTAATAATTTTAAAAGTTAATGGAATTTTTTTATTAATTTAAAAATTTTAATTAATATTAATTATTGAATTTTTAAGAGAAATTTTAAAATATTTTATTTAATAATAATTTTAAATAATTAGTTTGGCAAAAATAGATTTTAAATAAAATTTAAAAATATATTTGAATTATAATTGAAATATTATTTAATAATATAAATTAAAATAATATAATAGTTACTAAATTTTATAAATTGAATTAGAAAAAATATTTTTTATTTGATATTCATTATAAATATAAAAAAGTATAAATTAAACATTTGGGAAAAATATTTGTTTTCAAATTTTTTTAATAAAATTAGCTTTAAAATTTATTTTTAAACAATTATTCTATGAGATTAAATTTTTACGGGGGATTTAATTTAATTTAAAAAATTAAAAAAAATTTGGTTAGCATTATTTGGATGATTTGTATTAAATTTAAATTGTGCGGCTAATTTAATTAGACTTGTTAGATAATTTTGGTTGAAAATTAATGTAATTTTTAATTTGGTTATTTTTGGTGTGTTAATTTGAATTTAAATTGGGTTTATTTAATCAAAAAATTAATTTAAAATAATATTTTTTATAGTTTGGGGAGTTGAATTGTTAATGGAAAAATTAATTTAAAATTATTTACATAGGAATTATTGTATTTTTTTATAATTTGATAGAGTTAAATTTGGGGGAGTTTAATTTAATTGAATTGTTAATGGAAAAATTAATTTAAAATTATTTACATAGGAATTATTGGATTTTTTTATAATTTGATAGAGTTAAATTTGGGGGAGTTTAATTTAGTTGAATTGTTAACGGAAAAATTAATTTAAAATTATTTACATAGGAATTATTGTATTTTTTATAATTTGATATAGTTAAATTTGGGGGAGTTTAATTTAGTTGAATTGTTAATGGAAAAATTAATTTAAAATTATTTACATAGGAATTATTGTATTTTTTATAATTTGATAGAGTTAAATTTGAGGGAGTTTAATTTAGTTGAATTGTTAATGGAAAAATTAATTTAAAATTATTTACATAGGAATTATTGTATTTTTTATAATTTGATAGAGTTAAATTTGGGGGAGTTTAATTTAATTGAATTGTTAATGGAAAAATTAATTTAAAATTATTTGCATAGGAATTATTGTATTTTTTTATAAATTGAGAGAGTTAAATTTGGGGGAGTTTAATTTAATTGAATTGTTAATGGAAAAATTAATTTAAAATTATTTACATAGGAATTATTGTATTTTTTATAATTTGATAGAGTTAAATTTGAGGGAGTTTAATTTAGTTGAATTGTTAATGGAAAAATTAATTTAAAATTATTTACATAGGAATTATTGTATTTTTTATAATTTGATATAGTTAAATTTGGGGGAGTTTAATTTAATTGAATTGTTAATGGAAAAATTAATTTAAAATTATTTACATAGGAATTATTGTATTTTTTATAATTTGATAGAGTTAAATTTGGGGGAGTTTAATTTAATTGAATTGTTAATGGAAAAATTAATTTAAAATTATTTACATAGGAATTATTGGATTTTTTTATAATTTGATAGAGTTAAATTTGGGGGAGTTTAATTTAGTTGAGTTGTTAATGGAAAAATTAATTTAAAATTATTTTCATAGGAATTATTGTATTTTTTATAATTTGATAGAGTTAAATTTGAGGGAGTTTAATTTAGTTGAATTGTTAATGGAAAAATTAATTTAAAATTATTTACATAGGAATTATTTTATTTTTTATAATTTGATAGAGTTAAATTTGGGTATTAATTTAATTATTAATGAAAAATTAATTTGATTTTATTTATAGCGGGGAGGTTAAATTATGGATATTTTATTAATAAATTGTTGGGTTAAAATTTAAGAATTTAATTTAATTAAAAGGAAAGTTAATTTAAAATTATTTACAAATAGGTTAAAATTAAAAATTTAAATTTTTTTGTGTTAAAGGTAAAAATTTGATTAAATTGGGTTTATTAATAAAAGTTAATATAAATTAGACATTTGATTTAATTTTATTATGATTTTATTATGATTTTTTTATTATCTATATTTTATTAATTAGAAAAAATTTAGGTGGCTAAATATGTTTCGGAAAGTTTAATAGAAAATAATTGTTAGTAAAAAAGATAAATTTATACATTATATTTTTGTAATTTGTATTGGAATATTTTTATAAAATTTTTTAACAATAAAAAAAATTAATTTTTTAGTCATTTGTTGGGCAGCAACCGAAATTAGTGTTTAGCCTTAAAATGGTTTTTATTTATATTAGATTATAATAGAGATATTTCAATCTAATAAAATTTTCTAACAAAAAAATTAATTTTTTAGTCATTTGCTGGGCAGCAACCGAAATTAGTGTTTAGTCTTAAAATATATTTTATTTCTATTAGATTGTAATAGAGATATTTTAACTTAATAAAATTTTCTAATAAAAATAAATAATTTTTTAGTCATTTGCTGGGCAGCAACCGAAATTAGTGATTAGTCTTAAAATGGGTTTTATTTATATTAGATTGTAATGGAGATATTTTAATTTAATAAAATTTTCTAATAAAAAAAATTAATTTTTTAGTCATTTGTCGGGTAGTAACCGAAATTAGTGTTTAGTCTTAAAATATTTTTTATTTGTATTAGATTGTAATAGGGATATTTTAACCTAATAAAATTTTTTAACAAAAAAAATTAATTTTTTAGTTATTTGTTGGGCAGCAACCGAAATTAGTGTTTAGCCTTAAAATATATTTTATTTCTATTAGATTGTAATAGAGATATTTTAATTTAATAAAATTTTCTAATAAAAATAATTAATTTTTAGTCATTTGCTGGGCAGCAATCGAAATTAGTGGTTAGTTTTAAAATATTTTTTATTTCTATTAGATTGTAATAGGGATATTTTAACTTAATAAAATTTTCTAATAAAAATAATTAATTTTTAGTCATTTGCTGGGCAGTAACCGAAATTAGTGGCTGGTCTAAAAATATTTTTTATTTTTATTAGGGTACAATAGGGTAATTTAATCTAATAAAATTTTCTAATAAAAAAATTAATTTTTTTTAGTTATTGGGTATTAATTGAAATTAATGGTTAGGTTTAACAATATTTTATTTTATATTAGGGTATAGGAGGATTTTTTTATTTAAAATTTAATATAAAAAAAATTAATTTATTAAATTATTTACAATTAATAAAAAAAAGAAACAGGATAAAATTTTAATTTGCAATTAAAAAGGGTTTATACATTTAAACTTATCTTACGGATGTAATTGTTTATAATTACTTACTAAATACTTTTTTTATTAATTTATTAAAATTTTAATTAGTGGGTTAATTATATTATAAATGAATAATAAAATAATTTAATTTTGGTTATAGTATTGATAATTCCTTTTTAATTTTTAATAAATAATAATTTATTAATAGATATAAATTAATTTTTGTAAAATTTTAATTTAAATAATTTAAATTTTTTAATAGTGAATATTATTAATTAAATAGATTTATATATAGAATAAGGTATAATAAAAATAAATTTTGTGCCAGCAATTGCGGTTAAACAAATTTTGTAAATTAATAAATTTAATTTTAATAAATTTAATTTTGAGGTGATAAAAATAAATATATTTTATGGTGAAATATAAATATCTTAGATTTTTCATTTTATATAAAATGAAAATTAAATATTAATAGAATAAACTAGGATTAGATACCCTATTATAATTAATTGAAACTTGATAAATTAAATATTAATTGATAAATCAATAAACTTAAGAAATTTGACGGTATTTTTTTATATTCAGAGGAATTTGTCCTGTAAATGATATTACACGATAAGAATAACTTTATTAAAAAATTTATGTATTGTCGTTATATAAAAATTTTTAGAAAATATTTTTATTATTAATATAAATATGTAATTTCAGATCAAAATGTAGTTATAATTAAGAAGAGATGAATTACAATAAAATTTATTTAAATGAATTAATAAATTTAATTTTATTATGAAAGTGGATTTGAAAGTAAATTTAATAACCCGACTAGAAATTTTGATCCGGCAGCCTGAAGACTGATCAGGCCCTGATCAGGCTGCAGTCCGGAATGCCGTAATACGGCACGCCTGATCAGGGCCGGATGTCCACCGGATCAGTGGAACCGTAGTACGGCCGTAAAAAGGCACCCTGATCCGGCCGTAGTAGGGTAACCTGTGCAGCGCCGTAACAAGGCGTCCGTGGACGCCGTTTTACGGCGCCGCACAGGCTACCTTACTACGGCCGGATCAGGGTGCCTTTTTACGGCCGTACTACGGTTCCACTGATCCGGTGGACATCCGGCCCTGATCAGGCGTGCCGTACTACGGCATTCCGGACTGCAGCCTGACTTGTGTGTTGAAGCCGCCATATTTGCGAGAGTCTTGGCGGTGTATGCACGCGCATATAGGCGTTTTTCCAATTTCCTGGCTGACATCATAGTGCAAAATGGATAAAAAAAAGTCCCGAAAAAAATTAATGGGACACTTACGGGTGCGAAAGTGGCGTGCTATATATGCAGAGAGAAAAAAACAACGGCTAACAGAAGTGAATTCTTCACTCGTACTAGGTATGTATATATATATATATATGTATACATATACATTTTCATTTATATTATATATTCTTTACTTTCAAAATTAACAATATCTATTATTATTTATTAACATGCATAATATCTATTATTTTTGTAATGGTATTTTTAGAGCCAAGCGAAGAATTGCCTACAAATCTTGACAACAATGTCTCGTCGCTTAATACAAATCACACGAGCAGTGCATCCGACGAGTCTGGACCTGATTCAGTTGCATCCAGTACCCTTTCTTTTTTTGTTTTCAATTTAGCCGTGCTTATTCAAAAATATGAGATGAATAATCAACCAATATACCGAAGGGACATCGAAAAATCGCTAGGCAAAATTATAAATGCTGCAAAAGATTGGGACGGTGCACGTCAAGCGAGGGCGAAGACTGGGAAGGAGTAATCGAAAGATTAAAGCGATAGTTTTAATCAACGGATTATTTAAACTTTATTAGCCGAAAATGTTTTATTGAAGCTGTTATTTGTTGAATAAACAAAGATGTGAAGACTGAAAAATTTCTAAATAATATAAAAATAAAAATATAAGAGAGTTTATTATTGTTATCGAAATTATTATATTCATAAATACCAAATTCCCCTTTTTTTAGTTCCTTAAAAAGAGAATCAAAATAACGTTGAATTTTGCATCGGTGGAATG
Organism: Ophion ventricosus; assembly: GCA_963932345.1. Classification (NCBI taxonomy): domain Eukaryota; kingdom Metazoa; phylum Arthropoda; class Insecta; order Hymenoptera; family Ichneumonidae; genus Ophion; species Ophion ventricosus. Next base: position 405,043 of record OZ010726.1, on the reverse strand, counting down.
CAACGATTTTTTTTTCTCATTTTTTATTCGTTTATTTTGATCGTCATCAAAAGTCTTTTTTTGTAAATTCAAGTCGTAAAGCTTTAATAAGAATAAGTAAAAACGTGTGGATTACTTTTAGTGCCTAATCAGGCAAAACGAAATTCAGCGGTCAAAAAGTATTAATTTTCATTGCATATTGCTAACTTCGATGCTAACTTAAACGCCATAAAAAATATTGATTGTTTTTTAAATGATGATAATATAAGCAACGAAAAAAGAGAATTCCTACAAGTGTTAGGATGGCTAAGTAGGTAGCGCGTTTAGCTCTAGAATTAGAAGACTAGGTTCGAAACCCGAGGTTAGGCAAAAAACTTTCACAAGGCAAAACACGTTTTAATCCAATTAACGTATATGTAGGACCACAAATAAAGTATATGGAAACAAAAAATACTACCAGAATTTTTTTATTCACCATTTGTTGCCTTTTTTATTTTTCATTCCAGCCACGGCAGCCGGATCAGGGCCGAATCAGGGCCGTACTCGGCAGCCGGATCAGGGCCGTAACCGGCAGCCGCATCAAGGCCTTATCCGGCCGCCGGATCAGGGCCGCAAAAGGTAGCCGGATCAGGGCCGCAACCGGCAACCGGATCCGGGTCGGATGCCAAAAAGCGTTACACGCCTGATAAAGCCCTGATCCGGGCGCCTGTTCAGTGCCGTATTACGGGATACGGATGCCGGATCCGGGCCTAGTCAGTCCCGGATCAAAATTTCTAGTCGGGAAATTAATTAATTTGATATTATATTAAAATATGTACATATTGCCCGTCATTTTCACTTAAAGTGAAACAAGTCGTAACAAAGTAAATTTACTGGAAAGTAAATTTAGAATTTTAAATTTAGTTTATATTTATAAAATATATTATTTACAATAATAGGAATTATTAAAAAAAAATTTAAATTAAATAAATATATTAAATTATTAATTGTTGATTTTGTAATAAAAAAAAAATAGTTTTAAGTTTATTAATTTTAGTTAATTTTATAAAAAATATTTAATTTATATTTAAGTAATGTAAGTGAATTTTAATTTTATTTAAAAATTTTAAATAAGTATTTAATTTGTTTTTACCTTTTGTATCAGGGTTAATTAAAATTTAATTTATAAATAATTATTTCTCGAATTAATAAGATTTAATTAAATAATTTATTTAATGTGGAATAATTATTAAAGATATTTAATTTGTAAAGAGATTTTATTCGATTATTAAGATATCTAGTTTTTTAATAAATAAATTTAATTTAGATAATTATTTTTATTTTAATTAAATTTTTAATTAAATAGTTATTAAAATTTTTGGGGCTAATCTCAATAATTTTTTTATATTTTATTAATTTTAAATAATGTTGATATTATAAAATTAATAGTATTTATTAACTTAAAAAATGTTATAATTTATTTATGTTAAATAAAAATTTAAATTTTAATTAATATTTTATTAAAATAATTTTTTAAATTAAATTTAAATTTAAATAATGATTAAATTAGTATAAAAATATTAATATTGTTAATTTAATGGGTAAATTAATTATTAATAATTAGGCAAATTTAATTTAATTATGATTTATTCACCTGTTTAACAAAAACATGGTTTTTTGAATTTAATTTAAAATTTGGCCTGCTCAATGAAGTTTATTTAAATAGCTGCGGTATTTTGACCGTACAAAGGTAGCATAATCAATAGTTTTTTAATTGAAAGCTAGAATGAATGGTTTAATGAGATAAACACTTTTTTATAATTAAAATTTAAAATTTTTTTATTAGTTAAAAAACTAATATTTAATTAAAAGACGAGAAGACCCTATAGACTTTAATTTTGTAAATAAATAATATAAATTTAATTTTATAATTTTATTTTTTATAAAATTAGGTTGGGGAGATTTTTAAATTAAATTAACTTTAATATAATATAAACATTAATTATTGAATAAATGATCCTTAATTTTAGATCAATAGAATAAATTACCTTAGGGATAACAGTATAATTTTTTTAGAGAGATCATATTGATAAAAAAGATTATAACCTCGATGTTGAATTAAGATAAAATTTAAACGGAAAATTTTGAAATTTTTGGTCTGTTCGACCATTAAAATCTTACATGATTTGAGTTCAGATCGGTGTGAGCCAGATCGGTTTCTATCTTTAATAGTGATGATTTATTTGTACGAAAGGACTTTATATCTTAAACATTTTATATGAGAATGAGTAATTTTATTAATTTGGCAGAATAGTGCGGTAAATTTAGAATTTACCTAAGTAATTATATTACATTTAATAATTAAACAAATTTTTATGTATATATGGGTTTCTATAGGTATGATGATTGTGGTAATTCTTTTAATTTTATTAGCAGTAGCTTTTTTAACTTTAATAGAGCGTAAAGTTTTAAGATACATACAGTTACGTAAGGGCCCTAATAAAGTTGGGTATATCGGGATTTTTCAGCCTTTTAGAGATGCTATTAAGTTATTGTCGAAAGAAATAATTATGTTAAAGCAGTTTAATTATCTATATTATATATTGTCCCCAATATTTATATTAATATTAATTTTAATAATATGGATAGTTTATCCTTTTTTAAGAAATATAATTTCTTTAGAGTTAGGGTTTATATATTTAATTTTTTGCTTAAGATTAGGGGGGTATGGTTTATTAATTTCGGGGTGATCTTCTAATTCTTCATATTCAATATTAGGGTCAATTCGGGCTTTATCCCAATCAATTTCTTACGAAGTAAGATTATCTTTAATTTTTATAATTTTAATTATTTTAGTTGAAAGATTTAATATAATTATATTAAATATTATTCAAAAAAATGTATGGTTCATTATTTTTATGTTTCCTTTAATATTAATAATATTTATTAGGTTAATAGCTGAGATAAATCGTACTCCTTTTGATTTTTCTGAGGGGGAATCTGAGTTAGTTTCAGGGTTTAATGTAGAGTATATAAGAGGGGGGTTTGTATTAATTTTTTTATCGGAGTACGCTAGAATTTTGTTTATAAGTTTTATTTTAAGTTTAATATTTACTGGGCTAAGGTTAGGTAGGTTTATATTTTATTTATTTACAATAATTTTAATTTTTATAATTATTTGAATACGTGGCACATTCCCTCGATTTCGTTATGATTTATTAATGTATTTATGTTGATTAATTATTTTACCATTTATTTTAAATTATATATTTTTTATTATTTTAATTAAAATAATAGTTTAAATAAGTAAGATAATAAAATTTTTAATTTTATGCTATGTTTTCAAGACATATACTTATTCAAGTTCATTATCTATGTTAAAAGTTTATTCCACAATATAAATATAATTCTGTTTATAAAGTAGTAGATAAAATAAGTAGCGCTAAATAATTGTCTTACGACAGTAAAGGGTATTTCTACGGGCTGGGCTCCCAATCAAGTTAATATTAGGAAATTATTCATAAAAAATCAAAATATAATTTGATTTATAGGGTAAAATATTATTGAATAATATGTAATATTTATAACAGGTAAAATTAAGAGAATTAAAATAGATAATAGTAAAGCGATTACACCTCCTATTTTATTAGGGATTGCTCGAAGAATAGTGTATGCAAATAGGAAATATCATTCAGGTTGAATATGAATAGGGGTGATTATAGGATTTGCTAAAATATAATTTTCTGGGTCTCTTAATATAAATGGAAATTTTAAACATATAAAAATTATTATATAAATTAATAGTAGGAATCCTACAGTATCTTTGAGTGTAAAATAATTATGAAAATTAATTATAAATAATTTTCTATTAATTCCTAAAGGGTTATTAGACCCGTATTCATGAATAAAAAATAAATGGATAATTACTATGGCTAAGATAATGAATGGTAAAAAGAAATGTAATCTAAAAAAACGATTTAAGGTTGGGTTATTAACTGAAAATCCTCCTCAAATTCATTCTACAGTTATTTGTCCAATATAGGGAATTGTTGAAATTAAATTTGTGATTACAGTGGCCCCTCAAAAAGATATTTGGCCTCAGGGTAATACATAGCCTATAAAGGCAGTTGCTATTGTAATTATAAAAATTATTACCCCTATAGTTCAAACTGTAATAAGTTTATATGAGGTGTAATAAATTCCTCGTCCGATATGAATATATATACATAAAAAAAAAAATGAGGCTCCATTTATATGAATTAGTTGATAAAATCACCCTTTATTAACATCTTGAATAATATGAATTATTCTGTTAAAGGCTATATTAATATTGGCACAATAATGTATTGATAACATGATTCCTGTGATAATTTGAATAATTAAACATAGGCCTAGCAAGGATCCAAAATTTCATCAAATATTAATATTAATTGGGGTAGGCAAAAAAATTAGGGAATTATTCAAGGTTTTTAATAATTTAACTTTTTTTAAAATAGATTTATTCATAAAAATATATTTGTCGCAAAGGTCTTTTTAATTTATAACAAATATTTATGATTATAATTAAAGAAAAATAAAGGTATAGTATCAGGAATGTTAATGTAAATTTATTAAAATTAAAAAGTTCATTTAATTTAATTTCATTATATTCTTCAAAGGTATTAAAATTTAAATTTCACAATTCTTGATTATTTAAATTTGGTTTATAAAATATTAATATTAATACAATAAATAATATTATTATAGGAAATTTTATTAAATTTAATATAATATTATTATAATTAATTTTGAATAAGTTATTGTTAGTTAATCTTGTAATATATATAAATATAATTATTAATCCTCCAATTATTATTAAAGGGAAAAAAAATATTATTCAAGATTTGAATAGAATATTTATTTTTAATGAAATTAAAAAAATCACAAAAATTAAAATCGTTAAAAATTTTATGGGATGGAAATTATAAAATTTTATTGGGATTATTAATATAATAATAAGACAAAAATTTAATAGTAATGGGATATTGATAATAATCAATATTATAGAGTCGTAAATTCATGGGAGGATAGATTTTATCATCAAAAAATAGTTTAATAAAATATTAATTTTGGAGATTAATGATATATAATAAGTTATATTTTTTTGAAGCTTTAAAATATTATTTAATTTTAATTTACAAAATTAATGTTTTATTTAAACTATAAAGCTTATTGATAATATAAGTATATTTGTTTATATATATATATACATATTAGTTTCTTTTATATTATTTTATTTTTTTAAACATTTGTTATTAATTTTAATTAGGCTGGAATTTGTAATAACTATTATTTCATATTTAATATACAGTATGTTAGTTTTAGGAGAGGTGAATTTTATTTATATAATTTATTTTTTTGTAATGATAGTTTGTGAGGGGGTTTTAGGTTTGTCTTTAATTGTGGTAATTATTCGTTTATACGGGAATGATAATTTAAATTCATTAAATTTAATTAAATGGTAGTAGTAATATTTAGTTTAATTTTTATAATTTTTAATAATATTAATAAAAATTTTAAAATAATATATTTTCAAAGTATTATATTTGTTTATGTAATATTTTTATTTATTAGATATCCATTGAATAGATTAATTTTATTTATAAATTTATATTATAGTTTAGGGGTGGATTTTTATTCATGAGGTTTAATTATATTAAGTTTGTGAATTGTTACAATAATAATTATGACTAGTGAAAAATTTATTTATCAAGGTAAATATTACATAGGTTTAATTTATTTGATTTTGATTTTTTTATTCATAAGATTTTACTCTATAAATATTATATGATTTTATATTTATTTTGAATCTAGGTTAATTCCTGTATTTTTATTAATTTTAGGGTGGGGGTATCAGATTAATCGAATTCAAGCTGGGTTGTATATAATATTATATACATTATTTGGTTCAATACCTTTATTATTAATAATTTTTAGTTGGTATAAAATAAATTTTTCATTAGACATAAATATTTGATACAGTAATTATGTATCTTTTTATACTTATTTAATAATAATTATAGGATTTTTAATTAAAATACCAATATATTTTTTACATTTATGGTTGCCAAAAGCTCATGTAGAAGCTCCTGTGATAGGTTCTATAGTTTTAGCTGGTGTGATATTAAAATTAGGGAGATATGGCTTATTACGAGTTATATTAATATTGAGAATGAATTATTTGTATAATAAATTTTTTATTGTTTTTGGGGTATTAGGGGGACTTTATTCTAGATTTATTTGTTTAAATCAAGTAGATATAAAAATTTTAGTTGCGTATTCGTCTGTAGTTCATATAAGTTTATTAATAGCAGGTTTATTCACTATAATAAATTTTGGATTTTTAGGGGGTTATTTGATGATAATTAGTCATGGGTTATGTTCCTCTGGGTTATTTTATTTAGTGAATATTAATTATGAGCGATTAATATCTCGAAGGTTGTATATTAATAAGGGTATAATTAATTATTTACCCTCTCTTAGATTATTATGGTTTTTATTAATTTCTTCAAATTTATCTTTCCCCCCCTCTTTAAATTTATTTTCTGAAATTTTTTTAGTTATTTCAATTATTGAGTGGATGGAAAATATATGAGTATTATTAATTTTTTTAATATTTTTTAGGGCCTTATATTCTTTATATTTATATTCATTTAGACAACAGGGGAAATTTATTAAAGTAAGATTTTTTATGGGGGTAAAATTGAATGAATTTATAATTTTATTATTGCATTGGGTTCCATTAAATGTTATATTTATTATAATTAATATTTTTTTATAATTTTAATAGTTTAAGTTTAAAACATTGATTTGTGGAGTCAAAATTATATAAAATATTTAAAATTATTATTTTTTATTTATATATTTATTTTATGTTTAATTTTATATTATTCAGAGTAATTATTTCTTTATTTTTTTTAATGAATAAATTGATATTTTTAATAGAGTGAGAAATTATTAAAATTTTATCTGTTAGGGTTGAGTATATTATTTTTTTTGATTGAATTAATTTGATATTTATTAGGCTAGTTTTAATTATTTCTATAAGGGTAATTTTATATAGAGTTGAATACATAGGCGAGGATAAAAATTTAGGTCGATTTATTGGGTTAGTTTTATTATTTGTAGTTTCGATAATCTTTATAATTATTAGTCCCAATATAATTAGAATTTTATTAGGTTGGGATGGGTTGGGCCTAGTTTCTTACTGTTTAGTGATTTATTATCAAAATGAATCTAGGTTTAATTCAGGGATAGTTACTGTTCTTTTAAATCGGATTGGGGATATTTTTATTCTAATATCAATTGGGTTATTTATAATTATAGGGTCGTGAAATTTTATATTTTTTAATAGAGTTAATAGTTTAATAATAATAATAATTATTCTGATTTCTTTCACAAAGAGAGCCCAAATTCCCTTTTCATCTTGGTTGCCTAAGGCTATAGCTGCTCCAACACCTGTTTCTTCTTTAGTTCATTCGTCAACTTTAGTTACTGCAGGGGTGTATCTTTTGATTCGTTTTAATTATTTAATTAATAGAAATTATAAATTAATAAATTTTATTATATATATATCTTTATTAACTATATTTATAGCGGGGATGGTTGCAAGGATTGAGTTTGATTTAAAAAAGATTATTGCCTTATCTACTTTAAGGCAGTTAGGTGTTATAATATTTAGTTTATCCATTAATATAAGAAATGTTTCATTTTTTCATTTAATGACTCATGCCTTATTTAAGTCAATATTATTTATATGTGCGGGTATTATCATTCACAATATAATTTTAAATCAGGATATCCGATTTATTAGAATAATTTTTTTTAATATGCCAATAGTTAGAATAATTTTTAATTGTTCATCTTTTTCGTTAATAGGTTTACCTTTTTTATCAGGATTTTTTTCAAAAGATAAAATTTTAGATTTTTATTTGATAGGGTATTTAAATCCATTGATATTTTTAATTTTATTTATATCAATAGGGTTAACTAGTGGGTATTCTATGCGATTAATTTATTATTCTTTTATTAAATTTCCTGTGATAAATATTTATTTTAAATTTAACAGGTTTATTAGGGTGATAGTTTATTCTATATTAATTTTATTTATGTATACAATTTTTATAGGGTTTATTTTAAGATGATTAATTTTTTCAATAAAAAGGGTAATTTTTTTAAAAATTGAATTGAAATTAATAATTTTTATTTTTATAATTATAGGGATTTTGGTGAGATTAGGCCTATCAAAAAATTTTATAAACATTTTTATATTAATTAATTTGATTAATTATATTAATATATATTATTATATATGGTTTTTGTCTTTATTATATAAATTTGAAGTTATAAAAAAAAATATTATTTTTTAATAATTTCAATTATTATTTAGAGAGGGGGTGGAATGATTATTTATTTGGGTCAAATTTAATTAGGTATTTTGTATTTATATATAAATATGATTTTATAGGTAAAATTATTATGTATGTAATAATTATAATTTATTATTTTATTTTAATTTTATTATATTTATAAATTTAAATAGCTTATAATAAAGTTTAATATTGAAGATATTAAGATGGGTTATTCCTTTAGATATTTATAAATAAATTAATTATTATTTTTATAATGAAAATATAATGTTTTTTTTTAAACTATGTAAATAAAAATAATAATGGATTTAAACCATTAATTAGGAAGTTAGAAATTTCCTTAGTTCATACTTATTTTATTAGTTGGAGTATTAATCTCAATTTAATTATTAACAATAATTTACCTCTTTTTTGGTTTCAGCTAAGAGATTTAATTCTATATTTCAAGTCGAAATTGAAATCATTTATTATGATACAAAAAAAAAAGATTAATTTAATAAATTTTATTTTAGTCATTTTAAAGCTCCGTCATTTCATTCTAAATAAAGCCCTATCAATAAAATAATTAAGAATAAAAAAGCTATTATAATATTAGTCTCAATTGAGTAGTATAAATATGAGGGGATAAACGGGAAAAAGATAATGATTTCAATATCAAAAATTAAAAAAATTAGGCTAATTGTATAGAATTGGATTGAGAATGGTAAACGAGATGAATTGAAAGGGTCAAATCCGCATTCAAATGGGGATAATTTTTCTTGTATTATTTTTTTTACGGGGGACAATATAAAGTTAATTATTATTAAAATTATTATAATTATTATTAGGATTATAGTTATTAATAATATTAATATCATTTATTTAATCTAAATGAATAGACTTTTTAATTGGAAGTTAAATGTACTTTTTATACTAATAAAATAATAAGATCATCAATATAGGAATGTATAGACGAATAATCATACAACATCTACAAAATGTCAATATCAGGCTCTTGCTTCAAAACAAAAGTGGTGAGAGTTAGAAAAATGGTCATAATAGATTCGGGTTAAAGTAATTATAATAAATATTGTCCCGATTAAAACATGAATTCCGTGGAAACCAGTAAGTAAAAAAAAAATTCTTCCGTAAACAGAATCTGCGATAGTAAATATTGATTCATTATATTCTTCATATTGGAGGAAGGAAAAATATATACCTAATATAATTGTTAAACAAGTAGTTAGGTATCCCTTGTATCAATTTTGGTTAATTAAACAGTAATGGGCCCATGTAATTGAAATTCCTGAGGATAATAAAACAATAGTATTTAATAATGGAGTTTTATAGGGGTCAAATGCTTCAATTATTTTAGGGGGTCATTTTATACCAATTTCAATTCTAGGGGATAGGGATATGTGGAAAAAAGTTCAAAATATTGAGATAAAAAAGAAAACTTCTCTAACAATAAATAAAATTATGCCCCATCGTAGTATTTTTGTAATATAGGAGTTATGAGCCCCTTGAAAGGTACTTTCACGAATGATATCCCGTCATCATTGGAAAGATGTTAGGGTTGTTCTTAAAACTCCAATAATCAATAAATTAGAATTTGATTCATGAAGAATTTTAATGCCACCTGATAATATAATTATTAATCTTAAAGATATTAATAAAGGTCAGGGGCTTAAGGTTACTATATGGAATGGGTGGTTATGGGTGATTATATTTTTTAATGATTTTTTCATATTTAATTAGTTTCCTTAGTGTATAAAGTCCTTAAAATTGTAAATACATATGATTGAATTAGTGAAACACTAATTTCTAGGATTAATAGCAGTATTTGTGCTAAAATAATTATTAATGATAATAATAGAATAGGGGTTCTTGCAGACTCTCTTATTAATGTTAAAAGTAAGTGACCGGCAATTATATTTGCTGTTAAACGGATTGATAGGGTTAGAGGACGGATAATGTTTCTGATTGTTTCAATTAACACTATAAAAGGCATTAAAATAAGGGGGGTACCTTGGGGGATTATATGGGCAAAGGCAAAGTTAGTGTTGTTAATTCAAATAAAAATTATTAACCCAAGTCATATTGGCAAAGAAATAGATATAGAGAAAATTAAAGGTCTAGATCTAGTAAAAATATATGGGAATATCCCTATAAAATTATTACTTAAAATAAAAATAAATAAAGCAATAAAATAAATTATGTTAATGTAGTTAAATTTATTTAATAAGATAATTTTAAATTCTTTTGATAGAAGGGATAAGATTAAATTAAAAAATTTAGTTGCCCGGGATTCTGATAATCAGAATGATATCGGAATGATTAAAAAATTAAAAATTGAAGAAAATCAATTTAGATCTATATTAGAATTTGTATGGGGGTCAAAAATTGAAAATAAGTTTCTTATCATTTTAAAGTGAAATTTCTTAAAGGACTTATAGATGAATGAGGTAATTTATGAGATTTATCAGTAATATTAAAGTAGCATAAAATTATGTACATTATGAAAATTATAATGAATATTATATTTATAAACAACCAATTATAAGGAGATATTTGGGGAATTTTGTAAAAAATATTATTTTTAATAATTTTAAAATGACATTTTAATGTTATATTTTTAACTAATTTTTTTCATTAGAAGTATTTTTAATACTATATATTGGTTTAAGAGACCAAGACTTTAATCAGCCATCTAATGATAAAGGATATGACATTACTCATTGTATAAAATTTTGATGATCAGTTCTTTCAATTGTAATTGGTATGAATCTATGATTTATCCCACAAATTTCGGAGCATTGTCCATAATAAAGACCGGGTCGATTTAAATTTATAAGGGTTTGATTAATTCGTCCTGGGATTGAGTCAATTTTTACCCCTAAGGAGGGTACAGTTCATGAATGAATAACGTCTGCAGAATTAATTAATATGCGAATTTGATTTTTTAAAGGTGAAATTAAATTATTATCGACATCTAATAAACGAAAATTATTTAATTTTATTTCATTATTTTTAATTATAAAAGAATTAAATTTAATGTTATTAAAATCGGAATATTCATATGATCAATATCATTGGTGTCCAATTGATTTAATTGTAAGATTGGGGTTGTAAATTTCATCAGTTAAGTATAAAATTTTTAAAGATGGGATAGCCATATAAATTAGAATTAATATAGGAATTAAAGTTCAAATAATTTCGATATTTTGATTTTGTTGGATGAACTTGTTGTTTAAGTTATTAATAAGTAATGAAATGATAATATAAATAATTATAATTGTAATTATTAATAAAATTATTAATGAGTAATCGTGGAAGAATTTTAAATTTTCTATGATAGGGGAATTTGAGTCTTGTATATTAATTATAGATCAAGTTGAAATTTCATTTAAAATTTAAATGAATTTTAATTTAAATGAAATTAATGGAATTTCATTAAATCTATGGTTTAATGGCGGGTAATATATACTTATTCATTCAATTGATGAAATTATGAATATTGAAAATAAGTTTAATCGTTGGGATGATATTCTTTCTCATATTAAAAAAATAAAGTATATAATTCTTAATATAGAAATTATAGAACCTATAGAAGATAAAATATTTCATGTTATATATGAATCAGGGTAATCTGAATATCGTCGTGGTATACCGTTTAATCCTAGAAAATGTTGGGGGAAAAAGGTTAGATTTACCCCAAAAAATATTCTGTAGAATTGAATTTTCAATCATTTTTTATGTAATCTTAAACCAGTTATTAATGGATATCAATAAATAAATCCTCCTATAATTGCAAAGACTGCTCCTATATAGAGTACATAATGAAAATGCGCTATTACATAATATGTATCATGTAAGATGATATCAATTGAAGAATTAGCTAAGATTACCCCTGTTAATCCCCCAATTGTGAATAGGAAAACAAATCCTAAGCTTCATAAATTGGATGGGTTGAATTTAATTTTTGAACCATGAATTGTGGCTAATCATCTAAAAACTTTAATTCCTGTGGGGATTGCAATAATTATAGTAGCTGATGTAAAATAGGCTCGAGTGTCTACATCTATGCCAATAGTAAATATATGATGGGCTCATACAATAAATCCAAGAAATCCAATTGTTAATATTGCGTAAATTATACCAATGGATCCAAAAGTTTCTTTTTTTCCATTTCGATTAAAAATTATATGTGAGATTATTCCGAATCCAGGTAAAATTAAAATATAGACTTCTGGGTGTCCAAAAAATCAAAATAGGTGTTGGTATAAAATTGGATCTCCCCCCCCCCCGATGGATCAAAAAATGTAGTATTGAGATTTCGATCAGTTAAAAGTATAGTAATAGCCCCTGCTAGAACTGGGACAGCTAATAATAATAGGATTGTTGTAATTAATATAGATCAAGTAAATAAAGTTAGTTTTTCAAAACTTATTCTTAAATTTTTTATGTTTATAATTGTGGTAATAAAATTAATGGCACCTATAATAGAGGATAGTCCTGCTAAGTGGAGGGAGAAAATTGCTATGTCTAAGGATATACCTTCGTGATTTAAATTTAGGGACAAGGGAGGGTAAACAGTTCAACCTGTCCCTACTCCTTGATTAATAATATTTCTTAAAATTAATAGGTTAATTGAGGGGGGCAGCAATCAGAATCTTATATTATTTATTCGAGGGAAAGCTATATCAGGGGCCCCTAGTATTAAGGGGATTATTCAATTACCAAAGCCTCCAATTATAATTGGTATTACCATAAAAAAAATTATAATGAAAGCATGTGATGTAATGATAGAATTATATAATTGATCATTATTAATTAGATAGCCAGGGTTTCCTAATTCTATTCGAATCAATAATCTTAGTGATGACCCTAGTATTCCGGATCATATTCCAAAAATAAAATATAAAATTCCAATATCTTTGTGATTAGTTGAAAAGAATCATTTTTGTATAAATTTTTAGTTTAATTAAAATTTTAAATTGCAAATTTAACGATATATTAATAATATAAAATTTTAAGTAATGTGTCTGATTAAAGTAATAAATTGTAAATTTATTAAAAAGATTAAATTTCTTCTTTACTATTAAGATTTAAAATAAATTTTATTTTTAATTTTGAAGATTAATAGTTTGAATTAACTTAAAATCTTATATAATTCAATTATTTATGATTCATAAATTTAAAGGAGATAGGAAAAAAATTATATAAAAAAAATTAATACAGTTTAATTTAAAGTTTTTGTAAAATTAATTAATTTTTAAATTAATTTTATTGGTTAATATTAGTGTTAAGATAATACGAGTATAAAATATAAATGATAAAATTGACATTATAATTAATGTTAATAAAATTATAATATTTAATTTATTAATAAAAATGTTAATAATTGATCATTTTATTATAAATCCTATTAAGGGGGGTAGTCTAGCCATAGATATTAAATTTAATATTAAAATAATTTAATTTTATTTATTTTTATAAAATTAATATGAATTAAGTAAAAAATTTTAAAATTTTTAAATAGTAATATTACAGGGAAGTTTAAAATTATATAGAGTAAAAAATATATAATTATTATACTTTCATTAATTAATAAAATGATTAATATTCAACTTAAATGATTAAGTGATGAGTATCTAATAATAATTCGGATAGATTGATGGTTATTACCTATTATTGTTCTGATTAATGAACTTAAAAGGGATGATAATAAAAATAATGGAATGATTTTTTGTCAAATTGATAAGATTATACAATTTATTCAATTTAAGTTATTTATGATATTAATAAATCAATTATGGAAGGGGCTAGCCCCTAGTTTAATAAGAATAGATAAATTAATAATATATATTAATAAATTATTAAAATTTATATAATTATAATTAATAAATATTATTGATCTAGAAAAAATGATTAATGTTGATCTTGAACTTTGAATGATAAAATATTTTATGGCTGAATCTTTATAAAATTTATTAAAAAAAATAATAATTGGGATAAAAGATATTATGTTTAATTCCAATATTATTCATATTGAAAATCAAGAATTTATAGAAATAGAGATAATAGGGGATAAAATTAATATTGGAAAAATTAATAAGTGAATTAAAGATTGAATTATATATATATATATATATATATATATATATATATATATATAAATATATATTAATGTATGATGCATATTAATTTTTGAAATTAAAAGAAATAGTTTAATTCTATTAATTATAATAAAGGTAGTTATACATTATTTATTCTATCAAAATAATCCTTTTATCAGGCACTTTATTATAAAAAAGATTTTATGTCTATATTTAGGGTATGAACCTAAAAGCTTACTTAGCTTATTTTTATTTCTAAAAAAATTTTTTATTTATATTTGAATTTTAAATTCAATGCACTATTCTGCCATCTTAGAATTAAATTTATAAGAAATTTATATTCAAATAATTAAATTTTTTTTAAAATAATTAATTGAGGTAAGGTTGATTTTTAAATAATTATAATTATTTCGATATTTAGTATAAGTTAATTAATGAATTAATTAATTTGATATATATATATATATATATATATATATATATATATAATTAATTAAGTTATTTTAATAAATTATATAATTTTGTTAAAATGTAAATTTAGGGAAATTATAAAGGAGATATTTGGGGAAGGAGGAAGAATAAGATATTAATTTCGGATAAAATATAGGTTGTGTAAATTTTATTTAAAATAATAAAATTGAATAAATTTTAATTAATAAATTTGTATAGATTTTATTAAAATTAATAAATTTATTGAATTTGAGTTAATTTTAATAAAATTATAAGTATATATTAATTTTAAATAAAATTATAAGGCTGTATTAATTTTTAATAAAATTATAAGTTTGTATTAATTTTTAATAAAATTATAAGTTTGTATTAATTTTTAATAAAATTACAAGTTTGTATTAATTTTTAATAAAATTATAAGGTTGTATTAATTTTTACTAAAATTATAAGTTTGTATTAATTTTTAATAAAATTATAAGTCTATATTAATTTTTAATAAAATTATAAGTTTAAATTAATTTTTAATAAAATTATAAGCTTGTATTAATTTTTAATAAAATTATAAGTTTGTATTAATTTTTAATAAAATTATAAATTTGTATTAATTCTTAATAAAATTATAAATTTGTATTAATTTTTAATAAAATTATAAGTTTGTATTCATTTTTAATAAAATTATAAGTTTGTATTAATTTTAATAAAATTATATGTTTGTATTAATTTTTAATAAAATTATAAGTTTGTATTAATTTTTAATAAAATTATAAGTTTATATTAATTTTTAATAAAGTTATAAATTTGTATTAATTTTTAATAAAATTATAAATTTGTATTAATTTTTAATAAAATTATAAATTTGTATTAATTTTTAATAAAATTATAAATTTGTATTAATTTTTAATAAAATTATAAATTTGTATTAATTTTAATAAAATTATAAATTTGTATTAATTTTTAATAAAATTATAAGTTTGTATTAATTTTTAATAAAATTATAAGTTTGTATTAATTTTTGATAAAATTATAAGTTTGTATTAATTTTTAATAAAATTATAAATTTGTATTAATTCTTAATAAAATTATAAATTTGTATTAATTTTTAATAAAATTATAAGTTTGTATTAATTTTTAATAAAATTATAAGTTTGTATTAATTTTAATAAAATTATATGTTTGTATTAATTTTTAATAAAATTATAAGTTTGTATTAATTTTTAATAAAATTATAAGTTTATATTAATTTTTAATAAAGTTATAAATTTGTATTAATTTTTAATAAAATTATAAATTTGTATTAATTTTTAATAAAATTATAAATTTGTATTAATTTTTAATAAAATTATAAATTTGTATTAATTTTTAATAAAATTATAAATTTGTATTAATTTTTAATAAAATTATAAATTTGTATTAATTTTAATAAAATTATAAATTTGTATTAATTTTTAATAAAATTATAAGTTTGTATTAATTTTTAATAAAATTATAAGTTTGTATTAATTTTTGATAAAATTATAAATTTGTATTAATTTTTGATAAAATTATAAATTTGTATTAATTTTAATAAAATTATAAATTTGTATTAATTTTTAATAAAATTATAAGTTTGTATTAATTTTAAATAAAATTATAAGTTTGTATTAATTTTTAATAAAATTATAAATTTGTATTAATTTTTAATAAAATTATAAATTTGTATTAATTTTTAATAAAGTTATAACTTTGTATTAATTTTAATAAAGTTACAAATTTGTATTAATTTTTAATAAAGTTATAAATTTGTATTAGGTTTTGATAAAATTATAAATTTGTATTAATTTTTAATAAAGTTATAAATTTGTATTAATTTTAATAAAGTTATAAATTTGTATTAATTTTCAATAAAATTATAACTTTGTATTAATTTTTAATAAAGTTATAAATTTGTATTAATTTTCAATAAAATTATAACTTTGTATTAATTTTTAATAAAGTTATAAATTTGTATTAATTTTTAATAAAATTATAAATTTGTATTAATTTTTAATAAAATTATAAATTTGTATTAATTTTTAATAAAATTATAAATTTGTATTAATTTTTAATAAAATTATAAATTTGTATTAATTTTTAATAAAATTATAAATTTGTATTAATTTTTAATAAAATTATAAATTTGTATTAAATTTTAATAAAATTATAAATTTGTATTAATTTTTAATAAAATTATAAATTTGTATTAATTTTTAATAAAGTTATAATTTTGTATTAATTTTTAATAAAGTTATAACTTTGTATAAATTTTTAATAAAGTTATACATTTGTATTAATTTTTAATAAAGTTATAAATTTGTATTAATTTTTAATAAAGTTATAAATTTGTATTAATTTTTAATAAAGTTATAAATTTGTATTAATTTTTAATAAAGTTATAAATTTGTATTAATTTTTAATAAAGTTATAAATTTGTATTAATTTTTAATAAAGTTATAAATTTGTATTAATTTTTAATAAAGTTATAAATTTGTATTAATTTTTAATAAAGTTATAAATTTGTATTAATTTTTAATAAAATTATAAGTTTGTATTAATTTTTAATAAAGTTATAAATTTGTATTAATTTTTAATAAAGTTATAAATTTGCATTTATTTTTAATAAAGTTATAAATTTGTATTAATTTTTAATAAAATTATAAATTTGTATTAATTTTTAATAAAATTATAAGTTTGTATTAATTTTTGATAAAATTATAAATTTGTATTAATTTTTGATAAAATTATAAATTTGTATTAATTTTAATAAAATTATAAATTTGTATTAATTTTTAATAAAATTATAAGTTTGTATTAATTTTAAATCAAATTATAAGTTTGTATTAATTTTTAATAAAATTATAAATTTGTATTAATTTTTAATAAAATTATAAATTTGTATTAATTTTTAATAAAGTTATAACTTTGTATTAATTTTAATAAAGTTACAAATTTGTATTAATTTTTAATAAAGTTATAAATTTGTATTAGGTTTTGATAAAATTATAAATTTGTATTAATTTTTAATAAAGTTATAAATTTGTATTAATTTTAATAAAGTTATAAATTTGTATTAATTTTCAATAAAATTATAACTTTGTATTAATTTTTAATAAAGTTATAAATTTGTATTAATTTTCAATAAAATTATAACTTTGTATTAATTTTTAATAAAGTTATAAATTTGTATTAATTTTTAATAAAATTATAAATTTGTATTAATTTTTAATAAAATTATAAATTTGTATTAATTTTTAATAAAATTATAAATTTGTATTAATTTTTAATAAAATTATAAATTTGTATTAATTTTTAATAAAATTATAAATTTGTATTAATTTTTAATAAAATTATAAATTTGTATTAAATTTTAATAAAATTATAAATTTGTATTAATTTTTAATAAAATTATAAATTTGTATTAATTTTTAATAAAGTTATAATTTTGTATTAATTTTTAATAAAGTTATAACTTTGTATAAATTTTTAATAAAGTTATACATTTGTATTAATTTTTAATAAAGTTATAAAATTGTATTAATTTTTAATAAAGTTATAAATTTGTATTAATTTTTAATAAAGTTATAAATTTGTATTAATTTTTAATAAAGTTATAAATTTGTATTAATTTTTAATAAAGTTATAAATTTGTATTAATTTTTAATAAAGTTATAAATTTGTATTAAATTTTAATAAAGTTATAAATTTGTATTAATTTTTAATAAAGTTATAAATTTGTATTAATTTTTAATAAAATTATAAGTTTGTATTAATTTTTAATAAAGTTATAAATTTGTATTAATTTTTAATAAAGTTATAAATTTGCATTAATTTTTAATAAAGTTATAAATTTGTATTAATTTTTAATAAAATTATAAATTTGTATTAATTTTTAATAAAATTATAAATTTGTATTAATTTTTAATAAAATTATAAATTTGAATTAATTTTAATAAAATTATAAATTTGTATTAATTTTTAATTTTATTATAAATTTGTATTAATTTTAAATGAAATTATAAATTTGTATTAATTTTAAATGAAATTATAAATTTGTATTAATCTTTAATAAAATTATAAATTTGTATTAATCTTTAATAAAATTATAAATTTGTATTAATTTTTAATAAAATTATAAATTTGTATTAATTTTTAATACAATTATAAATTTGTATCAATTTTTAATAAAGTTACAGCTTTGTATTAATTTTAAATAAAGTTATAAATTTGTATTAATTTTTAATAAAGTTATAAATTTGTATTAATTTTTAATAAAGTTATAAATTTGTATTAATTTATAATAAAGTTATAAATTTGTATTAATTTATAATAAAGTTATAAATTTGTATTAATTTTTAATAAAGTTATAAATTTGTATTAATTTTTAATAAAGTTATAAATTTGTATTAATTTTTAATAAAATTATAAATTTGTATTAATTTTTAATACAATTATAAGTTTGTATTAATTTTTAATAAAATTATAAATTTGTATTAATTTTAAATGAAACTATAAATTTGTATTAATTTTAAATGAAACTATAAATTTGTATTAATTTTAAATGAAACTATAAATTTGTATTAATTTTAAATGAAACTATAAATTTGTATTAATTTTAAATGAAACTATAAATTTGTATTAATTTTTAATAAAATTATAAATTTGTATTAATTTTTAATAAAATTATAAATTTGTATTAATTTCTAATAAAATTATAAATTTGTATTAATTTTTAATAAAATTATAAATTTGTATTAATTTTGAATGAAATTATAAATTTGTATTAATTTTTAAGAAAATTATAAATTTGTATTAATTTTGAATGAAATTATAAATTTGTATTAATTTTTAATAAAATTATAAATTTGCATAAATTTTTAATAAAATTATAAATTTGTATTAATTTATAATGAAATTATAAATTTGTATTAATTTTTAATAAAATTATAAATTTGTATTAATTTTTAATGAAATTATAAATTTGTATTAATTTTTAATGAAATTATAAATTTGTATTAATTTTTAATGAAATTATAAATTTGTATTAATTTATAATGAGATTATAGATTTGTATTAATTTTTAATGAGATTATAGATTTGTATTAATTTTTAATAAAATTATTAATTTGTATTAATTTTTAATGAAATTATAGATTTGTATTAATTTATAATAAAATTATAAATTTATATTAATTTTTAATAAAATTATTAATTTATATTAATTTTAATTTTAAAAATTAAAAAAAAATTATGCGTTAATTTAAAATAAGGTATAATTTGTATTAATTTAAAATAAAATGAAATTTGCATTAATTTAAGATATGATTTAAATTTTTATTGACTTAAAATAAGATGTAATTTGTATTAGTTTAAAATAAGACTTAAATTTGGGGGTAATTTGAATAATTTTAAAAATTGATAAATTTATTTAAATTATAAATAAAATAATAAATTTGTTTTAAATTTAGATAAATTAACAAAATTGTATTAATTTAATGTAAATTAATAAGATTTTATAAATTATTCAATAATATTAATATTATTAATATTAATAAATTTATTAGTTTATTTTATTTAATTATTTATTTATTAATAATAAATTTTTTCTATATAATAAATTGTTAAAATAAACAATATAATTATATTATTTATAAAATTATATTATATATGTATATATATATATATTAATTTAATTAAATATAATAATAATTAAATAATAATTATTATTTATCATTAATAGTGACATTAATAAAAATAATTATTAAAAATAAAATTTTTAATAATAAATATATTTATATTAGTTTATAAATTCATATATTTATATTAATAAATTATTTTTAATATATATATATAGTTATTTACTCAGACTAAATTTTCACTAATTCTAATATTATTAATAAATAATTTATTCATTAATTAAATTTTCTAATATTTTATATAATAATTTAACATTAAATATTTAACGAATTTATTATATATTAAAAATTTAACTATATATAGATGTCTGGCAAACGATCATTAATACTTATTTAAGGTAGTGACATTGTATATATGTGAAGCATTCTATATAGATGCAGAAAAAAAAGAGAATCATTGATTATATATAATCATTGAAGTTAGAATTATTATAAATAAATATATTAACATTTTAATCTATAAAATATTTTAGGGCTTTAATTAATGATTACAAATATTAATAAATTTATTATTATTAATTATAAGTTATTATACAAATAATTAAATGTCAGTCTGGTTGATTTATTTTCACTAATTAATATGGTGAAATATTTTTAATGAAAATTATTTTTAATATTAATATAAATATTATTAATATCGATATTAATATTATTAATATTAATAAATTTATTAGTTTATTTTATTTAATTATTAATTTATTAATAATAAATTTTTTTTATATAATAAATTGTTAAAATAAAAAATATAATTATATTATTTATAAAATTATATTATATATGTATATATATATATATTAATTTAATTAAATATAATAATAATTAAATAATAATTATTATTTATCATTAATAGTGACATTAATAAAAATAATTATTAAAAATAAAATTTTTAATAATAAATATATTTATATTAGTTTATAAATTCATATATTTATATTAATAAATTATTTTTAATATATATATATAGTTATTTACTCAGACTAAATTTTCACTAATTCTAATATTATTAATAAATAATTTATTCATTAATTAAATTTTCTATTATTTTATATAATAATTTAATATTAAATATTTAACGAATTTATTATATATTAAAAATTTAACTATATATAGATGTCTGGCAAACGATCATTAATACTTATTTAAGGTAGTGACATTGTATATATGTGAAGCATTCTATATAGATGCAGAAAAAAAAGAGAATCATTGATTATATATAGTCATTGAAGTTAGAATTATTATAAATAAATATATTAACATTTTAATCTATAAAATATTTTAGGGCTTTAATTAATGATTACAAATATTAATAAATTTATTATTATTAATTATAAGTTATTATACAAATAATTAAATGTCAGTCTGGTTGATTTATTTTCACTAATTAATATGGTGAAATATTTTTAATGAAAATTATTTTTAATATTAATATAAATATTATTAATATCGATATTAATATTATTAATATTAATAAATTTATTAGTTTATTTTATTTAATTATTAATTTATTAATAATAAATTTTTTTTATATAATAAATTGTTAAAATAAACAATATAATTATATTATTTATAAAATTATATTATATATGTATATATATATATATTAATTTAATTAAATATAATAATAATTAAATAATAATTATTATTTATCATTAATAGTGACATTAATAAAAATAATTATTAAAAATAAAATTTTTAATAATAAATATATTTATATTAGTTTATAAATTCATATATTTATATTAATAAATTATTTTTAATATATATATATAGTTATTTACTCAGACTAAATTTTCACTAATTCTAATATTATTAATAAATAATTTATTCATTAATTAAATTTTCTAATATTTTATATAATAATTTAATATTAAATATTTAACGAATTTATTATATATTAAAAATTTAACTATATATAGATGTCTGGCAAACGATCATTAATACTTATTTAAGGTAGTGACATTGTATATATGTGAAGCATTCTATATAGATGCAGAAAAAAAGAGAATCATTGATTATATATAATCATTGAAGTTAGAATTATTATAAATAAATATATTAACATTTTAATCTATAAAATATTTTAGGGCTTTAATTAATGATTACAAATATTAATAAATTTATTATTATTAATTATAAGTTATTATACAAATAATTAAATGTCAGTTTGGTTGATTTATTTTCACTAATTAATATGGTGAAATATTTTTAATGAAAATTATTTTTAATATTAATATAAGCTTATTAATTTATAAAAATTTTATTACTTTAAATATTTATATTAAATTTTAATTTAATGTAAAAAAAAAAAAAAAAAATTTAATTAATATTAAATAATTATTTAATATAAATAATAATTTTATTAAAAGAATTTTAATAATATAAAAAATTTTTATATAGAATTTTTAATTTTTTTAAGATTTTTAAAGAGAAATTTAATTGAGAGGGTAAAATTTGGGGGAGCCGGTAAAATTTTTTTTATATAGAAGTTTTAATTTTTTTAAGATTTTTAAAGAGAAATTTAATTGAGAGGATAAAATTGGGGGGAGCCGATAAAATTTTTTTATATAGAAGTTTTAATTTTTTTAAGATTTTTAAAGAGAAATTTAATTGAGAGGGTAAAATTTGGGGGAGCCGGTAAAATTTTTTTTATATAGAATTTTTAATTTTTTTAAGATTTTTAAAGAGAAATTTAATTGAGAGGGTAAAATTTGGGGGAGCCGGTAAATTTTTTTTTATATAGAAGTTTTAATTTTTTTTAAGATTTTTAAAGAGAAATATAATTGAGAGGGTAAAATTTGGGGGAGCCGGTAAAATTTTTTTTATATAGAATTTTTAATTTTTTTAAGATTTTTAAAGAGAAATTTAATTGAGAGGATAAAATTGGGGGGAGCCGGTAAAATTTTTTTTATATAGAATTTTTAATTTTTTTAAGATTTTTAAAGAGAAATTTAATTGAGAGGATAAAATTTGGGGGGAGCCGATAAAATTTATATATATATATATATATATATACAGGGTGATTCATAATAACCTGTACACCCGGAACTGGCGGGTTCAGACGGGTCCCCCGAGTCTAACTGTCAAGGCTTTTTTTTTCCTTCCAATAGTTTTCAAATGGGAGCGATTAGAATTTTGGCGTTCGAAGGATTGTTGTAGTCTGCCCTTAACGACGACGCCACTCGAGCGCTGAGTCTGAGTGCGAGAAACGTAGCAGACTACGAGCAAAGTAGATAGGCGTCTGTCTCGCTTGCCCGGTGAATTTGACGTTTCGTGTATCGTCTGCTATTTTTTTCTGTCATCGTAGGTACGCAAGTTCAGAGCGCGAGTTGAGCGGTACGAAATCGAGCGGCTGAGCGTGCTTTGTTTTTCCGGATGTCTTCAATTCCTATTTGTCGCAATTTCATTCGCTTTGATTCAATTAGCGTCTGTTATCGAGTCTATCTCTCATTAATCAAAATCTATCTCCTCTCTCATCCTTTTTTATTTTTGCGCAATTTTTTGTTTTCCCGTCTATTCTCTCTCGTCGACTCTGACAAGGTAAATTTTCAATTTTTATTCTAATTTCAGTTATTGAAATTAGAATTAAGATTTAAAATAAATATAAAAATAAAGATTAATTACTTATTTATTATGTAGGGCTTATTGCCTCAAAATAAGATGAATTTTATTTTGACGTAACAAGCCCCGAGACGTGTGAGATGCGTTACTAAAATGGAGCCTCAGTAATTATCCGCTGACACCAAGAGAATAAAGATGAAGTCGATGCTTTGAACGGTTTTAACATATTCTACCGGACATTGCTAAGATCATTCGCCAAAATTTGTTTTCGATTTCATCTTATTTCCGGTCAGAGCGAACGGAGCGTTTAAGAGGGAACGGTATCCAAAGCAAAACTTCGACGCAGCCCCGGCTCGAGTCGGCAAGGCAGAACTCGTTCGAGCTTCTGCCGAGAGATGTCAGCACGCTTACGCGCGCTGATATCTCTGACCGGGGCATTGTAAATGCCTTTCCGCGTCTCGGGACGCGACAGGGCATTCGTGTTTCACGCAGCGCGTGTGTCAGTGTGTGTTCACTACGGTGGCCGCACGCGGTTGAAGATCTGTATCTCCCCGCGGGCTGGCCCTTTGTAGCGAGCACATACTGCGTGTGCGTATATACATGACATACATTCATACATACACCGGCAGCGTTGAGATAGAACTTTGTTTTTCTTTTCTCAAGGCCGATTTCTCGAGAAATTCGAAATACGAATTTCGCAGCAAGAGTCCTTGCTGAGTGTACCGCTTCGCTCAGTAAATATGACTGGTGGTAACACACTGCAAATCGCAGCAGCACAAGTAACGCAAAAGTAATTGTTTAAACAATTATTTTTTCATTTTGCCTCGATCACGATTATGATCGGTAGATACGGTACTTTTAGTACCTCTCAGCGAATAGATTGCTGCTTGCGAGTCGCTAAACGTTATAGTAATAATAATGCAAAAATAATTGTTTAAACAATTATTTTTGCATTTTGCCTCGATCACGATTATGATCGGTGGATACGGTATTTTCAGTACCTCTCAGCGAATAGATTGCCGCTTGCGAGTCGCTAAACTTTATGGTAAAAATAATGCAAAAATAATTGTTTAAACAATTATTTTTGCATTTGGCCCCGATCACGATTATGATCGGTAGATACGGTATTTTCAGTACCTCTCAGCGAATAGATTGCTGTTTGCGAGTCGCTAAACGTTATGGTAAAAATAATGCAAAAATAATTGTTTAAACAATTATTTTTGCATTTTGCCTCGATCACGATTATGATCGGTAGATACGGTACTTTCGGTACCTCTCAGCGAATAGATTGCTGCTTGCGAGTCGCTAAACGTTATAGTAATAATAATGCAAAAATAATTGTTTAAACAATTATTTTTGCATTTTGCCTCGATCACGATTATGATCGGTAGATACGGTACTTTCGGTACCTCTCAGCGAATAGATTGCTGCTTGCGAGTCGCTAAACGTTATAGTAATAATAATGCAAAAATAATTGTTTAAACAATTATTTTTGCATTTTGCCTCGATCACGAGGTACGAGGAACACGAGGTACGCAGTACGCCGAGTGACAGCACCGATCGACGTTCATTTTCCTCTCCGCAGCGGAGAGCTCTGCGCCTGCCCATCATCGTCATTCAGTGGCACGAATTTGAGGACCCAGAGAATCTAAAAAAAAGTCACAAAATATTAGTCAGGTTTTAATTTCACAGTACTCCGGGGAAAGTATATCTTAACCTCACATCCATTTGTGAGATTTCGCATATACTTTATTGGGAGTAGAGCTATCGGTAATAATAACGTTGAATGCGAAGAATTCAAAAGTGCATTGCATTTTTGAAAAGTGAAAACGATAATAAACGCTTTTAAAAATGATTGTACAAAAGAATACGTGAGTAAAACAAATACATACCTCCACGTCGTTCGCTGTTCGCCAGGTGAATTTCACGATGAAAATATTCGTACACACATCGTCGCACGTAACACAACACTACACTTGTTTTTAACATAATTTTTCTTTGAAAAATAAAAACGCGATTTTTTACCTCGTTGACACATGGCGAAATATCAGCTGTCAGTTTCTCAGTGCACGCCATTCGGAGGTGCGCGTCCTGGCGGAATTATCGGGAACTGAGTCCGACGGAGTTCGTGCGAGATATGCTCGCAATCGTCAACAAATACATACTAATTATAGATTCCCACGGATTTCCTGAAATACGTGACGGAATTTGATGATTCAAGTCCCAAAATGTGTGTTTTGAATATGGCTACGCGGCTCTTCTCCCCTCTAAGTCGTGAGATGTGCCAAACTTTTTATTTCACATCACTTCTATCACGGATCCCGCATGGTAGTACAATCTACTTTTTTTTTTTTCGATTCAACAAATTTCATGAGAAGACAGCCGTTCGTCTATCAATTTGACATTGTCTGGTCAAATTTCGTGAAATTCTGAAGAGCCGTTTAGGAAATCCGTGGGTATCTACTATCCCGATCTGACATACCGGCGGAGTCGGGGTACCGTTCCGTCTTAACCGGTGCTCGAAGACACCAATTTAATCCCGGAATTGTTCTCTGCGGGACGAAAATAAAATCACCTCCTGGCTCGATGTTTCGGCATGAGTTGTAACCCTCTTCAAACGTACAGTGATTTCAATTAATGCCTGGATGTGCTTGGTTCAGCGGTGACTTCACAGAGCGGTAATATTACTGATCAGTGAAGTTATTGTCACCGGTCGATTTTCGAACGAATTTCAGACTGATGTGTCACGAGACATTTCTAACCCGTGAGGCGATATAGCTTCGTGAGAAAATGACAGCGCTGAGACGTCGCAACTGCAGCGTGAAGGCAGGCATCCAAAATGTTGAGTCGACGAAAACATTTGGAAAAAAGAACACACTGCATTCTCCATGTATGCTACTTTGAATTAATAAAACAATTATTTGTTCAAAAATACATCTTGCGGTCTTTAATTTTTCGGTCACTCGAAGAAAGCACACTGCACTTAAAAATATTTTAGATATTATGACGACTCAGTGCATCCATTACAAGTCTTCGTAATGGAAGTGGACGAGAAGAATATCTTCTCAAATCGTATTATTTTTTATTATGATATTTTTTAAACATTCAATAAATATTATTTTTTAAATATTTTATAAATATTTTTCAAATCAAATATTTTTTAAAAATAATACGGCATCGTTGAGGGGAAAAAGATAGAATCAATGCACGGAGTGCTTCTTGAGTAATTACTCGAACATTCCGAATATATCTGGACCGAGTCCGTGTCCGATTTTATCTTACTTCCGGATAGACTGCGTCAGGAAGTCTGATGGTGCTGCGAGAATGGTGATACGCGCGATGTTGAGGGAAAAAAGATAAAATCGAGGCACGGAGTGGTTCTTGAGTCGTTACCCGAACATTCCGGATATACCGGGACCGAGTCCGTCTCCGATTTTATCTTACTTCCGGGTAGATTGCGGCGGGAAGTCTGACGGTGCTGCGAAAATGTTAATAGGGCATCGTTGAGGGAAAAAAGATAAAATCGAGGCTCGGAGTGGTTCTTGAGTCATCACTCGAACATTCCGGATTTATCTGGACCGAGTCCGTGTCCGATTTTATCTTACTTCTGGTTAGATTGCGTCGGGAAGTCTGATGGTGCTGCGAGAATGTTAATAGGGCATCGTTGAGGGAAAAAAGATTAAATCGAGGCTCGGAGTGGCTCTTGAGTCATCACTCGAACATTCCGAATATATCTGGACCGAGTCCGTGTCCGATTTTATCTTACTTCCGGTAAGACTGCGTCAGGAAGTCTAATGGTGCTGCGAGAATGGTGATACGCGCGATGTTGACGAAAAAAGATAAAATCGAGGCACGGAGTGGTTCTTGAGTCATCACTCGAACATTCCGGATATAACTGGACCGAGTCCGTCTCCGATTTTATCTTACTTCTGGTCAGACTGCGTCAGGAAGTCTCTGACGGTGCTGCGAGAATGTTAATACGACATCGTTGAGGGAAAAAAAAGATGAAATCGAAGCTCGGAGTGGCTCTTGAGTCATCACTCGAACATTCTGGATATATCTGGACTGAGTCCGTGTCCGATTTTATCTTACTACCGCTTAGACTGCGTCAGGAAGTCTAATGGTGCTGCGAGAATGGTGATACGCGCGATGTTGAGGGAAAAAAGATAGAATCGAGACACGGAGTGGTTCTTGAGTCGTTAACCGAACATTCCGGATATACCGGGACCGAATCCGTCTCCGATTTTATTTTACTTCCGGGTAGATTGCGTCGGGAAGTCTGACGGTGCTGCGAGAACGTTAATAGGGCATCGTTGAGGGAAAAAAGATAAAATCGAGGCTCGGAGTGGTTCTTGAGTCATCACTTGAACATTACGGATTTATCTGGACCGAGTCCGTCTCCGATTTTATCTTACTTCCGGTTAGACTGCGTCAGGAAGTCTGACGGTGCTGCGAGAATGTTAATAGGGCATCGTTGAGGGAAAAAAGAAGAAATCGGGGCTCGGAGTGGCTCTTGAGTCATCACTCGAACATTCCGAATATATCTGGACCGAGTCTGTGTCCGATTTTATCTTACTACCGGTTAGACTGCGTCAGGAAGTCTAATGATGCTGCGAGAATGGTGATACGCGCGGTGTTGACGAAAAAAGATAAAATCGAGGCTCGGAGTGGTTCTTGAGTCATCACTCGAACATTACGGATTTATCTGGACCGAGTCCGTCTCCGATTTTATCTTACTTCCGGTTAGACTGCGTCAGGAAGTCTGACGGTGCTGCGAGAATGTTAATAGGGCATCGTTGAGGAAAAAAAGATGAAATCGAGGCGCGGATTGGCTCTTGAGTCATCACTTGAACATTCCGAATATATCTGGACCGAGTCCGTGTCCGATTTTATCTTACTACCGGTTAGACTGCGTCAGGAAGTCTAATGGTGCTGCGAGAATGGTGATACGCGCGATGTTGACGAAAAAAGATAAAATCGAGGCACGGAGTGGTTCTTGAGTCATCACTCGAACATTCCGGATATAACTGGACCGAGTCCGTCTCCGATTTTATCTTACTTCCTGTCAGACTGCTTCAGGAAGTCTCTGACGGTGCTGCGAGAATGTTAATAGGGCATCGTTGAGGGAAAAAAGATAAAATCGAGGGTCGGAGTGGTTCTTGAGTCATCACTCGAACATTCCGGATTTATCTGGACCGAGTCCGTCTCCGATTTTATCTTACTTCTGGTTAGATTGCGTCGGGAAGTCTGACGGTGCTGCGAGAATGTTAGTAGGGCATCGTTGAGGGAAAAAAGATGAAATCGAGGCACGGAGTGGCTCTTGAGTCATCACTCGAACATTCCGAATATATCTGGACCGAGTCCGGGTCCGATTTTATCTTACTTTCGGTAGGACTGCGTCAGGAAGTCTAATGGTGCTGCGAGAATGGTGATACGCGCGATGTTGACGAAAAAAGATAAAATCGAGGCACGGAGTGGTTCTTGAGTCATCACTCGAACATTCCGGATATAACTGGACCGAGTCCGTCTCCGATTTTATCTTACTTCCGGTCAGACTGCGTCAGGAAGTCTCTGACGGTGCTGCGAGAATGTTAATAGGACATCGTTGAGGGAAAAAAAAGATGAAATCGAAGCTCGGAGTGGCTCTTGAGTCATCACTCGAACATTCTGGATATATCTGGACTGAGTCCGTGTCCGATTTTATCTTACTTCCAGTTAGACTGCGTCAGGAAGTCTGGTAGTGCTGCTAGAATGGTGATACGCGCGATGTTGAGGGAAAAAAGATAAAATCGAGGCACGGAGTGGTTCTTCAGTCGTTACCCAAACATTCCGGATATACCGAGACCGAGTCCGTCTCCGATTTTATCTTACTTCCGGGTAGATTGCGTCGGGAAGTCTGACGGTGCTGCGAGAATGTTAATAGGGCATCGTTGAGGGAAAAAAGATAAAATCGAGGCTCGGAGTGGTTCTTGAGTCATCACTCGAACATTCCGGATTCGACCATCCAGAGGTCGAACTAATACACTGGCCCAGCAAGTCACCAGACTTAAACCCGATCGAGAATCTTTGGAGTATGTCCTTCCCGTCTATTTTTCGTTCCACGCACCCGCTCCTGTATTTTTTTATGCTTTGCGAATTTCATGGGCAGTTTGCTGCATTCCCGAATGCGACGTGTAGACCCTGATCAATGTCGTGAATTGTCTTCACCCATTTTTCGATACAATTAAGACCTTTATGATCATGGTGCAAAATGTCGAAATATTAGATTAATATACAACTTTTACTTTGTAACATTTTGCCAAAACGAATAGGTTTGATGGTCCGAGATTGGGTGTCCGGGCAAGACCGGAACAGAGAAGATCTCGTTGCTCACGTCAACCGCATTTGGGCCGAAATTCAGGAGCAACACGATATTTGCTCGAAGCTGGTAAATTCTATGCCCAGTAAAATGCAAGCTGACATCGACAACGGTGGATATTGGGTCACGTATTGAATGCTTCCCTTCGTGGCCTCTTCAGGAGAGACAGACCGACAGAAACAGAAATAGAAATAAAGGCACACATCCATTCAGACAGGCAGGCGGGCGGACGGACGGACGGACCGACGGACCCATGGACCGACCGACCGACCGAGACAGAGACAGAAATTCTATCAGAAAAGTTGAGTTAAGGGACACCACTGTGACGGCTTCAAAAAATCGATTTTTTGAAAACCATCTAGAAAAATCTAAAATACATTTAAGATTAAGATGCCGTTGGACCCAGGTCGAAAAAATAATTATTTTCGGAGATATTGAATATTTTGTGGAGCGATGCAGCGCTCCGTGACGCTCGGGGTCCCGCGCAGCTGCGCGCCTCAGGGTCGGCAGGCATACCGGCCCTTTCCCAGTTCCTGCGGGTCTTTCCCAGGTATTCTTTTGTCTCCCTTAAAAAAAACCGGCTATTGTTATAAATATAGTTTCGAAAAAAGCCATAGGTGGCGATAATTGAAAAAATTTCAAGGCAGGTATAGGGATAGCGTCATAGCGTCAGTTTGCGAATAGAAGCGACGCTACTCGTGTCTAAACGCTCCGAATCGTTTCGTTTATAAATATCGAACGCTCAGAATTATTCCTTGCACATCGAAATGGATAATCCGAAAGTGTACGCGGGGAAAAAGGGAACAAAACGGAGCTATGTGACGAGGAGTCGAACGAAAATTTCGAATCGAAAACCTCCGAACCATTATAGCTCCGAAAATAGTTCTGTAGAGTATGTGAGCACGTCGGCGAAAAAGTTAAAATCGTCGGACGATTTAGAGGTCGGTGTTACTAACGATTTCGGTTATCGTATAGTACACCTCGTCAATGCATTGAACATTATATCGACGTTAGTGAAGTGCAAAGTGTGTGATCACGATATAAAGTTTACTGAAAAAAGTTTGCGCGGACTCGGATTCAAAATCGAGGTCGATTGCGGCCATTGTGAAAAAGTGCAAATCAATTCGTGTCCTATGATTGACAATGCATACGAAAGAAATCGTCGGATCGTATTCAGTATGCGTCTTCTTGGCCTCGGTTTGAATGGCCTGATGAAGTTTTGTGCATTTATGGACCTACCGCGCCCCATATTTCAGTCTTTCTACGATCGAATCTTAAATTCGATTTCGATTGCCACTAAAGCTGTGAGCACAGTGAGCAAACAAAAGACTGCACTTGAGGAGGAGACAATTTCGTTGGAAAATGGGGTGGAGGACGGAATTATCGTTTCAGGCGACGGATCGTGGCGTAAGCGCGGTGTCAGCTCGCTTTTCGGCATAACATCGCTAATCGGCTGGTACACTAAAAAAGTGATCGACGTTATGGTGAAATCGAAATATTGCAAAGCTTGCGAGCATTGGGAAAAAAAAGAAAGCACCGCGGAGTACTGGGAATGGAAAAGTACCCACGACGATGAGTGCCAGGCGAACCATAGCGGCTCCTCCGGAAAAATGGAAGTCGACTCAGCTGTCGAAATGTTTCAACGGTCTGAAGAGCTCTATGGCATAAAATATAAATATTATATTGGTGACGGCGATTCTAAAACGTTTCTGGGCATATCGAATAGCGATCCATACGACGGTTTCGAGATAAAAAAAAAAAAAGAGTGCATCGATCATGTCCAAAAAACAAAAAGGATTGTCTGGCAGAGGAAAGCTCACCGGAAAATTGATTGACGAGTTGAGCACATATTACGGCTTGGCTATTCGGAGGAACAGCGATGATGTTGAAATAATGAGGAAGGCAATTTGGGCAACTATCAAACATAAAATATCCACAGATAGTGAGCCACAACATGGCGATTGCCCAGAGGGAGCGGAGTCGTGGTGTTCGTGGCAGCGAACGGTCGCAAGCGGTAATATTTCTGAATATCGCCATAAGCCGCCTCTTCCTGAGGAAGTATTGGAGGCAATTACGCCAGTCTTCGAAAATTTGAGCAGAGACGATTTGCTGCAGCGTTGGGCGGCTTCACGCAAAACAACAACGAAAGCTACAACAAATCAGTTTGGGCAATAGCCCCCAAGTATCAGTCCGGGAGCAAAAAAATCGTCGATATTGCAGCTGATATCGCGGTATTATTATTCAATGATGGCCTGAGAAGCCTCATGAAAGTTTTGGAGACGTTGGGGATAACTATCGGCCCAAATTGTTTCAATTTTTGCGTTGAAACCGATGCAGCGCGGATCGAGCTGGCGGAGCGCTCGTTCACAGACGCTGCAAAAGAGGCAAGAAGAGCCTCTACAAGTTCGAGAAAAGATGCTAGGGACAATCATTTGCTTCTTGAAGACCAGCTATATGGTGCCGGCATCGCTGATTAAAGGTAAAAAAATTTTTTTCCAATTTATCGCATAAATTAACAAACCTAAAACTTTGAACGCGTTTTTCGCAAAACCACTTTTTTGAGTGCGGCAAGCAGCAGAACTCGAGCAATTTTTATCCGATCGACTTCAAATTTGGACTGCATCAATAAAACTAGATTATCTAAAGAAGTACATAGGATTTTTTCGGTATCTCAATAATAAAAAAAGTTATAGCCTATTTTCGACGAGAAATTTTGCTCGAAAATCGTCCTTTAATTTCAAAAGCGTGCCTATTTTTAAAAAATCAATATTTTTTTAAATCCCTGTGTACTTCTCTTCAAAATATCATATTATTAACGAAAACACTAGGTATTTTTTTTCAGATCGACTTTGAAGAGAGTTCTGCTGCGTGCCGCGAACCACTGCAGAGGCAACAGTACCTGACGCGGGAGCTTCCCCAGCGTCACCATGGGGCGTGAAAAATTTGAAAATTTTTTTTGTATCTTCAATAAACAACGAACAAAACAAAAAAAAAATTTTCGAATATCTCTTTTTTTTCCCACAAAAAAAAATTCTTGAAAAATGGCAAAAAAACAGGGGGTCACAGTGGCGTTCTGCCTTAAGACGGGGCCGCACCCGCGACAAATCTTCGACGCAGCCTCGGCTCGCGACGGTAAAATTGTGGATACCCACGAATTTCCACAAATATGTGATGAAATCGTATGATTCAGGTACCAAAATGTGTGTTTTGAATGTGGCTATGCGGCTCTCCTCCCCTCCAAGTCGTGCCATTAGACAAACTCTATGGCCTTTGGTTTTTTTTTATTTCAGATAAGCAGAACGGCCGCAACCATAGCTGCAGTGGAGCACCTCTTTTTTATATGTGTTCCTGTTCGGCGGTGTATTTCCGATTATATTCAATGTATTGACTTAAAAAAATTCACAAAGTTTGTTTAAATGTTAATAAAAATGATATACAATATATAAATTATTTTATTTTAATGGTATGTCAAAAAAAATCCCCAAGAAAGCATTAAAAAAAACAGCCTTCACACTAGACGACGCCCTTAAAAGACTAAAGTAAAGCCGGAGGGGTCCTTTTGAAAAATATCAAAGTCGTCAAAGTCCTGCATACGATTTTAAAAAGTACGAAAATCATAAAAAACCGTCATTTTTTAAACTTCAAAAATCACAAAAAACATTTTTTTTTCATTTAAAACTCAGAGTGGGGAAGTAAAATAAGCTTGATTTGTCCTTTTCAAAAGCCTATTTGGTATAGTCGTGTACGATTTTTTCACACGCAGGTATTTGATTTTTTGTGTCTGAATAAACAATTTCGAGAGAGCCTAATACGTTTAGCCGAGACTATTTATTTTTATGTGTAATAATTTTTTTCATTTCCGATGGTTTTTTCTATATTATTCGATCGAACTGAATTTTCTGTGCCTGTCCAGTGCCGCAACCGCCTCAGATTGATGAAAACCTATGAACTGCAGAGAAAATTTATTATCATTCCTCTGTTTATCCAATATGGTCGCAGACAATCTGCGCATTACACTCACATGTGGACTATCGAAAATTACCCGGTCGGACACTGCTGTTACTTCAGTGTGGCTGAAATTATAAATAATCGCGAAGATTTAGGCATCACTAATTTTGTTGCGAATGTAGGTAGTGTCAAAATATTTATGATAAATGTTCAGAAGTGGGGCTCCTAGAATCGTACGAGAATAGTTGGATGGATGACCGCTTAGCTTAGCATCGGCTTACGATCCGAATATAAACCCAAATAGACCCAAACCAATCCGAACAAATCCAAACAAATCTAAACAAACACAAGCAAACTCAACAGCGCACTAAATAAAAATAAATGTTTATAGACAAAAACGTATCCGCCGTCATAATATTTTTTTGTATAATTTTCTATGAACTTAAAGAAAAACAATGAAAAATAAATAACCCCGATATTAGTAAGAGCTTCACTTCCGAATATTTACCACATTTATACCTTGGTGCTATACTGCTGTCCATTTCGCCTAAAAGGAATTTTCTCAATTCTTGTCCGACTTCGCCGAAACTGTGGCTGTAAAATATGTGGTTAATCAATACAGTGCATTTTAATACTAGAGTGAAAGCATCCATAACATCTTAAATTTACTTACAATTTGAGTGTTTCTTTCGTATCTCGCCGAATCTCGTGCACTTGGATGAATTTTGTAATTGTATTACGATGGCGGTTTATGAAATTTCTTAGGTATTCGAGTCTTTTTTTATTTTGCCGAGCCACGAACACCTTACTACAAATTTTCTGTAACGTCTTTGCCGAAATTCCTTTACCACCCGAATCCTGATCCTCAACTAAGCCAATTAAGAGTCTTCCTAAAATTTCTTCATTCAACAATACGTTTTTAAAATTTTTCTTCGGTTTCTGAGAGATGAGACCCTGCAGAGCGCTTGACTCCATCATAGTGACAGTGACAGATGTCATCGTTCCAACATGAAATAAGCCTATTTCTAGTTGAAGACAGTTGAAAGAATTTTTAGAATTTGGAAATGGTGATAGTAAAAAG
The DNA here is from genome assembly GCA_963932345.1 of Ophion ventricosus. Classification (NCBI taxonomy): domain Eukaryota; kingdom Metazoa; phylum Arthropoda; class Insecta; order Hymenoptera; family Ichneumonidae; genus Ophion; species Ophion ventricosus. The sequence continues at coordinate 369,476 of OZ010726.1, read as the reverse complement.
AGCTTGTAAGACGTAAGATAAAATCGGAGACGGGCTCGGTCGAGATATATCCGGAATGTTCGAGTGATGACTCAAGAACCACTCTGTGCCTCGATTTTATCTTTTTTCCCTCAACGATGCCCTATTATTTCAAAAAAATATTTTATTTGAAAAATATTTATAAAATATTTAAAAAATAATATTTATTTAATGTTTAAAAAATATTATAATAAAAAATAATACGACTTGAAAAGATATTCTTCACGTCCACTTCCATTACGAAGACTTGTAATGGATGCACTGGGTCGTCATGATATCTAAAATATTTTTGAGTGCAGTGTGCTTTCTTCGAGTGACCGAAAAATTAAAGACCGCAAGATGTATTTTTGAACAAATAATTGTTTTATTAGTTCAAAGTAGCATACACGGAGAAAGCAGTGTGTTCTTTTTTCCAAATGTTTTCGCCGACTCAACATTTCGGATGCCTGCCTTCACGCTGCAGGTGCGACGTCTCAGCGCTGTCATTTTCTCACGAGGCTATATCGCCTCACGGGTTAGAAATGTCTCGTGACACATCAGCCTGAAATTCGTTCGAAAATCGACCGCTGTCGATAACTTCACTGAGCAGTAATATTACCTCTCTGTGAAGTCACCGCTGAACCAAGCACATCCAGGCATTAATTGAAATCACTGTACTCATCATTTGACTTATCGATTTCATTTTATGTTGAAAAAATAAACCCCGAGACGTCTGAGGTGCGTTACCGATACGGAGCCTGAGTCATTTTCCGGTTGTACAAAGAGAATAAAGATGAAATCGAAACTTGGAACGATTTTCGTATATTCTACCGGATATTCCTAAGATCATTCGCCCGAATTCATTTTCGATTTCATTTTATTTCTGGTCGGGGCGAATGGAGCGTTCCACCGGAGCTAGAAGACACGAATGTAATCCCGGAATTGTTGTCTATGCGACAAAGATGAAATCAACGTCTGGCTCGAAGTTTTGGTACCAGTTGTAACCCTCTTTGAACGTACTCATCATTGAATTTATCGATTTCATTTTATTTTGAAGAAACAAATCCCCAGACGTGTTAGGCGCGTTACCGAAACGGAGTCTGAATCATTATCCGCTCGCACCAAGAGAATAAAGATGAAATCGATGCTTCGAAGGGTTTTTGCATATTCTACCAGACATTGCTAAGATCGTTCGCCCAATTTTGTTTTCGATTTCATCTTATTTCTGGTCAGCGCGAACGGAATGTTCCACCGGTGCTAGAAGACATGAATGCGGGAGGTTCACCCGAGGCCCTAATTTATTGTTATTCCAAACATTGTAACCTCGTTCAAGTACCTGATAATCCGCTATCGCCGATCCCTTCACGGGAGACGATGCTTTTATTTTGTGGGTGGAACGCGTCTCGGAATTCCTTACTCGGGTTTCTTTCCCGAATATTCTAATTTTATAAAATAAATGACGGCGCACGTTCAGCAGGGGGAAAAATCAAATAATGATTATCCATGTGATAAAATTTTTTTCTGAAGTATTTCCTTCCAAACTTCACTTCATTACATGTAAAATTATGAACATTTTTGAGCGCTGTAAACCAACCTACGGAGGAGTTAAAAACACAAAAAAGTTGTCTCTCCCAAAGCCTGGACATTGAACATTTTATTTTTTATAGGCAACAATAAATTATTTAAACTCTCTCATCTCTTGAATTATCGCGCGCTTCACAATCATGAAACAATAAACCTCACCGCGGAGAGGAACATTTGCACCGCCGGGGCCTACACACTTTATACAATAAAACAGATCACAAATCATTTTTTCAATGATCCCCGGCACTCACTCAATCAAATCAATCGCCAATACAGAGTTTTCCCCGCGGTGTGGGAACCGATGGACGCGGGACAACAAGACGGACGAACGAGATAACCGAACGGCGCGATAAGCCGCTGACCCCTTACCGCAGCCCACTTCTCGATAAACGCGTGATGCGAAACATTTATACAAAATAACGAAAGAAACAGATAAATTTACAAATTTGAGCGCGACCAGGGAAAACTGCGGGCAATCCGTCCCGCTCAACACTTCGTGCCTAAGTCCTAATTCTCTCTAACCGTCTCGCGAGCAGGTCTTCACCCTTCTCCCCTTCTTCAATCGTAGCAGCTTTGTACAGATACGCTCAAATTCCTTATCGCCGTGTCCATAACGAAATGGCACATTCATACAGCTACGAGCACGCGGAATTACTAGACAGGTGTACGAATTGTTCGATTCATTGATTACACCCTAAATTTGTTCGCTCTTCTTAATCACGAGTTTCTCTATACCCTCGTCACCGTCGTGTTCCTTGATCGATTTGCAAACAAGCCCGACCACGAATATCTTGAAGGTCGGGGACGTATTGCAAACCAAATTGTCTGGCTATTATCGTGGAGTCTAGGCCAGTCGGGCAAATAGGCTTCGCGTTGCCGAGGACATCCTCGCGCACTATCAACAGAGTCACACCTGCAGGACTTATATTTTTCTGAGCCCCGGAGAATATGGCAGCAAATTTCGAAATGTTGAACGGTCGAGTAAGAACATTCGAGGACGTGTCGATCACCAAGGGAATAAGGTTCGTTTCCGGCACGCCAAGAAATTCGGCATTACGCACTCTCTCATTGGCACAATAATAGACGCAAAACGTGTCAGGTGTGAGTTTCCAAGTAGGGGCTTCGGAAATATCGACATACTTGTTCTGTTTCGGCAGCGCGAGACTTCCTTTCCCAGATTTTACTGCCTTCTTGACTGGCCATGAGCCTGTTATGAATTAATCGGACCATCCTGTTTTATTCATCAAGTTGAGCGGCACCGACGCGAAACATCCCGTCCCTCCTCCTTGAAGGAACAGAATTTTGTAGTTGCTCAGTATGTCGAGCAACTCCAAAGATGCTTGCCTGTGCATCTTAGACGATTTTTACGAAATCGCTTGATCGATAACTCAATTCGAAAACGCTTAACATTGCGTTCGAGCAAGCGAGTAATTCTCTCTCGACCTCTTCGAGCGTCTCACGTGAGAGTTTGGCCGGCCCGTGCCCAAATTGATACGATCTTGTTTACCGCTGGCGTGCACGTCGTCGCCGCCTCGGATCTCCTAGCCGACATTTTCTCTCTCCCTCGCAATGAAAGTCATATAAAAAAGAAAAGAAACAATTGATCGAAATATATCGCTCTCTTAATATCTATGGGTCCGCGTTCGGGGTGAGCGCCGAGCGGAAGGGTTGCCTTCACGCGGCTCCGGAACCTCTTCAAAAAGTTGTCACGTGACATATATTTGAAGTAAAAACTTTAAAAAAAACAATTAAAAAAAATACGAAAAAATTGTCCGGGATCACGAAAAGGTCAACCAAAAAAGTTTCGTCCATTTTCGAGCCTCAGAAACGACCCTACGGAGCTGGTTTCCGGGGTTGAATATACAAAAAAATGGTGTCTCCCAAAGTGTGCAGTTGATCATTTTTAGAGTACCAAAAACCACCCTACGAAGGGATCCAAAACACGAAAAAAATTACATCCCTGAAAATTTGGACTTTGCACATTTTTTGGGGTGGGCTAACGCCCGGGTTAGGCGATGATCCATAAATAGCGGAGAGCGCCATAACATTATAGGTATAGCCCGAACTGAGCCTGTTAACTATAGATATAGTAGAAGGGCATAAAAATAAATAACTTTCTGAAGGAAAGCAAGGCTTGTGCAAAACAGCTCATTCGGTGGTGAGCCTTTTCGGCAGCCTATGCTCTAACCCATCGAAGTGGCGATATGCCGAAAAAATGGAATCTTGCTAAGTATGAAGTTAAAGCTGCCATCATTGGAGAATAACGAAATTTCTTTTACACTACTCTAAAAAATTAAAGGAACAAAAAGTTTCTTAAATTTTTTTTCGAGGTGAAAAAAAATTTTGGAACTTCAAATATCTAGTCTTGAGATCTTTTGGCAAAAAATTAGTGTGCTATGGTTATTCCACAGTCTTAAGAAATAGCGCCCGACAAAGATTTTCCAATTTGTTTTGTTTTTTTTTTTCAAGGGTCGACGGGTTTGGAAAGATTTTCTCCAGTTAAATTAATGCATACGTCAGGTAGCTTATTTATTCAGCTTCAAATTGGGTTTTTGATGGTCTCCCACACGTCAATTTTTTGCTGAGATATTTGACTTTGGATGAAAAGAGTTCCTTTTGTTTTTGATCATCGATATCTCAGCAACCAATGATCACACAGATAAATAAAGGGCAGTTTCGAAAACTCAAATCAATTTCCTACCAGACACTTTCATTGATTTTTTAGAATATTTTTTCACCCTTAACAGCAATTTGAAGAAAACTGACTTTTTATGGTTTGTCAATAAATCTACCATTATTTTACAAATATTGATGGAAAGACTGGTGTTGTCAGGTTTTTTCAGCGTAATATACCCCCAATAGCCTTGTAAAATTTAAGAATTTAAAATTCAAATTAAAATTTAAAATTTTTTAATTAAAAATTTAATCAGGGTTACAAGAAACATTTTTTTAACTCATCTTTTTACAGAAGAAAATATGATTCAGTATTGTTTTCTGAAATGTTTTACAAATTTTCAGCAAAAAAATCATTTTTTCTTAACTTTGCGATTTTTTTCTTCAAATTTAACAAGTAACCATTGCATTTTTAGTATTTTACGGAATGTATTTTTTTCTTATTTGAATTGTAGATGTGTAAATGCGATTTCAAAAAATTATTGAGGGCAATTCATTTTGATTACGGGGAAAAAATCGATAAATTCGAAAATAAAAGTATTTGTTGCATTCCAACGTTGCAAACTTCGATCTTATTTTTTTTTCACCACTTCGGTGGATTAGAGGATAAGGTGCCGAAAATGCCCACCTTCCATCGAGCTGAAGCTCGCACAGACCTTCCTTTTAATATTTCAAGAGACCCCGATTTAAAGGTTTCTTGAAGCCGCGCCATAGTGTTCAAGTTCTCGACTTTCGAAAGTCTTTTTTTTTGCTGCGCTTCTTCTATATCTATAGCGATATGCTCGGTTCGGACTATGCCTAATGTTATAATGGTATGTATGTGCCGGCTCCAAGCAAAGCCAACTACAGTGAGCGAAAGCGAAGAAATGAATGCGGACGTATATGTGTGGACTATTGATGTGAGACACACATGGTCCTTCACAGATATTCGGAGGCGTTTTTATTTGATAATAGGCGCTGTCTTGACGACGCCAAGCAGAGCCCGCAGTTTATCGTCGAACTCGATAAAATAAAAAGGTATGTATGTCGCAATCTTTTTGTAGAATTAGTGCAACTTTGGCTAAATCCGGTCGATCATATTGCCAATTCCTCTTCAAAACGCGCAATCTTAAGATATAGCGCAAGACAAAAATTTTGGAAGTTTTTTTGTTTTGTTTTTTAAGGGTTCATCGGCTCAGATTTTTTTTTAAATTAGATCAATACGCAGGCCAGTTAGGTTGTTTATTCAGCTTAAGTTTAATTTCTTCTTAGTCTTTCCATATCAATTTTGGGCCGAGATATCCGATTTTTAATGAAAAAGGGTCCTTTTGTCTTTGATCGTCGATATCTCAGCAACCAATGATCTTACAGGGAATGAAAGGGCAGTTTTGAAAACTTGAATAAATTTTCTATAAGACCCTTTCATTGATTTTTGAGGATTTTTTTTTTCACCGATAATATCAATTTGAATAAAGTACAAAAAATGACTTTTTTATGGTATTTCAGTAAATCTACCACTAATTTACAAATATTAATGGAAAAACTTTTGCATCAATATTTGTGAATTTTCTTTTCATTTCGTAAATTGATTTTGTTTAAATCAATGTGTAAATTGATTTGATTTTGTAAATAAATTATCAAATTGATCCATCGAACTGTTTTTCCGGGCCAATTAATTAAATTTTTACAGAACAATTAAAGGAACAAGTGTTTCTAAACATCGTGTAATCATCATCAAAATGAAAAGACCAATGTTTTTCCATTCTTTCGCAACTTTGCATTAGTTGTTAAATTTGAGAAATTTTTTGATTTCGAGAAATTAAAACAAAAATGTATGCGATTAATTCTCGATATTTCTGCCCTGTAAATATTGAAATGAATCCATCGAACCGTATTTCCAGACCAATTGATCAAACTCGAAGCTTCAGAATGCTTTTTCACACCTTGATACGGTTATTTTTCACAAAGATACAGCGCTTCGAAAAATACTAAAAAAAATTGAAGAAATGTTCCGTTCCTTTAATTTTTGGTGTAGTGTAATAATAATAATGAGATAAAAACCACAGTAACAACAACAATAAAACCAATAATAATAATAATAATAAAAAGAATATTTTTTCGAATTTTTCTCCTCATTTAGTAATTATATGGAAGGTACAAGCCCCAATAGCACGTCTGTACAGACGGAGGGCATGCAAGGCGTGCATCCGCAGGCGACACAGCCTCAGTGTGTCGGGACGTGTGTCGGGACAACGTACGTCCCGGCACACTATCACACTATGGCACCGCAAGGACATGGTGCACCGCTGCAGTTTCAAGTGCCGGTGGAACAGCAGCAGAGGTATTCAACTTATAACATTATTTGTTTTACAAGTTCTTATTTAACTTGACTTGATGTGAGATGCAAAACGGAAAATCGATATTTTACCTATTTCCCGGCTACTTAGAGCTCTGAAATTTTGCAAAAATGCATCTAAGAGGTGACAATGCATGATTTAGCTTAAAAATAAAATCAATTGAAGACTCAAAAGTAGAAAATAAATAATATGTCAACATTTTTTAACCAAGCTTTTATTTAATTTACTAAAAAGTAGAAAATAATGTTTTTTACCAAGGCACCTATATGTGACCATAAATAAAACCTTGAGGCGCTGAAAATTTAGACACTTAATCTTTAATTTATATAAATCCATTAACACATCAACTATATTTAATTTACTGTAAAACAGCCTTAGGTTTCTTAAATAAAAATCCTTAAACTGAGTATAAACGTGTGATAATAGTTTCTCGAATTGCTATTGTGCCAAATTAAATACGCTTTATGAAACTGAAGTGATCAAATGTATCAAACATCCTAAAAGTTGAGCGCCACAAGCTTTTATTCATAGTCACATATAGGTGACTTAGTAAAAAAAAATATTTTCTACTTTTTAGGGAATGAAGTAAAAGCTTGTTTAAAAAAATTGTTTTTTTTATACATTCAAATTATACGTAGTGGGCATTATAACCTAAAATACCACATTAGGGACTTTAGATTTTGCATTGAAAACTTTGCGGCTAATGGGGTAATCAGCCGCAAAGTTTTCAATGCAAAATCTAAAGGCACTAAATACACGTGCAAATCGAATCTTCACAAACATGGGTTGTTTTCTCTTTTTATATATAGGGTTTAATACTCCTCGTGTTACACCCTGTATATAGACATTATTCGTGTTATTAAAGTTTGCCCAAAATTGTATTGCAGATGGTGTCAGCCGCTCGGAAATTGGCCGCAGCAGATGTATCGTTAATCTTTATTTTTATTTGTGGCTGCATAGTTCATAGTTTTCTGAGTATACAATTAACTGAAAATGTGCTTTATTATTTTTGCAGATATCCGATGCACAACTGCCCACTCGAGGCAGAGTGCCAACGATTAAAGCACGTAAGTGTAAAAATGTAGTCTTTGGAAATATATCTAAATCCTGTGACAGTGGCACGGAAGGGTGCATGATAGTTTTCTACTGAAAATTGTAATAATTTTTTTTTAGAAACTAGCAGCGGAGCGGCGTTATATACGCAAGCTCAAAGAGGACATCCGCAAGTTACGGGCCAATAGAAGATTGGAAAACTATGTAAGTAGTGACGTAATATTTCCCTCCCTCCCTCTCCCTCCCTCCCTCCCTCTCAGCGGTGAGTCTCTACGAACGTACATTCATTCGGCTCCTCAATTTTTGTTCTGGTTCTGCTCGATTGTGCCTGCGGGCGTTTTTGTTTCAGGACCATAGCACGCACTTAATTGCTATACATCGATTGTTAAAAATACTGCGCTCGAAACATCCCACGAGCCTGTGAATATTCGATGGAAGTTTTGACATATTTTCTAACCTGTCTTGGATTCTTCTTGTGATCGTTCGAGTTGCGGTGTCATGTTCGGCAAGCTATAGTTCGATCAACAACATTCATTGGTTCATCTACGCGTCTGGCTACTCACATCATCACGTTGACTTGTTCGTGTGGCAGCACGCCTTGTATCACCGTTCAATATTCGGCACACCAGTTCGTTCGCGCGAGAGTGTCAGCTACAGTGATTACTCTATAGTCAAGTAAGCATTTAGTACGCCTTCGAGCAAGCAGCTCCGAAAAGAATCTGCTCCTACCTATAGCTCGGTACACGGCCGGCGCGGTATAGATACATTACGTTTACTTGTAAATTGGACTTATTGTCTCGGTCGATAAGGCGTTATCGATATAGCACCATACGGTCGCTAATATTATCAGTCGCTTTTTTCGCTGCAGTGTTGCGTATCGTATATGTCACGACAGTGCCACAAATGTAAAAAGATTATTGCAAATCTGAGGATAACATGTCAGGATTGCGATAGAGTATTTCATCCGGGTTGTGCTAATAGTTATCTTAATTCTAAAACTGCAAATTCTTGCTGCATTGATTGCTTTAGCCATCCCTTAGAAACAACAATGAACACTCCAGTCGAATTGCAGCGGCAGGGACTTATTGTTCCTTCACTGGACAGTGCCTCGATCGCAACTCCTGAACATTCGTTTCAAACTTCATACTCGTCTCAGGATATTATGTTGAGCAAAATTCTCGCGGAGCTTTCTTCGTTTCGAGTACGTCAGGAACAGACAAATAATGAATTCCGAGCATTGCTCGTACATATTGCCGAAATTGACTCTAAGTTAAGTGATCATTCGGCAGAGATTGCCGCTCTTCGAGAAGAAAATCTGAGAATCTCAAGTGAGTTAAACTCTTTAAAAGCCGAACGGATTAATCCTCAGCAAATCATTAATGGGAGTGATTTGATCCTTAGTGGTATTCCTCTTGTCCCATCTCTCTCGGCGGAGCTGGTCGTAAATAAGATTTTTGAGGTATTGGGGATTACAAACTTATCTGCTCATGTCCTATCGGTAAGACGAATAAACCGAGATGATAATGTGGATGCATCTGCGTCAGGAACACAATTGAAGTTGTCGTACGTAATTTCACTCACGACTAACTCCGTCAAGAATGCTATCCTAAATAAAAAAAAAGACAAAAAAAGATTTGAAATGGTCGGATGTATTCCCTGATTGCGATGCTGTGAATAAGAATCTTAAGATTTTTTTAACTGAGCTACTCCCGTCGGCAACTTACAAATTGCTACGATTGGTAAAAAAAAAGCTACACGCGTAGGCTTTAAATATGTTTGGACCAAAAATGGAGTAATATTTGCCAGGAAGATCGATGGTCAATCGCCTATTATAATTCGATCCCTAAATGACCTTCCGTCGGATGAGGCCTGACCTACGGCATCTCATAATCCATGTCTTGATAGCGATTCACCCTCAACTTCTAAACAAGTATTAACATCACACTCACTGGGTTCCAACACGCTCAGAATAGCTCAATTTAATGCACACTCTCTATTAAAGCATTTCGATCAAGTCAAAACATTTTTCTCTGAGAACTTCTTTCATATTATTTCCATTGCAGAAACTTGGTTACATGGCCATGTTCTGGACTCATTAGTATACCTTGAGAATTATTTTCTGCTTCGTAATGATAGAGAAGGTAAAGAAGGTGGCGGTGTTGCTTGTTACATCCACCGTTCACTTAAAGCTCAACTTCTTGAGTTATCACCGCACGAATATTCAAATGCCCCTGAGTTTATGATATTGAGTGTTTATCAAAATCAAGCCCCTCCGCTGTTGTTTGCCTCGGTGTATCGTCGGCCCAAAGGACGTCTTTTTAATGAATTTTCAGAAGCTTTCAATCGGCATTCTCACGCGTTTAATCATTTCATTATTACTGGAGATTTTAATTGCAATTTATTGATCGATTCCTTTGAATCTGAATCTCTCCGTAGTTTTATAAACTCGTCTGCGCTTTACTTAGTTGAATCTGGAGCGTCTTTCCATACTCCGACGAGCGACACGTGGCTTGATGTAATGTTAGTGGATGATAGTGAAAAAGTTGTGTCGTTTAACAAGACCAATACCCCCTTCATAAATGGACACGATCTTTTGGACTTGTCCTATAGTTGCCATTTTTCACTAGATAATTACCCAACTGTTCGCCGGAGAAGCATCATCAACCTTAATGAGTCGGAGTATTCAAATCATGTGGCCTACTTGTTTGGGACCGATCCTATTCTCAATGCATCTAGCTCGTCTATTGACTCTCGCACGTGTTCTTTCTCGGAGGTACTCATTCGCGCCATGGACGCTGCTGCTCCGTTTCGTTGTTTCCGAATTAAAAAACCTATTACACCGTGGCTTTCGGATGAATTAAAAAATCGAATCAAAGAACGTACTAGAATGTTTAAATCTGCTAAACGCGCAAATAGTTTATTAGGATATGCTATTTATAGGCAATTCAGGGACAGATTAAGAGATGATCTAAGAGTAGCAAGAGATAATTATCACTTAACAACTCTCACTTCTATTAATGACCCCTCAAAGCTTTGGAAAGAGCTGGCTCGATTAGGTCTGGTAAAAATCAATTCTAGTTCTCCTCTAAATCATTTTTCACCCGAGGTTCTAAATCAATATTTTACTAAAATTTCTAGCTCTGATCAGGCCCTTAGGCGAGATGAGGTTCTTCAATTTCTTGAGTTGCCCCAGAGGTAATCCCGTTTTTCATCTGAAACCCACGACTATGAATGAAATTCTGCGACGGATAAACTTAACTGCCTCACTCTCTCTTACTGCTGGTCCGGATGGAGTCTCGTTATTTTGTCTGAAAAAAGCAGCAAACGTTATAGCGGTACAGTTGGAAACCTTATTTAATTTATCGATAACCGAAGGACATTTCCCAGCGTTCTGGAAACGTGCTTTTATAAGACCCCTCTTGAAAATAAAAAATCCGATATCACCATCAGACACTAGGCCAATACCTAATTTGTCTGAAGTTTCTAAGGTCCTAGAGCGTATTATCAAGGACCAAATCGTAGACTTTATCGAAACGAATAACATCCTTGATAATAAGCAATCTGCTTACCGATCCAAATTTAATACTCAGACCGCTCTGCTCAAGATTGGTGATGATGTTAGGAGGGCTGTTGACAAGGGCTGCCTTACCGTGCTTGTGTTATTTGATTTCAGTAAAGCGTTTGACACAGTATTGCATCATCTGCTTCTGAGTAAACTCAAGCGCATAGGATTCTCGGATACTGCGTTGAACTGGTTTTTTTCATATTTGACGGATCGGTCTCAATCAGTGGTTGATGATCTTGGCAAATGTTCCACCTGGCTATCTACGACGATTGGGGTTCCCCAAGGTTCGGTACTCGGCCCCATTTTATTTTCCTTGTTTATCAACGACATAGCTGAGGGCCTACGATATACCGAGCATATGATTTTTGCGGACGATGTCCAAATTTATCTAAATTGTGAACCTCGTGAACTTCATCGCTCACTGGCTAGAGTAAATCATGATGCAAATGTGATTGCCAACTTCGCAAGCCTGAATGGTCTTTCACTCAACATCAAAAAGTCCCAAGTCCTCATCTTGGGCAGTCGAAACAGAACCAGACGGCTGAATTTGGATGAACTTCCTCGGGTTCTAATTAAAGGAAATCCCTTGCCTTACGTGGTTGACAAGTGTAATCTGGGAGTCCACTTGAGTTCTAACCTTTCATGGAACAGACATGTATCTGAGATTTCTCGCAAAGTACATGCCACACTACACAGGCTTAAATACCATCGAAACGCTGTAAGTGTAGAATTGAAGACTAAGTTGATATCAGCGCTTGTGTTCCCGCACTTAGACTACTGCTGTCTCGTGTATCATGGTTTGACGGCTGAACTCGATCGAAGATTACAGAAACTCATATATACTTGTATTCGATTTATATTTAATTTAAGAAGAGATGAGCACATCACTCCCTATCGTCATAGGCTTGGATGGCTCTCGACGAAAAATCGACGCCTCTATTTTATGGGCATTTTAGTTTATAAGATTCTCCACGATCAGGCTCCCAATTACTTAAATTCTCTCTTTGTTCGGGCCGATGCTCAGACGCGACATTCAATGAGATTGCCGCCACTAACATTCTCCATTCCTGTTCAACGGACTTCTGTGTTTAAAAAGTCATTCATGGTATCAGCGTGTTACTGCTGGCATTCGTTACCGAATACTATTGTAAATGCGCCGTCGCTTAACGTCTTTAAAAATAGACTTTATACGTACTTATTCGAACTGGAAACAGAACAGACTTTGTTACCCGGTATCACTAGATTATAATATGATTAATTATTAGTAGATTAGAGTTAAGGAATTTTTGTAAGTGTAAAAATTTGTAGTGGAAGTAGTACTATCATTATATGAATTTGCGTCTGCGGCAATATTGGCAACTAGTTAAGACTCGCGAAATAGTTTAAACAAATTTGCTCAACGAAAACTGTGCGTTATATATGCTATGAGAAGAGCACATTATTATTCCAATATATTATATACAATTGTTTGTTATACCTTTGCCCCATAGATTCTAGGGCATAATAAACTTATCAATCAATCCCTCTCTCTCGCCCTCCGTCCCTCTCTCCTCCCTCCCTCTCTCGGCCTCCCTCCCTCCCTCTCACTCTCGCCCTCCCTCCGTCCCTCTCTCTCCGTCCCTCCCTCTCTCTCGCTCCCTCTCTCACTCTCTCGCTCTCTCTCCCTCTCTCTCTCACGCCCTCCCTCCCTCCCTCCCTCCCTCTCCCTCCCTCCCTCGCTCCCTCCCTTTCACTCCCTCCCTCCGTCCCTCTCGCTCTCTCTCTCTCTCTCTCTCTCTCTCTCTCTCTCTCTCTCTCTCTCTCTCTCTCGCTCTCGCTCTCGCTCTCGCTCTCGCTCTCGCTCTCGCTCTCGCTCTCGCTCTCGCTCTCGCTCTCGCTCTCGCTCTCGCTCTCGCTCTCGCTCTCGCTCTCGCTCTCGCTCTCGCTCTCTCTCTCTCTCTCTCTCTCTCTCTCTCTCTCTCTCTCTCTCTCTCTCTCTCTCTCTCTCTCTCTCTCTCTCTCTCTCTCTCTCTCTCTCTCTCTCTCTCTTAATCTGACCTCACTGTCGTTGTACATAAGTTGGTAATTATTGTATGGCGTGCATTTTTATTCATTTCAGACTCCATCTTGCAGACACGACCGTCGCCGCTGCTGCTGCGGCGAACACTAAATTTAATTTAAAAAAAAATTATTCTTCAAATTTCGAAATGAAATAAAGTCATTTCCGAACAAATATTGGAAAATACATTTCTCGTCACAATCCAGTTAATGGGTAACATCACTGTAGAATTTTCAAAAATTTGTTTTTCTTATATTGGCATAAGAGACGCTTTGAACCATCTAGAATAAGGGAAAAAAGTTTGGTACCTGTCAAAAAGGCTCGCACACGGCCCAGCCACTGCCCGGTGGTTTTCTTGCCAATGACTAGCAAGAAGACCGAATAAATTTTTTTTTACCATTTGTTGGCATCCTTAGACTTGTTCTAAATTACAATAAGTGACTAAATCGTTGCTTGAGCGTCTACCCGCAAAACAGCGACGAAAATTTTAATGCTACTGTTTGAAGCTTGGCTCCAAAGGTCCACTCAAGTGGTAAACAAGTATTGAATGTAAGAACTGATATTGCTGTGCGCAATATTAACGATGGTCTGACTAATATCCTGCGAATTATGAAAGTCTTCGAGATGGATATTGGCCTGCAAGCTAACAATTTTTGTTTTGAAACTGATGTTAGACGGTTGAAACACGCTTAGCTGTCTTTGACAGATGCGGCAAAAGAAGCATGCATCACCATAAAATCAACCAGGAAAAAAATGAGGATGAATATTTGAACAGAGAAGGGCCGCTTCATGTTCATGGGATAGCTGGTCAATGGTATAACATTTTTAACAGCTAAATTTTTCATTTTTTAACGTTTATAACACTTCTCAAAACTTTAAATGCGTTTTTTTCGGAACACAATTTTTCCAAAGGACAGACAGCATATCTTCAACAATTTTCATTCTATCCACTCCAAATTTTGAACACATGTGTAAAATAACATTCCGAAGAGAAATAAGTATGGGATTTTCCATGCGTTAATCATAACATTATTTATTAACATAGGATAGTCGTTTTTTCCTGCCGAAAATTGAATTTTAACCTTAAATGCTTGCCAATTACCCAAAAATTAATATTTTCATCATCACTTACCAATTTCTCTAGCTATACTCAAGTAAATGAATAGAATAACATTTTTTTATTTCTACATTCGAATTTGTGTCACTTATACTGCGTGCCGCAGAGCCTCTCAGATTCAACATGCCTCGCGAAAATGGCTCCAGCGTCACCATTTTGTATAATTTATTTATATAATTTTTTAAATTCACTTCAACATATGACTAATAAAATCCTTGAATATTATTATCCTCTTACTTGCCCTTCGACCAAAAAAAATCGCGAAAAATCGCTTAATTTTAGACGCTTACAGTGGTGTTACCCCTTAAGTCTATTAACGGAGGCCAGCATGTCTATTATTTTTTTCTAGGTTATTTGGATCGCCAGAAAAATGCCCTTAAATTATCTCCAAGATGAATGTTCCTTCGCGGTCACCAGAAATTGTTAAAAGAAAACCGATTTTTTAATGTTGTTTTTAATTATTCTACCGAAAAATTCTTTCTATAGAAGTTATGCGGCATGACACCATAATCTATAACAGAAATAAAAAATCGTATAAAAAAATCGCGTAAGCTTATTAGTTTAACAAATTAGAATAAGTACTTACATTTCGATGTCTTTGCGAAGCGCGAAATAGAGATAAAAATCTCGATATCTTTGTTAGAAGCGGAGATCAATCGATCGGTTTTATACGACTTAATGTTAATTTCTATTTGTATTTTTCTCACCATTCTAATGCTCACTGCATTATACATCTGGTGCTTACTGCATCATACATCGGATGCCACTGCATCATATATCTGATGCTCACTGCATCATACATCGATGCTCACTGCATCTTATATCTGATGCTCAATGCATCATATGTCGCTACAGCATACTTCTCTTTTGCTTTGTACATTGGATTGCCAAATCAGCACTTATATTTTCGTTACTTGTCACAGCAGATATTGCATCATTTTTTTTGTCCACCGTCTTTCATCCACTGGCGGTGTTGCATGAGATTGTACTTTAGTCTTCATAAACAGTTGTAATTCTCGACAACGTTAATAATTCTGTAAGAACCGTCTTCGTCGTACACGGTTTTCTTACTACTTACTGATTATAGCAAGTGCTCAAAATGTCCGCCGTTCACTTCCATGCAGCAACGCGCTCGGCGTAGGACACTTGCCGCACATCGCCCTAGCATTTCCGGAGTCACAGTGAGCATCGCCTCATCCAAACGCTGTTCTAGATGGGCCCGATCTCGCAACGGTACGCGATGCACATGGGATTTAATATGTCCCCATAAGAAAAAGTCGAGGGGGCTTAGGTCTGGCGATCGAGCTGGCCAATCGTGCATTCCCCCTCGACCTATATATCGAACCCCAAATATAGCGGACACCGACTGTCGCGCAATGCGACTCGTATGAGGCGGTGCTCCATCATGCTGAAATACAGTATTTCTTAGTGCCTCGCCATCTATACCCGCACGCGTGCAAAGTCGACGTAAATGGGTGGAAATAAAATCGGCGTATTGCGCGCTTCTCAGATGACCAGCAAACTCAAACGGCCCAATCTGGAAAGGAGATAATCGCCTAACGTTATTTTTGAAATGGTTTTTTTTCGATACATTAATTTTTCATTATCTTAAATGATTCGATAATATACTCATTCAAAAAGTTAAAAAAGCAGCGAAATTAAAAAATTTGTTAGATCATTTTCGGAACGCTGTAACTCCTAGACGAATGAACGTATTGAAACGAAAAAGAGCATTTTGAAACTTGAAATCTCTATTTTACAATCCTTGCATCCGATTTTTTTATTCAGCTTCCGTCTATGAGCAGACAAAAGAAAACTGTTCGAAACTTTGTCTTGATTTTAAACGAGTCCACGAACTATTGAAACATTTTTTGGTTGTTTTGAATACCCGAGGGAGAAAGGCTCATTACACATCTTCGATATGATATCTGGATGACCTATGTACGACCATTTCTTCCATGGATATTGACAATTCAATGAAAAATTACGATTTTGTCTTTAAGCAGGGATATTTAAGGAACTAATGACTCCACAGAAAATGGAAGAACGGTTTTCGAAACTTGAAGAAATTCTATAGACGAACCGATTATTGTTTTTTTTAAATGTTTTTTTTTCATCTCGAACATTGGTTTGAAAAAAGTACAAAAGTTACTTTTTTTGCTCGCTTGGTAAATCACCTGTACTTTTGAAAATAATCACAAAAAGGATAACGTTTCCAGGTTTTTAAAACATGTTGTGTCCGCAATAGCCCTATAAATCTTCAAATTGCTCCCTCCAACCGATTTTCCGAACCGATTGATCGAAGTTTTACAAAACAATTTAAGGAACTGTTCCTAGGCATTTTTCCTAAGCATCGTGTAATCATCGACAAAATGAAAATACCAATTCTTTTCAACAACTTTGCACTAGTTACTTGTTAAACCGGAGAAAAAAATCGAAAAATAAACAAAACTTCTTTTCGAAAATTTGTCAAACATTTCAGGAAACAATACTGACTTATATTTTCTTTCCAAAAAAAATAAGTTTTGAAAAAAAAACTGTTTTTGTAACCCCAATGATCTTTGCAGAAAAAATCGAGAATTAATCGTATAAAAGTTCTCACATCGAGTAGTGAATACAAATTGGGGGTACCAACTTTTAATTAATGCAATTGAAGATAAGTGAAATTATGGTATGCAAACGCCGGATTGTGTCTAACATAAGTCAGCGTTCTTTACTAAAATGTTTGACGAATTAAAAAAAAATCAAACTTTTCTTTTTGACATTTTCCGAATTTTCTTTTTCTCACATTTAACAAGTAACCAGTGCAAAGTTAAGAAAAAAATCTAGAAAAATTGTTTCATTTTAATGATGATTACACGATGTTTTAGAATAATACACCTGTTCGTTTATTTATTTTGTAATACTTTGATCGATACGTCCGGAAAAACGGCTCGGTGGATCAACTTCAAAATTTACAGGGCTTCTGGGGGTACATTAAGCTGGAAAAACCTGGCAACAATAGTCTATCCATCAATATTTGTTAAGTAGTGGTAGATTTACTGAAAATCCATAACAATACATTTTTGGTATTTTTTTCAAATTAATGTTACGGTTGAAAAAAATTTCTTAAAAATCAATAAAAGGTTCTTGTCGAAGATTTATTCAAGTTTTAAAAACTGCTCTTTATCTCCCTGTGCGGCCATTGGTTGCTGAGATATCGATGATCAAAGACAAAATGATAATTTTTCATTCAAAACCGGATAGCCCAATAAATAATTGACATAGAGAAACCAACAAATAGCCAAATTGAAACTATATAAAACACTATGGAAAATTTTTGCTTCAACCTATTTGTTATGATTGCGCTATAACCGTAGCTCACAAAAAATGTTTGCCAAAAGTTCTCAAAATTAGAACCTTGAAGCTTCAAAATGCTTATTCTTCATCTCAATACGACCATTTTTCACACAGATGCAGCGCGTCCAAACATTTTTTTTTTAATTGAAGAAAGTTTCTGTTCCTTAAATTTTTTGGAGTAGTGTACTTCATATACCTTGCCAATACATAAAAAAAAGCTTACCAGTCGATTCCCCATTATTCCTGCCCATACATTGAGGGGCGGAAAACGGTGTTGGTGACGCGCTTCGATAATAACGTGGGGATTTTGATTTTTTGGCATCCAGCAGTGAAAGTTTTTACTGTTCCACATACCGTCTCTTCCGAACGAACTTTCATCCGTGAAGATGATGCGTTCTAAAAATCGTTCGTCCTCCTCGTGTTGCCGAAGGAGCCAACGGCAAAACTCCATCCGCCTTGCGTAGTCCCCTTCTATTAGGCCTTGGACGCGACTATAATGAAACGGGTGCAGACCTTCCGCCTTCAAAGTGCGGTGCACCGTCGAAGCACTCACATTTAAAGCACGAGCAACGGCGCGCGTACTCGTTGTCCGATCTTGCTCTATAGCTTCTAAAATGTCTTCTTCGTTTCGTGGGGTCCGTGCAGTCCGCGGCCGGCCTGCATGACTGCGATCGGGCATGACAGTGCCGGTTTCGCGCATGCGGTTAAACGCTTGGGAAATAATACTTCCTTGTGGATGCCGTCTTCTCGGGAACCTTTCGGCATATAGGGCTGCCGCTGCACGTGCATTATAATTGCACTGTCCGTAACAGCCTATCATATCGGCATATTCTTGCGTCGCATACGCTGCCATAGCGCTGTTCACAATTTTGTTGTCTTTGTGACTTTTTTTTTCTTTAGGATATGAACAATTAATACCAAAAATAAACGAATTAATTCGCGCACTGCTCACTGGACTAGCCAATCAATTGGCTGGCAGCTTGCTTTCCACATGAGCAACGACTAAAAAAATTTCGGGTTGTTCACCTTTCAATTGTCTTTTATTTTCTGTTTTTTCGTGGTTGCTATCAGCATAGAATCTACCGTGTGATAAACTCTCAAAATAATAATTGAATGGTGGCCAACGTCAATAATCTTTTCAAACATAGTTTACGTGGGACAGTGAATGCATATATTAGTTAAGGAGGGCAACCACTTTGGATGCTTCAAAAAATCAATTTTTTTTATTTCATAAATAGTTAGCAAAATATCTTAAGAATTCAGGCTGAAAATTTCAAAACTTCCTGACGCAGTCTGA
This sequence comes from Ophion ventricosus, assembly GCA_963932345.1. Lineage (NCBI taxonomy): Eukaryota > Metazoa > Arthropoda > Insecta > Hymenoptera > Ichneumonidae > Ophion > Ophion ventricosus. Next base: position 350,477 of record OZ010726.1, on the reverse strand, counting down.
CCGGAAGTAAAATAAAATCGGAGACGGACTCGGTTCAGTTATATCCGGAATGTTCGAGTGATAACTCATGAACCACTCCGTGCCTCGATTTTATCTTTTTTTCCTCAACATCCCGCGTATCGCTATTCTCGCAGCACCATCAAACTTCCCGACGCAATGTGACCGGAAGTAAGTTAAAATCGAAGACGGACTCGGTCCAGATATATTCGGAATGTTCGAGTGATGACTCAAGAGCCACTCCGAGCCTTGATTTCATCTTTTTTCCCTCAACGATGCCCTATTAACATTCTCGCAGCACCGTCAGACTTCCCGACGCAATCTAACCAGAAGTAAGATAAAATCGGAGACGGACTCGGTCCAGATAAATCGGGAATATTCGAGTGATGAGTCAAGAGCCACTCCGAGCTTCGATTCCATCTTTATTTTTCCCTCAACGATGCCCTATTAACATTCTCGCAGCACCGTCAGAGACTTCCTGACGCAGTCTGACCGGAAGTAAGATAAAATCGGAGACGGAATCGGTTTAGTTATATCCGGAATGTTCGAGTGATGACTCAAGAGCCACTCCGAGCCCCGATTTCATCTTTTTTCCCTAAACGATGCCCTATTAACATTCTCGTAGCACCGTCAGACTTCCCGACGCAAAATAACGAAGAGTAAGATAAAATCGGAGATGGACTCGGTCCCGGTATATCCGGAATGTTCGGGTAACGACTCAAGAACCACTCCGTGCCTCGATTTTATCTTTTCTCCCTCAACATCGCGTGTATCCCCATTCTCGCAGCACCATCAGACTTCCTGACGCAGTCTAACCGGAAGTAAGATAAAATCGGACATGGACTCGGTCCAGATATATCCGGAATGTTCGAGTGATGACTCAAGAGCCACTCCGAGCTTCGATTTCATCTTTTTTTTCCCTCAACGATGCCCTATTAACATTCTCGCAGCACCGTCAGAGACTTCCTGACGCAATCTGAACGGAAGTAAGATAAAATCGGAGACGGACTCGGTCCAGTTATATCCGGAATGATCGAGTGATGACTCAAGAACCACTCCGAGCCTCGATTTTATCATTTTTCCCTCAACGATGCCCTATTAACATTCTCGCAGCACCGTCAGACTTCCCGACGCAATCTACCCGGAAGTAAGATAAAATCGGAGACGGACTCGGTCCCGGTATATCCGGAATGTTCGGGTAACGACTCAAGAACCACACCGTGCCTCGATTTTATCTTTTTTCCCTCAACATCGCGCGTATCACCATTCTCGCAGCACCATCAGACTTCCTGACGCAGTCTATCCGGAAGTAAGATAAAATTGGACACGGACTCGGTCCAGATATATTTGGAATGTTCGAGTAATGACTCAAGAACCACTCCGTGCCTCGATTTTATCTTTTTTCGTCAACATCGCGCGTATCACCATTCTCGCAGAACCATTAGACTTCCTGACGCAGTCATACCGGAAGTAAGATAAAATCGGACACGGACTCGGTCCAGATATATTCGGAATGTTCGAGTGATGACTCAAGAGCCACTCCGAGCCTCGATTTAATCTTTTTTCCCTCAACGATGCCGTATTAACATTCTCGCAGCACCGTCAGACTTCCCGACGCAATCTAACCAGAAGTAAGATAAAATCGGAGACGGACTCGGTCCAGATAAATCCGGAATGTTCGAGTGATGACTCAAGAACCACTCCGAGCCACGATTTTATCTTTTTTTCCCCTCAACGATGCCCTATTAACATTCTCGCAACACCGTCAGGGACTTCCTGACGCAGTCTGACCGGAAGTAAGATAAAATCGGAGACGGACTCGGTCCAGTTATATCCGGAATGTTCGAGTGTTGACTCAAGAACCACTCGGTGCCTCGATTTTATCTTTTTTCGTCAACATCGCGCGTATCACCATTCTCGCAGCACCATTAGAATTCCTGACGCTGTCTTACCGGAAGTAAGATAAAATCGGACACGGACTCGGTCCAGATAAATCCGGAATGTTCGAGTGATGACTCAAGAACCACTCCGAGCCTCGATTTTATCTTTTTTTTCCCTCAACGATGCCCTATTAACATTCTCGCAGCACCGTCAGGGACTTCCTGACGCAGTCTGACCGAAAGTAAGATAAAATCGGAGACGGACTCAGTCCAGTTATATCCGGAATGTTCGAGTGATGACTCAAGAACCACTCCGTGCCTCGATTTTATCTTTTTTCGTCAACATCGCGCGTATCACCATTCTCGCAGCACCATTAGACTTCCTGACGCTGTCTTACCGGAAGTAAGATAAAATCGGACACGGACTTGGTCCAGATAAATCTGGCATGTTCGAGTGATGACTCAAGAACCACTCCGAGCCTCGATTTTATCTTTTTTTTCCCTCAACGATGCCCTATTAACATTCTCGCAGCACCGTCAGGGACTTCCTGACGCAGTCTGACCGGAAGTAAGATAAAATCGGAGACGGACTCGGTCCAGTTATATCCGGAATGTTCGAGTGTTGACTCAAGAACCACTCGGTGCCTCGATTTTATCTTTTTTCGTCAACATCGCGCGTATCACCATTCTCGCAGCACCATTAGACTTCCTGACGCAGTCTTACCGGAAGTAAGATAAAATCGGACACGGACTCGATCCAGATATATTCGGAATGTTCGAGTGATGACTCAAGAACCACTCCGAGCCTCGATTTTATCTTTTTTCCCTCAACGATGCCCTATTAACATTCTCGCAGCACCGTCAGACTTCCCGACGCAATCTACCCGGAAGTAAGATAAAATCGGAGACGGACTCGGTCCCGGTATATCCGGAATGTTCGGGTAACGACTCAAGAACCACTCCGTGCCTCGATTTTATCTTTTTTCCCGCAACATCGCGCGTATCACCATTCTCGCAGCACCATCAGACTTCCTGACGCAGTCTATCCGGAAGTAAGATAAAATTGGACATGGACTCGGTCCAGATATATTTGGAATGTTCGAGTAATGACTCAAGAACCACTCCGTGCCTCGATTTTATCTTTTTTCGTCAACATTGCGCGTATCACCATTCTCGCAGCACCATTAGACTTCCTGACGCAGTCTTACCGGAAGTAAGATAAAATCGGACACGGACTCGGTCCAGATATATTCGGAATGTTCGAGTGATGACTCAAGAGCCACTCCGAGCCTCGATTTAATCTTTTTTCCCTCAACGATGCCCTATTAACATTCTCGCAGCACCGTCAGACTTCCCGACGCAATCTAACGAGAAGTAAGATAAAATCGGAGACCGACTCGGTCCACATAAATCCGGAATGTTCGAGTGATGACTCAAGAACCACTCCGAGCCTCGATTTTATCTTTTTTTTCCCTCAACGATGCCCTATTAACATTCTCGCAACACCGTCAGGGACTTCCTGACGCAGTCTGACCGGAAGTAAGATAAAATCGGAGACGGACTCAGTCCAGTTATATCCGGAATGTTCGAGTGATGACTCAAGAACCACTCCGTGCCTCGATTTTATCTTTTTTCGTCAACATCGCGCGTATCACCATTCTCGCAGCACCATTAGACTTCCTGACGCAGTCTTACCGGAAGTAAGATAAAATCGGACACGGACTCGATCCAGATATATTCGGAATGTTCGAGTGATGACTCAAGAACCACTCCGAGCCTCGATTTTATCTTTTTTCCCTCAACGATGCCCTATTAACATTCTCGCAGCACCGTCAGACTTCCCGACGCAATCTACCCGGAAGTAAGATAAAATCAGAGACGGACTCGGTCCCGGTATATCCGGAATGTTCGGGTAACGACTCAAGAACCACTCCGTGCCTCGATTTTATCTTTTTTCCCTCAACATCGCGCGTATCACCATTCTCGCAGCACCATCAGACTTCCTGACGCAGTCTATCCGGAAGTAAGATAAAATTGGACATGGACTCGGTCCAGATATATTTGGAATGTTCGAGTAATGACTCAAGAACCACTCCGTGCCTCGAATTTATCTTTTTTCGTCAACATTGCGCGTATCACCATTCTCGCAGCACCATTAGACTTCCTGACGCAGTCTTACCGGAAGTAAGATAAAATCGGACACGGACTCGGTCCAGATATATTCGGAATGTTCGAGTGATGACTCAAGAGCCACTCCGAGCCTCGATTTAATCTTTTTTCCCTCAACGATGCCCTATTAACATTCTCGCAGCACCGTCAGACTTCCCGACGCAATCTAACCAGAAGTAAGATAAAATCGGAGACCGACTCGGTCCACATAAATCCGGAATGTTCGAGTGATGACTCAAGAACCACTCCGAGCCTCGATTTTATCTTTTTTTTCCCTCAACGATGCCCTATTAACATTCTCGCAACACCGTCAGGGACTTCCTGACGCAGTCTGACCGGAAGTAAGATAAAATCGGAGACGGACTCAGTCCAGTTATATCCGGAATGTTCGAGTGATGACTCAAGAACCACTCCCTGCCTCGATTTTATCTTTTTTCGTCAACATCGCGCGTATCACCATTCTCGCAGCACCATTAGACTTCCTGACGCAGTCTTACCGGAAGTAAGATAAAATCGGACACGGACTCGATCCAGATATATTCGGAATGTTCGAGTGATGACTCAAGAACCACTCCGAGCCTCGATTTTATCTTTTTTCCCTCAACGATGCCCTATTAACATTCTCGCAGCACCGTCAGACTTCCCGACGCAATCTACCCGGAAGTAAGATAAAATCGGAGACGGACTCGGTCCCGGTATATCCGGAATGTTCGGGTAACGACTCAAGAACCACTCCGTGCCTCGATTTTATCTTTTTTCCCTCAACATCGCGCGTATCACCATTCTCGCAGCACCATCAGACTTCCTGACGCAGTCTATCCGGAAGTAAGATAAAATTGGACATGGACTCGGTCCAGATATATTTGGAATGTTCGAGTAATGACTCAAGAACCACTCCGTGCCTCGATTTTATCTTTTTTCGTCAACATTGCGCGTATCACCATTCTCGCAGCACCATTAGACTTCCTGACGCAGTCTTACCGGAAGTAAGATAAAATCGGACACGGACTCGGTCCAGATATATTCGGAATATTCGAGTGATGACTCAAGAGCCACTCCGAGCCTCGATTTAATCTTTTTTCCCTCAACGATGCCCTATTAACATCCTCGCAGCACCGTCAGACTTCCCGACGCAATCTAACCAGAAGTAAGATAAAATCGGAGACCGACTCGGTCCAGATAAATCCGGAATGTTCGAGTGATGACTCAAGAACCACTCCGAGCCTCGATTTTATCTTTTTTTTCCCTCAACGATGCCCTATTAACATTCTCGCAGCACCGTCAGGGACTTCCTGACGCAGTCTGACCGGAAGTAAGATAAAATCGGAGACGGACTCAGTCCAGTTATATCCGGAATGTTCGAGTGATGACTCAAGAACCACTCCGTGCCTCGATTTTATCTTTTTTCGTCAACATCGCGCGTATCACCATTCTCGCAGCACCATTAGACTTCCTGACGCTGTCTTACCGGAAGTAAGATAAAATCGGACACGGACTCGGTCCAGATAAATCCGGAATGTTCGAGTGATGACTCAAGAACCACTCCGAGCCTCGATTTTATCTTTTTTTCCCTCAACGATGCCCTATTAACATTCTCGCAGCACCGTCAGGGACTTCCTGACGCAGTCTGACCGGAAGTAAGATAAAATCGGAGACGGACTCAGTCCAGTTATATCCGGAATGTTCGAGTGATGACTCAAGAACCACTCCGTGCCTCGATTTTATCTTCTTTCGTCAACATCGCGCGTATCACCATTCTCGCAGCACCATTAGACTTCCTGACGCTGTCTTACCGGAAGTAAAATAAAATCGGACACGGACTCGGTCCAGATAAATCCGGAATGTTCGAGTGATGACTCAAGAACCACTCCGAGCCTCGATTTTATCTTTTTTTTCCCTCAACGATGCCGTATTAACATTCTCGCAGCACCGTCAGGGACTTCCTGACGCAGTCTGACCGGAAGTAAGATAAAATCGGAGACGGACTCGGTCCAGTTATATCCGGAATGCTCGAGTGTTGACTCAAGAACCACTCGGTGCCTCGATTTTATCTTTTTTCATCAACATCGCGCGTATCACCATTCTCGCAGCACCATTAGACTTCCTGACGCAGTCTTACCGGAAGTAAGATAAAATCGGACACGGACTCGGTCCAGATATATTCGGAATGTTCGAGTGATGACTCAAGAGCCACTCCGAGCCCCGATTTAATCTTTTTTCCCTCAACGATGCCCTATTAACATTCTCGCAGCACCGTCAGACTTCCCGACGCAATCTAACCAGAAGGAAGATAAAATCGGAGACGGACTCGGTCCAGATAAATCCGGAATGTTCGAGTGATGACTCAAGAACCACTCCGAGCCTCGATTTTATCTTTTTTTCCCTCAACGATGCCCTATTAACATTCTCGCAGCACCGTCAGGGACTTCCTGACGCAGTCTGACCGGAAGTAAGATAAAATCGGAGACGGACTCAGTCCAGTTATACCCGGAATGTTCGAGTGATGACTCAAGAACCACTCCGTGCCTCGATTTTATCTTTTTTCGTCAACATCGCGCGTATCACCATTCTCGCAGCACCATTAGACTTCCTGACGCTGTCTTACCGGAAGTAAGATAAAATCGGACACGGACTCGGTCCAGATAAATCCGGAATGTTCGAGTGATGACTCAAGAATCACTCCGAGCCTCGATTTTATCTTTTTTTTCCCTCAACGATGCCCTATTAACATTCTCGCAGCACCGTCAGGGACTTCCTGACGCAGTCTGACCGGATGTAAGATAAAATCGGAGACGGACTCGGTCCAGTTATATCCGGAATGTTCGAGTGATGACTCAAGAACCACTCCGTGCCTCGATTTTATCTTTTTTCGTCAACATCGCGCGTATCACCATTCTCGCAGCACCATTAGACTTCCTGACGCAGTCTTACCGGAAGTAAGATAAAATCGGACACGGACTCGGTCCAGATATATTCGGAATGTTCGAGTGATGACTCAAGAACCACTCCGAGCCTCGATTTTATCTTTTTTCCCTCAACGATGCCCTATTAACATTCTCGCAGCACCGTCAGACTTCCCGACGCAATCTACCCGGAAGTAAGATAAAATCGGAGACGGACTCGGTCCCGGTATATCCGGAATGTTCGGGTAACGACTCAAGAACCACTCCGTGCCTCGATTTTATCTTTTTTCCCTCAACATCGCGCGTATCACCATTCTCGCAGCACCATCAGACTTCCTGACGCAGTCTATCCGGAAGTAAGATAAAATCGGACACGGACTCGGTCCAGATATATTTGGAATGTTCGAGTAATGACTCAAGAAGCACTCCGTGCATTGATTCTATCTTTTTTCCCTCAACGATGCCGTATTATTTGAAAAAAATATTTGATTTGAAAAATATTTATAAAATATTTTAAATATAATATTTATTGAATGTTTAAAAAATATTATAACAAAAAATAATACGATTTGAGAAGATATTCTGCTCGTCCACTTCTATTACGAAGACTTGTAATGGATGCACTGAGTCGTCATAATATCTAAAATATTTTTAAGTGCAGTGTGCTTTCTTCGAGTGACCGAAAAATTAAAGACCGCAAGATGTATTTTTGAACAAATAATTGTTTTATTAGTTCAAAGTAGCATACATGGAGAATGCAGTGTGTTCTTTTTTCCAAATGTTTTCGTCGACTCAACATTTTGGATGCCTGCCTTCACGCTGCAGTTGCGACGTCTCAGCGCTGTCTGAGCAGTAATATTACCGCTCTGTGAAGTCACCGCTGAACCAAACACATCCAGGCATTAATTAAAATCACTGTACGTTCGTAGAGGGTTACAACTCATGCCGAAACATCGAGCCAGGAGTTGATTTTATTTTCGTCCCGCAGAGAACAATTCCGTGATTAAATTGGTGTCTTCGAGCACCGGTTAAACGCTCCGTTCGCTCTGACCGGAAATAAGATGAAATCGAAAACAAATTTGGGCGAATGATCTTAGCAATGTCCGGTGAAATATGTTGAAACCGTTCAAAGCATCGATTTCATCTTTATTCTCTTGGTGTCAGCGGATAATTACTGAGGCTCCATTTTAGTAACGCATCTCACGCGTCTCGGGGCTTGTTACGTGAAAATAAAATTCATCTTATTTTGAGGCAATAAGCCCTACATAATAAATAAGTAATTAATCTTCATTTTTATATTTAGTTCCAATCTTAATTCTAATCTCAATAACTGAAATTAGAATAAAAATTGACAATTTACCTAGTCAGAGTCGACGAGAGAGAATAGACGGGAAAACAAAAAATTGCGCAAAAATAATAAAGGATGAGAGAGGAGATAGATATTGATTCATGAGAGATAGACTCGATAACAGACGCTAATTAAATCAAAGCGAATGAAATTCCGACACATAGGAATTGAAGACATCCGGAAAAACAAAGCAAGCTCAGCCGCTCGATTTCGTGCCGCTCAACTCGCTCTCTGAACTTGCGTACCTACGATGACAGAAAAAAATAGCAGACGATACACGAAACGTCAAATTCACCGGGCAAGCGAGACAGACGCCTATCTACTTTGCTCGTAGTCTGCTACGTTTCTCGCACTCAGACTCAGCGCTCGAGTGGCGTCGTCGTTAAGGGCAGACTACAACAATCCTTCGAACGCCAAAATTCTAATCGCTCCCATTTGAAAACTATTGGAAGGAAAAAAAAAAGCCTTGACAGTTAGACTCGGGGGACCCGTCTGAACCCGCCAGTTCCGGGTGTACAGGTTATTATGAATCACCCTGTATATATACATATATAATATAATTTTATAAATAATATAATTATATTGTTTATTTTAACAATTTATTATATAAAAAAAAATTATTATTAATAAATTAATAATTAAATAAAATAAACTAATAAATTTATTAATATTAATATTAATATTAATAATAATTTTCATTAAAAATATTTCACTATATTAATTAGTGAAAATAAATCAACCAAACTGACATTTAATTATCTGTATAATAACTTATAATTAATAATAATAAATTTATTAATATTTGTAATCATTAATTTAAGCCCTAAAATATTTCATAGATAAAAATGTTGATATATTTATTTATAATAATTTTAACTTCAATGATTATATATAATCAATGATTCTCTTTTTTTTCTGCATCTATATAGAATGCTTCACATATATACAATGTCACTACCTTAAATAAGTATTAATGATCGTTTGCCAGACATCTATATATAGTTAAATTTTTAATATATAATAAATTCGTTAAATATTTAATATAAAATTATTATATAAAATATTAGAAAATTTAATTAATGAATAAATTATTTATTAATAATATTAGAATTAGTGAAAATTTAGTCTGAGTAAATAACTATATATACATATGAAAAATAATTTATTAATATAAATATATGAATGTATAAACTAATATACATATATTTATTATTAAAAATTTTATTTTTAATAATTATTTTTATTAATGTCACTATTAATGATAAATAATAATTGTTATTTAATTATTATTATATATAATTAAATTAATATATATATATATACATATATAATATAATTTTATAAATAATATAATTATATTTTTTATTTTAACAATTTATTATATAAAAAAAATTTATTATTAATAAATTAATAATAAAATAAAATAAACTAATAAATTTATTAATATTAATAATATTAATATTATTAAATAATTTGTAAAATCTTATTAATTTACATTAAATTAATACAATTTTGTTAACTTATTTAAATTTTAAACAAATTTATTATTTTATTTAAATTTTAAATAAATTTATCAATTTTTAAAATTATTCAAATTACCCCTTATTTTAAATTAATACAAATTACACCTTATTTTAAATTAACACGAATTTTTTTTTAATTTTTAATTTTTTTTAAGATTAAAATTAATACAAATTAATAATTTTATTAAAAATTAATACAAATTTATAGTTTCATTATAAATTAATACAAATTTATAATTTCATTAAAAATTAATACAAATTTATAGTTTCATTAAAAATTAATACAAATTTATAGTTTCATTATAAATTAATACAAATTTATAGTTTCATTATAAATTAATACAAATTTATAATTTTATTAAAAATTAATACAAATTTATAATTTTATTAAAAATTAATACAAATTTATAATTTTATTAAAAATTAATACAAATTTATAATTTTATTAAAAATTAATACAAATTTATAATTTTATTAAAAATTAATACAAATTTATAATTTTATTAAAAGTTAATACAAATTTATAATTTTATTAAAAATTAATACAAATTTATAATTTTATTAAAAATTAATACAAATTTATAATTTTATTAAAAATTAATACAAATTTATAATTTTATTAAAAATTAATACAAATTTATAATTTTATTAAAAATTAATACAAATTTATAATTTTATTAAAAATTAATGGAAATTTATAATTTTATTAAAAATTAATACAAATTTATAATTTTATTAAAAATTAATACAAATTTATAATTTTATTAAAAATTAATATAAATTTATAATTTTATTAAAAATTAATACAAATTTATAGTTTCATTATAAATTAATACAAATTTATAATTTTATTAAAAATTAATACAAATTTATAATTTTATTAAAAATTAATACAAATTTATAATTTTATTAAAAATTAATACAAATTTATAATTTTATTGAAAATCAATACAAATTTATAATTTTATTAAAAATTAATACAAATTTATAATTTTATTAAAAATGAATACAAATTTATAATTTTATTAAAAATTAATACAAATTTATAATTTTATTAAAAATTAATACAAATTTATAATTTTATTAAAAATTAATATAAATTTATAATTTTATTAAAAATTAATACAAATTTATAATTTTATTGAAAATTAATACAAATTTATAATTTTATTAAGAATTAATACAAATTTATAATTTTATTAAAATTTAATACAAATTTATAATTTTATTAAAAATTAATACAAATTTATAATTTTGTTAGAAATTAATGCAAATTTATAATTTTATTAAAAATTAATACAAATTTATAATTTTATTAAAAATTAATACAAATTTACAATTTTATTAAAATTTAATACAAATTTATAATTTTATTAAGAATTAATACAAATTTATAATTTTATTAAAATTTAATACAAACTTATAATTTTATTAAAATTTAATACAAACTTATAATTTTATTAAAATTTAATACAAATTTATAATTTTATTAAAATTTAATACAAATTTATAATTTTATTATAAATTTATTTAAAAAGTATTTATCTCATTAAACCATTCATTCTAGCTTTCAATAAAAAAACTATTGATTATGCTACCTTTGTACGGTCAAAATACCGCAGCTATTTAAATAAACTTCATTGAGCAGGCCAAATTTTAAATTAAATTCAAAAAACCATGTTTTTGTTAAACAGGTGAATAAATCATAATTAAATTAAATTTTCCTAATTATTAATAATTAATTTGCCCATTAAATTAACAATATTAATATTTTTATACTAATTTAATCATTATTTAAATTTAAATTTAATTTAAAAAATTATTTTAATAAAATATTAATTAAAATTTAAATTTTTATTTAACATAAATAAATTATAACATTTTTTAAGTTAATAAATACTATTAATTTTATAATATTAATATTATTTAAAATTAATAAAATATAAAAAAATTATTGAGATTAGCCCCAAAAATCTTAATAACTATTTAATTAAAAATTTAATTAAAATAAAAATAATTATCTAAATTAAATTTATTTATTAAATAACTAGATATCTTAATAATCGAATAAAATCTCTTTACAAATTAAATATCTTTAATAATTATTCCACATTAAATAAATTATTTAATTAAATCTTATTAATTCGAGAAATAATTATTTATAAATTAAATTTTACTTAACCCTGATACAAAAGGTAAAAACAAATTAAATACTTATTTAAAATTTTTAAATAAAATTAAAATTCATTTACATTACTTAGATATAAATTAAATATTTTTTATAAAATTAACTAAAATTAATAAACTTAAAACTATTTTTTTCTTATTACAAAATCAACAATTAATAATTTAATATATTTATTTAATTCAAATTTTTTTTAAAATAATTCCTATTATTGTAAATAATATATTTTATAAATATAAACTAAATTTAAAATTCTAAATTTACTTTCCAGTAAATTTACTTTGTTACGACTTGTTTCACTTTAAGTGAAAATGACGGGCAATATGTACATATTTTAATATAATATCAAATTAATTAATTAATTAAATTTACTTTCAAATCCACTTTCATAATAAAATTAAATTTATATAATTGCATGTTAATTTTTGAAATTAAAAGAAATAGTTTAATTCTATTAATTATAATAAAGGTAGTTATACATTATTTATTCTATCAAAATAATCCTTTTATCAGGCACTTTATTATAAAAAAGATTTTATATCTATATTTAGGGTATGAACCTAAAAGCTTACTTAGCTTATTTTTATTTCTAAAAAAATTTTTTATTTATATTTGAATTTTAAATTCAATGCACTATTCTGCCATCTTAGAATTAAATTTAAAGAAATTTATATTCAAATAATTAAATTTTTTTTAAATTAATTAATTGAGGTAAGGCTGATTTTTAAATAATTATAATTATTTCGATATTTAGTAAGATAATTAATGAATTAATTAATTTAATATATATATATATATATATATATATATATATATAATTAATTAAGTTATTTTAATAAATTATATAATTTTGTTAAAATGTAAATTTAGGGGAATTTTGAAGGAGATATCTGGGGGATTGGGAAGAATAAGATATTAATTTGGGGTAAAATATAGGTTGTATAAATTTTATTTAAAATAATAAAATTGAATAAATTTTAATTAATAAATTTGTATAGATTTTATTTAAATTAATAAATTTATTAAATTTGAGTTAATTTTTATAAAATTATAAGTATACATTAATTTTAAATAAAATTATAAGGTTGTATTAATTTTTAATAAAATTATAAGGTTGTATTAATTTTTAATAAAATTATAAATTTGTATTAATTTTTAATAAAATTATAAATTTGTATTAATTTTTAATAAAATTATAAATTTGTATTAATTTTTAATAAAATTATAAATTTGTATTAATTTTAATAAAATTATAAATTTGTATTAATTTTTAATAAAATTATAAATTTGTATTAATTTTAAATAAAATTATAAATTTGTATTAATTTTAAATAAAATTATAAATTTGTATTAATTTTTAATAAAATTATAAATTTGTATTAATTTTAAATAAAATTATAAATTTGTATTAATTTTTAATAAAATTATAAATTTGTATTAATTTTTAATAAAATTATAAATTTGTATTAATTTTAAATAAAATTATAAATTTGTATTAATTTTAAATAAAATTATAAATTTGTATTAATTTTAAATAAAATTATAAATTTGTATTAATTTTAAATAAAATTATAAATTTGTATTAATTTTTAATAAAATTATAAATTTGTATTAATTTTAAATAAAATTATAAATTTGTATTAATTTTTAATAAAATTATAGATTTGTATTAATTTTAAATAAAATTATAGATTTGTATTAATTTAAAATAAAATTATAGGTTTGTATTAATTTTTAATAAAATTATAGATTTGTATTAATTTTACATAAAATTATAGATTTGTATTAATTTTTAATAAAATTATAAATTTGTGTTAATTTTTAATAAAATTATAAATTTGTATTAATTTTTAATAAAATTATAAATTTGTATTAATTTTTAATAAAATTATAAATTTGTATTAATTTTTAATAAAATTATAAATTTGTATTAATTTTTAATAAAATTATAAATTTGTATTAATTTTTAATAAAACTATAAATTTGTATTAATTTTAAATAAAATTATAAATTTGTATTAATTTTAAATAAAATTATAAATTTGTATTAATTTTTAATAAAATTATAAATTTGTATTAATTTTTAATAAAATTATAAATTTGTATTAATCTTTAATAAAATTATAAATTTGTATTAATTTTTAATAAAATTATAAATTTGTATTAATTTTTAATAAAATTATAAATTTGTATTAATTTTAAATAAAATTACAAATTTGTATTAAATTTAATAAAGTTATAAATTTGTATTAATTTCCAGTAACGTTATAATTTTGTATTAATTTTAATAAAGTTATAATTTTGTATTAATTTTAAATAAAGTTATAATTTTGTATTAATTTTAAATAAAGTTATTAATTTGTATTAATTTTTAATAAAGTTATAAATTTGTATTAATTTTAATATAATTATAAGTTTGTATTAATTTTAAATGAAACTATAAATTTATATTAATTTTTAATGAAACTATAAATTTATATTAATTTTTAATGAAATTATAAATTTGTATTAATTTTTAATGAAATTATAAATTTGTATTAATTTAAAATGAAATTATAAGTTTGCATTAATTTTAAATGAAACTATAAATTTATATTAATTTTTAATGAAATTATAAATTTGTATTAATTTTAAATGAAATTATAAATTTGTATTAATTTTAAATGAAATTGTAAATTTGTATTAATTTTTAATAAAATTATAGATTTGTATTAATTTTTAATAAAATTATAGATTTGTATTAATTTTTAATAAAATTATAAATTTGCATCAATTTTTAATAAAATTATAAATTTGTATTAATTTACAATAAAATTATAAATTTGTATTAATTTTGAATGAAATTATAAATTTGAATTAATTTTTAATAAAATTATAAATTTGTATTAATTTTGAATGAAATTATAAATTTGAATTAATTTTTAATAAAATTATAAATTTGTATTAATTTTGAATGAAATTATAAATTTGAATTAATTTTTAATAAAATTATAAATTTGTATTAATTTTGAATGAAATTATAAATTTGAATTAATTTTTAATAAAATTATAAATTTGTATTAATTTTGAATGAAATTATAAATTTGAATTAATTTTTAATAAAATTATAAATTTGTATTAATTTTGGATGAAATTATAAATTTGAATTAATTTTTAATAAAATTATAAATTTGTATTAATTTTGAATGAAATTATAAATTTGAATTAATTTTTAATAAAATTATAAATTTGTATTAATTTTGAATGAAATTATAAATTTGAATTAATTTTTAATAAAATTATAAATTTGTATTAATTTTAAATGAAACTATAAATTTATATTAATTTTAAATGAAACTATAAATTTATATTAATTTTTAATGAAATTATAAATTTGTATTAATTTTTAATTAAATTATAAATTTGTATTAATTTTTAATTAAATTATAAATTTGTATTAATTTTTAATGAAATTATAAATTTGTATTAATTTTAAATGAAATTACAAATTTGTATTAATTTTTAATGAAATTATAAATTTGTATTAATCTTTTATGAAATTATAAATTTATATTAATTTTTAATGAAATTATAAATTTGAATTAATTTACAATGAGATTATAGATTTGTATAAATTTTTAATAAAATTATTAATTTGTATTAATTTTAATTAAATTAAAGATTTGTATTAATTTACAATAAAATTATAAATTTGTATTAATTTTGAATGAAATTATAAATTTGTATTAATTTTTAATAAAATTATAAATTTGTATTAATTTTGAATGAAATTATAAATTTGAATTAATTTTTAATAAAATTATAAATTTGTATTAATTTTGAATGAAATTATAAATTTGAATTAATTTTTAATAAAATTACAAATTTGTATTAATTTACAATAAAATTATAAATTTGTATTAATTTTGAATGAAATTATAAATTTGAATTAATTTTTAATAAAATTATAAATTTGTATTAATTTTGAATGAAATTATAAATTTGAATTAATTTTTAATAAAATTATAAATTTGTATTAATTTTGAATGAAATTATAAATTTGAATTAATTTTTAATAAAATTATAAATTTGTATTAATTTTTAATGAAATTATAAATTTGTATTAATTTTAAATGAAATTACAAATTTGTATTAATTTTTAATGAAATTATAAATTTGTATTAATCTTTTATGAAATTATAAATTTGTATTAATTTTGAATGAAATTATAAATTTGTATTAATTTTGAATGAAATTATAAATTTGAATTAATTTACAATGAGATTATAGATTTGTATTAATTTTTAATGAGATTATAGATTTGTATAAATTTTTAATAAAATTATTAATTTGTATTAATTTTAATTAAATTAAAGATTTGTATTAATTTACAATAAAATTATAAATTTATATTAATTTTTAATAAAATTATTAATTCGTATTAATTTTAATTTTAAAAATTAAAAAAAAATTTGTGTTAATTTAAAATAAGGTATAATTTGTATTAATTTAAAATAAAAAGAAATTTGCATTAATTTAAGACATGATTTAAACTTTTATTGACTTAAAATAAAATGTAATTTGTATTAGTTTAAAATAAGACTTAAATTGGGGGTAATTTGAATAATTTTAAAAATTGATAAATTTATTTAAATTATGAATAAAATAATAAATTTGTTTTAAATTCAGATAAATTAATAAAATTGTATTAATTTAATGTAAATTAATAAGATTTTATAAATTATTTAATAATATTAATATTATTAATATTAATAAATTTATTAATTTATTTTATTTAATTATTAATTTATTAATAATACATTTTTTCTATATAATAAATTGTTAAAATAAACAATATAATTATATTATTTATAAAATTATATTATATATGTATATATATGTATATTAATTTAATTAAATATAATAATAATTAGATAATAATTATTATTTATCATTAATAGTGACATTAATAAAAATAATTATTAAAAATAAAATTTTTAATAATAAATATATTTATATTAGTTTATAAATTCATATATTTATATTAATAAATTATTTTTAATATATAAATATAGTTATTTACTCAGACTAAATTTTCACTAATTCTAATATTATTAATAAATAATTTATTCATTAATTAAATTTTCTATTATTTTATATAATAATTTAATATTAAATATTTAACGAATTTATTATATATTAAAAATTTAACTATATATAGATGTCTGGCAAACGATCATTAATACTTATTTAAGGTAGTGACATTGTATATATGTGAAGCATTCTATATAGATGCAGAAAAAAAAGAGAATCATTGATTATATATAATCATTGGAATTAAAATTATTATAAATAAATATATTAACATTTTAATCTATAAAATATTTTAGGGCTTTAATTAATGATTACAAATATTAATAAATTTATTATTATTAATTATAAGTTATTATACAAATAATTAAATGTCAGTTTGGTTGATTTATTTTCACTAATTAATATAGTGAGATATTTTTAATGAAAATTATTTTTAATATCAATATAAATATTATTAATATCGATATTAATATTATTAATATTAATAAATTTATTAGTTTATTATATTTAATTATTAATTTATTAATAATAAATTTTTTCTATATAATAAATTGTAAAAATAAATAATATAATTATATTATTTATAAAATTATATTATATATGTATATATATATATATTAATTTAATTAAATATAATAATAATTAGATAATAATTATTATTTATCATTAATAGTGACATTAATAAAAATAATTATTAAAAATAAAATTTTTAATAATAAATATATTTATATTAGTTTATAAATTCATATATTTATATTAATAAATTATTTTTAATATATATATATAGTTATTTACTCAGACTAAATTTTCACTAATTCTAATATTATTAATAAATAATTTATTCATTAATTAAATTTTCTATTATTTTATATAATAATTTAATATTAAATATTTAACGAATTTATTATATATTAAAAATTTAACTATATATAGATGTCTGGCAAACGATCATTAATACTTATTTAAGGTAGTGACATTGTATATATGTGAAGCATTCTATATAGATGCAGAAAAAAAAGAGAATCATTGATTATATATAATCATTGAAGTTAGAATTATTATAAATAAATATATTAACATTTTAATCTATAAAATATTTTAGGGCTTTAATTAATGATTACAAATATTAATAAATTTATTATTATTAATTATAAGTTATTATACAAATAATTAAATGTCAGTTTGGTTGATTTATTTTCACTAATTAATACAGTGAGATATTTTTAATGAAAATTATTTTTAATATTAATATAAATATTATTAATATCGATATTAATATTATTAATATTAATAAATTTATTAGTTTATTATATTTAATTATTAATTTATTAATAATAAATTTTTTTTATATAATAAATTGTTAAAATAAACAATATAATTATATTATTTATAAAATTATATTATATATGTATATATATATATATTAATTTAATTAAATATAATAATAATTAGATAATAATTATTATTTATCATTAATAGTGACATTAATGAAAATAATTATTAAAAATAAAATTTTTAATAATAAATATATTTATATTAGTTTATAAATTCATATATTTATATTAATAAATTATTTTTAATATATATATATAGTTATTTACTCAGACTAAATTTTCACTAATTCTAATATTATTAATAAATAATTTATTCATTAATTAAATTTTCTATTATTTTATATAATAATTTAATATTAAATATTTAACGAATTTATTATATATTAAAAATTTAACTATATATAGATGTCTGGCAAACGATCATTAATACTTATTTAAGGTAGTGACATTGTATATATGTGAAGCATTCTATATAGATGCAGAAAAAAAGAGAATCATTGATTATATATAATCATTGAAGTTAGAATTATTATAAATAAATATATTAACATTTTAATCTATAAAATATTTTAGGGCTTTAATTAATGATTACAAATATTAATAAATTTATTATTATTAATTATAAGTTATTATACAAATAATTAAATGTCAGTTTGGTTGATTTATTTTCACTAATTAATATAGTGAGATATTTTTAATGAAAATTATTTTTAATATTAATATAAGCTTATTAATTTATAAAAATTTTATTACTTTAAATATTTATATTAAATTTTAATTTAATGTAAAAAAAAAAAAAAAAAATTTAATTAATATTAAATAATTATTTAATATAAATAATAATTTTATTAAAAAAATTTTGATAATATAAAAAAAATTTTTACAGGGAAGTTTTAATTTTTTTAAGATTTTTAAAGAGAAATTTAATTGAGAGAGTTAAATTTGGGGGAGTCGGTAATTTTACATAGAAGTTTTAATTTTTTTAAGATTTTTAAAGAGAAATTTAATTGATAGAGTTAAATTTGGGGGAGTTGGTAATTTTTTTACATAGAAGTTTTAATTTTTTTAATATTTTTAAAGAGAAATTTAATTGATAGAGTTAAATTTGGGGAGTTGGTAATTTTTTACATAGAAGTTTTAATTTTTTTAAGATTTTTAAAGATAAATTTAATTGAGAGGATAGAGTTGGGGGGGGGGACTGGTGAATTTTTTTTTAATTTTTGAGAATTTAAAAATTTTGTGGGTCAGTGAAATTTTTTTTAATTTTTGAGAATTTAAAAATTTTGTGGGTTGGTGAATTTTTTAAATTTTTGAGAATTTGAAAATTTTGTGGACCAGTAAAAATTTTTTTTTTAATTTTTGAGAATTTGAAAATTTTGTGGGCCAGTAAAAATTTTTTTTTAATTTTTGAGAATTTGAAAATTTTGTGGGCCGGTAAAATTTTTTTAATTTCTGAGAATTTAAAAATTTTGTGGGTTGGTGAATTTTTTTAATTTTTGAGAATTTAAAATTTTTGGAGGTTGGGGAATTTTGAACGATTTTAATTTTTGTGAATTTTAAAATTGATAGGGCTAGGAATTTTTTTTTTATTATTAAAAAATCTAATAATTTTAAAAGTTAATGGAATTTTTTTATTAATTTAAAAATTTTAATTAATATTAATTATTGAATTTTTAAGAGAAATTTTAAAATATTTTATTTAATAATAATTTTAAATAATTAGTTTGGCAAAAATAGATTTTAAATAAAATTTAAAAAAATATTTGAATTATAATTGAAATATTATTTAATAATATAAATTAAAATAATATAATAGTTAGTAAATTTTATAAATTGAATTAGAAAAAATATTTTTTATTTGATATTCATTATAAATATAAAAAAGTATAAATTAAACATTTGGGAAAAATATTTGTTTTCAAATTTTTTTAATAAAATTAGCTTTAAAATTTATTTTTAAACAATTATTCTATGAGATTAAATTTTTACGGGGGATTCAATTTAATTTAAAAAATTAAAAAAAAATTTGGTTAGCATTATTTGGATGATTTGTATTAAATTTAAATTGTGCGGCTAATTTAATTAGACTTGTTAGATAATTTTGGTTGAAAATTAATGTAATTTTTAATCTGGTTATTTTTGGTGTGTTAATTTGAATTTAAATTGGGTTTATTTAATCAAAAAATTAATTTAAAATAATATTTTTTATAGTTTGGGGAGTTGAATTGTTAACGGAAAAATTAATTTAAAATTATTTACATAGGAATTATTGTATTTTTTTATAATTTGATAGAGTTAAATTTGGGGGAGTTTAATTTAATTGAATTGTTAATGAAAAAATTAATTTAAAATTATTTACATAGGAATTATTGGATTTTTTTATAATTTGATATAGTTAAATTTGGGGGAGTTTAATTTAGTTGAATTGTTAATGGAAAAATTAATTTAAAATTATTTACATAGGAATTATTGTATTTTTTATAATTTGATATAGTTAAATTTGGGGGAGTTTAATTTAATTGAATT
Source organism: Ophion ventricosus (assembly GCA_963932345.1). NCBI lineage: Eukaryota > Metazoa > Arthropoda > Insecta > Hymenoptera > Ichneumonidae > Ophion > Ophion ventricosus. Next base: position 329,540 of record OZ010726.1, on the reverse strand, counting down.
ATTAATGGAAAAATTAATTTAAAATTATTTACATAGGAATTATTGTATTTTTTATAATTTGATAGAGTTAAATTTGAGGGAGTTTAATTTAATTGAATTGTTAATGGAAAAATTAATTTAAAATTATTTACATAGGAATTATTGTATTTTTTATAATTTGATAGAGTTAAATTTGGGGGAGTTTAATTTAATTGAATTGTTAATGGAAAAATTAATTTAAAATTATTTGCATAGGAATTATTGTATTTTTTATAAATTGAGAGAGTTAAATTTGGGGGAGTTTAATTTAATTGAATTATTAATGGAAAAATTAATTTAAAATTATTTACATAGGAATTATTGTATTTTTTATAATTTGATAGAGTTAAATTTGAGGGAGTTTAATTTAGTTGAATTGTTAACGGAAAAATTAATTTAAAATTATTTACATAGGAATTATTGTATTTTTTATAATTTGATATAGTTAAATTTGGGGGAGTTTAATTTAATTGAATTGTTAATGGAAAAATTAATTTAAAATTATTTACATAGGAATTATTGTATTTTTTATAATTTGATAGAGTTAAATTTGGGGGAGTTTAATTTAATTGAATTGTTAATGGAAAAATTAATTTAAAATTATTTGCATAGGAATTATTGTATTTTTTATAAATTGAGAGAGTTAAATTTGGGGGAGTTTAATTTAATTGAATTATTAATGGAAAAATTAATTTAAAATTATTTACATAGGAATTATTGTATTTTTTATAATTTGATAGAGTTAAATTTGAGGGAGTTTAATTTAGTTGAATTGTTAATGGAAAAATTAATTTAAAATTATTTACATAGGAATTATTTTATTTTTTATAATTTGATAGAGTTAAATTTGGGTATTAATTTAATTATTAATGAAAAATTAATTTGATTTTATTTATAGCGGGGGGTTAAATTATGGATATTTTATTAATAAATTGTTGGGTTAAAATTTAAGAATTTAATTTAATTAAAAGGAAAGTTAATTTAAAATTATTTACAAATAGGTTAAAATTAAAAATTTAAATTTTTTTGTGTTAAAGGTAAAAATTTGATTAAATTGGGTTTATTTATAAAAGTTAATATAAATTAGACATTTGATTTAATTTTATTATGATTTTATTATGATTTTTTTATTATCTATATTTTATTAATTAGAAAAAATTTAGGTGGCTAAATATGTTTCGGGAAGTTTAATAGAAAATAATTGTTAGTAAAAAAGATAAATTTATATATTATATTTTTGTAATTTGTATCGGAATATTTTTATAAAATTTTTTAACAATAAAAAAAATTAATTTTTTAGTCATTTGTTGGGCAGCAACCGAAATTAGTGTTTAGTCTTAAAATGGTTTTTATTTATATTAGATTATAATAGAGATATTTCAATCTAATAAAATTTTCTAACAAAAAAATTAATTTTTTAGTCATTTGCTGGGCAGCAACCGAAATTAGTGTTTAGCCTTAAAATATATTTTATTTCTATTAGATTGTAATAGAGATATTTTAACTTAATAAAATTTTCTAATAAAAATAAATAATTTTTTAGTCATTTGCTGGGCAGCAACCGAAATTAGTGATTAGTCTTAAAATGGGTTTTATTTATATTAGATTATAATGGAGATATTTTAATTTAATAAAATTTTCTAATAAAAAAATTAATTTTTTAGTCATTTGTCGGGTAGTAACCGAAATTAGTGTTTAGTCTTAAAATATTTTTTATTTGTATTAGATTGTAATAGGGATATTTTAACCTAATAAAATTTTTTAACAAAAAAAATTAATTTTTTAGTCATTTGCTGGGCAGCAACCGAAATTAGTGTTTAGCCTTAAAATATATTTTATTTCTATTAGATTGTAATAGAGATATTTTAATTTAATAAAATTTTCTAATAAAAATAATTAATTTTTAGTCATTTGTTGGGCAGTAACCGAAATTAGTGTTTAGTCTTAAAATGGTTTTAATTTATATTAGGTTATAATAGAGATATTTCAATCTAATAAAATTTTTTAACAAAAAAATTAATTTTTAGTCATTTGCTGGGCAGCAACCGAAATTAATGCTAAGTCTTAAAATATTTTTTATTTGTATTAGATTGTAATAGAGATATTTTAACTTAATAAAATTTTCTAACAAAAAAATTAATTTTTTAGTCATTTGCTGGGCAGCAACCGAAATTAGTGTTTAGCCTTAAAATATATTTTATTTCTATTAGATTGTAATAGAGATATTTTAACTTAATAAAATTTTCTAATAAAAATAATTAATTTTTAGTCATTTGTTGGGCAGTAACCGAAATTAGTGTTTAGTCTTAAAATGGTTTTAATTTATATTAGGCTATAATAGAGATATTTCAATCTAATAAAATTTTCTAACAAAAAAATTAATTTTTTAGTCATTTGCTGGGCAGTAACCGAAATTAGTGGTTAGTCTTAAAATGGTTTTAATTTATATTAGGTTATAATAGAGATATTTCAATCTAATAAAATTTTTTAATAAAAAAATTAATTTTTTAGTCATTTGCTGGGCAGCAACCGAAATTAATGTTAAGTCTTAAAATATTTTTTATTTGTATTAGATTGTAACAGAGATATTTTAACTTAATAAAATTTTCTAATAAAAATAAATAATTTTTTAGTCATTTGCTGGGCAGCAACCGAAATTAGTGATTAGTCTTAAAATGGGTTTTATTTATATTAGGTTATAATAGAGATATTTCAATCTAATAAAATTTTCTAACAAAAAAATTAATTTTTTAGTCATTTGCTGGGCAGTAACTGAAATTAGTGTTTAGTCTTAAAATATTTTTTATTTCTATTAGATTGTAATAGGGATATTTCAACTTAATAAAATTTTCTAACAAAAAAATTAATTTTTTAGTCATTTGTTGGGCAGCAACCGAAATTAATTCTAAGTCTTAAAATATTTTTTATTTGTATTAGATTGTAATAGGGATATTTTAACTTAATAAAATTTTTTAATAAAAATAAATAATTTTTTAGTCATTTGCTGGGCAGCAACCGAAATTAATGCTAAGTCTTAAAATATTTTTTATTTGTATTAGATTGTAATAGGGATATTTTAATTTAATAAAATTTTCTAATAAAAATAAATAATTTTTTAGTTATTTGCTGGGCAGCAACCGAAATTAGTGTTTAGCCTTAAAATGGTTTTAATTTATATTAGGTTATAATAGAGATATTTCAATCTAATAAAATTTTCTAATAAAAATAATTAATTTTTAGTCATTTGTTGGGCAGTAACCGAAATTAGTGTTTAGCCTTAAAATGGTTTTAATTTATATTAGGCTATAATAGAGATATACCAATCTAATAAAATTTTCTAACAAAAAAATTAATTTTTTAGTCATTTGCTGGGCAGTAACCGAAATTAGTGTTTGTCTTAAAATGGTTTTAATTTATATTAGGTTATAATAGAGATATTTCAATCTAATAAAATTTTTTAATAAAAATAAATAATTTTTTAGTCATTTGCTGGGCAGAAACCGAAATTAATGCTAAGTCTTAAAATATTTTTTATTTGTATTAGATTGTAATAGGGATATTTTAACTTAATAAAATTTTCTAATAAAAATAAATAATTTTTTAGTCATTTGCTGGGCAGCAACCGAAATTAGTGTTTAGCCTTAAAATGGTTTTAATTTATATTAGGTTATAATAGAGATATTTCAATCTAAAATTTTCTAATAAAAATAATTAATTTTTAGTCATTTGTTGGGCAGTAATCGAAATTAGTGTTTAGTCTTAAAATGGTTTTAATTTATATTAGGCTATAATAGAGATATTCCAATCTAATAAAATTTTCTAACAAAAAAATTAATTTTTTAGTCATTTGCTGGGCAGCAACCGAAATTAATGCTAAGTCTTAAAATATTTTTTATTTGTATTAGATTGTAATAGGGATATTTTAACTTAATAAAATTTTCTAATAAAAATAAATAATTTTTTAGTCATTTGCTGGGCAGCAACCGAAATTAGTGTTTAGCCTTAAAATATATTTTATTTCTATTAGATTGTAATAGAGATATTTTAACTTAATAAAATTTTCTAATAAAAATAAATAATTTTTTAGTCATTTGCTGGGCAGCAACCGAAATTAGTGGTTAGTCTTAAAATGGGTTTTATTTATATTAGATTATAATGGAGATATTTTAATTTAATAAAATTTTCTAATAAAAAAAATTAATTTTTTAGTCATTTGTCGGGTAGTAACCGAAATTAGTGTTTAGTCTTAAAATATTTTTTATTTGTATTAGATTGTAATAGGGATATTTTAACCTAATAAAATTTTTTAACAAAAAAAATTAATTTTTTAGTCATTTGCTGGGCAGTAACCGAAATTAGTGTTTAGCCTTAAAATATATTTTATTTCTATTAGATTGTAATAGAGATATTTTAATTTAATAAAATTTTCTAATAAAAATAATTAATTTTTAGTCATTTGTTGGGCAGTACTCGAAATTAGTGTTTAGTCTTAAAATGGTTTTAATTTATATTAGGTTATAATAGAGATATTTCAATCTAATAAAATTTTTTAACAAAAAAATTAATTTTTAGTCATTTGCTGGGCAGCAACCGAAATTAATGCTAAGTCTTAAAATATTTTTTATTTGTATTAGATTGTAATAGGGATATTTTAATTTAATAAAATTTTCTAATAAAAATAAATAATTTTTTAGTCATTTGCTGGGCAGCAACCGAAATTAGTGTTTAGCCTTAAAATGGTTTTAATTTATATTAGGTTAAATAGAGATATTTCAATCTAATAAAATTTTCTAATAAAAAAATTAATTTTTTAGTCATTTGTTGGGCAGTAACCTAAATTAGTGTTTAGTCTTAAAATATATTTTATTTCTATTAGATTGTAATAGAGATATTTTAACTTAATAAATTTTTCTAATAAAAATAATTAATTTTAGCCATTTGTTGGGCAGCAATCGAAATTAGTGTTTAGACTTAAAATGGTTTTTATTTGTATTAGATTATAATAGAGATATTTCAACCTAATAAAATTTTCTAACAAAAAAATTAATTTTTTAGTCATTTGCTGGGCAGCAACCGAAATTAATGTTAAGTCTTAAAATATTTTTTATTTGTATTAGATTGTAATAGGGATAGTTTAATTTAATAAAATTTTCTAATAAAAATAAATAATTTTTTAGTCATTTGGTGGGCAGTAATTGAAATTAGTGTTCAGACTTAAAATGGTTTTTATTTGTATTAGATTGTAATAGGGATATTTTAACCTAATAAAATTTTCTAACAAAAAAATTAATTTTTTAGTCATTTGCTGGGCAGTAACCGAAATTAGTGATTAGTCTTAAAATATTTTTTATTTTTATTAGATTGTAATAGGGATATTTTAACTTAATAAAATTTGCTAATAAAAATAATTAATTTTTTTAGTCATTTGCCGGGCAGTAACCGAAATTAGTGTTGTCTTAAAATGGTTTTAATTTATATTAGGTTATAATAGAGATATTTCAATCTAATAAAATTTTCTAACAAAAAAATTAATTTTTTAGTCATTTGCTGGGCAGCAACCGAAATTAATGTTAAGTCTTAAAATATTTTTTATTTGTATTAGATTGTAATAGGGATATTTTAACTTAATAAAATTTTCTAATAAAAATAAATCATTTTTTAGCCATTTGCTGGGCAGCAACCGAAATCAGTGTTTAGTCTTAAAATGGTTTTAATTTATATTAGGTTATAATAGAGATATTTCAATCTAATAAAATTTTCTAACAAAAAAATTAATTTTTTAGTCATTTGCCGGGTAGTAACTGAAATTAGTGTTTAGTCTTAAAATATTTTTTATTTCTATTAGATTGTAATAGGGATATTTTAACTTAATAAAATTTTCTAATAAAAATAATTAATTTTTTAGTCATTTGCTGGGCAGTAACCGAAATTAGTGTTTAGACTTAAAATGGGTTTTATTTGTATTAGGTTATAATGGAGATATGTTAATTTAATAAAATTTTTTAATAAAAAAAATTAATTTTAGCCATTTGTTGGGCAGCAATTGAAATTAATGTTAAGTTTTAAAATATTTTTTATTTGTATTAGATTGTAATAGGGATATTTTAATTTAATAAAATTTTCTAATAAAAATAAATAATTTTTTAGTCATTTGCTGGACAGTAACCGAAATTAGTGTTTAGTCTTAAAATATATTTTATTTCTATTAGATTGTATAGAGATATTTTAACTTAATAAAATTTTCTAATAAAAATAATTAATTTTTAGTCATTTGTTGGGCAGTAACCGAAATTAATGGTTAGTTTTAAAATGGGGTTTATTTATATTAGATTATAATAGAGATATTTTAATTTAATAAAATTTTCTAATAAAAAAAATTAATTTTTAGTCATTTGCCGGGCAGTAATTGAAACTAGTGTTTAGCCTTAAAATATTTTTTATTTCTATTAGATTGTAATAGGGATATTTTAACATAATAAAATTTTCTAATAAAAATAATTAATTTTTAGTCATTTGGTGGGCAGTAATTGAAATTAGTGTTTAGTTTTAAAATGGTTTTAATTTATATTAGGTTATAATAGAGATATTTCAATCTAATAAAATTTTCTAACAAAAAAAATTAATTTTTTAGTCATTTGTTGGGCAGCAATCGAAATTAATGCTAAGTCTTAAAATATTTTTTATTTGTATTAGATTGTAATAGGGATATTTTAACTTAATGAAATTTTCTAATAAAAATAAATAATTTTTTAGTCATTTGCTGGGCAGCAACCGAAATTAGTGTTTAGCCTTAAAATATTTTTTATTTCTATTAGATTGTAATAGGGATATTTTAACATAATAAAATTTTCTAATAAAAATAATTAATTTTTAGTCATTTGGTGGGCAGTAATCGAAATTAGTGTTTAGTTTTAAAATGGTTTTAATTTATATTAGGTTATAATAGAGGTATTTCAATCTAATAAAATTTTCTAACAAAAAAAATTAATTTTTTAGTCATTTGTTGGGCAGCAATCGAAATTAATGCTAAGTCTTAAAATATTTTTTATTTGTATTAGATTGTAATAGGGATATTTTAACATAATAAAATTTTCTAATAAAAATAATTAATTTTTAGTCATTTGGTGGGCAGTAATCGAAATTAGTGTTTAGTTTTAAAATGGTTTTAATTTATATTAGGTTATAATAGAGATATCTCAATCTAATAAAATTTTCTAACAAAAAAAATTAATTTTTTAGTCATTTGCTGGGCAGCAACCGAAATTAATGCTAAGTCTTAAAATATTTTTTATTTGTATTAGATTGTAATAGGGATATTTTAACTTAATAAAATTTTCTAATAAAAATAAATAATTTTTTAGTCATTTGCTGGTCAGCAACCGAAATTAGTGTTTAGCCTTAAAATGGTTTTAATTTATATTGGGCTATAATAGAGATATTTCAATCTAATAAAATTTTCTAACAAAAAAATTAATTTTTTAGTCATTTGCTGGGCAGAAACTGAAATTAGTGGTTAGTCTTAAAATAAATTTTATTTCTATTAGATTGTAATAGAGATATTTTAACTTAATAAAATTTTCTAATAAAAATAATTAATTTTTAGTCATTTGTTGGGCAGTAACTGAAATTAGTGGTTAGTTTTAAAATGGTTTTTATTTATATTAGATTATAATAGAGATATTTCAATCTAATAAAATTTTCTAACAAAAAAATTAATTTTTTAGTCATTTGCTGGGCAGTAACCGAAATTAATGTTAAGTCTTAAAATATTTTTTATTTGTATCAGATTGTAATAGGGATATTTTAATTTAATAAAATTTTCTAATAAAAATAATTAATTTTTTAGTCATTTGCTGGGCAGTAACCGAAATTAGTGTTTAGCCTTAAAATATTTTTTATTTCTATTAGATTGTAATAGGGATATTTTAATTTAATAAAATTTTCTAACAAAAAATTATTTTTTTAGCTACTTGCGGGTATTGACTGAAATTAATGGTTAGGTTTAATAATATTTTATTTTATACCAGAATACAGGAGGGATTTTTTTATTTAAATTTTAATATAAAAAAAAAATTCATTTATTAAATTATTTATAATTAATAAAATAAGAAATAGGATAAAATTTTAATTTGCAATTAAAAAGGGTTTATACATTTAAACTTATCTTATGGATGTAATTGTTTATAATTATTTACTAAATACTTTTTTTATTAATTTATTAAAATTTTAATTAGTGGGTTAATTATATTATAAATTAATAATAAAATAATTTAATTTTGGTTATAGTATTGATAATTCCTTTTTAATTTTTAATAAATAATAATTTATTAATAGATATAAATTAATTTTTGTAAAATTTTAATTTAAATAATTTAAATTTTTTAATAGTGAGTATTATTAATTAAATAGATTTATATATAGAATAAGGTGTAATAAAAATAAATTTTGTGCCAGCAATTGCGGTTAAACAAATTTTGTAAATTAATAAATTTAATTTTAATAAATTTAATTTTAAGGTGATAAAAATAAATATATTTTATGGTGAAATATAAATATCTTAGATTTTTCATTTTATATAAAATGAAAATTAAATATTAATAGAATAAACTAGGATTAGATACCCTATTATAATTAATTGAAATTTGATAAATTAAATATTAATTGATAAATCAATAAACTTAAGAAATTTGACGGTATTTTTTTATATTCAGAGGAATTTGTCCTGTAAGTGATATTACACGATAAGAATAACTTTATTAAAAAATTTATGTATTGTCGTTATATAAAAATTTTTAGAAAATATTTTTATTATTAATATAAATATGTAATTTCAGATCAAAATGTAGTTATAATTAAGAAGAGATGAATTACAATAAAATTTATTTAAATGAATTAATAAATTTAATTTTATTATGAAAGTGGATTTGAAAGTAAATTTAATAAATTAATTAATTTGATATTATATTAAAATATGTACATATTGCCCGTCATTTTCACTTAAAGTGAAACAAGTCGTAACAAAGTAAATTTACTGGAAAGTAAATTTAGAATTTTAAATTTAGTTTATATTTATAAAATATATTATTTACAATAATAGGAATTATTAAAAAAAAAATTTAAATTAAATAAATATATTAAATTATTAATTGTTGATTTTGTAATAAAAAAAAAAATAGTTTTAAGTTTATTAATTTTAGTTAATTTTATAAAAAATATTTAATTTATATTTAAGTAATGTAAGTGAATTTTAATTTTATTTAAAAATTTTAAATAAGTATTTAATTTGTTTTACCTTTTGTATCAGGGTTAATTAAAATTTAATTTATAAATAATTATTTCTCGGATTAATAAGATTTAATTAAATAATTTATTTAATGTGGAATAATTATTAAAGATATTTAATTTGTAAAGAGATTTTATTCGATTATTAAGATATCTAGTTTTTTAATAAATAAATTTAATTTAGATAATTATTTTTATTTTAATTAAATTTTTAATTAAATAGTTATTAAAATTTTTGGGGCTAATCTCAATAATTTTTTTATATTTTATTAATTTTAAATAATGTTAATATTATAAAATTAATAGTATTTATTAACTTAAAAAATGTTATAATTTATTTATGTTAAATAAAAATTTAAATTTTAATTAATATTTTATTAAAATAATTTTTTAAATTAAATTTAAATTTAAATAATGATTAAATTAGTATAAAAATATTAATATTGTTAATTTAATGGGTAAATTAATTATTAATAATTAGGCAAATTTAATTTAATTATGATTTATTCACCTGTTTAACAAAAACATGGTTTTTTGAATTTAATTTAAAATTTGGCCTGCTCAATGAAGTTTATTTAAATAGCTGCGGTATTTTGACCGTACAAAGGTAGCATAATCAATAGTTTTTTAATTGAAAGCTAGAATGAATGGTTTAATGAGATAAACACTTTTTTATAATTAAAATTTAAAATTTTTTTATTAGTTAAAAAACTAATATTTAATTAAAAGACGAGAAGACCCTATAGACTTTAATTTTGTAAATAAATAATATAAATTTAATTTTATAATTTTATTTTTTATAAAATTAGGTTGGGGAGATTTTTAAATTAAATTAACTTTAATATAAAATAAACATTAATTATTGAATAAATGATCCTTAATTTTAGATCAATAGAATAAATTACCTTAGGGATAACAGTATAATTTTTTTAGAGAGATCATATTGATAAAAAAGATTATAACCTCGATGTTGAATTAAGATAAAATTTAAACGGAAAATTTTGAAATTTTTGGTCTGTTCGACCATTAAAATCTTACATGATTTGAGTTCAGATCGGTGTGAGCCAGATCGGTTTCTATCTTTAATAGTGATGATTTATTTGTACGAAAGGACTTTATATCTTAAACATTTTATATGAGAATGAGTAATTTTATTAATTTGGCAGAATAGTGCGGTAAATTTAGAATTTACTTAAGTAATTATATTACATTTAATAATTAAACAAATTTTTATGTATATATGAGTTTCTATAGGTATGGTGATTGTGGTAATTCTTTTAATTTTATTAGCAGTAGCTTTTTTAACTTTAATAGAGCGTAAAGTTTTAAGATACATACAGTTACGTAAGGGCCCTAATAAAGTTGGGTATATTGGGATTTTTCAGCCTTTTAGAGATGCTATTAAGTTATTGTCGAAAGAAATAATTATGTTAAAGCAGTTTAATTATCTATATTATATATTGTCCCCAATATTTATATTAATATTAATTTTAATAATATGGATAGTTTATCCTTTTTTAAGAAATATAATTTCTTTAGAGTTAGGGTTTATATATTTAATTTTTTGCTTAAGATTAGGGGGGTATGGTTTATTAATTTCGGGGTGATCCTCTAATTCTTCATATTCAATATTAGGGTCAATTCGGGCTTTATCCCAATCAATTTCTTACGAAGTAAGATTATCTTTAATTTTTATAATTTTAATTATTTTAGTTGAAAGATTTAATATAATTATATTAAATATTATTCAAAAAAATGTATGGTTCATTATTTTTATGTTTCCTTTAATATTAATAATATTTATTAGGTTAATAGCTGAGATAAATCGTACTCCTTTTGATTTTTCTGAGGGGGAATCTGAGTTAGTTTCAGGGTTTAATGTAGAGTATATAAGAGGGGGGTTTGTATTAATTTTTTTATCGGAGTACGCTAGAATTTTGTTTATAAGTTTTATTTTAAGTTTAATATTTACTGGGCTAAGGTTAGGTAGGTTTATATTTTATTTATTTACAATAATTTTAATTTTTATAATTATTTGAATACGTGGCACATTTCCTCGATTTCGTTATGATTTATTAATGTATTTATGTTGATTAATTATTTTACCATTTATTTTAAATTATATATTTTTTATTATTTTAATTAAAATAATAGTTTAAATAAGTAAGATAATAAAATTTTTAATTTTATGTTATGTTTTCAAGACATATACTTATTCAAGTTCATTATCTATGTTAAAAGTTTATTTCACAATATAAATATAATTCTGTTTATAAAGTAGTAGATAAAATAAGTAGCGCTAAATAATTGTCTTACGACAGTAAAGGGTATTTCTACGGGCTGGGCTCCTAATCAAGTTAATATTAGGAAATTATTAATAAAAAATCAAAATATAATTTGATTTATAGGGTAAAATATTATTGAATAATATGTAATATTTATAACAGGTAAAATTAAGAGAATTAAAATAGATAATAGTAAAGCGATTACACCCCCTATTTTATTAGGGATTGCCCGAAGAATAGTGTATGCAAATAGGAAATATCATTCAGGTTGAATATGAATAGGGGTGATTATAGGATTTGCTAAAATATAATTTTCTGGGTCTCTTAATATAAATGGAAATTTTAAACATATAAAAATTATTATATAAATTAATAGTAGGAATCCTACGGTATCTTTGAGTGTAAAATAATTATGAAAATTAATTATAAATAATTTTCTATTAATTCCTAAAGGGTTATTAGACCCGTATTCATGAATAAAAAATAAATGGATAATTACTATGGCTAAGATAATGAATGGTAAAAAGAAATGTAATCTAAAAAAACGATTTAAGGTTGGGTTATTAACTGAAAATCCTCCTCAAATTCATTCTACAGTTATTTGCCCAATATAGGGGATTGTTGAAATTAAATTTGTGATTACAGTGGCCCCTCAAAAAGATATTTGGCCTCAGGGTAATACATAGCCTATAAAGGCAGTTGCTATTGTAATTATAAAAATTATTACCCCTATAGTTCAAACTGTAATAAGTTTATATGAGGTGTAATAAATTCCTCGCCCGATATGAATATACATACATAAAAAAAAAAATGAGGCTCCATTTATATGAATTAGTTGATAAAATCACCCTTTATTAACATCTTGAATAATATGGATTATTCTGTTAAAGGCTATATTAATATTGGCACAATAATGTATTGATAACATGATTCCTGTGATAATTTGAATAATTAAACATAGGCCTAGCAAGGATCCAAAATTTCATCAAATATTAATATTAATTGGGGTAGGCAAAAAAATTAGGGAATTATTCAAGATTTTTAATAATTTAACTTTTTTTAAAATAGATTTATTCATAAAAATATATTTGTCGCAAAGGTCTTTTTAATTTATAACAAATATTTATGATTATAATTAAAGAAAAATAAAGGTATAGTATCAGGAATGTTAATGTAAATTTATTAAAATTAAAAAGTTCATTTAATTTAATTTCATTATATTCTTCAAGGGTATTAAAATTTAAATTTCACAATTCTTGATTATTTAAATTTGGTTTATAAAATATTAATATTAATACAATAAATAATATTATTATAGGAAATTTTATTAAATTTAATATAATATTATTATAATTAATTTTAAATAAGTTATTGTTAGTTAATCTTGTAATATATATAAATATAATTATTAATCCTCCAATTATTATTAAAGGGAAAATAAATATTATTCAAGATTTGAATAGAATATTTATTTTTAATGAAATTAAAAAAATCACAAAAATTAAAATCGTTAAAAATTTTATGGGATGGAAATTATAAAATTTTATTGGGATTATTAATATAATAATAAGACAAAAATTTAATAGTAATGGGATATTGATAATAATCAATATTATAGAGTCGTAAATTCATGGGAGGATAGATTTTATCATCAAAAAATAGTTTAATAAAATATTAATTTTGGAGATTAATGATATATAATAAGTTATATTTTTTTGAAGCTTTAAAATATTATTTAATTTTAATTTACAAAATTAATGTTTTATTTAAACTATAAAGCTTATTGATAATATAAGTATATTTGTTTATATATATATATACATATTAGTTTCTTTTATATTATTTTATTTTTTTAAACATTTGTTATTAATTTTAATTAGGCTGGAATTTGTAATAACTATTATTTCATATTTAATATACAGTATGTTAGTTTTAGGAGAGGTGAATTTTATTTATATAATTTATTTTTTTGTAATAATAGTTTGTGAGGGGGTTTTAGGTTTGTCTTTAATTGTGGTAATTATTCGATTATATGGGAATGATAATTTAAATTCATTAAATTTAATTAAATGGTAGTAGTAATATTTAGTTTAATTTTTATAATTTTTAATAATATTAATAAAAATTTTAAAATAATATATTTTCAAAGTATTATATTTGTTTATGTAATATTTTTATTTATTAGATACCCATTGAATAGATTAATTTTATTTATAAATTTATATTATAGTTTAGGGGTGGATTTTTATTCATGAGGTTTAATTATATTAAGTTTGTGAATTGTTACAATAATAATTATGACTAGTGAAAAATTTATTTATCAAGGTAAATATTACATAGGTTTAATTTATTTGATTTTGATTTTTTTATTCATAAGATTTTACTCTATAAATATTATATGATTTTATATTTATTTTGAATCTAGGTTAATTCCTGTATTTTTATTAATTTTAGGGTGGGGGTATCAGATTAATCGAATTCAAGCTGGGTTATATATAATATTATATACATTATTTGGTTCAATACCTTTGTTATTAATAATTTTTAGTTGGTATAAAATAAATTTTTCATTAGATATAAATATTTGATACAGCAATTATGTATCTTTTTATACTTATTTAATAATAATTATAGGATTTTTAATTAAAATACCAATATATTTTTTACATTTATGGTTGCCAAAAGCTCATGTAGAAGCTCCTGTGATAGGTTCTATAGTTTTAGCTGGTGTGATATTAAAATTAGGGAGATATGGCTTATTACGAGTTATATTAATATTGAGAATGAATTATTTGTATAATAAATTTTTTATTGTTTTTGGGGTATTAGGGGGGCTTTATTCTAGATTTATTTGTTTAAATCAAGTAGATATAAAAATTTTAGTTGCGTATTCGTCTGTAGTTCATATAAGTTTATTAATAGCAGGTTTATTCACTATAATAAATTTTGGATTTTTAGGGGGTTATTTGATGATAATTAGTCATGGATTATGTTCCTCTGGGTTATTTTATTTAGTGAATATTAATTATGAGCGATTAATATCTCGAAGGTTGTACATTAATAAGGGTATAATTAATTATTTACCCTCTCTTAGATTATTGTGGTTTTTATTAATTTCTTCAAATTTATCTTTCCCCCCCTCTTTAAATTTATTTTCTGAAATTTTTTTAGTTATTTCAATTATTGAGTGGATGGAAAATATATGAGTATTATTAATTTTTTAAATATTTTTTAGGGCCTTATATTCTTTATATTTATATTCATTTAGACAACAGGGGAAATTTATTAAAGTAAGATTTTTTATGGGGGTAAAATTGAATGAATTTATAATTTTATTATTGCATTGGGTTCCATTAAATGTTATATTTATTATAATTAATATTTTTTTATAATTTTAATAGTTTAAGTTAAAAACATTGATTTGTGGAGTCAAAATTATATAAAATATTTAAAATTATTATTTTTTATTTATATATTTATTTTATGTTTAATTTTATATTATTCAGAGTAATTATTTCTTTATTTTTTTTAATGAATAAATTGATATTTTTAATAGAGTGAGAAATTATTAAAATTTTATCTGTTAGGGTTGAGTATATTATTTTTTTTGATTGAATTAATTTGATATTTATTAGGCTAGTTTTAATTATTTCTATAAGGGTAATTTTATATAGAGTTGAATACATAGGCGGGGATAAAAATTTAGGTCGATTTATTGGGTTAGTTTTATTATTTGTAGTTTCGATAATCTTTATAATTATTAGTCCCAATATAATTAGAATTTTATTAGGTTGGGATGGGTTGGGCCTAGTTTCTTACTGTTTAGTGATTTATTACCAAAATGAATCTAGGTTTAATTCAGGGATAGTTACTGTTCTTTTAAATCGGATTGGGGATATTTTTATTCTAATATCAATTGGGTTATTTATAATTATAGGGTCGTGAAATTTTATATTTTTTAATAGAGTTAATAGTTTAATAATAATAATAATTATTCTGATTTCTTTTACAAAGAGAGCTCAAATTCCCTTTTCATCTTGGTTGCCTAAGGCTATAGCTGCCCCAACACCTGTTTCTTCTTTAGTTCATTCGTCAACTTTAGTTACTGCGGGGGTGTATCTTTTAATTCGTTTTAATTATTTGATTAATAGAAATTATAAATTAATAAATTTTATTATATATATATCTTTATTAACTATATTTATAGCGGGGATGGTTGCAAGGATTGAGTTTGATTTAAAAAAGATTATTGCCTTATCTACTTTAAGGCAGTTAGGTGTTATAATATTTAGTTTATCCATTAATATAAGAAATGTTTCATTTTTTCATTTAATGACTCATGCTTTATTTAAGTCAATATTATTTATATGTGCGGGTATTATCATCCACAATATAATTTTAAATCAGGATATCCGGTTTATCAGAATAATTTTTTTTAACATGCCAATAGTTAGAATAATTTTTAATTGCTCATCTTTTTCGTTAATAGGCTTGCCCTTTTTATCAGGATTTTTTTCAAAAGATAAAATTTTAGATCTATATTTGATAGGGTATTTAAATCCATTGATATTTTTAATTTTATTTATATCAATAGGGCTAACTAGCGGGTATTCTATGCGATTAATTTATTATTCTTTTATTAAATTTCCTGTGATAAATATTTATTTTAAATTTAACAGGTTTATAAGGATGATAGTTTATTCTATATTAATTTTATTTATATATACAATTTTTATAGGATTTATTTTAAGGTGGTTAATTTTTTCAATAAAAAGGGTAATTTTTTTAAAAATTGAATTGAAATTAATAATTTTTATTTTTATAATTATAGGGATTTTGGTGAGATTAGGTCTATCAAAAAATTTTATAAACATTTTTATATTTATTAATTTGATTAATTATATTAATATATATTATTATATATGGTTTCTGTCTTTATTATATAAATTTGAAGTTATAAAAAAAATATTATTTTTTAATAATTTTAATTATTATTTAGAGAGGGGGTGGAATGATTATTTATTTGGGTCAAATTTAATTAGGTATTTTGTATTTATATATAAATATGATTTTATAGGCAAAATTATTATGTATGTAATAATTATAATTTATTATTTTATTTTAATTTTATTATATTTATAAATTTAAATAGCTTATAATAAAGTTTAATATTGAAGATATTAAGATGGGTAACTCCTTTAGATATTTATAAATAAATTAATTATTATTTTTATAATGAAAATATAATGTTTTTTTTTAACTATGTAAATAAAAATAATAATGGATTTAAACCATAAATTAGGAAGTTAGAAATTTCCTTAGTTCATACTTATTTTATTAGTTGGAGTATTAATCTCAATTTAATTATTAACAATAATTTACCTCTTTTTTGGTTTCAGCTAAGAGATTTAATTCTATATTTCAAGTCGAAATTGAAATCATTTATTATGATACAAAAAAAAAATTAATTTAATAAATTTTATTTTAGTCATTTTAAAGCTCCGTCATTTCATTCTAAATAAAGTCCTATCAATAAAATAATTAAGAATAAAAAAGCTATTACAATATTAGTCTCAACCGAGTAGTATAAATATGAGGGGATAAACGGGAAAAAGATAATGATTTCAATATCAAAAATTAAAAAAATTAGGCTAATTGTATAGAATTGGATTGAGAATGGTAAACGAGATGAATTGAAAGGGTCAAACCCGCATTCAAATGGAGATAATTTTTCTCGTATTATTTTTTTTACAGGGGACAGTATGAAGTTAATTATTATTAAAATTATTATAATTATTATTAGGATTATAGTTATTAATAATATTAATATCATTTATTTAATCTAGATGAATAGACTTTTTAATTGGAAGTTAAATGTACTTTTTATACTAATAAAATAATAAGATCATCAATATAGGAATGTATAGACGAATAATCATACAACATCTACAAAATGTCAATATCAGGCCCTTGCTTCAAAACAAAAGTGGTGAGAGTTAGAAAAATGGTCATAATAGATTCGGGCTGAAGTAATTATAATAAATATTGTTCCGATTAAAACATGAATTCCGTGGAAACCAGTAAGTAAAAAAAAAATTCTTCCGTAAACAGAATCTGCGATAGTGAATATTGATTCATTATACTCTTCATATTGGAGGTAGGAAAAATATATACCTAATAAAATTGTTAAACAAGTGGTTAAATACCCCTTGTATCAATTTTGGTTAATTAAACAGTAATGGGCCCATGTAATTGAAATTCCTGAGGATAATAAAACAATAGTGTTTAATAATGGAGTTTTATAGGGGTCAAATGCTTCAATTATTTTAGGGGGTCATTTTATACCAATTTCAATTCTAGGGGACAGAGATATGTGGAAAAAAGTTCAAAATATTGAGATAAAAAAGAAAACTTCTCTAACAATAAATAAAATTATGCCCCATCGTAGTATTTTTGTAACATAGGAGTTATGAGCCCCTTGAAAGGTACTTTCACGAATGATATCCCGCCATCATTGGAAAGATGTTAGGGTTGTTCTTAAAATACCAATAATAAATAAATTAGAATTTGATTCATGAAGAATTTTAATGCCACCTGATAATATAATTATTAATCTTATAGATATTAATAAAGGTCAAGGGCTTAAGGTTACTATATGGAATGGATGGTTATGGGTGATTATATTTTTTAATGATTTTTTCATATTTAATTAGTTTCCTTAGTGTATAAAGTTCTTAAAATTGTAAATACATATGATTGAATTAGTGATACACTAAACTCTAGGATCAATAGCAGTATTTGTGCTAAAATAATTATTAATGATAATAATAGAATAGGGGTTCTAGCAGACTCTCTTATTAATGTTAAAAGTAAGTGACCGGCAATTATATTTGCTGTTAAACGGATTGATAGGGTTAGAGGTCGGATAATGTTTCTGATTGTTTCAATTAACACTATAAAAGGCATTAAAATAAGGGGGGTACCTTGGGGAATTATATGGGCAAAGGCAAAGTTAGTGTTGTTAATTCAAATAAAAATTATTAACCCAAGTCATATCGGTAAAGAAATAGATATAGAGAAAATTAAATGCCTAGACCTAGTAAAAATATATGGGAATATCCCTATAAAATTATTACTTAAAATAAAAATAAATAAAGCAATAAAATAAATTATGTTAATATAGTTAAATTTATTTAATAAAATAATTTTAAATTCTTTTGATAGAAGGGATAAGATTAAATTAAAAAATTTAGTTGCCCGGGATTCTGATAATCAGAATGATATTGGAATGATTAAAAAATTAAAAATTGAAGAAAACCAATTCAGATCCATATTAGAATTTGTATGGGGGTCAAAAATTGAAAATAAGTTTCTTATCATTTTAAAGTGAAATTTCTTAAAGGACTTACAGATGTATGAGGTAATTTATGAGATTTATCAGTAATATTAAAGTAGCATAAAATTATGTACATTATGAAAATTATAATGAATATTATATTTATAAACAACCAATTATAAGGAGATATCTGGGGGATTTTGCAAAAAAATATTATTTTTAATAATTTTAAAATGACATTTTAATGTTATATTTTTAACTAATTTTTTTCATCAGAAGTATTTTTAATACTATATATTGGTTTAAGAGACCAAGACTTTAATCAGCCATCTAATGATAAAGGATATGACATTACTCATTGTATAAAATTTTGATGATCAGTTCTTTCAATTGTAATTGGTATGAATCTATGATTTATCCCACAAATTTCGGAGCATTGTCCATAATAAAGACCCGGTCGATTTAAATTTATAAGGGTTTGATTAATTCGTCCTGGGATTGAGTCAATTTTTACTCCTAAGGAGGGTACAGTTCATGAATGAATAACGTCTGCAGAATTAATTAATATGCGAATTTGATTTTTTAAAGGTGAAATTAAATTATTATCGACATCTAATAAACGAAAATTATTTAATTTTATTTCATTATTTTTAATTATAAAAGAATTAAATTTAATATTATTAAAATCGGAATATTCATATGATCAATATCATTGGTGCCCAATTGATTTAATTGTAAGATTGGGGTTGTAAATTTCATCAGTTAAGTATAAAATTTTTAAAGATGGGATAGCCATATAAATTAGAATTAATATAGGAATTAAAGTTCAAATAATTTCGATATTTTGATTTTGTTGAATGAACTTGTTGTTTAAGTTATTAATAAGTAATGAAATGATAATATAAATAATTATAATTGTAATTATTAATAAAATTATTAATGAATAATCGTGGAAGAATTTTAAATTTTCTATGATAGGGGAATTTGAGTCTTGTATATTAATTATAGATCAAGTTGAAATTTCATTTAAAATTTAAATGAATTTTAATTTAAATGAAATTAATGGAATTTCATTAAATCTATGGTTTAATGGCGGATAATATATACTTATTCATTCAATTGATGAAATTATGAATATTGAAAATAAGTTTAATCGTTGGGATGATATTCTTTCCCATATTAAAAAAATAAAGTATATAATTCTTAATATGGAAATTATAGAACCTATAGAAGATAAAATATTTCATGTTATATATGAATCAGGGTAATCTGAATATCGCCGTGGTATACCATTTAATCCCAGAAAATGTTGGGGGAAAAAGGTTAGGTTTACCCCAAAAAATATTCTGTAGAATTGAATTTTCAATCATTTTTTATGTAATCTTAAACCAGTTATTAATGGATATCAATAAATAAATCCTCCTATAATTGCAAAGACTGCCCCTATAGAGAGTACATAATGAAAATGTGCTACTACATAATATGTATCATGTAAGATGATATCAATTGAAGAATTAGCTAAGATTACCCCCGTTAATCCCCCAATTGTGAATAGGAAAACAAATCCTAGGCTTCATAAATTGGATGGGTTGAATTTAATTTTTGAGCCATGAATTGTGGCTAATCATCTAAAAACTTTAATTCCTGTGGGGATTGCAATAATTATAGTAGCTGATGTAAAATAGGCTCGAGTGTCTACATCTATACCAATAGTAAATATATGATGGGCTCATACAATAAATCCAAGAAATCCAATTGTTAATATTGCGTAAATTATACCAATGGATCCAAAAGTTTCTTTTTTTCCATTTTGATTAAAAATTATATGTGAGATTATTCCGAATCCAGGTAAAATTAAAATATAGACTTCTGGGTGACCAAAAAATCAAAATAGGTGTTGGTATAAAATTGGGTCTCCTCCTCCTGATGGGTCAAAAAATGTAGTATTGAGATTTCGATCAGTTAAAAGTATAGTAATAGCCCCTGCCAGAACTGGGACAGCTAATAATAATAGGATTGTTGTAATTAATATAGATCAAGTAAATAAAGTTAGTTTTTCAAAACTTATTCTTAAATTTTTTATGTTTATAATTGTGGTAATAAAATTAATGGCACCTATAATAGAGGATATCCCTGCTAAGTGGAGGGAGAAAATTGCTATGTCTAAGGATATACCTTCGTGATTTAAATTTAGGGACAAAGGAGGATAAACAGTTCAACCTGTTCCTACTCCTTGATTAATAATATTTCTTAAAATTAATAGGTTAATTGAGGGGGGCAGTAACCAGAATCTTATATTATTTATTCGAGGGAAAGCTATATCAGGGGCCCCTAGTATTAAGGGGATTATTCAATTACCAAAGCCTCCAATTATAATTGGTATTACCATAAAAAAAATTATAATGAAAGCATGTGATGTAATGATAGAATTATATAATTGATCATTATTAATTAGATAGCCAGGGTTTCCTAATTCTATTCGAATTAATAATCTTAGTGATGATCCTAGTATTCCGGATCATATTCCAAAAATAAAATATAAAATTCCAATATCTTTGTGATTAGTTGAAAAGAATCATTTTTGTATAAATTTTTAGTTTAATTAAAATTTTAAATTGCAAATTTAACGATATATTAATAGTATAAAATTTTAAGTAATGTGTCTGATTAAAGTAATAAATTGTAAATTTATTAAAAAGATTAAATTTCTTCTTTACTATTAAGATTTAAAATAAATTTTATTTTTAATTTTGAAGATTAATAGTTTGAATTAACTTAAAATCTTATATAATTCAATTATTTATGATTCATAAATTTAAAGGAGATAGGAAAAAAATTATATAAAAAAAATTAATACAATTTAATTTAAAGTTTTTGTAAAATAAATTAATTTTTAAATTAATTTTATTGGTTAATATTAGTGTTAAGATAATACGGGTGTAAAATATGAATGATAAAATTGATATTATAATTAATGTTAATAAAATTATAATATTTAATTTATTAATAAAAATGTTAATAATTGATCATTTTATTATAAATCCTATTAAGGGGGGTAGTCTAGCCATAGATATTAAATTTAATATTAAAATAAATTTAATTTTATTTATTTTTATAAAATTAATATGATTTAAGTAAAAAATTTTAAAATTTTTAAATAGTAATATTACAGGGAAGTTTAAAATTATATAGAGTATAAAATATATAATTATTATATTTTCATTAATTAATAAAATGATTAATATTCAACTTAAATGATTAAGTGACGAGTATCTAATAATAATTCGGATAGATTGATGGTTATTACCTATTATTGTTCTGATTAATGAACTTAAAAGGGATGATAATAATAATAATTTATAAGAATAATTATATATTAATAAAAATAATGGAATGATTTTTTGCCAAATTGATAAGATTATACAATTTATTCAATTTAAGTTATTTATGATATTAATAAATCAATTATGGAAGGGGCTAGCTCCTAGTTTAATAAGAATAGATAAATTAATAATATATATTAATAAATTATTAAAATTTATATAATTATAATTAATAAATATTATTGATCTAGAAAAAATGATTAATGTTGATCTTGAACTTTGAATGATGAAATATTTTATGGCTGAATCTTTATAAAATTTATTAAAAAAAATAATAATTGGGATAAAAGATATTATGTTTAATTCCAATATTATTCATATTGAAAATCAAGAATTTATAGAAACAGAGATAATAGGGGATAAAATTAATATTGGGAAAATTAATAAGTGAATTAAAGATTGAATTATATATATATATTTATATATATATATATATAAATATATATTAATGTATGATGCATGTTAATTTTTGAAATTAAAAGAAATAGTTTAATTCTATTAATTATAATAAAGGTAGTTATACATTATTTATTCTATCAAAATAATCCTTTTATCAGGCACTTTATTATAAAAAAGATTTTATATCTATATTTAGGGTATGAACCTAAAAGCTTACTTAGCTTATTTTTATTTCTAAAAAAATTTTTTATTTATATTTGAATTTTAAATTCAATGCACTATTCTGCCATCTTAGAATTAAATTTAAAGAAATTTATATTCAAATAATTAAATTTTTTTTAAATTAATTAATTGAGGTAAGGCTGATTTTTAAATAATTATAATTATTTCGATATTTAGTAAGATAATTAATGAATTAATTAATTTAATATATATATATATATATATATATATATATATATATATATATATATATATATAATTAATTAAGTTATTTTAATAAATTATATAATTTTGTTAAAATGTAAATTTAGGGGAATTTTGAAGGAGATATCTGGGGGATTGGGAAGAATAAGATATTAATTTGGGGTAAAATATAGGTTGTATAAATTTTATTTAAAATAATAAAATTGAATAAATTTTAATTAATAAATGAGTATAGATTTTATTTAAATTAATAAATTTATTAAATTTGAGTTAATTTTTATAAAATTATAAGTATACATTAATTTTAAATAAAATTATAAGGTTGTATTAATTTTTAATAAAATTATAAATTTGTATTAATTTTTAATAAAATTATAAATTTGTATTAATTTTTAATAAAATTATAAATTTGTATTAATTTTAATAAAATTATAAATTTGTATTAATTTTTAATAAAATTATAAATTTGTATTAATTTTAAATAAAATTATAAATTTGTATTAATTTTAAATAAAATTATAAATTTGTATTAATTTTTAATAAAATTATAAATTTGTATTAATTTTAAATAAAATTATAAATTTGTATTAATTTTTAATAAAATTATAAATTTGTATTAATTTTTAATAAAATTATAAATTTGTATTAATTTTAAATAAAATTATAAATTTGTATTAATTTTAAATAAAATTATAAATTTGTATTAATTTTAAATAAAATTATAAATTTGTATTAATTTTAAATAAAATTATAAATTTGTATTAATTTTTAATAAAATTATAAATTTGTATTAATTTTAAATAAAATTATAAATTTGTATTAATTTTTAATAAAATTATAGATTTGTATTAATTTTTAATAAAATTATAGATTTGTATTAATTTAAAATAAAATTATAGGTTTGTATTAATTTTTAATAAAATTATAGATTTGTATTAATTTTAAATAAAATTATAGATTTGTATTAATTTTTAATAAAATTATAAATTTGTGTTAATTTTTAATAAAATTAAAAATTTGTATTAATTTTTAATAAAATTATAAATTTGTATTAATTTTTAATAAAATTATAAATTTGTATTAATTTTTAATAAAATTATAAATTTGTATTAATTTTTAATAAAATTATAAATTTGTATTAATTTTTAATAAAATTATAAATTTGTATTAATTTTTAATAAAACTATAAATTTGTATTAATTTTAAATAAAATTATAAATTTGTATTAATTTTAAATAAAATTATAAATTTGTATTAATTTTTAATAAAATTAAAAATTTGTATTAATTTTTAATAAAATTATAAATTTGTATTAATCTTTAATAAAATTATAAATTTGTATTAATTTTTAATAAAATTATAAATTTGTATTAATTTTTAATAAAATTATAAATTTGTATTAATTTTAAATAAAATTACAAATTTGTATTAAATTTAATAAAGTTATAAATTTGTATTAATTTCCAGTAACGTTATAATTTTGTATTAATTTTAATAAAGTTATAATTTTGTATTAATTTTAAATAAAGTTATAATTTTGTATTAATTTTAAATAAAGTTATTAATTTGTATTAATTTTTAATAAAGTTATAAATTTGTATTAATTTTAATATAATTATAAGTTTGTATTAATTTTAAATGAAACTATAAATTTATATTAATTTTTAATGAAACTATAAATTTATATTAATTTTTAATGAAATTATAAATTTGTATTAATTTTTAATGAAATTATAAATTTGTATTAATTTAAAATGAAATTATAAGTTTGCATTAATTTTAAATGAAACTATAAATTTATATTAATTTTTAATGAAATTATAAATTTGTATTAATTTTAAATGAAATTATAAATTTGTATTAATTTTAAATGAAATTGTAAATTTGTATTAATTTTTAATAAAATTATAGATTTGTATTAATTTTTAATAAAATTATAGATTTGTATTAATTTTTAATAAAATTATAAATTTGCATCAATTTTTAATAAAATTATAAATTTGTATTAATTTACAATAAAATTATAAATTTGTATTAATTTTGAATGAAATTATAAATTTGAATTAATTTTTAATAAAATTATAAATTTGTATTAATTTTGAATGAAATTATAAATTTGAATTAATTTTTAATAAAATTATAAATTTGTATTAATTTTGAATGAAATTATAAATTTGAATTAATTTTTAATAAAATTATAAATTTGTATTAATTTTGAATGAAATTATAAATTTGAATTAATTTTTAATAAAATTATAAATTTGTATTAATTTTGAATGAAATTATAAATTTGAATTAATTTCTAATAAAATTATAAATTTGTATTAATTTTGAATGAAATTATAAATTTGAATTAATTTTTAATAAAATTATAAATTTGTATTAATTTTGAATGAAATTATAAATTTGAATTAATTTTTAATAAAATTATAAATTTGTATTAATTTTAAATGAAACTATAAATTTATATTAATTTTTAATGAAACTATAAATTTATATTAATTTATAATGAAATTATAAATTTGTATTAATTTTTAATTAAATTATAAATTTGTATTAATTTTTAATGAAATTATAAATTTGTATTAATTTTAAATGAAATTACAAATTTGTATTAATTTTTAATGAAATTATAAATTTGTATTAATCTTTTATGAAATTATAAATTTATATTAATTTTTAATAAAATTATAGATTTGTATTAATTTTTAATAAAATTATAGATTTGTATTAATTTAAAATAAAATTATAGGTTTGTATTAATTTTTAATAAAATTATAGATTTGTATTAATTTTAAATAAAATTATAGATTTGTATTAATTTTTAATAAAATTATAAATTTGTGTTAATTTTTAATAAAATTAAAAATTTGTATTAATTTTTAATAAAATTATAAATTTGTATTAATTTTTAATAAAATTATAAATTTGTATTAATTTTTAATAAAATTATAAATTTGTATTAATTTTTAATAAAATTATAAATTTGTATTAATTTTTAATAAAATTATAAATTTGTATTAATTTTTAATAAAATTATAAATTTGTATTAATTTTTAATAAAACTATAAATTTGTATTAATTTTAAATAAAATTATAAATTTGTATTAATTTTAAATAAAATTATAAATTTGTATTAATTTTTAATAAAATTAAAAATTTGTATTAATTTTTAATAAAATTATAAATTTGTATTAATCTTTAATAAAATTATAAATTTGTATTAATTTTTAATAAAATTATAAATTTGTATTAATTTTTAATAAAATTATAAATTTGTATTAATTTTAAATAAAATTACAAATTTGTATTAAATTTAATAAAGTTATAAATTTGTATTAATTTCCAGTAACGTTATAATTTTGTATTAATTTTAATAAAGTTATAATTTTGTATTAATTTTAAATAAAGTTATAATTTTGTATTAATTTTAAATAAAGTTATTAATTTGTATTAATTTTTAATAAAGTTATAAATTTGTATTAATTTTAATATAATTATAAGTTTGTATTAATTTTAAATGAAACTATAAATTTATATTAATTTTTAATGAAACTATAAATTTATATTAATTTTTAATGAAATTATAAATTTGTATTAATTTTTAATGAAATTATAAATTTGTATTAATTTAAAATGAAATTATAAGTTTGCATTAATTTTAAATGAAACTATAAATTTATATTAATTTTTAATGAAATTATAAATTTGTATTAATTTTAAATGAAATTATAAATTTGTATTAATTTTAAATGAAATTGTAAATTTGTATTAATTTTTAATAAAATTATAGATTTGTATTAATTTTTAATAAAATTATAGATTTGTATTAATTTTTAATAAAATTATAAATTTGCATCAATTTTTAATAAAATTATAAATTTGTATTAATTTACAATAAAATTATAAATTTGTATTAATTTTGAATGAAATTATAAATTTGAATTAATTTTTAATAAAATTATAAATTTGTATTAATTTTGAATGAAATTATAAATTTGAATTAATTTTTAATAAAATTATAAATTTGTATTAATTTTGAATGAAATTATAAATTTGAATTAATTTTTAATAAAATTATAAATTTGTATTAATTTTGAATGAAATTATAAATTTGACTTAATTTTTAATAAAATTATAAATTTGTATTAATTTTTAATAAAATTATAAATTTGTATTAATTTTGAATGAAATTATAAATTTGAATTAATTTTTAATAAAATTATAAATTTGTATTAATTTTAAATGAAACTATAAATTTATATTAATTTTTAATGAAACTATAAATTTATATTAATTTTTAATGAAATTATAAATTTGTATTAATTTTTAATTAAATTATAAATTTGTATTAATTTTTAATGAAATTATAAATTTGTATTAATTTTAAATGAAATTACAAATTTGTATTAATTTTTAATGAAATTATAAATTTGTATTAATCTTTTATGAAATTATAAATTTATATTAATTTTTAATGAAATTATAAATTTGAATTAATTTACAATGAGATTATAGATTTGTATTAATTTTTAATGAGATTATAGATTTGTATAAATTTTTAATAAAATTATTAATTTGTATTAATTTTAATTAAATTAAATATTTGTATTAATTTACAATAAAATTATAAATTTGTATTAATTTTGAATGAAATTATAAATTTGAATTAATTTTTAATAAAATTATAAATTTGTATTAATTTTGAATGAAATTATAAATTTGAATTAATTTTTAATAAAATTATAAATTTGTATTAATTTTGGATGAAATTATAAATTTGAATTAATTTTTAATAAAATTATAAATTTGTATTAATTTTGAATGAAATTATAAATTTGAATTAATTTTTAATAAAATTATAAATTTGTATTAATTTTGAATGAAATTATAAATTTGAATTAATTTTTAATAAAATTATAAATTTGTATTAATTTTAAATGAAACTATAAATTTATATTAATTTTAAATGAAACTATAAATTTATATTAATTTTTAATGAAATTATAAATTTGTATTAATTTTTAATTAAATTATAAATTTGTATTAATTTTTAATTAAATTATAAATTTGTATTAATTTTTAATGAAATTATAAATTTGTATTAATTTTAAATGAAATTACAAATTTGTATTAATTTTAAATGAAATTATAAATTTGTATTAATCTTTTATGAAATTATAAATTTATATTAATTTTTAATGAAATTATAAATTTGAATTAATTTACAATGAGATTATAGATTTGTATAAATTTTTAATAAAATTATTAATTTGTATTAATTTTAATTAAATTAAAGATTTGTATTAATTTACAATAAAATTATAAATTTGTATTAATTTTGAATGAAATTATAAATTTGTATTAATTTTTAATAAAATTATAAATTTGTATTAATTTTGAATGAAATTATAAATTTGTATTAATTTTGAATGAAATTATAAATTTGAATTAATTTTTAATAAAATTATAAATTTGTATTAATTTTGAATGAAATTATAAATTTGAATTAATTTTTAATAAAATTACAAATTTGTATTAATTTACAATAAAATTATAAATTTGTATTAATTTTGAATGAAATTATAAATTTGAATTAATTTTTAATAAAATTATAAATTTGTATTAATTTTGAATGAAATTATAAATTTGAATTAATTTTGAATGAAATTATAAATTTGAATTAATTTTTAATAAAATTATACATTTGTATTAATTTTTAATGAAATTATAAATTTGTATTAATTTTAAATGAAATTACAAATTTGTATTAATTTTTAATGAAATTATAAATTTGTATTAATCTTTTATGAAATTATAAATTTGTATTAATTTTGAATGAAATTATAAATTTGAATTAATTTACAATGAGATTATAGATTTGTATTAATTTTTAATGAGATTATAGATTTGTATAAATTTTTAATAAAATTATTAATTTGTATTAATTTTAATTAAATTAAAGATTTGTATTAATTTACAATAAAATTATAAATTTATATTAATTTTTAATAAAATTATTAATTCGTATTAATTTTAATTTTAAAAATTAAAAAAAAATTTGTGTTAATTTAAAATAAGGTATAATTTGTATTAATTTAAAATAAAAAGAAATTTGCATTAATTTAAGACATGATTTAAACTTTTATTGACTTAAAATAAAATGTAATTTGTATTAGTTTAAAATAAGACTTAAATTGGGGGTAATTTGAATAATTTTAAAAATTGATAAATTTATTTAAATTATGAATAAAATAATAAATTTGTTTTAAATTCAGATAAATTAATAAAATTGTATTAATTTAATGTAAATTAATAAGATTTTATAAATTATTTAATAATATTAATATTATTAATATTAATAAATTTATTAATTTATTTTATTTAATTATTAATTTATTAATAATAAATTTTTTCTATATAATAAATTGTTAAAATAAACAATATAATTATATTATTTATAAAATTATATTATATATGTATATATATGTATATTAATTTAATTAAATATAATAATAATTAGATAATAATTATTATTTATCATTAATAGTGACATTAATAAAAATAATTATTAAAAATAAAATTTTTAATAATAAATATATTTATATTAGTTTATAAATTCATATATTTATATTAATAAATTATTTTTAATATATAAATATAGTTATTTACTCAGACTAAATTTTCACTAATTCTAATATTATTAATAAATAATTTATTCATTAATTAAATTTTCTATTATTTTATATAATAATTTAATATTAAATATTTAACGAATTTATTATATATTAAAAATTTAACTATATATAGATGTCTGGCAAACGATCATTAATACTTATTTAAGGTAGTGACATTGTATATATGTGAAGCATTCTATATAGATGCAGAAAAAAAAGAGAATCATTGATTATATATAATCATTGGAATTAAAATTATTATAAATAAATATATTAACATTTTAATCTATAAAATATTTTAGGGCTTTAATTAATGATTACAAATATTAATAAATTTATTATTATTAATTATAAGTTATTATACAAATAATTAAATGTCAGTTTGGTTGATTTATTTTCACTAATTAATATAGTGAGATATTTTTAATGAAAATTATTTTTAATATCAATATAAATATTATTAATATCGATATTAATATTATTAATATTAATAAATTTATTAGTTTATTATATTTAATTATTAATTTATTAATAATAAATTTTTTCTATATAATAAATTGTAAAAATAAATAATATAATTATATTATTTATAAAATTATATTATATATGTATATATATATATATTAATTTAATTAAATATAATAATAATTAGATAATAATTATTATTTATCATTAATAGTGACATTAATAAAAATAATTATTAAAAATAAAATTTTTAATAATAAATATATTTATATTAGTTTATAAATTCATATATTTATATTAATAAATTATTTTTAATATATATATATAGTTATTTACTCAGACTAAATTTTCACTAATTCTAATATTATTAATAAATAATTTATTCATTAATTAAATTTTCTATTATTTTATATAATAATTTAATATTAAATATTTAACGAATTTATTATATATTAAAAATTTAACTATATATAGATGTCTGGCAAACGATCATTAATACTTATTTAAGGTAGTGACATTGTATATATGTGAAGCATTCTATATAGATGCAGAAAAAAAAGAGAATCATTGATTATATATAATCATTGAAGTTAGAATTATTATAAATAAATATATTAACATTTTAATCTATAAAATATTTTAGGGCTTTAATTAATGATTACAAATATTAATAAATTTATTATTATTAATTATAAGTTATTATACAAATAATTAAATGTCAGTTTGGTTGATTTATTTTCACTAATTAATATAATAAGATATTTTTAATGAAAATTATTTTTAATATTAATATAAATATTATTAATATCGATATTAATATTATTAATATTAATAAATTTATTAGTTTATTATATTTAATTATTAATTTATTAATAATAAATTTTTTTTATATAATAAATTGTTAAAATAAACAATATAATTATATTATTTATAAAATTATATTATATATGTATATATATATATATTAATTTAATTAAATATAATAATAATTAGATAATAATTATTATTTATCATTAATAGTGACATTAATGAAAATAATTATTAAAAATAAAATTTTTAATAATAAATATATTTATATTAGTTTATAAATTCATATATTTATATTAATAAATTATTTTTAATATATATATATAGTTATTTACTCAGACTAAATTTTCACTAATTCTAATATTATTAATAAATAATTTATTCATTAATTAAATTTTCTATTATTTTATATAATAATTTAATATTAAATATTTAACGAATTTATTATATATTAAAAATTTAACTATATATAGATGTCTGGCAAACGATCATTAATACTTATTTAAGGTAGTGACATTGTATATATGTGAAGCATTCTATATAGATGCAGAAAAAAAGAGAATCATTGATTATATATAATCATTGAAGTTAGAATTATTATAAATAAATATATTAACATTTTAATCTATAAAATATTTTAGGGCTTTAATTAATGATTACAAATATTAATAAATTTATTATTATTAATTATAAGTTATTATACAAATAATTAAATGTCAGTTTGGTTGATTTATTTTCACTAATTAATATAGTGAGATATTTTTAATGAAAATTATTTGTAATATTAATATAAGCTTATTAATTTATAAAAATTTTATTACTTTAAATATTTATATTAAATTTTAATTTAATGTAAAAAAAAAAAAAAAAAAATTTAATTAATATTAAATAATTATTTAATATAAATAATAATTTTATTAAAAAAATTTTGATAATATAAAAAAAATTTTTACAGGGAAGTTTTAATTTTTTTAAGATTTTTAAAAAGAAATTTAATTGAGAGAGTTAAATTTGGGGGAGTCGGTAATTTTACATAGAAGTTTTAATTTTTTTAAGATTTTTAAAGAGAAATTTAATTGATAGAGTTAAATTTGGGGGAGTTGGTAATTTTTTTACATAGAAGTTTTAATTTTTTTAATATTTTTAAAGAGAAATTTAATTGATAGAGTTAAATTTGGGGAGTTGGTAATTTTTTACATAGAAGTTTTAATTTTTTTAAGATTTTTAAAGATAAATTTAATTGAGAGGATAGAGTTGGGGGGGGGACTGGTGAATTTTTTTTTAATTTTTGAGAATTTAAAAATTTTGTGGGTCAGTGAAATTTTTTTTAATTTTTGAGAATTTAAAAATTTTGTGGGTTGGTGAATTTTTTAAATTTTTGAGAATTTGAAAATTTTGTGGACCAGTAAAAATTTTTTTTTTAATTTTTGAGAATTTGAAAATTTTGTGGGCCAGTAAAAATTTTTTTTTAATTTTTGAGAATTTGAAAATTTTGTGGGCCGGTAAAATTTTTTTAATTTCTGAGAATTTAAAAATTTTGTGGGTTGGTGAATTTTTTTAATTTTTGAGAATTTAAAATTTTTGGAGGTTGGGGAATTTTGAACGATTTTAATTTTTGTGAATTTTAAAATTGATAGGGCTAGGAATTTTTTTTTTATTATTAAAAAATCTAATAATTTTAAAAGTTAATGGAATTTTTTTATTAATTTAAAAATTTTAATTAATATTAATTATTGAATTTTTAAGAGAAATTTTAAAATATTTTATTTAATAATAATTTTAAATAATTAGTTTGGCAAAAATAGATTTTAAATAAAATTTAAAAATATATTTGAATTATAATTGAAATATTATTTAATAATATAAATTAAAATAATATAATAGTTACTAAATTTTATAAATTGAATTAGAAAAAATATTTTTTATTTGATATTCATTATAAATATAAAAAAGTATAAATTAAACATTTGGGAAAAATATTTGTTTTCAAATTTTTTTAATAAAATTAGCTTTAAAATTTATTTTTAAACAATTATTCTATGAGATTAAATTTTTACGGGGGATTCAATTTAATTTAAAAAATTAAAAAAAAATTTGGTTAGCATTATTTGGATGATTTGTATTAAATTTAAATTGTGCGGCTAATTTAATTAGACTTGTTAGATAATTTTGGTTGAAAATTAATGTAATTTTTAATCTGGTTATTTTTGGTGTGTTAATTTGAATTTAAATTGGGTTTATTTAATCAAAAAATTAATTTAAAATAATATTTTTTATAGTTTGGGGAGTTGAATTGTTAACGGAAAAATTAATTTAAAATTATTTACATAGGAATTATTGTATTTTTTTATAATTTGATAGAGTTAAATTTGGGGGAGTTTAATTTAATTGAATTGTTAATGAAAAAATTAATTTAAAATTATTTACATAGGAATTATTGGATTTTTTTATAATTTGATATAGTTAAATTTGGGGGAGTTTAATTTAGTTGAATTGTTAATGGAAAAATTAATTTAAAATTATTTACATAGGAATTATTGTATTTTTTATAATTTGATAGAGTTAAATTTGAGGGAGTTTAATTTAGTTGAATTGTTAACGGAAAAATTAATTTAAAATTATTTACATAGGAATTATTGTATTTTTTATAATTTGATATAGTTAAATTTGGGGGAGTTTAATTTAATTGAATTGTTAATGGAAAAATTAATTTAAAATTATTTACATAGGAATTATTGTATTTTTTATAATTTGATAGAGTTAAATTTGGGGGAGTTTAATTTAATTGAATTGTTAATGGAAAAATTAATTTAAAATTATTTACATAGGAATTATTGTATTTTTTATAATTTGATAGAGTTAAATTTGGGGGAGTTTAATTTAATTGAATTGTTAATGGAAAAATTAATTTAAAATTATTTGCATAGGAATTATTGTATTTTTTATAAATTGAGAGAGTTAAATTTGGGGGAGTTTAATTTAATTGAATTATTAATGGAAAAATTAATTTAAAATTATTTACATAGGAATTATTGTATTTTTTATAATTTGATAGAGTTAAATTTGAGGGAGTTTAATTTAGTTGAATTGTTAACGGAAAAATTAATTTAAAATTATTTACATAGGAATTATTGTATTTTTTATAATTTGATATAGTTAAATTTGGGGGAGTTTAATTTAATTGAATTGTTAATGGAAAAATTAATTTAAAATTATTTACATAGGAATTATTGTATTTTTTATAATTTGATAGAGTTAAATTTGGGGGAGTTTAATTTAATTGAATTGTTAATGGAAAAATTAATTTAAAATTATTTGCATAGGAATTATTGTATTTTTTATAAATTGAGAGAGTTAAATTTGGGGGAGTTTAATTTAATTGAATTATTAATGGAAAAATTAATTTAAAATTATTTACATAGGAATTATTGTATTTTTTATAATTTGATAGAGTTAAATTTGAGGGAGTTTAATTTAGTTGAATTGTTAATGGAAAAATTAATTTAAAATTATTTACATAGGAATTATTTTATTTTTTATAATTTGATAGAGTTAAATTTGGGTATTAATTTAATTATTAATGAAAAATTAATTTGATTTTATTTATAGCGGGGGGTTAAATTATGGATATTTTATTAATAAATTGTTGGGTTAAAATTTAAGAATTTAATTTAATTAAAAGGAAAGTTAATTTAAAATTATTTACAAATAGGTTAAAATTAAAAATTTAAATTTTTTTGTGTTAAAGGTAAAAATTTGATTAAATTGGGTTTATTTATAAAAGTTAATATAAATTAGACATTTGATTTAATTTTGTTATGATTTTATTATGATTTTTTTATTATCTATATTTTATTAATTAGAAAAAATTTAGGTGGCTAAATATGTTTCGGGAAGTTTAATAGAAAATAATTGTTAGTAAAAAAGATAAATTTATATATTATATTTTTGTAATTTGTATCGGAATATTTTTATAAAATTTTTTAACAATAAAAAAAATTAATTTTTTAGTCATTTGTTGGGCAGCAACCGAAATTAGTGTTTAGTCTTAAAATGGTTTTTATTTATATTAGATTATAATAGAGATATTTCAATCTAATAAAATTTTCTAACAAAAAAATTAATTTTTTAGTCATTTGCTGGGCAGCAACCGAAATTAGTGTTTAGCCTTAAAATATATTTTATTTCTATTAGATTGTAATAGAGATATTTTAACTTAATAAAATTTTCTAATAAAAATAAATAATTTTTTAGTCATTTGCTGGGCAGCAACCGAAATTAGTGATTAGTCTTAAAATGGGTTTTATTTATATTAGATTATAATGGAGATATTTTAATTTAATAAAATTTTCTAATAAAAAAATTAATTTTTTAGTCATTTGTCGGGTAGTAACCGAAATTAGTGTTTAGTCTTAAAATATTTTTTATTTGTATTAGATTGTAATAGGGATATTTTAACCTAATAAAATTTTTTAACAAAAAAAATTAATTTTTTAGTCATTTGCTGGGCAGCAACCGAAATTTGTGTTTAGCCTTAAAATATATTTTATTTCTATTAGATTGTAATAGAGATATTTTAATTTAATAAAATTTTCTAATAAAAATAATTAATTTTTAGTCATTTGTTGGGCAGTAACCGAAATTAGTGTTTAGTCTTAAAATGGTTTTAATTTATATTAGGTTATAATAGAGATATTTCAATCTAATAAAAAATTTTAACAAAAAAATTAATTTTTAGTCATTTGCTGGGCAGCAACCGAAATTAATGCTAAGTCTTAAAATATTTTTTATTTGTATTAGATTGTAATAGAGATATTTTAACTTAATAAAATTTTCTAACAAAAAAATTAATTTTTTAGTCATTTGCTGGGCAGCAACCGAAATTAGTGTTTAGCCTTAAAATATATTTGATTTCTATTAGATTGTAATAGAGATATTTTAACTTAATAAAATTTTCTAATAAAAATAATTAATTTTTAGTCATTTGTTGGGCAGTAACCGAAATTAGTGTTTAGTCTTAAAATGGTTTTAATTTATATTAGGCTATAATAGAGATATTTCAATCTAATAAAATTTTCTAACAAAAAAATTAATTTTTTAGTCATTTGCTGGGCAGTAACCGAAATTAGTGGTTAGTCTTAAAATGGTTTTAATTTATATTAGGTTATAATAGAGATATTTCAATCTAATAAAATTTTTTAATAAAAAAATTAATTTTTTAGTCATTTGCTGGGCAGCAACCGAAATTAATGTTAAGTCTTAAAATATTTTTTATTTGTATTAGATTGTAACAGAGATATTTTAACTTAATAAAATTTTCTAATAAAAATAAATAATTTTTTAGTCATTTGCTGGGCAGCAACCGAAATTAGTGATTAGTCTTAAAATGGGTTTTATTTATATTAGGTTATAATAGAGATATTTCAATCTAATAAAATTTTCTAACAAAAAAATTAATTTTTTAGTCATTTGCTGGGCAGTAACTGAAATTAGTGTTTAGTCTTAAAATATTTTTTATTTCTATTAGATTGTAATAGGGATATTTCAACTTAATAAAATTTTCTAACAAAAAAATTAATTTTTTAGTCATTTGTTGGGCAGCAACCGAAATTAATTCTAAGTCTTAAAATATTTTTTATTTGTATTAGATTGTAATAGGGATATTTTAACTTAATAAAATTTTTTAATAAAAATAAATAATTTTTTAGTCATTTGCTGGGCAGCAACCGAAATTAATGCTAAGTCTTAAAATATTTTTTATTTGTATTAGATTGTAATAGGGATATTTTAATTTAATAAAATTTTCTAATAAAAATAAATAATTTTTTAGTCATTTGCTGGGCAGCAACCGAAATTAGTGTTTAGCCTTAAAATGGTTTTAATTTATATTAGGTTATAATAGAGATATTTCAATCTAATAAAATTTTCTAATAAAAATAATTAATTTTTAGTCATTTGTTGGGCAGTAACCGAAATTAGTGTTTAGCCTTAAAATGGTTTTAATTTATATTAGGCTATAATAGAGATATACCAATCTAATAAAATTTTCTAACAAAAAAATTAATTTTTTAGTCATTTGCTGGGCAGCAACCGAAATTAGTGTTTGTCTTAAAATGGTTTTAATTTATATTAGGTTATAATAGAGATATTTCAATCTAATAAAATTTTTTAATAAAAATAAATAATTTTTTAATCATTTGCTGGGCAGAAACCGAAATTAATGCTAAGTCTTAAAATATTTTTTATTTGTATTAGATTGTAATAGGGATATTTTAACTTAATAAAATTTTCTAATAAAAATAAATAATTTTTTAGTCATTTGCTGGGCAGCAACCGAAATTAGTGTTTAGCCTTAAAATGGTTTTAATTTATATTAGGTTATAATAGAGATATTTCAATCTAAAATTTTCTAATAAAAATAATTAATTTTTAGTCATTTGTTGGGCAGTAATCGAAATTAGTGTTTAGTCTTAAAATGGTTTTAATTTATATTAGGCTATAATAGAGATATTCCAATCTAATAAAATTTTCTAACAAAAAAATTAATTTTTTAGTCATTTGCTGGGCAGCAACCGAAATTAATGCTAAGTCTTAAAATATTTTTTATTTGTATTAGATTGTAATAGGGATATTTTAACTTAATAAAATTTTCTAATAAAAATAAATAATTTTTTAGTCATTTGCTGGGCAGCAACCGAAATTAGTGTTTAGCCTTAAAATATATTTTATTTCTATTAGATTGTAATAGAGATATTTTAACTTAATAAAATTTTCTAATAAAAATAAATAATTTTTTAGTCATTTGCTGGGCAGCAACCGAAATTAGTGGTTAGTCTTAAAATGGGTTTTATTTATATTAGATTATAATGGAGATATTTTAATTTAATAAAATTTTCTAATAAAAAAAATTAATTTTTTAGTCATTTGTCGGGTAGTAACCGAAATTAGTGTTTAGTCTTAAAATATTTTTTATTTGTATTAGATTGTAATAGGGATATTTTAACCTAATAAAATTTTTTAACAAAAAAAATTAATTTTTTAGTCATTTGCTGGGCAGTAACCGAAATTAGTGTTTAGCCTTAAAATATATTTTATTTCTATTAGATTGTAATAGAGATATTTTAATTTAATAAAATTTTCTAATAAAAATAATTAATTTTTAGTCATTTGTTGGGCAGTACTCGAAATTAGTGTTTAGTCTTAAAATGGTTTTAATTTATATTAGGTTATAATAGAGATATTTCAATCTAATAAAATTTTTTAACAAAAAAATTAATTTTTAGTCATTTGCTGGGCAGCAACCGAAATTAATGCTAAGTCTTAAAATATTTTTTATTTGTATTAGATTGTAATAGGGATATTTTAATTTAATAAAATTTTCTAATAAAAATAAATAATTTTTTAGTCATTTGCTGGGCAGCAACCGAAATTAGTGTTTAGCCTTAAAATGGTTTTAATTTATATTAGGTTAAATAGAGATATTTCAATCTAATAAAATTTTCTAATAAAAAAATTAATTTTTTAGTCATTTGTTGGGCAGTAACCTAAATTAGTGTTTAGTCTTAAAATATATTTTATTTCTATTAGATTGTAATAGAGATATTTTAACTTAATAAAATTTTCTAATAAAAATAATTAATTTTAGCCATTTGTTGGGCAGCAATCGAAATTAGTGTTTAGACTTAAAATGGTTTTTATTTGTATTAGATTATAATAGAGATATTTCAACCTAATAAAATTTTCTAACAAAAAAATTAATTTTTTAGTCATTTGCTGGGCAGCAACCGAAATTAATGTTAAGTCTTAAAATATTTTTTATTTGTATTAGATTGTAATAGGGATAGTTTAATTTAATAAAATTTTCTAATAAAAATAAATAATTTTTTAGTCATTTGCTGGGCAGTAATTGAAATTAGTGTTCAGACTTAAAATGGTTTTTATTTGTATTAGATTGTAATAGGGATATTTTAACCTAATAAAATTTTCTAACAAAAAAATTAATTTTTTAGTCATTTGCTGGGCAGTAACCGAAATTAGTGATTAGTCTTAAAATATTTTTTATTTTTATTAGATTGTAATAGGGATATTTTAACTTAATAAAATTTGCTAATAAAAATAATTAATTTTTTTAGTCATTTGCCGGGCAGTAACCGAAATTAGTGTTGTCTTAAAATGGTTTTAATTTATATTAGGTTATAATAGAGATATTTCAATCTAATAAAATTTTCTAACAAAAAAATTAATTTTTTAGTCATTTGCTGGGCAGCAACCGAAATTAATGTTAAGTCTTAAAATATTTTTTATGTGTATTAGATTGTAATAGGGATATTTTAACTTAATAAAATTTTCTAATAAAAATAAATAATTTTTTAGCCATTTGCTGGGCAGCAACCGAAATCAGTGTTTAGTCTTAAAATGGTTTTAATTTATATTAGGTTATAATAGAGATATTTCAATCTAATAAAATTTTCTAACAAAAAAATTAATTTTTTAGTCATTTGCCGGGTAGTAACTGAAATTAGTGTTTAGTCTTAAAATATTTTTTATTTCTATTAGATTGTAATAGGGATATTTTAACTTAATAAAATTTTCTAATAAAAATAATTAATTTTTTAGTCATTTGCTGGGCAGTAACCGAAATTAGTGTTTAGACTTAAAATGGGTTTTATTTGTATTAGGTTATCATGGAGATATGTTAATTTAATAAAATTTTTTAATAAAAAAAATTAATTTTAGCCATTTGTTGGGCAGCAATTGAAATTAATGTTAAGTT
The DNA here is from genome assembly GCA_963932345.1 of Ophion ventricosus. Taxonomy (NCBI): domain Eukaryota; kingdom Metazoa; phylum Arthropoda; class Insecta; order Hymenoptera; family Ichneumonidae; genus Ophion; species Ophion ventricosus. The sequence goes on along the minus strand of OZ010726.1, from coordinate 289,689 downwards.
TTAAAATATTTTTTATTTGTATTAGATTGTAATAGGGATATTTTAATTTAATAAAATTTTCTAATAAAAATAAATAATTTTTTAGTCATTTGCTGGACAGTAACCGAAATTAGTGTTTAGTCTTAAAATATATTTTATTTCTATTAGATTGTATAGAGATATTTTAACTTAATAAAATTTTCTAATAAAAATAATTAATTTTTAGTCATTTGTTGGGCAGTAACCGAAATTAATGGTTAGTTTTAAAATGGGGTTTATTTATATTAGATTATAATAGAGATATTTTAATTTAATAAAATTTTCTAATAAAAAAAATTAATTTTTAGTCATTTGCCGGGCAGTAATTGAAACTAGTGTTTAGCCTTAAAATATTTTTTATTTCTATTAGATTGTAATAGGGATATTTTAACATAATAAAATTTTCTAATAAAAATAATTAATTTTTAGTCATTTGGTGGGCAGTAATTGAAATTAGTGTTTAGTTTTAAAATGGTTTTAATTTATATTAGGTTATAATAGAGATATTTCAATCTAATAAAATTTTCTAACAAAAAAAATTAATTTTTTAGTCATTTGTTGGGCAGCAATCGAAATTAATGCTAAGTCTTAAAATATTTTTTATTTGTATTAGATTGTAATAGGGATATTTTAACTTAATGAAATTTTCTAATAAAAAATAAATAATTTTTTAGTCATTTGCTGGGCAGCAACCGAAATTAGTGTTTAGCCTTAAAATATTTTTTATTTCTATTAGATTGTAATAGGGATATTTTAACATAATAAAATTTTCTAATAAAAATAATTAATTTTTAGTCATTTGGTGGGCAGTAATCGAAATTAGTGTTTAGTTTTAAAATGGTTTTAATTTATATTAGGTTATAATAGAGGTATTTCAATCTAATAAAATTTTTTAACAAAAAAAATTAATTTTTTAGTCATTTGTTGGGCAGCAATCGAAATTAATGCTAAGTCTTAAAATATTTTTTATTTGTATTAGATTGTAATAGGGATATTTTAACATAATAAAATTTTCTAATAAAAATAATTAATTTTTAGTCATTTGGTGGGCAGTAATCGAAATTAGTGTTTAGTTTTAAAATGGTTTTAATTTATATTAGGTTATAATAGAGATATCTCAATCTAATAAAATTTTCTAACAAAAAAAATTAATTTTTTAGTCATTTGCTGGGCAGCAACCGAAATTAATGCTAAGTCTTAAAATATTTTTTATTTGTATTAGATTGTAATAGGGATATTTTAACTTAATAAAATTTTCTAATAAAAATAAATAATTTTTTAGTCATTTGCTGGGCAGCAACCGAAATTAGTGTTTAGCCTTAAAATGGTTTTAATTTATATTGGGCTATAATAGAGATATTTCAATCTAATAAAATTTTCTAACAAAAAAATTAATTTTTTAGTCATTTGCTGGGCAGAAACTGAAATTAGTGGTTAGTCTTAAAATATATTTTATTTCTATTAGATTGTAATAGAGATATTTTAACTTAATAAAATTTTCTAATAAAAATAATTAATTTTTAGTCATTTGTTGGGCAGTAACTGAAATTAGTGGTTAGTTTTAAAATGGTTTTTATTTATATTAGATTATAATAGAGATATTTCAATCTAATAAAATTTTCTAACAAAAAAATTAATTTTTTAGTCATTTGCTGGGCAGTAACCGAAATTAATGTTAAGTCTTAAAATATTTTTTATTTGTATCAGATTGTAATAGGGATATTTTAATTTAATAAAATTTTCTAATAAAAATAATTAATTTTTTAGTCATTTGCTGGGCAGTAACCGAAATTAGTGTTTAGCCTTAAAATATTTTTTATTTCTATTAGATTGTAATAGGGATATTTTAATTTAATAAAATTTTCTAACAAAAAATTATTTTTTTAGCTACTTGCGGGTATTGACTGAAATTAATGGTTAGGTTTAATAATATTTTATTTTATACCAGAATACAGGAGGGATTTTTTTATTTAAATTTTAATATAAAAAAAAAATTCATTTATTAAATTATTTATAATTAATAAAAAAAGAAATAGGATAAAATTTTAATTTGCAATTAAAAAGGGTTTATACATTTAAACTTATCTTATGGATGTAATTGTTTATAATTATTTACTAAATACTTTTTTTATTAATTTATTAAAATTTTAATTAGTGGGTTAATTATATTATAAATTAATAATAAAATAATTTAATTTTGGTTATAGTATTGATAATTCCTTTTTAATTTTTAATAAATAATAATTTATTAATAGATATAAATTAATTTTTGTAAAATTTTAATTTAAATAATTTAAATTTTTTAATAGTGAGTATTATTAATTAAATAGATTTATATATAGAATAAGGTGTAATAAAAATAAATTTTGTGCCAGCAATTGCGGTTAAACAAATTTTGTAAATTAATAAATTTAATTTTAATAAATTTAATTTTAAGGTGATAAAAATAAATATATTTTATGGTGAAATATAAATATCTTAGATTTTTCATTTTATATAAAATGAAAATTAAATATTAATAGAATAAACTAGGATTAGATACCCTATTATAATTAATTGAAATTTGATAAATTAAATATTAATTGATAAATCAATAAACTTAAGAAATTTGACGGTATTTTTTTATATTCAGAGGAATTTGTCCTGTAAGTGATATTACACGATAAGAATAACTTTATTAAAAAATTTATGTATTGTCGTTATATAAAAATTTTTAGAAAATATTTTTATTATTAATATAAATATGTAATTTCAGATCAAAATGTAGTTATAATTAAGAAGAGATGAATTACAATAAAATTTATTTAAATGAATTAATAAATTTAATTTTATTATGAAAGTGGATTTGAAAGTAAATTTAATAAATTAATTAATTTGATATTATATTAAAATATGTACATATTGCCCGTCATTTTCACTTAAAGTGAAACAAGTCGTAACAAAGTAAATTTACTGGAAAGTAAATTTAGAATTTTAAATTTAGTTTATATTTATAAAATATATTATTTACAATAATAGGAATTATTTAAAAAAAAATTTAAATTAAATAAATATATTAAATTATTAATTGTTGATTTTGTAATAAAAAAAAAAATAGTTTTAAGTTTATTAATTTTAGTTAATTTTATAAAAAATATTTAATTTATATTTAAGTAATGTAAGTGAATTTTAATTTTATTTAAAAATTTTAAATAAGTATTTAATTTGTTTTACCTTTTGTATCAGGGTTAATTAAAATTTAATTTATAAATAATTATTTCTCGAATTAATAAGATTTAATTAAATAATTTATTTAATGTGGAATAATTATTAAAGATATTTAATTTGTAAAGAGATTTTATTCGATTATTAAGATATCTAGTTTTTTAATAAATAAATTTAATTTAGATCATTATTTTTATTTTAATTAAATTTTTAATTAAATAGTTATTAAAATTTTTGGGGCTAATCTCAATAATTTTTTTATATTTTATTAATTTTAAATAATGTTAATATTATAAAATTAATAGTATTTATTAACTTAAAAAATGTTATAATTTATTTATGTTAAATAAAAATTTAAATTTTAATTAATATTTTATTAAAATAATTTTTTAAATTAAATTTAAATTTAAATAATGATTAAATTAGTATAAAAATATTAATATTGTTAATTTAATGGGTAAATTAATTATTAATAATTAGGCAAATTTAATTTAATTATGATTTATTCACCTGTTTAACAAAAACATGGTTTTTTGAATTTAATTTAAAATTTGGCCTGCTCAATGAAGTTTATTTAAATAGCTGCGGTATTTTGACCGTACAAAGGTAGCATAATCAATAGTTTTTTAATTGAAAGCTAGAATGAATGGTTTAATGAGATAAACACTTTTTTATAATTAAAATTTAAAATTTTTTTATTAGTTAAAAAACTAATATTTAATTAAAAGACGAGAAGACCCTATAGACTTTAATTTTGTAAATAAATAATATAAATTTAATTTTATAATTTTATTTTTTATAAAATTAGGTTGGGGAGATTTTTAAATTAAATTAACTTTAATATAAAATAAACATTAATTATTGAATAAATGATCCTTAATTTTAGATCAATAGAATAAATTACCTTAGGGATAACAGTATAATTTTTTTAGAGAGATCATATTGATAAAAAAGATTATAACCTCGATGTTGAATTAAGATAAAATTTAAACGGAAAATTTTGAAATTTTTGGTCTGTTCGACCATTAAAATCTTACATGATTTGAGTTCAGATCGGTGTGAGCCAGATCGGTTTCTATCTTTAATAGTGATGATTTATTTGTACGAAAGGACTTTATATCTTAAACATTTTATATGAGAATGAGTAATTTTATTAATTTGGCAGAATAGTGCGGTAAATTTAGAATTTACTTAAGTAATTATATTACATTTAATAATTAAACAAATTTTTATGTATATATGAGTTTCTATAGGTATGGTGATTGTGGTAATTCTTTTAATTTTATTAGCAGTAGCTTTTTTAACTTTAATAGAGCGTAAAGTTTTAAGATACATACAGTTACGTAAGGGCCCTAATAAAGTTGGGTATATTGGGATTTTTCAGCCTTTTAGAGATGCTATTAAGTTATTGTCGAAAGAAATAATTATGTTAAAGCAGTTTAATTATCTATATTATATATTGTCCCCAATATTTATATTAATATTAATTTTAATAATATGGATAGTTTATCCTTTTTTAAGAAATATAATTTCTTTAGAGTTAGGGTTTATATATTTAATTTTTTGCTTAAGATTAGGGGGGTATGGTTTATTAATTTCGGGGTGATCCTCTAATTCTTCATATTCAATATTAGGGTCAATTCGGGCTTTATCCCAATCAATTTCTTACGAAGTAAGATTATCTTTAATTTTTATAATTTTAATTATTTTAGTTGAAAGATTTAATATAATTATATTAAATATTATTCAAAAAAATGTATGGTTCATTATTTTTATGTTTCCTTTAATATTAATAATATTTATTAGGTTAATAGCTGAGATAAATCGTACTCCTTTTGATTTTTCTGAGGGGGAATCTGAGTTAGTTTCAGGGTTTAATGTAGAGTATATAAGAGGGGGGTTTGTATTAATTTTTTTATCGGAGTACGCTAGAATTTTGTTTATAAGTTTTATTTTAAGTTTAATATTTACTGGGCTAAGGTTAGGTAGGTTTATATTTTATTTATTTACAATAATTTTAATTTTTATAATTATTTGAATACGTGGCACATTTCCTCGATTTCGTTATGATTTATTAATGTATTTATGTTGATTAATTATTTTACCATTTATTTTAAATTATATATTTTTTATTATTTTAATTAAAATAATAGTTTAAATAAGTAAGATAATAAAATTTTTAATTTTATGTTATGTTTTCAAGACATATACTTATTCAAGTTCATTATCTATGTTAAAAGTTTATTTCACAATATAAATATAATTCTGTTTATAAAGTAGTAGATAAAATAAGTAGCGCTAAATAATTGTCTTACGACAGTAAAGGGTATTTCTACGGGCTGGGCTCCTAATCAAGTTAATATTAGGAAATTATTAATAAAAAATCAAAATATAATTTGATTTATAGGGTAAAATATTATTGAATAATATGTAATATTTATAACAGGTAAAATTAAGAGAATTAAAATAGATAATAGTAAAGCGATTACACCCCCTATTTTATTAGGGATTGCCCGAAGAATAGTGTATGCAAATAGGAAATATCATTCAGGTTGAATATGAATAGGGGTGATTATAGGATTTGCTAAAATATAATTTTCTGGGTCTCTTAATATAAATGGAAATTTTAAACATATAAAAATTATTATATAAATTAATAGTAGGAATCCTACGGTATCTTTGAGTGTAAAATAATTATGAAAATTAATTATAAATAATTTTCTATTAATTCCTAAAGGGTTATTAGACCCGTATTCATGAATAAAAAATAAATGGATAATTACTATGGCTAAGATAATGAATGGTAAAAAGAAATGTAATCTAAAAAAACGATTTAAGGTTGGGTTATTAACTGAAAATCCTCCTCAAATTCATTCTACAGTTATTTGCCCAATATAGGGGATTGTTGAAATTAAATTTGTGATTACAGTGGCCCCTCAAAAAGATATTTGGCCTCAGGGTAATACATAGCCTATAAAGGCAGTTGCTATTGTAATTATAAAAATTATTACCCCTATAGTTCAAACTGTAATAAGTTTATATGAGGTGTAATAAATTCCTCGCCCGATATGAATATACATACATAAAAAAAAAAATGAGGCTCCATTTATATGAATTAGTTGATAAAATCACCCTTTATTAACATCTTGAATAATATGGATTATTCTGTTAAAGGCTATATTAATATTGGCACAATAATGTATTGATAACATGATTCCTGTGATAATTTGAATAATTAAACATAGGCCTAGCAAGGATCCAAAATTTCATCAAATATTAATATTAATTGGGGTAGGCAAAAAAATTAGGGAATTATTCAAGATTTTTAATAATTTAACTTTTTTTAAAATAGATTTATTCATAAAAATATATTTGTCGCAAAGGTCTTTTTAATTTATAACAAATATTTATGATTATAATTAAAGAAAAATAAAGGTATAGTATCAGGAATGTTAATGTAAATTTATTAAAATTAAAAAGTTCATTTAATTTAATTTCATTATATTCTTCAAGGGTATTAAAATTTAAATTTCACAATTCTTGATTATTTAAATTTGGTTTATAAAATATTAATATTAATACAATAAATAATATTATTATAGGAAATTTTATTAAATTTAATATAATATTATTATAATTAATTTTAAATAAGTTATTGTTAGTTAATCTTGTAATATATATAAATATAATTATTAATCCTCCAATTATTATTAAAGGGAAAATAAATATTATTCAAGATTTGAATAGAATATTTATTTTTAATGAAATTAAAAAAATCACAAAAATTAAAATCGTTAAAAATTTTATGGGATGGAAATTATAAAATTTTATTGGGATTATTAATATAATAATAAGACAAAAATTTAATAGTAATGGGATATTGATAATAATCAATATTATAGAGTCGTAAATTCATGGGAGGATAGATTTTATCATCAAAAAATAGTTTAATAAAATATTAATTTTGGAGATTAATGATATATAATAAGTTATATTTTTTTGAAGCTTTAAAATATTATTTAATTTTAATTTACAAAATTAATGTTTTATTTAAACTATAAAGCTTATTGATAATATAAGTATATTTGTTTATATATATATATACATATTAGTTTCTTTTATATTATTTTATTTTTTTAAACATTTGTTATTAATTTTAATTAGGCTGGAATTTGTAATAACTATTATTTCATATTTAATATACAGTATGTTAGTTTTAGGAGAGGTGAATTTTATTTATATAATTTATTTTTTTGTAATAATAGTTTGTGAGGGGGTTTTAGGTTTGTCTTTAATTGTGGTAATTATTCGATTATATGGGAATGATAATTTAAATTCATTAAATTTAATTAAATGGTAGTAGTAATATTTAGTTTAATTTTTATAATTTTTAATAATATTAATAAAAATTTTAAAATAATATATTTTCAAAGTATTATATTTGTTTATGTAATATTTTTATTTATTAGATACCCATTGAATAGATTAATTTTATTTATAAATTTATATTATAGTTTAGGGGTGGATTTTTATTCATGAGGTTTAATTATATTAAGTTTGTGAATTGTTACAATAATAATTATGACTAGTGAAAAATTTATTTATCAAGGTAAATATTACATAGGTTTAATTTATTTGATTTTGATTTTTTTATTCATAAGATTTTACTCTATAAATATTATATGATTTTATATTTATTTTGAATCTAGGTTAATTCCTGTATTTTTATTAATTTTAGGGTGGGGGTATCAGATTAATCGAATTCAAGCTGGGTTATATATAATATTATATACATTATTTGGTTCAATACCTTTGTTATTAATAATTTTTAGTTGGTATAAAATAAATTTTTCATTAGATATAAATATTTGATACAGCAATTATGTATCTTTTTATACTTATTTAATAATAATTATAGGATTTTTAATTAAAATACCAATATATTTTTTACATTTATGGTTGCCAAAAGCTCATGTAGAAGCTCCTGTGATAGGTTCTATAGTTTTAGCTGGTGTGATATTAAAATTAGGGAGATATGGCTTATTACGAGTTATATTAATATTGAGAATGAATTATTTGTATAATAAATTTTTTATTGTTTTTGGGGTATTAGGGGGGCTTTATTCTAGATTTATTTGTTTAAATCAAGTAGATATAAAAATTTTAGTTGCGTATTCGTCTGTAGTTCATATAAGTTTATTAATAGCAGGTTTATTCACTATAATAAATTTTGGATTTTTAGGGGGTTATTTGATGATAATTAGTCATGGGCTATGTTCCTCTGGGTTATTTTATTTAGTGAATATTAATTATGAGCGATTAATATCTCGAAGGTTGTACATTAATAAGGGTATAATTAATTATTTACCCTCTCTTAGATTATTGTGGTTTTTATTAATTTCTTCAAATTTATCTTTCCCCCCCTCTTTAAATTTATTTTCTGAAATTTTTTTAGTTATTTCAATTATTGAGTGGATGGAAAATATATGAGTATTATTAATTTTTTTAATATTTTTTAGGGCCTTATATTCTTTATATTTATATTCATTTAGACAACAGGGGAAATTTATTAAAGTAAGATTTTTTATGGGGGTAAAATTGAATGAATTTATAATTTTATTATTGCATTGGGTTCCATTAAATGTTATATTTATTATAATTAATATTTTTTTATAATTTTAATAGTTTAAGTTAAAAACATTGATTTGTGGAGTCAAAATTATATAAAATATTTAAAATTATTATTTTTTATTTATATATTTATTTTATGTTTAATTTTATATTATTCAGAGTAATTATTTCTTTATTTTTTTTAATGAATAAATTGATATTTTTAATAGAGTGAGAAATTATTAAAATTTTATCTGTTAGGGTTGAGTATATTATTTTTTTTGATTGAATTAATTTGATATTTATTAGGCTAGTTTTAATTATTTCTATAAGGGTAATTTTATATAGAGTTGAATACATAGGCGGGGATAAAAATTTAGGTCGATTTATTGGGTTAGTTTTATTATTTGTAGTTTCGATAATCTTTATAATTATTAGTCCCAATATAATTAGAATTTTATTAGGTTGGGATGGGTTGGGCCTAGTTTCTTACTGTTTAGTGATTTATTACCAAAATGAATCTAGGTTTAATTCAGGGATAGTTACTGTTCTTTTAAATCGGATTGGGGATATTTTTATTCTAATATCAATTGGGTTATTTATAATTATAGGGTCGTGAAATTTTATATTTTTTAATAGAGTTAATAGTTTAATAATAATAATAATTATTCTGATTTCTTTTACAAAGAGAGCTCAAATTCCCTTTTCATCTTGGTTGCCTAAGGCTATAGCTGCCCCAACACCTGTTTCTTCTTTAGTTCATTCGTCAACTTTAGTTACTGCGGGGGTGTATCTGTTAATTCGTTTTAATTATTTAATTAATAGAAATTATAAATTAATAAATTTTATTATATATATATCTTTATTAACTATATTTATAGCGGGGATGGTTGCAAGGATTGAGTTTGATTTAAAAAAGATTATTGCCTTATCTACTTTAAGGCAGTTAGGTGTTATAATATTTAGTTTATCCATTAATATAAGAAATGTTTCATTTTTTCATTTAATGACTCATGCTTTATTTAAGTCAATATTATTTATATGTGCGGGTATTATCATCCACAATATAATTTTAAATCAGGATATCCGGTTTATCAGAATAATTTTTTTTAACATGCCAATAGTTAGAATAATTTTTAATTGCTCATCTTTTTCGTTAATAGGCTTGCCCTTTTTATCAGGATTTTTTTCAAAAGATAAAATTTTAGATCTATATTTGATAGGGTATTTAAATCCATTGATATTTTTAATTTTATTTATATCAATAGGGCTAACTAGCGGGTATTCTATGCGATTAATTTATTATTCTTTTATTAAATTTCCTGTGATAAATATTTATTTTAAATTTAACAGGTTTATAAGGATGATAGTTTATTCTATATTAATTTTATTTATATATACAATTTTTATAGGATTTATTTTAAGGTGGTTAATTTTTTCAATAAAAAGGGTAATTTTTTTAAAAATTGAATTGAAATTAATAATTTTTATTTTTATAATTATAGGGATTTTGGTGAGATTAGGTCTATCAAAAAATTTTATAAACATTTTTATATTAATTAATTTGATTAATTATATTAATATATATTATTATATATGGTTTCTGTCTTTATTATATAAATTTGAAGTTATAAAAAAAATATTATTTTTTAATAATTTTAATTATTATTTAGAGAGGGGGTGGAATGATTATTTATTTGGGTCAAATTTAATTAGGTATTTTGTATTTATATATAAATATGATTTTATAGGCAAAATTATTATGTATGTAATAATTATAATTTATTATTTTATTTTAATTTTATTATATTTATAAATTTAAATAGCTTATAATAAAGTTTAATATTGAAGATATTAAGATGGGTAACTCCTTTAGATATTTATAAATAAATTAATTATTATTTTTATAATGAAAATATAATGTTTTTTTTAAACTATGTAAATAAAAATAATAATGGATTTAAACCATAAATTAGGAAGTTAGAAATTTCCTTAGTTCATACTTATTTTATTAGTTGGAGTATTAATCTCAATTTAATTATTAACAATAATTTACCTCTTTTTTGGTTTCAGCTAAGAGATTTAATTCTATATTTCAAGTCGAAATTGAAATCATTTATTATGATACAAAAAAAAAATTAATTTAATAAATTTTATTTTAGTCATTTTAAAGCTCCGTCATTTCATTCTAAATAAAGTCCTATCAATAAAATAATTAAGAATAAAAAAGCTATTACAATATTAGTCTCAACCGAGTAGTATAAATATGAGGGGATAAACGGGAAAAAGATAATGATTTCAATATCAAAAATTAAAAAAATTAGGCTAATTGTATAGAATTGGATTGAGAATGGTAAACGAGATGAATTGAAAGGGTCAAACCCGCATTCAAATGGAGATAATTTTTCTCGTATTATTTTTTTTACAGGGGACAGTATGAAGTTAATTATTATTAAAATTATTATAATTATTATTAGGATTATAGTTATTAATAATATTAATATCATTTATTTAATCTAGATGAATAGACTTTTTAATTGGAAGTTAAATGTACTTTTTATACTAATAAAATAATAAGATCATCAATATAGGAATGTATAGACGAATAATCATACAACATCTACAAAATGTCAATATCAGGCCCTTGCTTCAAAACAAAAGTGGTGAGAGTTAGAAAAATGGTCATAATAGATTCGGGCTGAAGTAATTATAATAAATATTGTTCCGATTAAAACATGAATTCCGTGGAAACCAGTAAGTAAAAAAAAAATTCTTCCGTAAACAGAATCTGCGATAGTGAATATTGATTCATTATACTCTTCATATTGGAGGTAGGAAAAATATATACCTAATAAAATTGTTAAACAAGTGGTTAAATACCCCTTGTATCAATTTTGGTTAATTAAACAGTAATGGGCCCATGTAATTGAAATTCCTGAGGATAATAAAACAATAGTGTTTAATAATGGAGTTTTATAGGGGTCAAATGCTTCAATTATTTTAGGGGGTCATTTTATACCAATTTCAATTCTAGGGGACAGAGATATGTGGAAAAAAGTTCAAAATATTGAGATAAAAAAGAAAACTTCTCTAACAATAAATAAAATTATGCCCCATCGTAGTATTTTTGTAACATAGGAGTTATGAGCCCCTTGAAAGGTACTTTCACGAATGATATCCCGCCATCATTGGAAAGATGTTAGGGTTGTTCTTAAAATACCAATAATAAATAAATTAGAATTTGATTCATGAAGAATTTTAATGCCACCTGATAATATAATTATTAATCTTATAGATATTAATAAAGGTCAAGGGCTTAAGGTTACTATATGGAATGGGTGGTTATGGGTGATTATATTTTTTAATGATTTTTTCATATTTAATTAGTTTCCTTAGTGTATAAAGTTCTTAAAATTGTAAATACATATGATTGAATTAGTGATACACTAAACTCTAGGATCAATAGCAGTATTTGTGCTAAAATAATTATTAATGATAATAATAGAATAGGGGTTCTAGCAGACTCTCTTATTAATGTTAAAAGTAAGTGACCGGCAATTATATTTGCTGTTAAACGGATTGATAGGGTTAGAGGTCGGATAATGTTTCTGATTGTTTCAATTAACACTATAAAAGGCATTAAAATAAGGGGGGTACCTTGGGGAATTATATGGGCAAAGGCAAAGTTAGTGTTGTTAATTCAAATAAAAATTATTAACCCAAGTCATATCGGTAAAGAAATAGATATAGAGAAAATTAAATGCCTAGACCTAGTAAAAATATATGGGAATATCCCTATAAAATTATTACTTAAAATAAAAATAAATAAAGCAATAAAATAAATTATGTTAATATAGTTAAATTTATTTAATAAAATAATTTTAAATTCTTTTGATAGAAGGGATAAGATTAAATTAAAAAATTTAGTTGCCCGGGATTCTGATAATCAGAATGATATTGGAATGATTAAAAAATTAAAAATTGAAGAAAACCAATTCAGATCCATATTAGAATTTGTATGGGGGTCAAAAATTGAAAATAAGTTTCTTATCATTTTAAAGTGAAATTTCTTAAAGGACTTACAGATGTATGAGGTAATTTATGAGATTTATCAGTAATATTAAAGTAGCATAAAATTATGTACATTATGAAAATTATAATGAATATTATATTTATAAACAACCAATTATAAGGAGATATCTGGGGGATTTTGCAAAAAATATTATTTTTAATAATTTTAAAATGACATTTTAATGTTATATTTTTAACTAATTTTTTTCATCAGAAGTATTTTTAATACTATATATTGGTTTAAGAGACCAAGACTTTAATCAGCCATCTAATGATAAAGGATATGACATTACTCATTGTATAAAATTTTGATGATCAGTTCTTTCAATTGTAATTGGTATGAATCTATGATTTATCCCGCAAATTTCGGAGCATTGTCCATAATAAAGACCCGGTCGATTTAAATTTATAAGGGTTTGATTAATTCGTCCTGGGATTGAGTCAATTTTTACTCCTAAGGAGGGTACAGTTCATGAATGAATAACGTCTGCAGAATTAATTAATATGCGAATTTGATTTTTTAAAGGTGAAATTAAATTATTATCGACATCTAATAAACGAAAATTATTTAATTTTATTTCATTATTTTTAATTATAAAAGAATTAAATTTAATATTATTAAAATCGGAATATTCATATGATCAATATCATTGGTGCCCAATTGATTTAATTGTAAGATTGGGGTTGTAAATTTCATCAGTTAAGTATAAAATTTTTAAAGATGGGATAGCCATATAAATTAGAATTAATATAGGAATTAAAGTTCAAATAATTTCGATATTTTGATTTTGTTGAATGAACTTGTTGTTTAAGTTATTAATAAGTAATGAAATGATAATATAAATAATTATAATTGTAATTATTAATAAAATTATTAATGAGTAATCGTGGAAGAATTTTAAATTTTCTATGATAGGGGAATTTGAGTCTTGTATATTAATTATAGATCAAGTTGAAATTTCATTTAAAATTTAAATGAATTTTAATTTAAATGAAATTAATGGAATTTCATTAAATCTATGGTTTAATGGCGGATAATATATACTTATTCATTCAATTGATGAAATTATGAATATTGAAAATAAGTTTAATCGTTGGGATGATATTCTTTCCCATATTAAAAAAATAAAGTATATAATTCTTAATATAGAAATTATAGAACCTATAGAAGATAAAATATTTCATGTTATATATGAATCAGGGTAATCTGAATATCGCCGTGGTATACCATTTAATCCCAGAAAATGTTGGGGGAAAAAGGTTAGGTTTACCCCAAAAAATATTCTGTAGAATTGAATTTTCAATCATTTTTTATGTAATCTTAAACCAGTTATTAATGGATATCAATAAATAAATCCTCCTATAATTGCAAAGACTGCCCCTATAGAGAGTACATAATGAAAATGTGCTACTACATAATATGTATCATGTAAGATGATATCAATTGAAGAATTAGCTAAGATTACCCCCGTTAATCCCCCAATTGTGAATAGGAAAACAAATCCTAGGCTTCATAAATTGGATGGGTTGAATTTAATTTTTGAGCCATGAATTGTGGCTAATCATCTAAAAACTTTAATTCCTGTGGGGATTGCAATAATTATAGTAGCTGATGTAAAATAGGCTCGAGTGTCTACATCTATACCAATAGTAAATATATGATGGGCTCATACAATAAATCCAAGAAATCCAATTGTTAATATTGCGTAAATTATACCAATGGATCCAAAAGTTTCTTTTTTTCCATTTTGATTAAAAATTATATGTGAGATTATTCCGAATCCAGGTAAAATTAAAATATAGACTTCTGGGTGACCAAAAAATCAAAATAGGTGTTGGTATAAAATTGGGTCTCCTCCTCCTGATGGGTCAAAAAATGTAGTATTGAGATTTCGATCAGTTAAAAGTATAGTAATAGCCCCTGCCAGAACTGGGACAGCTAATAATAATAGGATTGTTGTAATTAATATAGATCAAGTAAATAAAGTTAGTTTTTCAAAACTTATTCTTAAATTTTTTATGTTTATAATTGTGGTAATAAAATTAATGGCACCTATAATAGAGGATATCTCTGCTAAGTGGAGGGAGAAAATTGCTATGTCTAAGGATATACCTTCGTGATTTAAATTTAGGGACAAAGGAGGATAAACAGTTCAACCTGTTCCTACTCCTTGATTAATAATATTTCTTAAAATTAATAGGTTAATTGAGGGGGGCAGTGACCAGAATCTTATATTATTTATTCGAGGGAAAGCTATATCAGGGGCCCCTAGTATTAAGGGGATTATTCAATTACCAAAGCCTCCAATTATAATTGGTATTACCATAAAAAAAATTATAATGAAAGCATGTGATGTAATGATAGAATTATATAATTGATCATTATTAATTAGATAGCCAGGGTTTCCTAATTCTATTCGAATTAATAATCTTAGTGATGATCCTAGTATTCCGGATCATATTCCAAAAATAAAATATAAAATTCCAATATCTTTGTGATTAGTTGAAAAGAATCATTTTTGTATAAATTTTTAGTTTAATTAAAATTTTAAATTGCAAATTTAACGATATATTAATAGTATAAAATTTTAAGTAATGTGTCTGATTAAAGTAATAAATTGTAAATTTATTAAAAAGATTAAATTTCTTCTTTACTATTAAGATTTAAAATAAATTTTATTTTTAATTTTGAAGATTAATAGTTTGAATTAACTTAAAATCTTATATAATTCAATTATTTATGATTCATAAATTTAAAGGAGATAGGAAAAAAATTATATAAAAAAAATTAATACAATTTAATTTAAAGTTTTTGTAAAATAAATTAATTTTTAAATTAATTTTATTGGTTAATATTAGTGTTAAGATAATACGGGTGTAAAATATGAATGATAAAATTGATATTATAATTAATGTTAATAAAATTATAATATTTAATTTATTAATAAAAATGTTAATAATTGATCATTTTATTATAAATCCTATTAAGGGGGGTAGTCTAGCCATAGATATTAAATTTAATATTAAAATAAATTTAATTTTATTTATTTTTATAAAATTAATATGATTTAAGTAAAAAATTTTAAAATTTTTAAATAGTAATATTACAGGGAAGTTTAAAATTATATAGAGTATAAAATATATAATTATTATATTTTCATTAATTAATAAAATGATTAATATTCAACTTAAATGATTAAGTGACGAGTATCTAATAATAATTCGGATAGATTGATGGTTATTACCTATTATTGTTCTGATTAATGAACTTAAAAGGGATGATAATAATAATAATTTATAAGAATAATTATATATTAATAAAAATAATGGAATGATTTTTTGCCAAATTGATAAGATTATACAATTTATTCAATTTAAGTTATTTATGATATTAATAAATCAATTATGGAAGGGGCTAGCTCCTAGTTTAATAAGAATAGATAAATTAATAATATATATTAATAAATTATTAAAATTTATATAATTATAATTAATAAATATTATTGATCTAGAAAAAATGATTAATGTTGATCTTGAACTTTGAATGATGAAATATTTTATGGCTGAATCTTTATAAAATTTATTTAAAAAAATAATAATTGGGATAAAAGATATTATGTTTAATTCCAATATTATTCATATTGAAAATCAAGAATTTATAGAAACAGAGATAATAGGGGATAAAATTAATATTGGGAAAATTAATAAGTGAATTAAAGATTGAATTATATATTGCTGGCACAAAATTTATTTTTATTATACCTTATTCTATATATAAATCTATTTAATTAATAATATTCACTATTAAAAAATTTAAATTATTTAAATTAAAATTTTACAAAAATTAATTTATATCTATTAATAAATTATTATTTATTAAAAATTAAAAAGGAATTATCAATACTATAACCAAAATTAAATTATTTTATTATTCATTTATAATATAATTAACCCACTAATTAAAATTTTAATAAATTAATAAAAAAAAATATTTAGTAAGTAATTATAAACAATTACACCCATAAGATAAGTTTAAATGTATAAACTCTTTTTAATTGCAAATTAAAATTTTATCCTATTTCTTTTTATTAATTATAAATAATTTAATAAATTAATTTTTTTTTTATATTAAAATTTAAATAAAAAAAAATACCCCTATATATCCTAATATAAAATAAAAATATTGTTAAACCTAACTATTAATTTCAATTACTGTCCAACAAATAACTAAAAAATTAATTTTTTTATTAGAAAATTGTATTAGATTAAATTATTCCTATTATAATCTAATATAAATAAAAAACATTAACTATTAAAACTAAATATTAATTTCGGTTGCTGCCCAACAAATGGCTAAAAAATTAATTTTTTTTTTGTTAGAAAATTTTATTAGATTAAATTATCCCTATTGTAATCTAATATAAATAAAAAATATTTTAAGACTAAACATTAATTTCAGTTACTACCCAACAAATGGCTATAAATTAATTTTTTGTTAGAAAATTTTATTATATTAAACTATCCCAATTGTAATCTAATATAAATAAAAACATTAACTATTAAAACTAAATATTAATTTCGATTGCTACCCACAAATGACTAAAAATTAATTTTTTTGTTAGAAAATTTTATTAGATTAAATTATCTCTATTGTAATCTAATATAAATAAAAACATTAACTATTAAAACTAAATATTAATTTTGGTTACTACCCAACAAATGGCTAAAAAATTAATTTTTTTTTTGTTAGAACATTTTATTAGATTAAGTTATCTCTATTATAATCTAATATAAATAAAAAACATTTTAAGGCTAAATATTAATTTTGGTTGCTGCCCATCAAATGACTAAAAAATTAATTTTTTTTTATTAGAAAATTTTATTAGATTAAATTATCCCTATTGTAATCTAATATAAATAAAAAACATTTTAAGACTAAACATTAATTTCAATTACTGCCCAGCAAATGACTAAAAATTAATTTTTTGTTAGAAAATTTTATTAGATTAAACTATCCCTATTGTAATCTAATATAAATAAAAACCATTAACTATTAAAACTAAATATTAATTTCGGTTACTGTCCAACAAATAGCTAAAAAATTAATTTTTTGTTAAAAAATTTTATTAGATTAAATTATCTCTCTTGTAACCTAATATAAATAAAAAACATTTTAAGACTAAACATTAGGTTCAATTGCTGCCCAGCAAATAGCTGAAAAATTAATTTTTTTTTTATTAGAAAATTTTATTAAATTAAACTATCCCTATTATAATCTAATATAAATAAAAACATTAACTATTAAAACTAAATATTAATTTGGTGGCTGCCCAACAAATGGCTAAAAATTAATTTTTTTTTTGTTAGAAAATTTTATTAGATTAAACTACCCCAATTATAATCTAATACAAATAAAAACATTAACTATTAAAACTAAATATTAATTTCAATTACTGCCCAGCAAATGACTAAAAAATTAATTTTTTTTATTAGAAAATTTTATTAGAATAAGTTATCTCTATTGTAATCTAATATAAATAAAAAACATTTTAAGACTTAACATTAATTTCGATTACTGCCCAGCAAATAGCTGAAAAATTAATTTTTTTTTGTTAGAAAATTTTATTAAATTAAACTATCCCTATTATAATCTAATATAAATAAAAACATTAACTATTAAGACTAAATATTAATTTCAGTGACTGCCCAACAAATGACTAAAAAAAATTAATTTTTTGTTAGAAAATTTTATTAAATTAAACTATCCCTATTATAATCTAATATAAATAAAAACACTAACTATTAAAACTAAATATTAATTTCGGTTACTGCCCACAAATGACTAAAAAAAATTAATTTTTTTGTTAGCAAATTTTATTACATTAAATTATCTCTATTATAATCTAATATAAATAAAAAACATTTTAAGACTTAACATTAATTTCGATTGCTGCCCAGCAAATAGCTGAAAAATTAATTTTTTTTTTGTTAGAAAATTTTATTAAATTAAACTATCCCTATTATAATATAATATAAATAAAAACATTAACTATTAAGACTAAATATTAATTTCAGTCACTGCCCAGCAAATAAATAAAAAAATTAATTTTTTTATTAGAAAATTTTATTAGATTAAATTATCCCTATTGTAATCTAAGATAAATAAAAAACATTTTAAGACTAAACATTAATTTCAGTTACTGCCCAACAAATGACTAAAAAATTAATTTTTTTTTTGTTAAAAAATTTTATTGGATTAAATTATCTCTATTATAATCTAATATAAATAAAAACACTAACTATTAAAACTAAATATTAATTTCGATTACTGCCCACAAATGACTAAAAAAATTAATTTTTTGTTAGAAAATTTTATTAGATTAAGGTATCTCTATTGTAATCTAATATAAATAAAAAACATTTTAAGACTTAACATTAATTTCGATTGCTGCCCCACAAATAGCTGAAAAATTAATTTTTTTTTGTTAGAAAATTCTATTAAATTAAACTATCCCTATTATAATCTAATATAAATAAAAACATTAACGATTAAGACTAAATATTAATTTCGGTTGCTGCCCAACAAATGATTAAAAATTAATTTTTTTTGTTAGAAAATTTTATTAGATTAAATTATCCCTATTATAATCTAATATAAGTAAAAAACATTTTAAGGCTAAACATTAATTTCGGTTGCTGCCCAGCAAATGGCTAAAAAATTAATTTTTTTTATTAGAAAATTTTATTAGATTAAATTATCCCTATTGTAATCTAATATAAATAAAAAACACTAACTATTAAAACTAAATATTAATTTCGATTACTGCCCACAAATGACTAAAAAAATTAATTTTTTGTTAGAAAATTTTATTAGATTAAGGTATCTCTATTGTAATCTAATATAAATAAAAAATATTTTAAGACTTAACATTAATTTCGATTGCTGCCCAGCAAATAGCTGAAAAATTAATTTTTTTGTTAGAAAATTCTATTAAATTAAACTATCCCTATTATAATCTAATATAAATAAAAACATTAACTATTAAGACTAAATATTAATTTCGATTGCTGCCCAACAAATGATTAAAAATTAATTTTTTTTTGTTAGAAAATTTTATTATATTAAATTATCCCTATTATAATCTAATATAAGTAAAAAACATTTTAAGGCTAAACATTAATTTCGGTTGCTGCCCAGCAAATGGCTAAAAAATTAATTTTTTTTTATTAGAAAATTTTATTAAATTAAATTATCCCTATTGTAATCTGATTTAAATAAAAACATTAACTATTAAAACTAAATATAAATTTCGGTTACTGCCCAGCAAATGACTAAAAAATTAATTTTTTTATTAGAAAATTTTATTAAATTAAGTTATCTCTATTGTAATCTAATATAAATAAAAAACATTTTTAGACTTAACATTAATTTCGGTTACTGCCCAACAAATAGCTGAAAAATTAATTTTTTTTTGTTCGAAAATTTTATTAAATTAAACTATCCCTATTATAATCTAATATAAATAAAAACATTAACTATTAAGACTAACTATTAATTTCAGTGACTGCCCAACAGATGACTAAAAAAAATTAATTTTTTGTTAGAAAATTTTATTAAATTAAACTATCCCTATTATAATCTGATATAAATAAAAACACTAACTATTAAAACTAAATATTAATTTCGGTTACTGCCCAACAAATGACTAAAAAAAAATAATTTTTTGTTAGAAAATTTTATTAGATTAAATTATCTCTATTATAATCTAATATAAATAAAAAACATTTTAAGACTTAACATTAATTTCGGTTGCTGCCCAGCAAATAGCTGAAAAATTAATTTTTTTGTTAGAAAATTTTATTAAATTAAACTATCCCTATTATAATCCAATATAAATAAAAACATTAACTATTAAGACTAAATATTAATTTCGGTTACTGCCCAGCAAATAGCTAAAAAATTAATTTTTTTATTAGACAATTTTATTAGATTAAATTATCCCTATTGTAATCTAATATAAATACCCACGGTTCCCTTTCACCCACGGCTGAAAGGGAACCCTATAAACGGGTATTCTTTCCAAGCGGGTCATGAACGGAGGGGGCCCTATAAACGGGTACCGCCCAAGAGAGAATGAGCCCACGGGGCTCCCGTGGCGGGACGTGAAGAGACAACGCAGGGCACCCTGGTGGGAGCTCTGGCCATCACACACCTACCTTACACACGACGGAGGCGACAGACACAAATAAATATGAGTGGGCATGGTCAAAATAAAATACCCCAGGTGGTTACCCCCAGTAGGGGGGAATCCACCCTGAGCTCCGACCGGGTGCAAGCCCCGGTGGCTCATGGCTGCAGCAAGGATTCTGGGGGCTGCAGAACATGCAAGACAACAACAGGCGACAAGACAGACGAAGACAAGACGAACAGGGACAGCCACTTGCTGGAGGCTCACACGAGCCGGACGAGACGCAGTAGCGTTTCCAGCAATGCGAGCCTGGCGAGCTTTAAGAGCGCAACAGGCGACAGTATACTGACGAACGTGACGACGAAGTGTCTGGAAATGCAGACGATCGACGAACTTAAGGATCATCTGCGGATAATCCTCAAGCGAGTCAGACTCATGCAGGAAAAGACGAGCATACAAAAAAACGTTAACAAAGAGACAAAAGACGGGATTAAAATCATCACAGAGGTTGCTGAGATCGCCCTGGGCAAATGCGAAAGACTCAGGAAACTAAGGACAGCCAGACAGGACGAAAAGACAAAACCGGGCCCAACGCCGAAACGGAAACGTGACGAGTCCGACGCCAGCCCTCCCCAACAGCCGGCGAAAAGACCGACGGCGACTGACGACACGCAATTGCCAGAGGGGAGCTGGCAAGTACAAACGAACAAAAGGAAACAGAATAAAAAACAAAAAACAGTACAAAACAAGCAGACGAACGAGGACAAAAAACGGGTAAGGCGGGACAGACCGGCCCCCTTACCACGGGGGACGGCTGTCCTCGTCAAGCCCCAACACGGAAAGACGTACGCAGACCTACTGCGACAAGTGAAGACGAAGGTAGACCCTGCGACTGATAACGTGACGATCAGGGCCTACCGCAAAACAAAGGACGGCGGTCTGCTCCTCAAGGTACAGACGGGACAAGAGGGGAGCCAAAGCTTCCAGCGCTCTCTCCAGAGCGCAGTCGGGCAGGAGGGGAGCGTCCGGGCCATGACGCCCAGTACGTCGCTGGAAATCATGGACCTGGACTGCGTCACGACTCCCGAGGAGGTCGCGGCAATCCTCAAACAGGAGACAGGACAGGAAGGGGACCTGAAGGTGCATATCTTCGGCCCCAACCGATCCGGACAGTGTATGGCGGTGTGCGAGCTAGAATCGCAGAGAGCCATGCACTTACTGCAGCGACAGCGACTCAAAATTGGGTGGGTCAATTGCCGCATCAGACTCAGGACGACAGTACCAAGGTGCTACCGGTGCCTTGGCTACGGACATACGAGACGGAACTGCAAAGGACAAGACAGGACGGACTGCTGCTGGAAGTGCGGGGGCGGGGGCCACGTCGGCAAGACGTGTCAAAACCGACCGGCCTGCTTCCTGTGCACCGAGGCCAAAAAACTGGAGGTGGCGCATCGGCCGGGCACCGGTGCGTGCGCAGTCTTCAGGGCCGCGCTGGGAGAGAGCAGGAACAAGACAAATACATGACGAAGGTCCTTCAGGGAAATCTGAACCGGAGTCAGACGGCACAGTTACTGTTACCGCAAATAGCTGACGAACTCGACGCGACGATACTCATACTGTCAGAACAGTACAGAGACGAGACAACGCCGACGTGGCTCACCAACACCAGGGGCACCGCCGCCATCTGGCTTAGGGGGGACGCCGCTTCTCGGGTAGCTTCTCGCGGTGTGGCAGACGATTTCGTCTGGGCAACGGTGGGCGCTACCACATACGTCAGCGTGTACCTAACGCCAAACTGCACCGTGGGGGAATTCGGGGAGAGGTTGTCTTCCCTCGAGGATGAGCTCCGGCTTCGACAGGGGCCCGTAGTCGTCGCCGGTGACTTTAACGCCAGAGCGACCGAGTGGGGGATGACCACGACGAACAAACGGGGACGGCTCCTGCTGGAGATGGCTGCGAGGCTGGATCTGGCAGTGGTTAACACAGGAAACACGCCGACATACAGAAGACCAGGCTTTGGGGACTCCATCCCTGACGTGACGCTGACGTCGGACGGAACCCTCTCACAGATCAGGCGCTGGCGGGTGGTCGAGGGCTATAATGCCAGCGACCATCAGTGCATAGCCTTTGAAGTGGGAGGCGACGAGACAACTCGACCCCGACGGAGTACACCGCCGCCGCGGTGGAACCTCAAAAGACTCGACAGGGAGAGATTCTCTGAAGAGCTGCTGGCAGCACCAGCTCCAAAGGGAAACATACCCGACGGACTGACAGGACGACAAAGCGCCGAACGACTGATCGACGAGACGACGAAACTCGTCCAGCGGCTCTGCAAGGACACGATGCCACAGAAACGCTACCGACGAAACCGGCAACAACAATACTGGTGGACGGACGAAATCGCGGAACTACGGAGGGCCTGCTTCGCCTGTAGGAGGAAACTCACTCGGGCGAGGGGGGGACCCGAAGCAGAGACGCATAGAACAGCTTACCGGACGGCACGAAAGAAACTGACGATGACGATCAAGGACACAAAACGGAAGTGTTGGAGGGAACTGTGCGACGAGGTGGATCGGGACCCCTGGGGCACCGGCTACAAGCTAGTAACCGGTAGACTTGGGGCTCGGACGCCGACCTGCGCGATGGACCCTCCAACGACACGGACGATCATCGACGGACTCTTCCCGACGCACGAGACGAGAACGGAGACGGAAGACGTCGACGAACCTGGGGAGATACCGCTCTTTACCGGGGAGGAGCTCGCGAGAGCGACCGCCTCGATGAAGGCCGGGAAGGCCCCGGGACCGGACGGCATTCCGGGGGAGATTCTGCGGCTGTTGGGCAACCTGAGGCCGCGGGTCCTCCTGGATATGTACAACACCTGCTTGACGACGGGCATTTTCGGGGAGCGGTGGAAGGTGGCGAGACTGGTGCTCATCGCCAAAGGCAAGGGGGACCCTCACTCGCCGTCGGCTTACCGCCCACTGAGCCTACTCGACACGACAGGAAAATTGTACGAACAACTGTTAAGACCTAGACTTACGGACGCAATAGCAGCCGCTGGAGGACTATCGGACAGACAGCACGGTTTCAGGAAGGGACGATCGACAATTGGAGCAATCCAAGACGTCGTGACGGCCTTCCAACGAACCCAACAGCACTGCCATAGGGCTCGCCCAATGGTGCTACTGATGACACTGGACGTACAGAACGCCTTCAACTCGGCAAGGTGGGTGGACATCCTGGGGGCGCTGAGAGGCGTCTTCGGAGTCCCGCCGTACCTACTCCGAGTGTTGAGCGATTACTTACGAAACAGACGTATTACTTACGAAACGACGGACGGACGAGAAACTCGCGCGATCACGGCGGGGGTCGCACAGGGATCAATTCTCGGACCGGACTTTTGGAACGGACTCTACGACAGTTTGCTGCGGCTGGAGATGCCGCCGGATACTTTCTTGGTTGCTTACGCCGACGACGTGGCAGCCGTGATCGTCGAACGCGATCCATCTCTGGCCCAGCTGCGACTTAACCAAGTAATGAGACGGGTGGACGGATGGATGACGGAACACGGACTCCGACTGGCCACAGCCAAGACAGAACTGATGCTACTAACGCGAAAGAGGATACAGACGATCATACCGATGACTGTTGGGACAGAGACGATGGAGACCAGGAATGAAATCAAGTATCTGGGGGTCACCCTGGATACGAAGATGACTTTCTGGCCCCACATAAGACGGACGGCCGAGAGGGCGGCGGAGAGAGTAAAATCTCTGAGCCGCCTGATGGCAAATACAATAGGACCGAGACCGAGCAAACGTCGGCTACTCATGTCGACGACCCACTCGATCCTCCTATACGGCGCCGAGATATGGGGGGAAGCACGCCACGTAGCAAAATACAGACATGCCATGACGATGGTACAGAGACAAGGTGCGCTCAGGATCGCGTGTGCCTACAGGACTGTCTCGGCAGGGGCAGTCCTGGTTGTGGCGGGTGTGATCCCGGTGGACCTCCTAGCTTTCGAGCGAAGGAGAATCTACCTTCAGAGTACACGGACGGGACGGGCAGATGCGGCAAGAAGGGAACGGGAGACGACGATACGACAATGGCAGATCAGATGGACGAACGAGACATCTGGGACGTGGACAAAACGACTGATACCGGAACTGAAACCGTGGATCGAAAGGAGCGGCGGCGAGGTAAACTTTTACCTCACGCAGTTTCTGACGGGACACGGATACTTTAGACGATACCTACACAAAATGGGTAGGGTACGGACTGCAGACTGCAAATACTGTGGACGCAACCGAGACGACGCGGAACACACGTTCTTCACATGCGACCGTTGGACCGAGACGAGACAACGACTAGAGGCGACAGCTGGAGAAATCACGCCAGACAACATCGTTGGCGTGATGACCCAGGACAGCGAACGGTGGGCCCTCGTGTCCACCTTCGTAGAGACTGTCCTTAGGAGAAAAAATGCAGACGGATGCTTGGGTGACTGAGCGAATGAGGAGGGCCGGCACTCAGTAGCCAAGACCACGACGATACGATACGAACCAGACAAGAGTACACGGACAGGATGTCCGGCCGGAAGTAATGCTAACGCAGTCCACGGCCGGGCATCAGACAGAAGTGGTTGCCCCGTCCTGACCAAGGAATTTCGACTTCTTGGCCAGGGGAGGGGGGGTTTTAGCCGGTATGCATCTCGCGGAATTTGTGGCCGAGAGGGATGACCCCCTCCGACCCTATGAAGCAGGATGAGAGCCCGGCACACGGGTGTCGACGCCGCTCCGGGTTTTAAGGGGCAACCCCTAACCCCTGGCGCAGCGGAGACGCCCACGGTCTTTAACAGATTTTTCCCCCTTTTCACCACTATATAAAAAAAAAAAAAATCTAATATAAATAAAAAACATTTTAAGACTAAACATTAGTTTCAGTTACTGCCCAACAAATGGCTAAAAAATTAATTTTTTTTATTAGAAAATTTTATTAGATTAAATTATCCCTATTGTAATCTAATATAAATAAAAAACACTAACTATTAAAACTAAATATTAATTTCGATTACTGCCCACAAATGACTAAAAAAATTAATTTTTTGTTAGAAAATTTTATTAGATTAAGATATCTCTATTGTAATCTAATATAAATAAAAAATATTTTAAGACTTAACATTAATTTCGATTGCTGCCCAGCAAATAGCTGAAAAATTAATTTTTTTTTTTCTTAGAAAATTCTATTAAATTAAATTATCCCTATTATAATCTAATATAAATAAAAACATTAACTATTAAGACTAAATATTAATTTCGGTTGCTGCCCAACAAATGATTAAAAATTAATTTTTTTTGTTAGAAAATTTTATTAGATTAAATTATCCCTATTATAATCTAATATAAGTAAAAAACATTTTAAGGCTAAATATTAATTTCGGTTGCTGCCCAGCAAATGGCTAAAAAATTAATTTTTTTTATTAGAAAATTTTATTAGATTAAATTATCCCTATTGTAATCTAATATAAATAAAAAACATTTTAAGACTAAATATTAATTTCGATTGCTGTCCAATAAATAGCTGAAAAATTAATTTTTTTTGTTAGAAAATTTTATTAAATTAAACTATCCGTATTATAATCTAATATAAATAAAAACATTAACTATTAAAATTAAATATTAATTTCAGTGACTGCCCAACAAATGACTAAAATTTAATTTTTTTTTGTTAGAAAATTTTATTAGATTAAATTATCTCTATTGTAATCTAATGTAAATAAAAACATTTTAAGACTAAATATTAATTTCAGTTGCTGCCCAGCAAATAACTGAAAAATTAATTTTTTTGCGTTAGAAAATTTTATTAAATTAAACTATCCCTATTATAATTTAATATAAATAAAAACAGTAACTATTAAGACTTAATATTAATTTCAGTGACTGCCCAACAAATGACTAAAAAAAATTAATTTTTTGTTAGAAAATTTTATTAAATTAAACTATCCCTATTATAATCTAATATAAATAAAAACATTAACTATTAAGACTAAATATTAATTTCGGTTGCTGCCCAACAAATGATTAAAAATTAATTTTTTTTGTTAGAAAATTTTATTAGATTAAATTATCCCTATTATAATCTAATATAAGTAAAAAACATTTTAAGGCTAAACATTAATTTCGGTTGCTGCCCAGCAAATGGCTAAAAAATTAATGTTTTTTATTAGAAAATTTTATTAGATTAAATTATCCCTATTGCCATCTAATATAAATAAAAAACACTAACTATTAAAACTAAATATTAATTTCGATTACTGCCCACAAATGACTAAAAAAATTAATTTTTTGTTAGAAAATTTTATTAGATTAAGATATCTCTATTGTAATCTAATACAAATAAAAAATATTCTAAGACTTAACATTAATTTCGATTGCTGCCCAGCAAATAGCTGAAAAATTAATTTTTTTTTTGTTAGAAAATTCTATTAAATTAAATTATCCCTATTATAATCTAATATAAATAAAAACATTAACTATTAAGACGAAATATTAATTTCGGTTGCTGCCCAACAAATGATTAAAAATTAATTTTTTTTGTTAGAAAATTTTATTAGATTAAATTATCCCTATTATAATCTAATATAAGTAAAAAACATTTTAAGGCTAAACATTAATTTCGGTTGCTGCCCAGCAAATGGCTAAAAAATTAATTTTTTTTATTAGAAAATTTTATTAGATTAAATTATCCCTATTGTAATCTAATATAAATAAAAAACACTAACTATTAAAACTAAATATTAATTTCGATTACTGCCCACAAATGACTAAAAAAATTAATTTGTTGTTAGAAAATTTTATAACATTAAGGTATCTCTATTGTAATCTAATATAAATAAAAAATATTTTAAGACTTAACATTAATTTCGATTGCTGCCCAGCAAATAGCTGAAAAATTAATTTTTTTGTTAGAAAATTCTATTAAATTAAACTATCCCTATTATAATCTAATATAAATAAAAACATTAACTATTAAGACTAAATATTAATTTCGATTGCTGCCCAACAAATGATTAAAAATTAATTTTTTTTTGTTAGAAAATTTTACTAGATTAAATTATCCCTATTATAATCTAATATAAGTAAAAAACATTTTAAGGCTAAACATTAATTTCGGTTGCTGCCCAGCAAATGGCTAAAAAATTATTTTTTTTTATTAGAAAATTTTATTAAATTAAATAATCCCTATTGTAATCTGATATAAATAAAAACATTAACTATTAAGACTTAATATTAATTTGGCGGCTGCCCAACAAATGGCTAAAAATTAATTTTTTTTTTGTTAGAAAATTTTATTAGATTAAACTACCCCAATTATAATCTAATATAAATAAAAACATTAACTATTAAAACTAAATATTAATTTTGGTTACTGCCCAGCAAATGACTAAAAAATTAATTTTTTTATTAGAAAATTTTATTAAATTAAGTTATCTCTATTGTAATCTAATATAAATAAAAAACATTTTTAGACTTAACATTAATTTCGGTTACTGCTAAACAAATAGCTGAAAAATTAATTTTTTTTTGTTAGAAAATTTTATTAAATTAAACTATCCCTATTATAATCTAATATAAATAAAAACATTAACTATTAAGACTAAATATTAATTTCAGTGACTGCCCAACAAATGACTAAAAAAAATTAATTTTTTGTTAGAAAATTTTATTAAATTAAACTATCCCTATTATAATCTAATATAAATAAAAACACTAACTACTAAAACTAAATATTAATTTCGTTTACTGCCCAACAAATGACTAAAAAAAATTAATTTTTTGTTAGAAAATTTTATTAGATTAAATTATCTCTATTATAATCTAATATAAATAAAAAACATTTTAAGACTTCACATTAATTTCGTTTGCTGCCCAGCAAATAGCTGAAAAATTAATTTTTTTGTTAGAACATTTTATTAAATTAAACTATCCCTATTATAATCTAATATAAATAAAAACATTAACTATTAAGACTAAATATTAATTTCGGTTACTGCCCAGCAAATAGCTAAAAAATTAATTTTTTTATTAGAAAATTTTATTAGATTAAATTATCCCTATTGTAATCTAATATAAATAAAAAACATTTTAAGACTAAACATTAATTTCAGTTACTGCCCAACAAATGACTAAAAAATTAATTTTTTTTTTGTTAGAAACTTTTATTAGATTAAATTATCTCTATTGTAATCTAATATAAATAAAAACACTAACTATTAAAACTAAACATTAATTTCGGTTGCTGCCCACAAATGACTAAAAAAATTAATTTTTTGTTAGAAAATTTTTTTAGATTAAGGTATCTCTATTGTAATCTAATATAAATAAAAAATATTTTCAGACTTAACATTAATTTCAATTGCTGCCCAGCAAATAGCTCAAAAATTAATTCTTTTTTGTTAGAAAATTCTATTAAATTAAATTATCCCTATTATAATCTAATATAAATAAAAACATTAACTATTAAGACTAAATATTAATTTCGGTTGCTGCCCAACAAATGATTAAAAATTAATTTTTTTTGTTAGAAAATTTTATTAGATTAAATTATCCCTATTATAATCTAATATAAGTAAAAAACATTTTAAGGCTAAACATTAATTTCGGTTCTGCCCAGCAAATGGCTAAAAAATTAATTTTTTTTATTAGAAAATTTTATTAGATTAAATTATCCCTATTGTAATCTAATATAAATAAAAAACATTTTAAGACTAAATATTAATTTCAATTGCTGTCCAATAAATAGTTGAAAAATTAATTTTTTTTGTTAGAAAATTTTATTAAATTAAACTATCCCTATTATAATCTAGTATAAATAAAAACATTAACTATTAAAACTAAATATTAATTTCAGTGACTGCCCAACAAATGACTAAAATTTAATTTTTTTTGTTAGAAAATTTTATTAGATTAAATTATCTCTATTGTAATCTAATGTAAATAAAAACATTTTAAGACTAAATATTAATTTCAGTTGCTGCCCAGCAAATAACTGAAAAATTAATTTTTTTTTTGTTAGAAAATTTTATTAAATTAAATTATCCCTATTGTAATCTAATATAAATAAAAAACATTAACTATTCAAACTAAATATGAATTTCGGTTGCTGCCCAACAAATGGCTAAAAAATTAGTTTTTTTTTTGTTAGAAAATTTTATTAGATTAAATTATCCCCATTGTAATCTAATATAAATAAAAAATATTTTAAGACTAAACATTAATTTCAGTTACTACCCAACAAATGGCTAAGAATTAATTTTTTGTTAGAAAATTTTATTATATTAAACTATCCCAATTGTAATCTAATATAAATAAAAACATTAACTATTAAAACTAAATATTAATTTCGATTGCTACCCACAAATGACTAAAAATTAATTTTTTTGTTAGAAAATTTTATTAGATTAAATTATCTCTATTGTAATCTAATATAAATAAAAACATTAACTATTAAAACTAAATATTAATTTCGGTTACTACCCAACAAATGGCTAAAAAATTAATTTTTTTTTTGTTAGAAAATTTTATTAGATTAAGTTATCTCTATTATAATCTAATATAAATAAAAAACATTTTAAGACTAAACATTAATTTCAATTGCTGCCCAGCAAATAGCTGAAAAATTATTTTTTTTTTATTAGAAAATTTTATTAAATTAAACTATACCTATTATAATCTAATATAAATAAAAACAATAACTATTAAGACTAAATATTAATTTCAGTGACTGCCCAACAAATGACTAAAAATTAATTTTTTTGTTAGAAAATTTTATTAGATTAAATTATCTCTATTGTAATCTAATATATATAAAAAACATTTTAAAACTAAATATTAATTTCGGTTGCTGCCCAGCAAATAGCTGAAAAATTAATTTTTTTTATTAGAAAATTTTATGAAATTAAATTAACCCTATTGTAATCTAATATAAATAAAAACATTAACTATTAAAACTAAATATTAATGGGGTGGCTGCCGAACAAATGGCTAAAAATTAATTTTTTTTTTGTTAGAAAATGTTATTAGATTAAACGATCCCAATCATAATCTAATACAAATAAAAACATTAACTATTAAAACTAAATATCAATTTCAATTACTGCCCAGCAAATGACTAAAAAATTAATTTTTTTTATTAGAAAATTTTATTAGATTAAGTTATCTCTATTGTAATCTAATATAAATAAAAAACATTTGAAGACTTAACATTAATTTCGATTGCTGCCCAGCAAATAGCTGAAAAATTAATTTTTTTGTTAGAAAATTCTATTAAATTAAACTATCCCTATTATAATCTAATATAAATAAAAACATTAACTATTAAGACTAAATATTAATTTCGATTGCTGCCCAACAAATGATTAAAAATTAATTTTTTTTTGTTAGAAAATTTTACTAGATTAAATTATCCCTATTATAATCTAATATAAGTAAAAAACATTTTAAGGCTAAACATTAATTTCGGTTGCTGCCCAGCAAATGGCTAAAAAATTAATTTTTTTTTATTAGAAAATTTTATTAAATTAAATTATCCCTATTGTAATCTGATATAAATAAAAACATTAACTATTAAGACTAAATATTAATTTGGCGGCTGCCCAACAAATGGCTAAAAATTAATTTTTTTTTGTTAGAAAATTTTATTAGATTAAACTACCCCAATTATAATCAATTATAAATAAAAACATTAACTATTAAAACTAAATATTAATTTTGGTTACGGCCAAAATTACTAAAAATTAATTTACTAAAAAATTAATTTTTACTAAAAATTTAATTTTTTTATTAGAAAATTTTATTAAATTAACTTATCTCTATTGTAATCTAATATAAATAAAAAACATTTTTAGACTTAACATAAATTTCGGTTACTGCCCAACAAATAGCTGAAAAATTAATTTTTTTTTGTTAGAAAATTTTATTAAATTAAACTATCCCTATTATAATCTAATATAAATAAAAACATTAACTATTAAGACTAAATATTAATTTCAGTGACTGCCCAACAAATGACTAAAAAAAATTAATTTTTTGTTAGAAAATTTTATTAAATTAAACTATCCCTATTATAATCTAATATAAATAAAAACACTAACTATTAAAACCAAATATTAATTTCGTTTACTGCCCAACAAATGACTAAAAAAAATTAAGTTTTTGTTAGAAAATTTTATTAGATTAAATTATCTCTATTATAATCTAATATAAATAACAAACATTTTAAGACTTAACATTAATTTCGGTTGCTGCCCAGCAAATAGCTGAAAAATTAATTTTTTTGTTAGAAAATTTTATTAAATTAAACTATCCCTATTATAATCTAATATAAATAAAAACATTAACTATTAAGACTAAATATTAATTTCGGTTACTGCCCAGCAAATAGCTAAAAAATTAATTTTTTTATTAGAAAATTTTATTAGATTAAATTATCACTATTGTAATCTAATATAAATAAAAAACATATTAAGACTAAACATTAATTTCAGTTACTGCCCAACAAATGACTAAAAAATTAATTTTTTTTTGTTAGAAAATTTTATTAGATTAAATTATCTCTATTGTAATCTAATATAAATAAAAACACTAACTATTAAAACTAAACATTAATTTCGGTTGCTGCCCACAAATGACTAAAAAAATTAATTTTTTGTTAGAAAATTTTTTCAGATTAAGGTATCTCTATTGTAATCTAATATAAATAAAAAATATTTTAAGACTTAACATTAATTTCGATTGCTGCCCAGCAAATAGCTGAAAAATTAATTTTTTTTTGTTAGAAAATTCTATTAAATTAAACTATCCCTATTATAATATAATATAAATAAAAACATTAACTATTAAGATTAAATATTAATTTCGATTGCTGCCCAACAAATGATTAAAAATTAATTTTTTTTTGTTAGAAAATTTTACTAGATTAAATTATCCCTATTATAATCTAATATAAGTAAAAAACATTTTAAGGCTAAACATTAATTTCGGTTGCTGCCCAGCACATGGCTAAAAAATTAATTTTTGTTTATTAGAAAATTTTATTAAATTAAATTATCCCTATTGCAATCTGATATAAATAAAAACATTAACTATTAAGACTAAATATTAATTTGGCGGCTGCCCAACAAATGGCTAAAAATTAATTTTTTTTTGTTAGAAAATTTTATTAGATTAAACTACCCCAATTATAATCTAATATAAATAAAAACATTAACTATTAAAACTAAATATTAATTTTGGGTACTGCCCAGCAAATGACTAAAAAATTAATTTTTTTATTAGAAAATTTTATTAAATTAAGTTATCTCTATTGTAATCTAATATAAATAAAAAACATTTTTAGACTTAACATTAATTTCGGTTACTGCCCAACAAATAGCTGAAAAATTAATTTTTTTTTGTTAGAAAATTTTATTAAATTAAACTATCCCTATTATAATCTAATATAAATAAAAACATTAACTATTAAGACTAAATATTAATTTCAGTGCTGCCCAACAAATGACTAAAAAAAATTAATTTTTTGTTAGAAAATTTTATTACATTAAATTATCTCTATTATAATCTAATATAAATAAAAAACATTTTAAGACTTAACATTAATTTCGGTTGCTGCCCGGCAAATAGCTGAAAAATTAATTTTTTTATTAGAAAGTTTTATTAGTTTAAATTATCCCTATTGTAATCTAATATAAATAAAAAACATTTTAAGACTAAACATTAATTTCAGTTACTGCCCAACAAATGACTAAAAAATTAATTTTTTTTTTGTTAGAAAATTTTATTAGATTAAATTATCTCTATTGTAATCTAATATAAATAAAAACACTAACTATTAAAACTAAACATTAATTTCGATTGCTGCCCAGCAAATAGCTGAAAAATTAATTTTTTTTTGTTAGAAAATTCTATTAAATTAAACTATCCCTATTATAATCTAATATAAATAAAAACATTAACTATTAAGACTAAATATTAATTTCGGTTGCTGCCCAACAAATGATTAAAAATTAATTTTTTTGTTAGAAAATTTTATTAGATTAAATTATCCCTATTATAATCTAATATGAGTAAAAAACATTTTAAGGCTAAACATTAATTTCGATTGCTGCCCAGCAAATGGCTAAAAAATTATTTTTTTTTATTAGAAAATTTTATTAGATTAAATTATCCCTATTGTAATCTAATATAAATAAAAAACACTAACTATTAAAACTAAATATTAATTTCGATTACTGCCCACAAATGACTAAAAAAATTAATTTTTTGTTAGAAAATTTTATTAGATTAAGATATCTCTATTGTAATCTAATATAAATAAAAAATATTTTAAGACTTAACATTAATTTCGATTGCTGCCCAGCAAATAGCTGAAAAATTAATTTTTTTTTTTGTTAGAAAATTCTATTAAATTAAATTATCCCTATTATAATCTAATATAAATAAAAACATTAACTATTAAGACTAAATATTAATTTCGGTTGCTGCCCAACAAATGATTAAAAATTAATTTTTTTTGCTAGAAAATTTTATTAGATTAAATTATCCCTATTATAATCTAATATAAGTAAAAAACATTTTAAGGCTAAATATTAATTTCGGTTGCTGCCCAGCAAATGACTAAAAAATTATTTTTTTTTATTAGAAAATTTTATTAGATTAAATTATCCCTATTGTAATCTAATATAAATAAAAAACATTTTAAGACTAAATATTAATTTCGATTGCTGTCCAATAAATAGCTGAAAAATTAATTTTTTTTCTTAGAAAATTTTATTAAATTAAACTATCCCTATTATAATCTAATATAAATAAAAACATTAACTATTAAAACTAAATATTAATTTCAGTGACTGCCCAACAAATGACTAAAATTTAATTTTTTTTTGTTAGAACATTTTATTAGATTAAATT
This sequence comes from Ophion ventricosus, assembly GCA_963932345.1. Lineage (NCBI taxonomy): Eukaryota > Metazoa > Arthropoda > Insecta > Hymenoptera > Ichneumonidae > Ophion > Ophion ventricosus. The sequence continues at coordinate 254,624 of OZ010726.1, read as the reverse complement.
ATCTCTATTGTAATCTAATGTAAATAAAAACATTTTAAGACTAAATATTAATTTCAGTTGCTGCCCAGCAAATAACTGAAAAATTAATTTTTTTTTGTTAGAAAATTTTATTAGATTAAATTATCTCTATTATAATCTAATATAAATAAAAAACATTTTAAGACTTAACATTAATTTCGATTGCTGCCCAGCAAATAGCTGAAAAATTAATTTTTTTTTTGTTAGAAAATTTTATTAAATTAAACTATCCCTATTATAATATAATATAAATAAAAACATTAACTATTAAGACTAAATATTAATTTCAGTTACTGCCCAGCAAATAACTAAAAAAATTAATTTTTTTATTAGAAAATTTTATTAGATTAAATTATCCCTATTGTAATGTAATATAAATAAAAAACATTTTAAGACTAAACATTAATTTCAGTTACTGCCCAACAAATGACTAAAAAATTAATTTTTTTTTGTTAAAAATTTTTATTAGATTAAATTATCTCTATTGTAATCTAATATAAATAAAAACACTAACTATTAAAACTAAATATTAATTTCGATTACTGCCCACAAATGACTAAAAAAATTAATTTTTTGTTAGAAAATTTTATAACATTAAGGTATCTCTATTGTAATCTAATATAAATAAAAAATATTTTAAGACTTAACATTAATTTCGATTGCTGCCCAGCAAATAGCTGAAAAATTAATTTTTTTGTTAGAAAATTCTATTAAATTAAACTATCCCTATTATAATCTAATATAAATAAAAACATTAACTATTAAGACTAAATATTAATTTCGATTGCTGCCCAACAAATGACTAAAAATTAATTTTTTTTGTTAGAAAATTTTATTAGATTAAATTATCCCTATTATAATCTTAATATAAGTAAAAAACATTTTAAGGCTAAACATTAATTTCGGTTGCTGCCCAGCAAATGGCTAAAAAATTAATTTTTTTTATTAGAAAATTTTATTAGATTAAGTTATCCCTATTGTAATCTAATATAAATAAAAAACACTAACTATTAAAACTAAATATTAATTTCGATTACTGCCCACAAATGACTAAAAAAATTAATTTGTTGTTAGAAAATTTTATAACATTAAGGTATCTCTATTGTAATCTAATATAAATAAAAAATATTTTAAGACTTAACATTAATTTCGATTGCTGCCCAGCAAATAGCTGAAAAATTAATTTTTTTGTTAGAGAATTCTATTAAATTAAACTATCCCTATTATAATCTAATATAAATAAAAACATTAACTATTAAGACTAAATATTAATTTCGATTGCTGCCCAACAAATGATTAAAAATTAATTTTTTTTTGTTAGAAAATTTTACTAGATTAAATTATCCCTATTATAATCTAATATAAGTAAAAAACATTTTAAGGCTAAACATTAATTTCGGTTGCTGCCCAGCAAATGGCTAAAAAATTAATTTTTTTTATTAGAAAATTTTATTAAATTAAATAATCCCTATTGTAATCTGATATAAATAAAAACATTAACTATTAAGACTTAATATTGATTTGGCGGCTGCCCAACAAATGGCTAAAAATTAATTTTTTTTTTGTTAGAAAATTTTATTAGATTAAACTACCCCAATTCCAATCTAATATAAATAAAAACATTAACTATTAAAACTAAATATTAATTTTGGTTACTGCCCAGCAAATGACTAAAAAATTAATTTTTTTATTAGAAAATTTTATTAAATTAACTTATCTCTATTGTAATCTAATATAAATAAAAAACATTTTTAAACTTAACATAAATTTCGGTTACTGCCCAACAAATAGCTGAAAAATTAATTTTTTTTTGTTAGAAAATTTTATTAAATTAAACTATCCCTATTATAATCTAATATAAATAAAAACATTAACTATTAAGACTAAATATGATCTTCAGTGACTGCCCAACAAATGACTAAAAAAAATTAATTTTTTGTTAGAAAATTTTATTAAATTAAACTATCCCTATTATAATCTAATATAAATAAAAACACTAACTATTAAAACCAAATATTAATTTCGTTTACTGCCCAACAAATGACTAAAAAAAATTAATTTTTTGTTAGAAAATTTTATTAGATTAAATTATCTCTATTATAATCTAATATAAATAACAAACATTTTAAGACTTAACATTAATTTCGGTTGCTGCCCAGCAAATAGCTGAAAAATTAATTTTTTTGTTAGAAAATTTTATTAAATTAAACTATCCCTATTATAATCTAATATAAATAAAATCATTAACTATTAAGACTAAATATTAATTTCGGTTACTGCCCAGCAAATAGCTAAAAAATTAATTTTTTTATTAGAAAATTTTATTAGATTAAATTATCACTATTGTAATCTAATATAAATAAAAAACATATTAAGACTAAACATTAATTTCAGTTACTGCCCAACAAATGACTAAAAAATTAATTTTTTTTTTGTTAGAAAATTTTATTAGATTAAATTATCTCTATTGTAATCTAATATAAATAAAAACACTAACTATTAAAACTAAACATTAATTTCGATTGCTGCCCAGCAAATAGCTGAAAAATTAATTTTTTTTTGTTAGAAAATTCTATTAAATTAAACTATCCCTATTATAATCTAATATAAATAAAAACATTAACTATTAAGACTAAATATTAATTTCGGTTGCTGCCCAACAAATGATTAAAAATTAATTTTTTTGTTAGAAAATTTTATTAGATTAAATTATCCCTATTATAATCTAATATGAGTAAAAAACATTTTAAGGCTAAACATTAATTTCGATTGCTGCCCAGCAAATGGCTAAAAAATTAATTTTTTTTATTAGAAAATTTTATTAGATTAAATTATCCCTATTGTAATCTAATATAAATAAAAAACACTAACTATTAAAACTAAATATTAATTTCGATTACTGCCCACAAATGACTAAAAAAATTAATTTTTTGTTAGAAAATTTTATTAGATTAAGATATCTCTATTGTAATCTAATACAAATAAAAAATATTTTAAGACTTAACATTAATTTCGATTGCTGCCCAGCAAATAGCTGAAAAATTGATTTTCTTTTGTTAGAAAATTCTATTAAATTAAATTATCCCTATTATAATCTAATATAAATAAAAACATTAACTATCCAGACTAAATATTAATTTCGGTTGCTGCCCAACAAATGATTAAAATTTAATTTTTTTTGTTAGAAATTTTTATTAGATTAAATTATCCCTATTATAATCTAATATAAGTAAAAAACATTTTAAGGCTAAACATTAATTTCGGTTGCTGCCCAGCAAATGGCTAAAAAATTAATTTTTTTTATTAGAAAATTTTATTAGATTAAATTATCCATATTGTAATCTAATATAAATAAAAAACACTAACTATTAAAACTAAATATTAATTTCGATTACTGCCCACAAATGACTAAAAAAATTAATTTTTTGTTAGAAAATTTTATTAGATTAAGATATCTCTATTGTAATCTAATATGAATAAAAAATATTTTAAGACTTAACATTAATTTCGATTGCTGCCCAGCAAATAGCTGAAAAATTAATTTTTTTTTTTGTTAGACAATTCTATTAAATTAAATTATCCCTATTATAATCTAATATAAATAAAAACATTAACTATTAAGACTAAATATTAAATTCGGTTGCTGCCCAACAAATGATTAAAAATTAATTTTTTTTGCTAGAAAATTTTATTAGATTAAATTATCCCTATTATAATCTAATATAAGTAAAAAACATTTTAAGGCTAAATATTAATTTCGGTTGCTGCCCAGCAAATGGCTAAAAAATTAATTTTTTTTATTAGAAAATTCTATTAGATTAAATTATCCCTATTGTAATCTAATATAAATAAAAAACATTTTAAGACTAAATATTAATTTCGATTGCTGTCCAATAAATAGCTGAAAAATTTATTTTTTTTGTTAGAAAATTTTATTAAATTAAACTATCCCTATTATAATCTAATATAAATAAAAACATTAACTATTAAAACTAAATATTAATTTCAGTGACTTCCCAGCAAATAACTGAAAAATTAATTTTTTTTTGCTAGAAAATTTTATTAAATTAAACTATCCCTAGTATAATCTAATATAAATAAAAACATTAACTATTAAGACTGAATATTAATTTCAGTGACTGCCCAACAAATGACTAAAAAAAATTAATTTTTTGTTAGAAAATTTTATTAAATTAAAATATCCCTATTATAATCTAATATAAATAAAAACACTACCTATTAAGACTAAATATTAATTTCAGTTACTGCCCAGCAAATAACTAAAAAAATTAATTTTTTTATTAGAAAATTTTATTAGATTCAATTATCCCTATTGTAATCTAATATAAATAAAAAACATTTTAAGACTAAACATTAATTTCAGTTACTGCCCAACAAAAGACTAAAAATTTAATTTCTTTTTTGTTAAAAAATTTTATTAGATTAAATTATCTCTATTGTAATCTAATATAAATAAAAACACTAACTATTAAAACTAAATATTAATTTCGATTACTGCCCACAAATGACTAAAAAAATTCATTTTTTGTTAGAAAATTTTATTAGATTAAGGTATCTCTATTGTAATCTAATATAAATAAAAAACATTTTAAGACTTAACATTAATTTCGATTGCTGCCCAACAAATAGCTGTAAAATTAATTTTTTTTTTCGAAAATTCTATTAAATTAAACTATCCCTATTATAATCTAATATAAATAAAAACATTAACTATTAAGACTAAATATTAATTTCGGTTGCTGCCCAACAAATGATTAAAAATGATTTTTTTTTGTTAGAAAATTTTATTAGATTAAATTATCCCTATTATAATCTAATATAAATAAAAAACATTTTAAGACTAAACATTAATTTCAGTTACTGCCCAACAAATGACTAAAAAATTAATTTTTTTTTTGTTAAAAAATTTTATTAGATTAAATTATCTCTATTGTAATCTAATATAAATAAAAACACTAACTATTAAACCTAAATATTAATTTCGATTACTGCCCACAAATGGCTAAAAAAATTAATTTTTTGTTAGAAAATTTTATTAGATTAAGGTATCTCTATTGTAATCTAATATAAATAAAAAACATTTTAAGTCTTAACATTAATTTCGATTGCTGCCCAAGAAATAGCTGAAGAATTAATTTTTTTTTGTTAGAAAATTCTATTAAATTAAACTATCCCTATTATAATCTAATATAAATAAAAACATTAACTATTAAGACTAAATATTAATTTCGATTGCTGCCCAACAAATGATTAAAAATTCATTTTTTTTGTTAGAAAATTTTACTAGATTAAATTATCCCTATTATAATCTAATATAAGTAAAGAACATTTTAAGGCTAAACATTAATTTCGGTTGCTGCCCAGCAAATGGCTAAAAAATTAATTTTTTTTTATTAGAAAATTTTATTAAATTAAATTATCCCTATTGTAATCTGATATAAATAAAAACATTAACTATTAAGACTAAATATTAATTTGGCGGCTGCCCAACAAATGGCTAAAAATTAATTTTTTTTTTGTTAGAAAATTTTATTAGATTAAACTACCCCAATTATAATCTAATATAAATAACAACATTAACTATTAAAACTAAATATTAATTTTGGTTACTGCCCAGCAAATGACTAAAAAATTAATTTTTTTATTAGAAAATTTTATTAAATTAACTTATCTCTATTGTAATCTAATATAAATAAAAAACATTTTTAGACTTAACATTAATTTCGGTTACTGCCCAACAAATAGCTGAAAAATTAATTTTTTTCTGTTAGAAAATTTTATTAAATTAAACTATCCCTATTATAATCTAATATAAATAAAAACATTAACTATTAAGACTAAATATTAATTTCAGTGACTGCCCAACAAATTACTAAAAAAAATTAATTTTTTGTTACAAAATTTTATTAAATTAAACTATCCCTATTATAATCTAATATAAATAAAAACACTAACTATTAAAACTAAATATTAATTTCGTTTACTGCCCAACAAATGACTAAAAAAAATTAATTTTTTGTTAGAAAATTTTATTAGATTAAATTATCTCTATTATAATCTAATATAAATAAAAAACATTTTAAGACTTAACATTAATTTCGGTTGCTGCCCGGCAAATAGCTGAAAAATTAATTTTTTTGTTAGAAAATTTTATTAAATTAAACTATCCCTATTATAATCTAATATAAATAAAAACATTAACTATTAAGACTAAATATTAATTTCGGTTACTGCCCAGCAAATAGCTAAAAAATTAATTTTTTTATTAGAAAATTTTATTAGATTAAATTATCCCTATTGTAATCTAATATAAATAAAAAACATTTTAAGACTAAACATTAATTTCAGTTACTGCCCAACAAATGACTAAAAAATTAATTTTTTTTTGTTAGAAAATTTTATTAGATTAAATTATCTCTATTGTAATCTAATATAAATAAAAACACTATCTATTAAAACTAAACATTAATTTCGGTTGCTGCCCACAAATGACTAAAAAAATTAACTTTTTGTTAGAAATTTTTTTTAGATTAAGGTATCTCTATTGTAATCTAATATAAATAAAAAATATTTTAAGACTTAACATTAATTTCGATTGCTGCCCAGCAAATAGCTGAAAAATTAATTTTTTTTTGTTAGAAAATTCTATTAAATTAAACTATCCCTATTATAATCTAATATAAATAAAAACATTAACTATTAAGACTAAATATTAATTTCGGTTGCTGCCCAACAAATGATTAAAAATTAATTTTTTTGTTAGAAAATTTTATTAGATTAAATTATCCCTATTATAATCTAATATAAGTAAAAAACATTTTAAGGCTAAACATTAATTTCGATTGCTGCCCAGCAAATGGCTAAAAAATTAATTTTTTTTATTAGAAAATTTTATTAGATTAAATTATCCCTATTGTAATCTAATATAAATAAAAAACACTAACTATTAAAACTAAATATTAATTTCGATTACTGCCCACAAATGACTAAAAAAATTAATTTTTTGTTAGAAAATTTTATTAGATTAAGATATCTCTATTGTAATCTAATATAAATAAAAAATATTTTAAGACTTAACATTAATTTCGATTGCTGCCCAGCAAATAGCTGAAAAATTATTTTTTTTTTGTTAGAAAATTCTATTAAATTAAATTATCCCTATTATAATCTAATATAAATAAAAACATTAACTATTCAGACTAAATATTAATTTCGGTTGCTGCCCAACAAATGATTAAAATTTAATATTTTTTGTTAGAAATTTTTATTAGATTAAATTATCCCTATTATAATCTAATATAAGTAAAAAACATTTTAAGGCTAAACATTAATTTCGGTTGCTGCCCAGCAAATGGCTAAAAAATTAATTTTTTTTATTAGAAAATTTTATTACATTAAATTATCCATATTGTAATCTAATATAAATAAAAAACACTAACTATTAAAACTAAATATTAATTTCGATTACTGCCCACAAATGACAAAAAAAATTAATTTTTTGTTAGAAAATTTTATTAGATTAAGATATCTCTATTGTAATGTAATATAAATAAAAAATATTTTAAGACTTAACATTAATTTCGATTGCTGCCCAGCAAATAGCTGAAAAATTAATTTTTTTTTTTGTTAGAAAATTCTATTAAATTAAATTATCCCTATTATAATCTAATATAAATAAAAAGATTAACTATTAAGACTAAATATTAATTTCGGTTGCTGCCCAACAGATGATTAAAAATTAATTTTTTTTGCTAGAAAATTTTATTAGATTAAATTATCCCTATTATAATCTAATATAAGTAAAAAACATTTTAAGGCTAAATATTAATTTCGGTTGCTGCCCAGCAAATGGCTAAAAAATTAATTTTTTTTATTAGAAAATTTTATTAGATTAAATTATGCCTATTGTAATCTAATATAAATAAAAAACATTTTAAGACTAAATATTAATTTCGATTGCTGTCCAATAAATAGCTGAAAAATTAATTTTTTTTGGTAGAAAATTTTATTAAATTAAACTATCCCTATTATAATCTAATATAAATAAAAACATTAACTATTAAAACTAAATATTAATTTCAGTGACTGCCCAACAAATGACTAAAATTTAATTTTTTTTTGTTAGAAAATTTTATTAGATTAAATTATCTCTATTGTAATCTAATGTAAATAGAAACATTTTAAGACTAAATATTAATTTCAGTTGCTGCCCAGCAAATAACTGAAAAATTAATTTTTTTTTGTTAGAAAATTTTATTAAATTAAACTATCCCTAGTATAATCTAATATAAATAAAAACATTAACTATTAAGACTGAATATTAATTTCAGTGACTGCCCAACAAATGATTAAAAATTCATTTTTTTGTTAGAAAATTTTATTAGATTAAATTATCCCTATTATAATCTAATATAAGTAAAAAACATTTTAAGGCTAAACATTAATTTCGATTGCTGCCCAGCAAATGGCTAAAAAATTAATTTGTTTTATTAGAAAATTTTATTAGATTAAATTATCCCTATTGTAATCTAATATAAATAAAAAATATTTTAAGACTTAACATTAATTTCGATTGCTGCCCAGCAAATAGCTGAAAAATTAATTTTTTTTTGTTAGAAAATTCTATTAAATTAAATTATCCCTATTATAATCTAATATAAATAAGAACATTAACTATTCAGACTAAATATTAATTTCGGTTGCTGCCCAACAAATGATTAAAATTTAATTTTTTTTGTTAGAAATTTTTAATAGATTAAATTATCCCTATTATAATCTAATATAAGTAAAATCATTTTAAGGCTAAACATTAATTTCGGTTGCTGCCCAGCAAATGGCTAAAAAATTAATTTTTTTTATTAGAAAATTTTATTAGATTAAATTATCCATATTGTAATCTAATATAAATAAAAAACACTAACTATTAAAACTAAATATTAATTTCGATTACTGCCCACAAATGACTACCAAAATTAATTTTTTGTTAGAAAATTTTATTAGATTAAGATATCTCTATTGTAATCTAATATAAATAAAAAATATTTTAAGACTTAGCATTAATTTCGATTGCTGCCCAGCAAATAGCTGAAAAATTAATTTTTTTTTTTTGTTAGAAAATTCTATTAAATTAAATTATCCCTATTATAATCTAATATAAATAAAAACATTAACTATTAAGACTAAATATTAATTTCGGTTGCTGCCCAACAAATGATTAAAAATTAATTTTTTTTGCTAGAAAATTTTATTAGATTAAATTATCCCTATTATAATCTAATATAAGTAAAAAACATTTTAAGGCTAAATATTAATTTCGGTTGCTGCCCAGCAGATGGCTAAAAAATTAATTTTTTTTAATAGAAAATTTTATTAGATTAAATTATCCCTATGCTAATCTAATATAAATAAAAAACATTTTCAGACTAAATATTAATTTCGATTGCTGTCCAATAAATAGCTGCAAAATTAATTTTTTTTGTTAGAAAATTTTATGAAATTAAACTATCCCTATTATAATCTAATATAAATAAAAACATTAACTATTAAAACTAAATATTAATTTCAGTGACTGCCCAACAAATGACTAAAATTTAATTTTTTTTTGTTAGAAAATTTTATTAGATTAAATTATCTCTATTGTAATCTAATGTAAATAAAAACATTTTAAGACTAAATATTAATTTCAGTTGCTGCCCAGCAAATAACTGAAAAATTAATTTTTTTTTGTTAGAAAATTTTATTAAATTAAACTATCCTTAGTATAATCTAATATAAATAAAAACATTAACTATTAAGACTGAATATTAATTTCAGTGACTGCCCAACAAATGACTAAAAAAAATTAATTTTTTGTTAGAAAATTTTATTAGATTAAATTATCTCTATTGTAATCTAATATAAATAAAAACACTAACTATTAAAACTAAATATTAATTTCGATTACTGCCCACAAATGACTAAAAAAATTCATTTTTTGTTAGAAAATTTTATTAGATTAAGGTATCTCTATTGTAATCTAATATAAATAAAAAACATTTTAAGACTTAACATTAATTTCGATTGCTGCCCAACAAATAGCTGTAAAATTAATTTTTTTTTGTTAGAAAATTCTATTAAATTAAATTATCCCTATTATAATCTAATATAAATAAAAACATTAACTATTAAGACTAAATATTAATTTCGGTTGCTGCCCAACAAATGATTAAAAATGATTTTTTTTTGTTAGAAAATTTTATTAGATTAAATTATCCCTATTATAATCTAATATAAATAAAAAACATTTTAAGACTAAACATTAATTTCAGTTACTGCCCAACAAATGAATAAAAAATTAATTTTTTTTTTGTTAAAAAATTTTGTTAGATTAAATTATCTCTATTGTAATCTAATATAAATAAAAACACTAACTATTAAAACTAAATATTAATTTCGATTACTGCCCACAAATGACTAAAAAAATTAATTTTTTGTTAGAAAATTTTATTAGATTAAGGTATCTCTATTGTAATCTAATATAAATAGAAAACATTTTAAGACTTAACATTAATTTCGATTGCTGCCCAACAAATAGCTGAAGAATTAATTTTTTTTTGTTAGAAAATTCTATTAAATTAAACTATCCCTATTATAATCTAATATAAATAAAAACTTTAACTATTAAGACTAAATATTAATTTCGATTGCTGCCTAACAAATGATTAAAAATTAATTTTTTTTTGTTAGAAAATTTTATTAGATTAAATTATCCCTATTATAAACTAATATAAGTAAAAAACATTTTAAGGCTAAACATTAATTTCGGTTGCTGCCCAGCAAATGGCTAAAAAATTAATTTTTTTTTATTAGAAAATTTTATTAAATTAAATTATCCCTATTGTAATCTGATATAAATAAAAACATTAACTATTAAGACTAAATATTAATTTGGCGGCTGCCCAACAAATGGCTAAAAATTAATTTTTTTTTTGTTAGAAAATTTTATTAGATTAAACTACCCCAATTATAATCTAATATAAATAAAAACATTAACTATTAAAACTAAATATTAATTTTGGTTACTGCCCAGCAAATGACTAAAAAATTAATTTTTTTATTAGAAAATTTTATTAAATTAAGTTATCTCTATTGTAATCTAATATAAATAAAAAACATTTTTAGACTTAACATTAATTTCGGTTACTGCCCAACAAATAGCTGAAAAATTAATTTTTTTTTGTTAGAAAATTTTATTAAATTAAACTATCTCCATTATAATCTAATATAAATAAAAAATATTTTAAGACTTAACATTAATTTCGGTTGCTGCCCAGCAAATAGCTGAAAAATTAATTTTTTTGTTAGAAAATTTTATTAAATTAAACTATCCCTATTATAATCTAATATAAATAAAAACATTACCTATTAAGACTAAATATTAATTTCGGTTACTGCCCAGCAAATAGCTAAAAAAGTAATTTTTTTATTAGAAAATTTTATTAGATTAAATTATCCCTATTGTAATCTAATATAAATAAAAAACATTTTAAGACTAAACATTAATTCCAGTTACTGCCCAACAAATGACAAAAAAATTAATTTTTTTTTTGTTAGAAAATTTTATTAGATTAAATTATCTCTATTGTAATCTAATATAAATAAAAACACTAACTATTAAAACTAAACATTAATTTCGGTTGCTGCCCAGCAAATGGCTAAAAAATTAATTTTTTTTATTAGAAAATTTTATTAGATTAAATTATCCCTATTGTAATCTAATATAAATAAAAAACATTTTAAGACTAAATATTAATTTCGATTGCTGTCCAATAAATAGCTGAAAAATTAATTTTTTTTGTTAGAAAATTTTATTAAATTAAACTATCCCTATTATAATCTAATATAAATAAAAACATTAACTATTAAAACTAAATATTAATTTCAGTGACTGCCCAACAAATGACTAAAATTTAATTTTTTTTTGTTAGAAAATTTTATTAGATTAAATTATCTCTATTGTAATCTAATGTAAATAAAAACATTTTAAGACTAAATATTAATTTCAGTTGCTGCCCAGCAAATAACTGAAAAATTAATTTTTTTTTTGTTAGAAAATTTTATTAAATTAAATTATCCCTATTGTAATCTAATATAAATTAAAAACATTAACTATTCAAACTAAATATTAATTTCGGTTGCTGCCCAACAAATGGCTAAAAAATTAATTTTTTTTTTGTTAGAAAATTTTATTAGATTAAATTATCCCTATTGTAATCTAATATAAATAAAAAATATTTTAAGACTAAACATTAATTTCAGTTACTACCCAACAAATGGCTAAAAATTAATTTTTTGTTAGAAAATTTTATTATATTAAACTATCCCAATTGTAATCTAATATAAATAAAAACATTAACTATTAAAACTAAATATTAATTTCGATTGGTACCCACAAATGACTAAAAATTAATTTTTTTGTTAGAAAATTTTATTAGATTAAATTATCTCTATTGTAATCTAATATAAATAAAAACATTAACTATTAAAACTAAATATTGATTTCGGTTACTACCCAACAAATGGCTAAAAAATTAATTTTTTTTTTGTTAGAAAATTTTATTAGATTAAGTTATCTCTATTATAATCTAATATAAATAAAAAACATTTTAAGGCTAAATATTAATTTTGGTTGCTGCCCATCAAATGACTAAAAAATTAATTTTTTTTTATTAGAAAATTTTATTAGATTAAATTATCCCTATTGTAATCTAATATAAATAAAAAACATTTTAAGACTAAACATTAATTTCAATTGCTGCCCAGCAAATAGCTGAAAAATTAATTTTTTTTTTATTAGAAAATTTTATTAAATTAAACTATACCTATTATAATCTAATATAAATAAAAACATTAACTATTAAGACTAAATATTAATTTCAGTGACTGCCCAACAAATGACTAAAAATTAATTTTTTTGTTAGAAAATTTTATTAGATTAAATTATCTCTATTGTAATCTAATATATATAAAAAACATTTTAAAACTAAATATTAATTTCGGTTGCTGCCCAGCAAATAGCTGAAAATTTAATTTTTTTGATTAGAAAATTTTATTAAATTAAATTATCCCTATTGTAATCTAATATAAATAAAAACATTAACTATTAAAACTAAATATTAATGTGGTGGCTGCCGAACAAATGGCTAAAAATTAATTTTTTTTTTGTTAGAAAATTTTATTAGATTAAACTATCCCAATCATAATCTAATACAAATAAAAACATTAACTATTAAAACTAAATATTAATTTCAATTACTGCCCAGCAAATGACTAAAAAATTAATTTTTTTTATTAGTAAATTTTATTAGATTAAGTTATCTCTATTGTAATCTAATATAAATAAAAAACATTTGAAGACTTAACATTAATTTCGATTGCTGCCCAGCAAATAGCTGAAAAATTAATTTTTTTGTTAGAAAATTCTATTAAATTAAACTATCCCTATTATAATCTAATATAAGTAAAAAACATTTTAAGGCTAAACATTAATTTCGGTTGCTGCCCAGCAAATGGCTAAAAAATTAATTTTTTTTTATTAGAAAATTTTATTAAATTAAATTATCCCTATTGTAATCTGATATAAATAAAAACATTAACTATTAAGACTAAATATTAATTTGGCGGCTGCCCAACAAATGGCTAAAAATTAATTTTTTTTTTGTTAGAAAATTTTATTAGATTAAACTACCCCAATTATAATCTAATATAAATAAAAACATTAACTATTAAAACTAAATATTAATTTTGGTTACTGCCAAAATTACTAAAAATTAATTTACTAAAAAATTAATTTTTACTAAAAATTTAATTTACTAAAAGTTAATTTTTTTATTAGAAAATTTTATTAAATTAACTTATCTCTATTGTAATCTAATATAAATAAAAAACATTTTTAGACTTAACATAAATTTCGGTTACTGCCCAACAAATAGCTGAAAAATTAATTTTTTTTTGTTAGAAAATTTTATTAAATTAAACTGTCCCTATTATAATCTAATATAAATAAAAACATTAACTATTAAGACTAAATATTAATTTCAGTGACTGCCCAACAAATGACTAAAAAAAATTAATTTTTTGTTAGAAAATTTTAATAAATTAAACTATCCCTATTATAATCTAATATAAATAAAAACACTAACTATTAAAACCAAATATTAATTTCGTTTACTGCCCAACAAATGACTACAAAAAATTAATTTTTTGTTAGAAAATTTTATTAGATTAAATTATCTCTATTATAATCTAATATAAATAACAAACATTTTAAGACTTAACATTAATTTCGGTTGCTGCCCAGCAAATAGCTGAAAAATTAATTTTTTTGTTAGAAAATTTTATTAAATTAAACTATCCCTATTATAATCTAATATAAATAAAAACATTAACTATTAAGACTAAATATTAATTTCGGTTACTGCCCAGCAAATAGCTAAAAAATTAATTTTTTTGTTAGAAAATTTTATTAGATTAAATTATCACTATTGTAATCTAATATAAATAAAAAACATATTAAGACTAAACATTAATTTCAGTTACTGCCCAACAAATGACTAAAAAATTAATTTTTTTTTTGTTAGAAAATTTTATTAGATTAAATTATCTCTTTTGTAATCTAATATAAATAAAAACACTAACTATTAAAACTAAACATTAATTTCGGTTGCTGCCCACAAATGACTAAAAAAATTAATTTTTTGTTAGAAAATTTTTTCAGATTAAGGTATCTCTATTGTAATCTAATATAAATAAAAAATATTTTAAGACTTAACATTAATTTCGATTGCTGCCCAGCAAATAGCTGAAGAATTAATTTTTTTTTGTTAGAAAATTCTATTAAATTAAACTATCCCTATTATAATCTAATATAAATAAAAACATTAACTATTAAGACTAAATATTAATTTCGATTGCTGCCCAACAAATGATTAAAAATTCATTTTTTTTTGTTAGAAAATTTTACTAGATTAAATTATCCCTATTATAATCTAATATAAGTAAAGAACATTTTAAGGCTAAACATTAATTTCGGTTGCTGCCCAGCAAATGGCTAAAAAATTAATTTTTTTTATTAGAAAATTTTATTAAATTAAATTATCCCTATTGTAATCTGATATAAATAAAAACATTAACTATTAAGACTAAATATTAATTTGGCGGCTGCCCAACAAATGGCTAAAAATTAATTTTTTTTTTGTTAGAAAATTTTATTAGATTAAACTACCCCAATTATAATCTAATATAAATAAAAACATTAACTATTAAAACTAAATATTAATTTTGGTTACTGCCCAGCAAATGACTAAAAAATTAATTTTTTTATTAGAAAATTTTATTAAATTAAGTTATCTCTATTGTAATCTAATATAAATAAAAAACATTTTTAGACTTAACATTAATTTCGGTTACTGCCCAACAAATAGCTGAAAAATTAATTTTTTTTTGTTAGAAAATTTTATTAAATTAAACTATCCCTATTATAATCTAATATAAATAAAAACATTAACTATTAAGACTAAATATTAATTTCAGTGACTGCCCAACAAATGACTAAAAAAAATTAATTTTTTGTTAGAAAATTTTATTAAATTAAACTATCCCTATTATAATCTAATATTAATAAAAACACTAACTATTAAAACTAAATATTAATTTCGTTTACTGCCCAACAAATGACTAAAAAAAATTAATTTTTTGTTAGAAAATTTTATTAGATTAAATTATCTCTATTATAATCTAATATAAATAAAAAACATTTTAAGACTTAACATTAATTTCGGTTGCTGCCCGGCAAATAGCTGAAAAATTAATTTTTTTGTTAGAAAATTTTATTAAATTAAACTATCCCTATTATAATCTAATATAAATAAAAACATTAACTATTAAGACTAAATATTAATTTCGGATACTGCCCAGCAAATAGCTAAAAAATTAATTTTTTTATTAGAAAATTTTATTAGATTAAATTATCCCTATTGTAATCTAATATAAATAAAAAACATTTTAAGACGAAACATTAATTTCAGTTACTGCCCAACAAATGACTAAAAAATTAATTTTTTTTTTGTTAGAAAATTTTATTAGATTAAATTATCTCTATTGTAATCTAATATAAATAAAAACACTAACTATTAAAACTAAACATTAATTTCGGTTGTTGCCCACAAATGACTAAAAAAATTAACTTTTTGTTAGAAAATTTTTTTAGATTAAGGTATCTCTATTGTAATCTAATATAAATAAAAAATATTTTAAGACTTAACATTAATTTCGATTGCTGCCCAGCAAATAGCTGAAAAATTAATTTTTTTTTGTTAGAAAATTCTATTAAATTAAATTATCCCTATTATAATCTAATATAAATAAAAACATTAACTATTCAGACTAAATATTAATTTCGGTTGCTGCCCAACAAATGATTAAAATTTAATATTTTTTGTTAGAAATTTTTATTAGATTAAATTATCCCTATTATAATCTAATATAAGTAAAAAACATTTTAAGGCTAAACATTAATTTCGGTTGCTGCCCAGCAAATGGCTAAAAAATTAATTTTTTTTATTAGAAAATTTTATTAGATTAAATTATCCATATTGTAATCTAATATAAATAAAAAACACTAACTATTAAAACTAAATATTAATTTCGATTACTGCGCACAAATGACAAAAAAAAATAATTTTTTGTTAGAAAATTTTATTAGATTAAGATATCTCTATTGTAATCTAATATAAATAAAAAATATTTTAAGACTTAACATTAATTTCGATTGCTGCCCAGCAAATAGCTGAAAAATTAATTTTTTTTTTTGTTAGAAAATTCTATTAAATTAAATTATCCCTATTATAATCTAATATAAATAAAAACATTAACTATTAAGACTAAATATTAATTTCGGTTGCTGCCCAACAGATGATTAAAAATTAATTTTTTTTGCTAGAAAATTTTATTAGATTAAATTATCCCTATTATAATCTAATACAAGTAAAAAACATTTTAAGGCTAAATATTAATTTCGGTTGCTGCCCAGCAAATGTCTAAAAAATTAATTTTTTTTATTAGAAAATTTTATTAGATTAAATTATCCCTATTGTAATCTAATATAAATAAAAAACATTTTAAGACTAAATATTAATTTCGATTGCTGTCCAATAAATAGCTGAAAAATTAATTTTTTTTGTTAGAAATTTTTTTAAAATTAAACTATCCCTATTATAATCTAATATAAATAAAAACATTAACTATTAAAACTAAATATTAATTTCAGTGACTGCCCAACAAATGACTAAAATTTAATTTTTTTTTGTTAGAAAATTTTATTAGATTAAATTATCTCTATTGTAATCTAATGTAAATAAAAACATTTTAAGACTAAATATTAATTTCAGTTGCTGCCCAGCAAATAACTGAAAAATTAATTTTTTTTTGTTAGAAAATTTTATTAAATTAAACTATCCCTAGTATAATCTAATATAAATAAAAACATTAACTATTAAGACTGAATATTAATTTCAGTGACTGCCCAACAAATGATTAAAAATTCATTTTTTTGTTAGAAAATTTTATTAGATTAAATTATCCCTATTATAATCTAATATAAGTAAAAAACATTTTAAGGCTAAACATTAATTTCGATTGCTGCCCAGCAAATGGCTAAAAAATTAATTTTTTTTATTAGAAAATTTTATTAGATTAAATTATCCCTATTGTAATCTAATATAAATAAAAAATACTAACTATTAAAACTAAATATTAATTTCGATTACTGCCCACAAATGACTAAAAAAATTAATTTTTTGTTAGAAAATTTTATTAGATTAAGATATCTCTATTGTAATCTAATATAAATAAAAAATATTTTAAGACTTAACATTAATTTCGATTGCTGCCCAGCAAATAGCTGAAAAATTAATTTTTTTTTGTTAGAAAATTCTATTAAATTAAATTATCCCTATTATAATCTAATATAAATAAGAACATTAACTATTCAGACTAAATATTAATTTCGGTTGCTGCCCAACAAATGATTAAAATTTAATTTTTTTTGTTAGAAATTTTTAATAGATTAAATTATCCCTATTATAATCTAATATAAGTAAAATCATTTTAAGGCTAAACATTAATTTCGGTTGCTGCCCAGCAAATGGCTAAAAAATTAATTTTTTTTATTAGAAAATTTTATTAGATTAAATTATCCATATTGTAATCTAATATAAATAAAAAACACTAACTATTAAAACTAAATATTAATTTCGACTACTGCCCACAAATGACTAAAAAAATTAATTTTTTGTTAGAAAATTTTATTAGATTAAGATATCTCTATTGTAATCTAATATAAATAAAAAATATTTTAAGACTTAACATTAATTTCGATTGCTGCCCAGCAAATAGCTGAAAAATTAATTTTTTTTTGTTAGAAAATACTATTAAATTAAATTATCCCTATTATAATCTAATATAAATAAAAACATTAACTATTAAGACTAAATATTAATTTCGGTTGCTGCCCAACAAATGATTAAAAATTAATTTTTTTTTTTAGAAAATTTTATTAGATTAAATTATGCCTATTATAATCTAATATAAGTAAAAAACATTTTAAGGCTAAACATTAATTTCGGTTGCTGCCCAGCAAATGGCTAAAAAATTAATTTTTTTTATTAGAAAATTTTATTAGATTACATTATCCCTATTGTAATCTAATATAAATAAAAAACACTAACTATTAAAACTAAATATTAATTTCGATTACTGCCCACAAATGACTAAAAAAATTGATTTTTTGTTAGAAAATTTTATTAGATCAAGATATCCCTATTATAATCTAATATAAATAAAAACATTAACTATTAAAACTAAATATTAATTTCAGTGACTACCCAACAAATGACTAAAATTTAATTTTTTTTTGTTAGAAAATCTTATTAGATTAAATTATCTCTATTGTAATCTAATGTAAATAAAAACATTTTAAGACTAAATATTAATTTCAGTTGCTGCCCAGCAAATAACTGAAAAATTAATTTTTTTTTGTTAGAACATTTTATTAAATTAAACTATCCCTATTATAATCTAATATAAATAAAAACATTAACTATTAAGACTGAATATTAATTTCAGTGACTGCCCAACAAATGACTAAAAAAAATTAATTTTTTGTTAGAAAATTTTATTAAATTAAAATATCCCTATTATAATCTAATATAAATAAAAACTCTAACTATTAAAACTAAATATTAATTTCGGTTACTGCCCACAAATGACTAAAAAAAATTAATTTTTTTGTTAAAAAATTTTATTAGATTAAATTATCTCTATTATAATCTAATATAAATAAAAAACATTTTAAGACTTAACATTAATTTCGATTGCTGCCCAGCAAATAGCTGAAAAATTAATTTTTTTTTTGTTAGAAAATTTTATTAAATTAAACTATCCCTCTTATAATATAATATAAATAAAAACATAAACTATTAAGACTTAATATTAATTTCAGTCACTGCCCAGCAAATAACTAAAAAAATTAATTTTTTTATTAGAAAATTTTATTAGATTAAATTATCCCTATTGTAATCTAATATAAATAAAAAACATTTTAAGACTAAACATTAATTTCAGTTACTGCCCAACAAAAGACTAAAAAATTAATTTTTTTTTTGTTAAAATTTTTTATTAGAATAAATTATCTCTATTGTAATCTAATATAAATAAAAACATTAACTATTAAAACTAAATATTAATTTCGATTACTGCCCACAAATGACTAAAAAAATTCATTTTTTGTTAGAAAATTTTATTAGATTAAGGTATCTCTATTGTAATCTAATATAAATAAAAAACATTTTAAGACTTAACATTGATTCCCATTGCTGCCCAACAAATAGCTGTAAAATTAATTTTTTTTTGTTAGAAAATTCTATTAAATTAAACTATCCCTATTATAATCTAATATAAATAAAAACATTAACTATTAAGACTAAATATTAATTTCGGTTGCTGCCCAACAAATGATTAAAAATGATTTTTTTTTGTTAGAAAATTTTATTAGATTAAATTATCCCTATTATAATCTAATATAAGTAAAAAAAATTTTAAGACTAAACATTAATTTCAGTTACTGCCCAACAAATGACTAAAAAATTAATTTTTTTTTTGTTAAAAAATTTTATTAGATTAAATTATCTCTATTGTAATCTAATATAAATAAAAACACTAACTATTAAAACTAAATATTAATTTCGATTACTGCCCACAAATGACTAAAAAAATTAATTTTTTGTTAGAAAATTTTATTAGATTAAGGTATCTCTATTGTAATCTAATATAAATAAAAAACATTTTAAGACTTAACATTAATTTCGATTGCTGCCCAACAAATAGTTGAAGAATTAATTTTTTTTTGTTAGAGAATTCTATTAAATTAAACTATCCCTATTATAATCTAATATAAATAAAAACATTAACTATTAAGACTAAATATTAATTTCGATTGCTGCCCAACAAATGATTAAAAATTAATTTTTTTTTGTTAGAAAATTTTATTAGATTAAATTATCCCTATTATAATCTAATATAAGTAAAAAACATTTTAAGGCTAAACATTAATTTCGGTTGCTGCCCAGCAAATGGCTAAAGAATTAATTTTTTTTTATTAGAACATTTTATTAAATTAAATTTCCCCTATTGTAATCTGATATAAATAAAAACATTAACTATTAAGACTAAATATTAATTTGGCGGCTGCCCAACAAATGGCTAAAAATTAATTTTTTTTTCGTTAGAAAATTTTATTAGATTAAACTGCCCCAATTATAATCTAATATAAATAAAAACATTAACTATTAAAACTAAATATTAATTTTGGTTACTGCCCAGCAAATGACTAAAAAATTAATATTTTTATTAGAAAATTTTATTAAATTAAGTTATCTCTATTGTAATCTAATATAAATAAAAAACATTTTTAGACTTAACATTAATTTCGGTTACTGCCCAACAAATAGTTGAAAAATTAATTTTTTTTTGTTAGAAAATTTTATTAAATTAAACTATCCCTATTATAATCTAATATAAATAAAAACATTAACTATTAAGACTAAATATTAATTTCAGTGACTGCCCAACAAATGACTAAAAAAAATTAATTTTTTGTTAGAAAATTTAATTCAATTAAACTATCCCTATTATAATCTAATATAAATAAAAACACTAACTATTAAAACTAAATATTAATTTCGGTTACTGCCCAACAAATGACTAAAAAAAATTAATTTTTTGTTAGAAAATTTTATTAGATTAAATTATCTCTATTATAATCTAATATAAATAAAAAACATTTTAAGACTTAACATTAATTTCGGTTGCTGCCCAGCAAATAGCTGAAAAATTAATTTTTTTGTTAGAAAATTTTATTAAATTAAACTATCCCTATTATAATCTAATATAAATAAAAACATTAACTATTAAGACTCAATATTAATTTCGGTTACTGCCCAGCAAATAGCTAAAAAATTAATTTTTTTATTAGAAAATTTTATTAGATTAAATTATCCCTATTGTAATCTAATATAAATAAAAAACATTTTAAGACTAAACATTAATTTCAGTTACTGCCCAACATATGACTAAAAAATTAATTTTGTTTTGTTAGAAAATTTTATTAGATTAAATTATCTCTATTGTAATCTAATATAAATAAAAACACTAACTATTA
This sequence comes from Ophion ventricosus, assembly GCA_963932345.1. Lineage (NCBI taxonomy): Eukaryota > Metazoa > Arthropoda > Insecta > Hymenoptera > Ichneumonidae > Ophion > Ophion ventricosus. The sequence continues at coordinate 232,831 of OZ010726.1, read as the reverse complement.
AAACTAAACATTAATTTCGGTTGCTGCACACAAATGACTAAAAAAATTAATTTTTTGTTAGAAAATTTTATTAGATTAAGGTATCTCTATTGTAATCTAATATAAATAAAAAATATTTTAAGACTTAACAATAATTTCGATTGCTGCCCAGCAAATAGCTGAAATATTAATTTTTTTTGTTAGAAAATTCTATTAAATTAAACTATCCCTATTATAATCTAATATAAATAAAAACATTAACTATTAAGACTAAATATTAATTTCGGTCGCTGCCCAACAAATGATTAAATATTAATTTTTTTGTTAGAAAATTTTATTAGATTAAATTATCCCTATTATAATCTAATATAAGTAAAAAACATTTTAAGGCTAAACATTAATTTCGATTGCTGCCCAGCAAATGGCTAAAAAATGAATTTTTTTTATTAGAAAATTTTATTAGATTAAATTATCCCTATTGTAATCTAATATATATAAAAAACACTAACGATTAAAACTAAATATTAATTTCGATTACTGCCCACAAATGACTAATAAAATTAATTTTTTATTAGAAAATTTTATTAGATTAAGATATCTCTATTGTAATCTAATATAAATAAAAAATATTTTAAGACTTAACATTAATTTCGATTGCTGCCCAGCAAATAGCTGAAAAATTAATTTTTTTTTTGTTAGAAAATTCTATTAAATTAAATTATCCCTATTATAATCTAATATAAATAAAAACATTAACTATTAAGACTAAATATTAATTTCGGTTGCTGCCCAACAAATGATTAAAAATTAATTTTTTTTGTTAGAAAATTTTATTAGATTAAATTATGCCTATTATAATCTAATATAAATAAAAACACTAACTATTAAAACTAAACATTAATTTCGGTTGCTGCCCAGCAAATGGCTAAAAAATTAATTTTTTTTATTAGAAAATTTTATTAGATTAAATTATCCCTATTGTAATCTAATATAAATAAAAAACACTAACTATTAAAACTAAATATTAATTTCGATTACTGCCCACAAATGACTAAAAAAATTAATTTTTTGTTAGAAAATTTTATTAGATTAAGATATCTCTATTGTAATCTAATATAAATAAAAAATATTTTAAGACTTAACATTAATTTCGATTGCTGCCCAGCAAATAGCTGAAAAATTAATTTTTTTTTTGTTAGAAAATTCTATTAAATTAAATTATCCCTATTATAATCTAATATAAATAAAAACATTAACTATTAAGACTAAATATTAATTTCGGTTGCTGCCCAACAAATGATTAAAAATTAATTTTTTTTGTTAGAAAATTTTATTAGATTAAATTATCCCTATTATAATCTAATATAAGTAAAAAACATTTTAAGGCTAAACATTAATTTCGGTTGCTGCCCAGCAAATGGCTAAAAAATTAATTTTTTTTATTAGAAAATTTTATAAGATTAAATTATCCCTATTATAATCTAATATAAATAAAAACATTAACTATTAAAACTAAATATTAATTTCAGTGACTGCCCAACAAATGACTAAAATTTAATTTTTTTTTGTTAGAAAATTTTATTAGATCAAATTATCTCTATTGTAATCTAATGTAAATAAAAACATTTTAAGACTAAATATTAATTTCAGTTGCTGCCCAGCAAATAACTGAAAAATTAATTTTTTTTTTGTTAGAAAATTTTATTAAATTAAATTATCCCTATTGTAATCTAATATAAATAAAAAACATTAACTATTAAAACTAAATATTAATTTCGGTTGCTGCCCAACAAATGGCTAAAAAATTAATTTTTTTTTTTTAGAAAATTTTATTAGATTAAATTATCCGTATTGTAATCTAATATAAATAAAAAATATTTTAAGACTAAACATTAATTTCAGTTACTACCCAACAAATGGCTAAAAATTAATTTTTTGTTAGAAAATTTTATTATATTAAACTATCCCAATTGTAATCTAATATAAATAAAAACATTAACTATTAAAACTAAATATTAATTTCGATTGCTACCCACATATGACTAAAAATTAATTTTTTTGTTAGAAAATTTTATTAGATTAAATTATCTCTATTGTAATCTAATATAAATAAAAACATTAACTATTAAAAATAAATATTAATTCCGGTTACTACCCAACAAATGGCTAAAAAATTAATTTTTTTTTTGTTAGAAAATTTTATTAGATTAAACTATCCCTATTGTAATCTAACATAAATAAAAAACATTAACTATTAAAACTAAATATTAATTTCGGTTACTGTCCAACAAATAGCTAAAAAATTAATTTTTTGTTAAAAAATTTTATTAGATTAAATTATCTCTATTGTAACCTAATATAAATAAAAAACATTTTAAGACTAAACATTAATTTCAATTGCTGCCCAGCAAATAGCTGAAAAATTAATTTTTTTTTTATTAGAAAATTTTATTAAATTAAACTATCCCTATTATAATCGAATATAAATAAAAACATTAACTATTAAGACTAAATATTAATTTCAGTGACTGCCCAACAAATGACTAAAAATTAATTTTTTTGTTAGAAAATTTTATTAGATTAAATTATCTCTATTGTAATCCAATATAAATAAAAACACTAACTATTAAAACTAAATATTAATTTCGATTACTGCCCACAAATGACTAAAAAAATTAATTTTTTGTTAGAAAATTTTATTAGATTAAGGTATCTCTATTGTAATCTAATATAAATAAAAAACATTTTAAGACTTAACATTAATTTCGTTTGCTGCCCAACAAATAGCTGAAAAATTAATTTTTTTTGTTAGAAAATTCTATTAAATTAAACTATCCCTATTATAATCTAATATAAATAAAAACATTAACTATCAAGACTAAATATTAATTTCGGTAGCTGCCCAACAAATGATTAGAAATTAATTTTTTTTGTTAGAAAATTTTATTAGATTAAATTATCCCTATTATAATCTAATATAAGTAAAAAACATTTTAAGGCTAAACATTAATTTCGGTTGCTGCCCAGCAAATGGCTAAAAAATTATTTTTTTTTATTAGAAAATTTTATTAGATTAAATTATCCCTATTGTAATCTAATATAAATAAAAAACATTTTAAGACTAAATATTAATTTCGATTGCTGTCCGATAAATAGCTGAAAAATTAATTTTTTTTCTTAGAAAATTTTATTAAATTAAACTATCCCTATTATAATCTAATATAAATAAAAACATTAACTATTAAAACTAAATATTAATTTCAGTGACTGCCCAACAAATGACTAAAATTTAATTTTTTTTTGTTAGAAAATTTTATTAGATTAAATTATCTCTATTGTAATCTAATGTAAATAAAAACATTTTAAGACTAAATATTAATTTCAGTTGCTGCCCAGCAAATAACTGAAAAATTAATTTTTTTTTGTTAGAAAATTTTATTAAATTAAACTATCCCTATTATAATCTAATATAAATAAAAACATTAACTATTAAGACTAAATATTAATTTCAGTGACTGCCCAACAAATGACTAAAAAAAATTAATTTTTTTTAGAAAATTTTATTCAATTAAACTATCCCTATTATAATCTAATATAAATAAAAACACTAACTATTAAAACTAAATATTAATTTCGGTTACTGCCCACAAATGACTAAAAAAAATTAATTTTTTTGTTAGAAAATTTTAATAGATTAAATTATCTCTATTATAATCTAATATAAATAAAAAACATTTTAAGACTTAACATTAATTTCGATTGCTGCCCAGCAAATAGCTGAAAAATTAATTTTTTTTTTGTTAGAAAATTTTATTAAATTAAACTATCCCTATTATAATATAATATAAATAAAAACATTAACTATTAAGACTAAATATTAATTTCAGTTACTGCCCAGCAAATAACTAAAAAAATTAATTTTTTTATTAGAAAATTTTATTAGATTAAATTATCCCTATTGTAATCTAATATAAATAAAAAACATTTTAAGACTAAACATTAATTTCAGTTACTGCCCAACAAATGACTAAAAAATTAATTTTTTTTTGTTAAAAATTTTTATTAGATTAAATTATCTCTATTGTAATCTAATATAAATAAAAACACTAACTATTAAAACTAAATATTAATTTCGATTACTGCCCACAAATGACTAAAAAAATTAATTTTTTGTTAGAAAATTTTATTAGATTAAGGTATCTCTATTGTAATCTATTATAAATAAAAAACATTTTAAGACTTAACATTAATTTCGATTGCTGCCCAACAAATAGCTGAAAAATTAATTTTTTTTTGTTAGAAAATTCTATTAAATTAAACTATCCCTATTATAATCTAATATAAATAAAAACATTAACTATTAAGACTAAATATTAATTTCGGTTGCTGCCCAACAAATGATTAAAAATTAATTTTTTTTGTTAGAAAATTTTATTAGATTAAATTATCCCTATTATAATCTAATATAAGTAAAAAACATTTTAAGGCTAAACATTAATTTCGGTTGCTGCCCAGCAAATGGCTAAAAAATTAATTTTTTTTATTAGAAAATTTTATTAGATTAAATTATCCCTATTGTAATCTAATATAAATAAAAAACACTAACTATTAAAACTAAATATTAATTTCGATTACTGCCCACAAATGACTAAAAAAATTAATTTGTTGTTAGAAAATTTTATAACATTAAGGTATCTCTATTGTAATCTAATATAAATAAAAAATATTTGAAGACTTAACATTAATTTCGATTGCTGCCCAGCAAATAGCTGAAAAATTAATTTTTTTGTTAGAAAATTCTATTAAATTAAACTATCCCTATTATAATCTAATATAAATAAAAACATTAACTATTAAGACTAAATATTAATTTCGATTGCTGCCCAACAAATGATTAAAAATTAATTTTTTTTTGTTAGAAAATTTTACTAGATTAAATTATCCCTATTATAATCTAATATAAGTAAAAAACATTTTAAGGCTAAACATTAATTTCGGTTGCTGCCCAGCAAATGGTTAAAAAATTATTTTTTTTTATTAGAAAATTTAATTAAATTAAATAATCCCTATTGTAATCTGATATAAATAAAAACATTAACTATTAAGACTTAATATTAATTTGGCGGCTGCCCAACAAATGGCTAAAAATTAATTTTTTTTTTGTTAGAAAATTTTATTAGATTAAACTACCCCAATTATAATCTAATATAAATAAAAACATTAACTATTAAAACTAAATATTAATTTTGGTTACTGCCCAGCAAATGACTAAAAAATTAATTTTTTTATTAGAAAATTTTATTAAATTAAGTTATCTCTATTGTAATCTAATATAAATAAAAAACATTTTTAGACTTAACATTAATTTCGGTTACTGCTAAACAAATAGCTGAAAAATTAATTTTTTTTTGTTAGAAAATTTTATTAAATTAAACTATCCCTATTATAATCTAATATAAATAAAAACATTAACTATTAACACTAAATATTAATTTCAGTGACTGCCCAACAAATGACTAAAAAAAATTAATTTTTTGTTAGAAAATTTTATTAAATTAAACTATCCCTATTATAATCTAATATAAATAAAAACACTAACTACTAAAACTAAATATTAATTTCGTTTACTGCCCAACAAATGACTAAAAAAAATTAATTTTTTGTTAGAAAATTTTATTAGATTAAATTATCTCTATTATAATCTAATATAAATAAAAAACATTTTAAGACTTCACATTAATTTCGTTTGCTGTCCAGCAAATAGCTGAAAAATTAATTTTTTTGTTAGAACATTTTATTAAATTAAACTATCCCTATTATAATCTAATATAAATAAAAACATTAACTATTAAGACTAAATATTAATTTCGGTTACTGCCCAGCAAATAGCTAAAAAATTAATTTTTTTATTAGAAAATTTTATTAGATTAAATTATCCCTATTGTAATCTAATATAAATAAAAAACATTTTAAGACTAAACATTAATTTCAGTTACTGCCCAACAAATGACTAAAAAATTAATTTTTTTTTTGTTAGAAAATTTTATTAGATTAAATTATCTCTATTGTAATCTAATATAAATAAAAACACTAACTATTAAAACTAAACATTAATTTCGGTTGCTGCCCACAAATGACTAAAAAAATTAATTTTTTGTTAGAAAATTTTTTTAGATTAAGGTATCTCTATTGTAATCTAATATAAATAAAAAATATTTTCAGACTTAACATTAATTTCAATTGCTGCCCAGCAAATAGCTCAAAAATTAATTCTTTTTTGTTAGAAAATTCTATTAAATTAAATTATCCCTATTATAATCTAATATAAATAAAAAACATTAACTATTAAGACTAAATATTAATTTCGGTTGCTGCCCAACAAATGATTAAAAATTAATTTTTTTTGTTAGAAAATTTTATTAGATTAAATTATCCCTATTATAATCTAATATAAGTAAAAAACATTTTAAGGCTAAACATTAATTTCGGTTCTGCCCAGCAAATGGCTAAAAAATTAATTTTTTTTATTAGATAAATTTTATTAGATTAAATTATCCCTGTTGTAATCTAATATAAATAAAAAACATTTTAAGACTAAATATTAATTTCAATTGCTGTCCAATAAATAGTTGAAAAATTAATTTTTTTTGTTAGAAAATTTTATTAAATTAAACTATCCCTATTATAATCTAGTATAAATAAAAACATTAACTATTAAAACTAAATATTAATTTCAGTGACTGCCCAACAAATGACTAAAATTTAATTTTTTTTGTTAGAAAATTTTATTAGATTAAATTATCTCTATTGTAATCTAATGTAAATAAAAACATTTTAAGACTAAATATTAATTTCCGTTGCTGCCCAGCAAATAACTGAAAAATTAATTTTTTTTTTGTTAGAAAATTTTATTAAATTAAATTATCCCTATTGTACTCTAATATAAATAAAAAACATTAACTATTCAAACTAAATATTAATTTCGATTGCTGCCCAACAAATGATTAAAAATTAATTTTTTTTTGTTAGAAAATTTTACTAGATTAAATTATCCCTATTATAATCTAATATAAGTAAAAAACATTTTAAGGCTAAACATTAATTTCGGTTGCTGCCCAGCAAATGGCTAAAAAATTAATTTTTTTTTATTAGAAAATTTTATTAAATTAAATTATCCCTATTGTAATCTGATATAAATAAAAACATTAACTATTAAGACTAAATATTAATTTGGCGGCTGCCCAACAAATGGCTAAAAATTAATTTTTTTTTTGTTAGAAAATTTTATTAGATTAAACTACCCCAATTATAATCAAATATAAATAAAAACATTAACTATTAAAACTAAATATTAATTTTGGTTACTGCCAAAATTATTAAAAACCGATTTACTAAAAAATTAATTTTTACTAAAAATTTAATTTACTAAAAAATTAATTTTTTTATTAGAAAATTTTATTAAATTAACTTATCTCTATTGTAATCTAATATAAATAAAAAACATTTTTAGACTTAACATAAATTTCGGTTACTGCCCAACAAATAGCTGAAAAATTAATTTTTTTTTGTTAGAAAATTTTAATAAATTAAACTATCCCTATTATAATCTAATATAAATAAAAACATTAACTATTAAGACTAAATATTATCTTCAGTGACTGCCCAACAAACGACTAAAAAAAATTAATTTTTTGTTAGAAAATTTTATTAAATTAAACTATCCCTATTATAATCTAATATAAATAAAAACACTAACTATTAAAACCAAATATTAATTTCGTTTACTGCCCAACAAATGACTAAAAAAAATTAATTTTTTGTTAGAAAATTTTATTAGATTAAATTATCTCTATTATAATCTAATATAAATAACAAACATTTTAAGACTTAACATTAATTTCGGTTGCTGCCCAGCAAATAGCTGAAAAATTAATTTTTTTGTTAGAAAATTTTATTAAATTAAACTATCCCTATTATAATCTAATATAATTAAAAACATTAACTATTAAGACTAAATATTAATTTCGGTTACTGCCCAGCAAATAGCTAAAAAATTAATTTTTTTATTAGAAAATTTTATTAGATTAAATTATCACTATTGTAATCTAATATAAATAAAAAACATATTAAGACTAAACATTAATTTCAGTTACTGCCCAACAAATGACTAAAAAATTAATTTTTTTTTTGTTAGAAAATTTTATTAGATTAAATTATCTCTATTGTAATCTAATATAAATAAAAACACTAACTATTAAAACTAAACATTAATTTCGATTGCTGCCCAGCAAATAGCTGAAAAATTAATTTTTTTTTGTTAGAAAATTCTATTAAATTAAACTATCCCTATTATAATCTAATATAAATAAAAACATTAACTATTAAGACTAAATATTAATTTCGGTTGCTGCCCAACAAATGATTAAAAATTAATTTTTTTGTTAGAAAATTTTATTAGATTAAATTATCCCTATTATAATCTAATATGAGTAAAAAACATTTTAAGGCTAAACATTAATTTCGATTGCTGCCCAGCAAATGGCTAAAAAATTAATTTTTTTTATTAGAAAATTTTATTAGATTAAATTATCCCTATTGTAATCTAATATAAATAAAAAACACTAACTATTAAAACTAAATATTAATTTCGATTACTGCCCACAAATGACTAAAAAAATTAATTTTTTGTTAGAAAATTTTATTAGATTAAGATATCTCTATTGTAATCTAATACAAATAAAAAATATTTTAAGACTTAACATTAATTTCGATTGCTGCCCAGCAAATAGCTGAAAAATTGATTTTCTTTTGTTAGAAAATTCTATTAAATTAAATTATCCCTATTATAATCTAATATAAATAAAAACATTAACTATCCAGACTAAATATTAATTTCGGTTGCTGCCCAACAAATGATTAAAATTTAATTTTTTTTGTTAGAAATTTTTATTAGATTAAATTATCCCTATTATAATCTAATATAAGTAAAAAACATTTTAAGGCTAAACATTAATTTCGGTTGCTGCCCAGCAAATGGCTAAAAAATTAATTTTTTTTATTAGAAAATTTTATTAGATTAAATTATCCATATTGTAATCTAATATAAATAAAAAACACTAACTATTAAAACTAAATATTAATTTCGATTACTGCCCACAAATGACTAAAAAAATTAATTTTTTGTTAGAAAATTTTATTAGATTAAGATATCTCTATTGTAATCTAATATGAATAAAAAATATTTTAAGACTTAACATTAATTTCGATTGCTGCCCAGCAAATAGCTGAAAAATTAATTTTTTTTTTTGTTAGAAAATTCTATTAAATTAAATTATCCCTATTATAATCTAATATAAATAAAAACATTAACTATTAAGACTAAATATTAATTTCGGTTGCTGCCCAACAAATGATTAAAAATTAATTTTTTTTGCTAGAAAATTTTATTAGATTAAATTATCCCTATTATAATCTAATATAAGTAAAAAACATTTTAAGGCTAAATATTAATTTCGGTTGCTGCCCAGCAAATGGCTAAAAAATTAATTTTTTTTATTAGAAAATTCTATTAGATTAAATTATCCCTATTGTAATCTAATATAAATAAAAAAAATTTTAAGACTAAATATTAATTTCGATTGCTGTCCAATAAATAGCTGAAAAATTTATTTTTTTTGTTAGAAAATTTTATTAAATTAAACTATCCCTATTATAATCTAATATAAATAAAAACATTAACTATTAAAACTAAATATTAATTTCAGTGACTTCCCAGCAAATAACTGAAAAATTAATTTTTTTTTGTTAGAAAATTTTATTAAATTAAACTATCCCTAGTATAATCTAATATAAATAAAAACATTAACTATTAAGACTGAATATTAATTTCAGTGACTGCCCAACAAATGACTAAAAAAAATTAATTTTTTGTTAGAAAATTTTATTAAATTAAAATATCCCTATCATAATCTAATATAAATAAAAACACTACCTATTAAGACTAAATATTAATTTCAGTTACTGCCCAGCAAATAACTAAAAAAATTAATTTTTTTATTAGAAAATTTTATTAGATTAAATTATCCCTATTGTAATCTAATATAAATAAAAAACATTTTAAGACTAAACATTAATTTCAGTTACTGCCCAACAAAAGACTAAAAAATTAATTTTTTTTTTGTTAAAAAATTTTATTAGATTAAATTATCTCTATTGTAATCTAATATAAATAAAAACACTAACTATTAAAACTAAATATTAATTTCGATTACTGCCCACAAATGACTAAAAAAATTCATTTTTTGTTAGAAAATTTTATTAGATTAAGGTATCTCTATTGTAATCTAATATAAATAAAAAACATTTTAAGACTTAACATTAATTTCGATTGCTGCCCAACAAATAGCTGTAAAATTAATTTTTTTTTGTTAGAAAATTCTATTAAATTAAACTATCCCTATTATAATCTAATATAAATAAAAACATTAACTATTAAGACTAAATATTAATTTCGGTTGCTGCCCAACAAATGATTAAAAATGATTTTTTTTTGTTAGAAAATTTTATTAGATTAAATTATCCCTATTATAATCTAATATAAATAAAAAACATTTTAAGACTAAACATTAATTTCAGTTACTGCCCAACAAATGACTAAAAAATTAATTTTTTTTTTGTTAAAAAATTTTATTAGATTAAATTATCTCTATTGTAATCTAATATAAATAAAAACACTAACTATTAAACCTAAATATTAATTTCGATTACTGCCCACAAATGACTAAAAAAATTAATTTTTTGTTAGAAAATTTTATTAGATTAAGGTATCTCTATTGTAATCTAATATAAATAAAAAACATTTTAAGTCTTAACATTAATTTCGATTGCTGCCCAAGAAATAGCTGAAGAATTAATTTTTTTTTGTTAGAAAATTCTATAAAATTAAACTATCCCTATTATAATCTAATATAAATAAAAACATTAACTATTAAGACTAAATATTAATTTCGATTGCTGCCCAACAAATGATTAAAAATTCATTTTTTTTGTTAGAAAATTTTACTAGATTAAATTATCCCTATTATAATCTAATATAAGTAAAGAACATTTTAAGGCTAAACATTAATTTCGGTTGCTGCCCAGCAAATGGCTAAAAAATTAATTTTTTTTTATTAGAAAATTTTATTAAATTAAATTATCCCTATTGTAATCTGATATAAATAAAAACATTAACTATTAAGACTAAATATTAATTTGGCGGCTGCCCCACAAATGGCTAAAAATTAATTTTTTTTTTGTTAGAAAATTTTATTAGATTAAACTACCCCAATTATAATCTAATATAAATAACAACATGAACTATTAAAACTAAATATTAATTTTGGTTACTGCCCAGCAAATGACTAAAAAATTAATTTTTTTATTAGAAAATTTTATTAAATTAAGTTATCTCTATTGTAATCTAATATAAATAAAAAACATTTTTAGACTTAACATTAATTTCGGTAACTGCCCAACAAATAGCTGAAAAATTAATTTTTTTCTGTTAGAAAATTTTATTAAATTAAACTATCCCTATTATAATCTAATATAAATAAAAACATTAACTATTAAGACTAAATATTAATTTCAGTGACTGCCCAACAAATGACTAAAAAAAATTAATTTTTTGTTACAAAATTTTATTAAATTAAACTATCCCTATTATAATCTAATATAAATAAAAACACTAACTATTAAAACTAAATATTAATTTCGGTTGCTGCCCAACAAATGATTAAAAATTAATTTTTTTGTTAGAAAATTTTATTAGATTAAATTATCCCTATTATAATCTAATATAAGTAAAAAACATTTTAAGGCTAAACATTAATTTCGATTGCTGCCCAGCAAATGGCTAAAAAATTAATTTTTTTTATTCGAAAATTTTATTAGATTAAATTATCCCTATTGTAATCTAATATAAATAAAAAACACTAACTATTAAAACTAAATATTAATTTCGATTACTGCCCACAAATGACTAAAAAAATTAATTTTTTGTTAGAAAATTTTATTAGATTAAGATATCTCTATTGTAATCTAATATAAATAAAAAATATTTTAAGACTTAACATTAATTTCGATTGCTGCCCAGCAAATAGCTGAAAAATTATTTTTTTTTTGTTAGAAAATTCTATTAAATTAAATTATCCCTATTATAATCTAATATAAATAAAAACATTAACTATTCAGACTAAATATTAATTTCGGTTGCTGCCCAACAAATGATTAAAATTTAATATTTTTTGTTAGAAATTTTTATTAGATTAAATTATCCCTATTATAATCTAATATAAGTAAAAAACATTTTAAGGCTAAACATTAATTTCGGTTGCTGCCCAGCAAATGGCTAAAAAATTAATTTTTTTTATTACAAAATTTTATTAGATTAAATTATCCATATTGTAATCTAATATAAATAAAAAACACTAACTATTAAAACTAAATATTAATTTCGATTACTGCCCACAAATGACAAAAAAAATTAATTTTTTGTTAGAAAATTTTATTAGATTAAGATATCTCTATTGTAATGTAATATAAATAAAAAATATTTTAAGACTTAACATTAATTTCGATTGCTGCCCAGCAAATAGCTGAAAAATTAATTTTTTTTTTTGTTAGAAAATTCTATTAAATTAAATTATCCCTATTATAATCTAATATAAATAAAAACATTAACTATTAAGACTAAATATTAATTTCGGTTGCTGCCCAACAGATGATTAAAAATTAATTTTTTTTGCTAGAAAATTTTATTAGATTAAATTATCCCTATTATAATCTAATATAAGTAAAAAACATTTTAAGGCTAAATATTAATTTCGGTTGATGCCCAGCAAATGGCTAAAAAATTAATTTTTTTTATTAGAAAATTTTATTAGATTAAATTATCCCTATTGTAATCTAATATAAATAAAAAACATTTTAAGACTAAATATTAATTTCGATTGCTGTCCAATAAATAGCTGAAAAATTAATTTTTTTTGGTAGAAAATTTTATTAAATTAAACTATCCCTATTATAATCTAATATAAATAAAAACATTAACTATTAAAACTAAATATTAATTTCAGTGACTGCCCAACAAATGACTAAAATTTAATTTTTTTTTGTTAGAAAATTTTATTAGATTAAATTATCTCTATTGTAATCTAATGTAAATAGAAACATTTTAAGACTAAATATTAATTTCAGTTGCTGGCCAGCAAATAACTGAAAAATTAATTTTTTTTTGTTAGAAAATTTTATTAAATTAAACTATCCCTAGTATAATCTAATATAAATAAAAACATTAACTATTAAGACTGAATATTAATTTCAGTGACTGCCCAACAAATGATTAAAAATTCATTTTTTTGTTAGAAAATTTTATTAGATTAAATTATCCCTATTATAATCTAATATAAGTAAAAAACATTTTAAGGCTAAACATTAATTTCGATTGCTGCCCAGCAAATGTCTAAAAAATTAATTTTTTTTATTAGAAAATTTTATTAGATTAAATTATCCCTATTGTAATCTAATATAAATAAAAAATATTTTAAGACTTAACATTAATTTCGATTGCTGCCCAGCAAATAGCTGAAAAATTAATTTTTTTTTGGTAGAAAATTCTATTAAATTAAATTATCCCTATTATAATCTAATATAAATAAGAACATTAACTATTCAGACTAAATATTAATTTCGGTTGCTGCCCAACAAATGATTAAAATTTAATTTTTTTTGTTAGAAATTTTTAATAGATTAAATTATCCCTATTATAATCTAATATAAGTAAAATCATTTTAAGGCTAAACATTAATTTCGGTTGCTGCCCAGCAAATGGCTAAAAAATTAATTTTTTTTATTAGAAAATTTTATTAGATTAAATTATCCATATGGTAATCTAATATAAATAAAAAACACTAACTATTAAACCTAAATATTAATTTCGATTACTGCCCACAAATGACTAAAAAAATTAATTTTTTGTTAGAAAATTTTATTAGATTAAGATATCTCTATTGTAATCTAATATAAATAAAAAATATTTTAAGACTTAGCATTAATTTCGATTGCTGCCCAGCAAATAGCTGAAAAATTAATTTTTTTTTTTTGTTAGAAAATTCTATTAAATTAAATTATCCCTATTATAATCTAATATAAATAAAAACATTAACTATTAAGACTAAATATTAATTTCGGTTGCTGCCCAACAAATGATTAAAAATTAATTTTTTTTGCTAGAAAATTTTATTAGATTAAATTATCCCTATTATAATCTAATATAAGTAAAAAACATTTTAAGGCTAAATATTAATTTCGGTTGCTGCCCAGCAGATGGCTAAAAAATTAATTTTTTTTAATAGAAAATTTTATTAGATTAAATTATCCCTATGCTAATCTAATATAAATAAAAAACATTTTCAGACTAAATATTAATTTCGATTGCTGTCCAATAAATAGCTGAAAAATTAATTTTTTTTGTTAGAAAATTTTATGAAATTAAACTATCCCTATTATAATCTAATATAAATAAAAACATTAACTATTAAAACTAAATATTAATTTCAGTGACTGCCCAACAAATGACTAAAATTTAATTTTTTTTTGTTAGAAAATTTTATTAGATTAAATTATCTCTATTGTAATCTAATGAAAATAAAAACATTTTAAGACTAAATATTAATTTCAGTTGCTGCCCAGCAAATAACTGAAAAATTAATTTTTTTTTGTTAGAAAATTTTATTAAATTAAACTATCCTTAGTATAATCTAATATAAATAAAAACATTAACTATTAAGACTGAATATTAATTTCAGTGACTGCCCAACAAATGACTAAAAAAAATTAATTTTTTGTTAGAAAATTTTATTAGATTAAATTATCTCTATTGTAATCTAATATAAATAAAAACACTAACTATTAAAACTAAATATTAATTTCGATTACTGCCCACAAATGACTAAAAAAATTCATTTTTTGTTAGAAAATTTTATTAGATTAAGGTATCTCTATTGTAATCTAATATAAATAAAAAACATTTTAAGACTTAACATTAATTTCGATTGCTGCCCAACAAATAGCTGTAAAATTAATTTTTTTTTGTTAGAAAATTCTATTAAATTAAACTATCCCTATTATAATCTAATATAAATAAAAACATTAACTATTAAGACTAAATATTAATTTCGGTTGCTGCCCAACAAATGATTAAAAATGATTTTTTTTTGTTAGAAAATTTTATTAGATTAAATTATCCCTATTATAATCTAATATAAATAAAAAACATTTTAAGACTAAACATTAATTTCAGTTACTGCCCAACAAATGAATAAAAAATTAATTTTTTTTTTGTTAAAAAATTTTGTTAGATTAAATTATCTCTATTGTAATCTAATATAAATAAAAACACTAACTATTAAAACTAAATATTAATTTCGATTACTGCCCACAAATGACTAAAAAAATTAATTTTTTGTTAGAAAATTTTATTAGATTAAGGTATCTCTATTGTAATCTAATATAAATAAAAAACATTTTAAGCCTTAACATTAATTTCGATTGCTGCCCAACAAATAGCTGAAGAATTAATTTTTTTTTGTTAGAAAATTCTATTAAATTAAACTATCCCTATTATAATCTAATATAAATAAAAACATTAACTATTAAGACTAAATATGAATTTCGATTGCTGCCTAACAAATGATTAAAAATTAATTTTTTTTTGTTAGAAAATTTTATTAGATTAAATTATCCCTATTATAAACTAATATAAGTAAAAAACATTTTAAGGCTAAACATTAATTTCGGTTGCTGCCCAGCAAATGGCTAAAAAATTAATTTTTTTTTATTAGAAAGTTTTATTAAATTAAATTATCCCTATTGTAATCTGATATAAATAAAAACATTAACTATTAAGACTAAATATTAAATTGGCGGCTGCCCAACAAATGGCTAAAAATTAATTTTTTTTTTGTTAGAAAATTTTATTAGATTAAACTACCCCAATTATAATCTAATATAAATAAAAACATTAACTATTAAAACTAAATATTAATTTTGGTTACTGCCCAGCAAATGACTAAAAAATTAATTTTTTTATTAGAAAATTTTATTAAATTGAGTTATCTCTATTGTAATCTAATATAAATAAAAAACATTTTTAGACTTAACATTAATTTCGGTTACTGCCCAACAAATAGCTGAAAAATTAATTTTTTTCTGTTAGAAAATTTTATTAAATTAAACTATCCCCATTATAATCTAATATAAATAAAAAATATTTTAAGACTTAACATTAATTTCGGTTGCTGCCCAGCAAATAGCTGAAAAATTAATTTTTTTGTTAGAAAATTTTATTAAATTAAACTATCCCTATTATAATCTAATATAAATAAAAACATTACCTATTAAGACTAAATATTAATTGCGGTTACTGCCCAGCAAATAGCTAAAAAAGTAATTTTTTTATTAGAAAATTTTATTAGATTAAATTATCCCTATTGTAATCTAATATAAATAAAAAACATTTTAAGACTAAACATTAATTTCAGTTACTGCCCGACAAATGACTAAAAAATTAATTTTTTTTTTGTTAGAAAATTTTATTAGATTAAATTATCTCTATTGTAATCTAATATAAATAAAAACACTAACTATTAAAACTAAACATTAATTTCGGTTGCTGCCCACAAATGACTAAAAAAATTAATTTTTTTGTTAGAAAATTTTTTTAGATTAAGGTATCTCTATTGTAATCTAATATAAATAAAAAATATTTTAAGACTTAACATTAATTTCGATTGCTGCCCAGCAAATAGCTGAAATATTAATTTTTTTTTTTTAGAAAATTCTATTAAATTAAACTATCCCTATTATAATCTAATATACATAAAAACATTAACTATTAAGACTAAATATTTATTTCGGTTGCTGCCCAACAAATGATTAAAAATTAATTTTTTCGTTAGAAAATTTTATTAGATTAAATTATCCCTATTATAATCTAATATAAGTAAAAAACATTTTAAGGCTAAACATTAATTTCGATTGCTGCCCAGCAAATGGCTAAAAAATTAATTTTTTTTATTAGAAAATTTTATTAGATTAAATTATCCCTATTGTAATCTAATATAAATAAAAAACACTAACTATTAAAACTAAATATTAATTTCGATTACTGCCCACAAATGACTAATAAAATTAATTTTTTATTAGAAAATTTTATTAGATTAAGATATCTCTATTGTAATCTAATATAAATAAAAAATATTTTAAGACTTAACATTAATTTGGATTGCTGCCCAGCAAATAGTTGAAAAATTAATTTTTTTTTTGTTAGAAAATTCTATTAAATTAAATTATCCCTATTATAATCTAATATAAATAAAAACATTAACTATTAAGACTAAATATTAATTTCGGTTGCTGCCCAACAAATGATTAAAAATTAATTTTTTTTGTTAGAAAATTTTATTAGATTAAATTATCCCTATTATAATCTAATATAAGTAAAAAACATTTTAAGGCTAAACATTAATTTTGGTTGCTGCCCAGCAAATGGCTAAAAAATTAATTTTTTTTATTAGAAAATTTTATTAGATTAAATTATCCCTATTGTAATCTAATATTAATAAAAAACATTTTAAGACTAAATATTAATTTCGATTGCTGTCCAATAAATAGCTGAAAAATTAATTTTTTTTGTTAGAAAATTTTATTAAATTAAACTATCCCTATTATAATCTAATATAAATAAAAACATTAACTATTAAAACTAAATATTAATTTCAGTGACTGCCCAACAAATGACTAAAATTTAATTTTTTTTTGTTAGAAAATTTTATTAGATTAAATTATCTCTATTGTAATCTAATGTAAATAAAAACATTTTAAGACTAAATATTAATTTCAGTTGCTGCCCAGCAAATAACTGAAAAATTAATTTTTTTTTTGTTAGAAAATTTTATTAAATTAAATTATCCCTATTGTAATCTAATATAAATAAAAAACATTAACTATTCAAACTAAATATTAATTTCGGTTGCTGCCCAACAAATGGCTAAAAAATTAATTTTTTTTTTGTTAGAAAATTTTATTAGATTAAATTATCCCTATTGTAATCTAATATAAATAAAAAATATTTTAAGACTAAACATTAATTTCAGTTACTACCCAACAAATGGCTAAAAATTAATTTTTTGTTAGAAAATTTTATTATATTAAACTATCCCAATTGTAATCTAATATAAATAAAAACATTAACTATTAAAACTAAATATTAATTTCGATTGCTACCCACAAATGACTAAAAATTAATTTTTTTGTTAGAAAATTTTATTAGATTAAATTATCTCTATTGTAATCTAATATAAATAAAAACATTAACTATTAAAACCAAATATTGATTTCGGTTACTACCCAACAAATGGCTAAAAAATTAATTTTTTTTTTGTTAGAAAATTTTATTAGATTAAGTTATCTCTATTATAATCTAATATAAATAAAAAACATTTTAAGGCTAAATATTAATTTTGGTTGCTGCCCATCAAATGACTAAAAAATTAATTTTTTTTTATTAGAAAATTTTATTAGATTCAATTATCCCTATTGTAATCTGATATAAATAAAAACATTAACTATTAAGACTAAATATTAATTTGGCGGCTGCCCAAGTAATGGCTAAAAATTAATTTTTTTTTTGTTAGAAAATTTTATTAGATTAAACTACCCCAATTATAATCTAATATAAATAAAAACATTAACTATTAAAATTAAATATTAATTTTGGTTACTGCCAAAATTACTAAAAATTAATTTACTCAAAAATTAATTTTTACTAAAAATTTAATTTACTAAAAGTTAATTTTTTTATTAGAAAATTTTATTAAATTAAACTATCCCTATTATAATCTAATATAAATAAAAACATTAACTATTAAGACTAAATATTAATTTCAGTGACTGCCCAACAAATGACTAAAAAAAATTAATTTTTTGTTAGAAAATTTTATTAAATTAAACTATCCCTATTATAATCTAATATAAATAAAAACACTAACTATTAAAACCAAATATTAATTTCGTTTACTGCCCAACAAATGACTAAAAAAAATTAATTTTTTGTTAGAAAATTTTATTAGATTAAATTATCTCTATTATAATCTAATATAAATAATAAAAATTTTAAGACTTAACATTAATTTCGGTTGCTGTCCAGCAAATAGCTGAAAAATTAATTTTTTTGTTAGAAAATTTTATTAACTTAAACTATCCCTATTACAATCTAATATAAATAAAAACATTAACTATTAAGACTAAATATTAATTTCGGTTACTGCCCAGCAAATAGCTAAAAAATTAATTTTTTTATTAGAAAATTTTATTAGATTAAATTATCACTATTGTAATCTAATATAAATAAAAAACATATTAAGACTAAACATTAATTTCAGTTACTGCCCAACAAATGACTAAAAAATTAATTTTTTTTTTGTTAGAAAATTTTATTAGATTATATTATCTCTATTGTAATCTAATATAAATAAAAACACTAACTATTAAAACTAAACATTAATTTCGGTTGCTGCCCACAAATGACTAAAAAAATTAATTTTTTGTTAGAAAATTTTTTCAGATTAAGGTATCTCTATTGTAATCTAATATAAATAAAAAATATTTTAAGACTTAACATTAATTTCGATTGCTGCCCAGCAAATAGCTGAAAAATTAATTTTTTTTTGTTAGAAAATTCTATTAAATTAAACTATCCCTATTATAATCTAATATAAATAAAAACATTAACTATTAAGACTAAATATTAATTTCGATTGCTGCCCAACAAATGATTAAAAATTAATTTTTTTTTGTTAGAAAATTTTACTAGATTAAATTATCCCTATTATAATCTAATATAAGTAAAAAACATTTTAAGGCTAAACATTAATTTCGGTTGCTGCCCAGCACATGGCTAAAAAATTAATTTTTTTTTATTAGAAAATTTTATTAAATTAAATTATCCCTATTGTAATCTGATATAAATAAAAACATTAACTATTAAGACTAAATATTAATTTGGCGGCTGCCCAACAAATGGCTAAAAATTAATTTTTTTTTGTTAGAAAATTTTATTAGATTAAACTACCCCAATTATAATCTAATATAAATAAAAACATTAACTATTAAAACTAAATATTAATTTTGGTTACTGCCCAGCAAATGACTAAAAAATTAATTGTTTTATTAGAAAATTTTATTAAATTAAGTTATCTCTATTGTAATCTAATATAAATAAAAAACATTTTTAGACTTAACATTAATTTCGGTTACTGCCCAACAAATAGCTGAAAAATTAATTTTTTTTTGTTAGAAAATTTTATTAAATTAAACTATCCCTATTATAATCTAATATAAATAAAAACATTAACTATTAAGACTAAATATTAATTTCAGTGACTGCCCAAAAAATGACTAAAAAAAATTAATTTTTTGTTAGAAAATTTTATTAGATTAAATTATCTCTATTATAATCTAATATAAATATAAAACATTTTAAGACTTAACATTAATTTCGGTTGCTGCCCGGCAAATAGCTGAAAAATTAATTTTTTTATTAGAAAATTTTATTAGATTAAATTATCCCTATTGTAATCTAATATAAATAAAAAACATTTTAAGACTAAACATTAATTTCAGTTACTGCCCAACAAATGACTAAAAAATTAATTTTTTTTTTGTTAGAAAATTTTATTAGATTAAATTATCTCTATTGTAATCTAATATAAATAAAAACACTAACTATTAAAACTAAACATTAATTTCGATTGCTGCCCAGCAAATAGCTGAAAAATTAATTTTTTTTTGTTAGAAAATTCTATTAAATTAAACTATCCCTATTATAATCTAATATAAATAAAAACATTAACTATTAAGACTAAATATTAATTTCGGTTGCTGCCCAACAAATGATTAAAAATTAATTTTTTTGTTAGAAAATTTTATTAGATTAAATTATCCCTATTATAATCTAATATAAGTAAAAAACATTTTAAGGCTAAACATTAATTTCGATTGCTGCCCAGCAAATGGCTAAAAAATTAATTTTTTTTATTAGAAAATTTTATTAGATTCAATTATCCCTATTGTAATCCAATATAAATAAAAAACACTAACTATTAAAACTAAATATTAATTTCGATTACTGCCCACAAATGACTAAAAAAATTAATTTTTTGTTAGAAAATTTTATTAGATTAAGTAATCTCTATTGTAATCTAATACAAATAAAAAATATTTTAAGACTTAACATTAATTTCGATTGCTGCCCAGCAAATAGCTGAAAAATTAATTTTCTTTTGTTAGAAAATTCTATTAAATTAAATTATCCCTATTATAATCTAATATAAATAAAAACATTAACTATTCAGACTAAATATTAATTTCGGTTGCTGCCCAACAAATGATTAAAATTTAATTTTTTTTGTTAGAAATTTTTATTAGATCAAATTATCCCTATTATAATCTAATATAAGTAAAAAACATTTTAAGGCTAAACATTAATTTCGGTTGCTGCCCAGCAAATGGCTAAAAAATTAATTTTTTTTATTAGAAAATTTTATTAGATTAAATTATCCATATTGTAATCTAATATAAATAAAAAACACTAACTATTAAAACTAAATATTAATTTCGATTACTGCCCACAAGTGACTAAAAAAATTAATTTTTTGTTAGAAAATTTTATTAGATTAAGATATCTCTATTGTAATCTAATATAAATAAAAAATATTTTAAGACTTAACATTAATTTCGATTGCTGCCCAGCAAATAACTGAAAAATTAATTTTTTTTTTTGTTAGAAAATTCTATTAAATTAAATTATCCCTATTATAATCTAATATAAATAAAAACATTAACTATTAAGACTAAATATTAATTTCGGTTGCTGCCCAACAAATGATTAAAAATTAATTTTTTTTGCTAGAAAATTTTATTAGATTAAATTATCCCTATTATAATGTAATATAAGTAAAAAACATTTTAAGGCTAAATATTAATTTCGGTTGCTGCCCAGCAAATGGCTAAAAAATTAATTTTTTTTATTAGAAAATTTTATTAGATTAAATTATCCCTATTGTAATCTAATATAAATAAAAAACATTTTAAGACTAAATATTAATTTCGATTGCTGTCCAATAAATAGCTGAAAAATTAATTTTTTTTGTTAGAAAATTTTATTAAATTAAACTATCCCTATTATAATCTAATATAAATAAAAACATTAACTATTAAAACTAAATATTAATTTCAGTGACTGCCCAACAAATGACTAAAATTTAATTTTTTTTTGTTAGAAAATTTTATTAGATTAAATTATCTCTATTGTAATCTAATGTAAATAAAAACATTTTAAGACTAAATATTAATTTCAGTTGCTGCCCAGCAAATAACTGAAAAATTAATTTTTTTTTGTTAGAAAATTTTATTAAATTAAACTATCCCTAGTATAATCTAATATAAATAAAAACATTAACTATTAAGACTGAATATTAATTTCAGTGACTGCCCAACAAATGACTAAAAAAAATTAATTTTTTGTTAGAAAATTTTATTAAATTAAAATATCCCTATTATAATCTAATATAAATAAAAACACTAACTATTAAGACTAAATATTAATTTCAGTTACTGCCCAGCAAATAACTAAAAAAATTAATTTTTTTATTAGAAAATTTTATTAGATTAAATTATCCCTATTGTAATCTAATATAAATAAAAAACATTTTAAGACTAAACATTAATTTCAGTTACTGCCCAACAAAAGACTAAAAAATTAATTTTTTTTTTGTTAAAAATTTTTATTAGATTAAATTATCTCTATTGTAATCTAATATAAATAAAAACACTAACTATTAAAACTAAATATTAATTTCGATTACTGCCCACAAATGACTAAAAAAATTCATTTTTTGTTAGAAAATTTTATTAGATTAAGGTATCTCTATTGTAATCTAATATAAATAAAAAACATTTTAAGACTTAACATTAATTTCGATTGCTGCCCAACAAATAGCTGTAAAATTAATTTTTTTTTGTTCGAAAATTCTATTAAATTAAACTATCCCTATTATAATCTAATATAAATAAAAACATTAACTATTAAGACTAAATATTAATTTCGGTTGCTGCCCAACAAATGATTAAAAATGATTTTTTTTTGTTAGAAAATTTTATTAGATTAAATTATCCCTATTATAATCTAATATAAATAAAAAACATTTTAAGACTAAACGTTAATTTCAGTTACTGCCCAACAAATGACTAAAAAATTAATTTTTTTTTTGTTAAAAAATTTTATTAGATTAAATTATCTCTATTGTAATCTAATATAAATAAAAACACTAACTATTAAACCTAAATATTAATTTCGATTACTGCCCACAAATGACTAAAAAAATTAATTTTTTGTTAGAAAATTTTATTAGATTAAGGTATCTCTATTGTAATCTAATATAAATAAAAAACATTTTAAGACTTAACATTAATTTCGATTGCTGCCCAACAAATAGCTGAAGAATTAATTTTTTTTTGTTAGAAAATTCTATTAAATTAAACTATCCCTATTATAATCTAATATAAATAAAAACATTAACTATTAAGACTAAATATTAATTTGATTGCTGCCCAACAAATGATTAAAAATTAATTTTTTTTTGTTAGAAAATTTTATTAGATTAAATTATCCCTATTATAAACTAATATAAGTAAAAAACATTATAAGGCTAAACATTAATTTCGGTTGCTAGCCAGCAAATGGCTAAAAAATTAATTTTTTTTTATTAGAAAATTTTATTAAATTAAATTATCCCTATTGTAATCTGATATAAATAAAAACATTAACTATTAAGACTAAATATTAATTTGGCGGCTGCCCAACAAATGGCTAAAAATTAATTTTTTTTTTGTTAGAAAAGTTTATTAGATTAAACTACCCCAATTATAATCTAATATAAATAAAAACATTAACTATTAAAACTAAATATTAATTTTGGTTACTGCCCAGCAAATGACTAAAAAATTAATTTTTTTATTAGAAAATTTTATTAAATTAAGTTATCTCTATTGTAATCTAATATAAATAAAAAACATTTTTAGACTTAACATAAATTTCGGTTACTGCCCAACAAATAGCTGAAAAATTAATTTTTTTTTGTCAGAAAATTTTATTAAATTAAACTATCCCTATTATAATCTAATATAAATAAAAACATTAACTATTAAGACTAAATATTAATTTCAGTGACTGCCCAACAAATGACTAAAAAAAATTAATTTTTTGTTAGAAAATTTTATTAAATTAAACTATCCCTATTGTAATCTAATATAAATAAAAACACTAACTATTAAAACTAAATATTAATTTCGATTACTGCCCACAAATGACTAAAAAAATTCATTTTTTGTTAGAAAATTTTATTAGATTAAGGTATCTCTATTGTAATCTAATATAAATAAAAAACATTTTAAGACTTAACATTAATTTCGATTGCTGCCCAGCAAATAGCTGAAAAATTAATTTTTTTGTTAGAAAATTTTATTAAATTAAACTATCCCTATTATAATCTAATATAAATAAAAACATTAACTATTAAGACTAAATATTAATTTCGGTTACTGCCCAGCAAATAGCTAAAAAATTAATTTTTTTATTAGAAAGTTTTATTAGATTAAATTATCCCTATTGTAATCTAATATAAATAAAAAACATTTTAAGACTAAACATTAATTTCAGTTACTGCCCAACAAATGACTAAAAAATTATTTTTTTTTTTGTTAGGAAATTTTATTAGATTAAATTATCTCTATTGTAATCTAATATAAATAAAAACACTAACTATTAAAACTAAACATTAATTTCGGTTGCTGCCCACAAATGACTAAAAAAATTAATTTTTTGTTAGAAAATTTTTTTAGATTAAGGTATCTCTATTGTAATCTAATATAAATAAAAAATATTTTAAGACTTAACATTAATTTCGATTGGTGCCCAGCAAATAGCTGAAAAATTAATTTTTTTTTGTTAGAAAATTCTATTAAATTAAACTATCCCTATTATAATCTAATATTAATAAAAACATTAACTATTAAGACTAAATATTAATTTCGATTGCTGCCCAACAAATGATTAAAAATTAATTTTTTTTTGTTAGAAAATTTTACTAGATTAAATTATCCCTATTATAATCTAATATAAGTAAAAAACATTTTAAGGCTAAACATTAATTTCGGTTGCTGCCCAGCAAATGGCTAAAAAATTAATTTTTTTTTATTAGAAAATTTTATTAAATTAAAGTATCCCTATTGTAATCTGATATAAATAAAAACATTAACTATTAAGACTAAATATTAATTTGGCGGCTGCCCAACAAATG
Organism: Ophion ventricosus; assembly: GCA_963932345.1. NCBI lineage: Eukaryota > Metazoa > Arthropoda > Insecta > Hymenoptera > Ichneumonidae > Ophion > Ophion ventricosus. Next base: position 207,392 of record OZ010726.1, on the reverse strand, counting down.
GCTAAAAATTAATTTTTTTTTGTTAGAAAATTTTATTAGATTAAACTACCCCAATTATAATCTAATATAAATAAAAACATTAACTATTAAAACTAAATATTAATTTTGGTTACTGCCCAGCAAATGACTAAAAAATTAATTTTTTTATTAGAAAATTTTATTAAATTAAGTTATCTCTATTGTAATCTAATATAAATAAAAAACATTTTTAGACTTAACATTAATTTCGGTTACTGCCCAACAAATAGCTGGAAAATTAATTTTTTTTTGTTAGAAAATTTTATTAAATTAAACTATCCCTATTATAATCTAATATAAATAAAAACATTAACTATTAAGACTAAATATTAATTTCAGTGACTGCCCAACAAATGACTAAAAAAAATTAATTTTCTTATTAGAAAATTTTATTAGATTAAATTATCCCTATTGTAATCTAATATAAATAAAAAACATTTTAAGACTAAACATTAATTTCAGTTACTGCCCAACAAATGACTAAAAAATTAATTTTTTTTTTGTTAGAAAATTTTATTAGATTAAATTATCTCTATTGTAATCTAATATAAATAAAAACACTAACTATTAAAACTAAACATTAATTTCGGTTGCTGCCCACAAATGACTAAAAAAATAAACTTTTTGTTAGAAAATTTTTTTAGATTAAGGTATCTCTATTGTAATCTAATATAAATAAAAAATATTTTAAGACTTAACATTAATTTCGATTGCTGCCCAGCAAATAGCTGAAAAATTAATTTTTTTTTGTTAGAAAATTCTATTAAATTAAACTATCCCTATTATAATCTAATATAAATAAAAACATTAACTATTAAGACTAAATATTAATTTCGGTTGCTGCCCAACAAATGATTAAAAATTAATTTTTTTGTTAGAAAATTTTATTAGATTAAATTATCCCTATTATAATCTAATATACGTAAAAAACATTTTAAGGCTAAACATTAATTTCGATTGCTGCCCAGCAAATGGCTAAAAAATTAATTTTTTTTATTAGAAAATTTTATTAGATTAAATTATCCCTATTGTAATCTAATATAAATAAAAAACACTAACTATTAAAACTAAATATTAATTTCGATTGCTGCCCAGCAAATAGCTGAAAAATTAATTTTTTTTTGTTAGAAAATTCTATTAAATTAAATTATCCCTATTATTATCTAATATAAATAAAAACATTGACTATTCAGACTAAATATTAATTTCGGTTGCTGCCCAACAAATGATTAAAATTTAATTTTTTTTGTTAGAAAATTTTATTGGATTAAATTATCCCTATTATAATCTAATATAAGTAAAAAACATTTTAAGGCTAAACATTAATTTCGGTTGCTGCCCAGCAAATGGCTAAAAAATTAATTTTTTTTATTAGAAAATTTTATTAGATTAAATTATCCATATTGTAATCTAATATAAATAAAAAACACTAGCTATTAAAACTAAATATTAATTTCGATTACTGCCCACAAATGACAAAAAAAATTAATTTTTTGTTAGAAAATTTTATTAGATTAAGATATCTCTATTGTAATCTAATATAAATAAAAAATATTTTAAGACTTAACATTAATTTCGATTGCTGCCCAGCAAATAGCTGAAAAATTAATTTTTTTTTGTTAGAAAATTCTATTAAATTAAATTATCCCTATTATAATCTAATATAAATAAAAACATTAACTATTAAGACTAAATATTAATTTCGGTTGCTGCCCAACAAATGATTAAAAATTAATTTTTTTTGCTAGAAAATTTTATTAGATTAAATTATCCCTATTATAATCTAATATAAGCAAAAAACATTTTAAGGCTAAATATTAATTTCGGTTGCTGCCCAGCAAATGGCTAAAAAATTAATTTTTTTTATTAGAAAATTTTATTAGATTAAATTATCCCTATTGTAATCTAATATAAATAAAAAACATTTTAAGACTAAATATTAATTTCGATTGCTGTCCAATAAATAGCTGAAAAATTAATTTTTTTTGTTAGAAAATTTTATTAAATTAAACTATCCCTATTATAATCTAATATAAATAAAAACATTAACTATTAAAACTAAATATTAATTTCAGTGACTGCCCAACAAATGACTAAAATTTAATTTTTTTTTGTTAGAAAATTTTATTAGATTAAATTATCTCTATTGTAATCTAATATATATAAAAAACATTTTAAAACTAAATATTAATTTCGGTTGCTGCCCAGCAAATAGCTGAAAAATTAATTTTTTTTATTAGAAAATTTTATTAAATTAAATTATCCCTATTGTAATCTAATATAAATAAAAACATTAACTATTAAAACTAAATATTAATGTGGTGGCTGCCCGACAAATCGCTAAAAATTAATTTTTTTTTTGTTAGAAAATTTTATTAGATTAAACTATCCCAATCATAATCTAATACAAATAAAAAAATTAACTATTAAAACTAAATATTAATTTCAATTACTGCCCAGCAAATGACTAAAAAATTAATTTTTTTTATTAGAAAATTTTATTAGATTAAGTTATCTCTATTGTAATCTAATATAAATAAAAAACATTTTAAGACTTAACATTAATTTCGATTGCTGCCCAGCAAATAGCTGAAAAATTAATTTTTTTGTTAGAAAATTCTATTAAATTAAACTATCCCTATTATAATCTAATATAAATAAAAACATTAACTATTAAGACTAAATATTAATTTCGATTGCTGCCCAACAAATGATTAAAAATTAATTTTTTTTTGTTAGAAAATTTTACTAGATTAAATTATCCCTATTATAATCTAATATAAGTAAAAAACATTTTAAGGCTAAACATTAATTTCGGTTGCTGCCCAGCAAATGGCTAAAAAATTAATATTTTTTTATTAGAAAATTTTATTAAATTAAATTATCCCTATTGTAATCTGATATAAATAAAAACATTAACTATTAAGACTAAATATTAATTTGGCGGCTGCCCAACAAATGGCTAAAAATTAATTTTTTTTTTGTTAGAAAATTTTATTAGATTAAACTACCCCAATTATAATCTAATATAAATAAAAACATTAACTATTCAAACTAAATATTAATTTTGGTTACTGCCCAGCAAATGACTAAAAAATTAATTTTTTTATTAGAAAATTTTATTAAATTAAGTTATCTCTATTGTAATCTAATATAAATAAAAAACATTTTTAGACTTAACATAAATTTCGGTTACTGCCCAACAAATAGCTGAAAAATTAAATTTTTTTTGTTAGAAAATTTTATTAAATTAAACTATCCCTATTATAATCTAATATAAATAAAAACATTAACTATTAAGACTAAATATTAATTTCAGTGACTGCCCAACAAATGACTAAAAAAAATTAATTTTTTGTTAGAAAATTTTATTAAATTAAACTATCCCTATTGTAATCTAATATAAATAAAAACACTAACTATTAAAACTAAATATTAATTTCGATTACTGCCCACAAATGACTAAAAAAATTCATTTTTTGTTAGAAAATTTTATTAGATTAAGGTATCTCTATTGTAATCTAATATAAATAAAAAACATTTTAAGACTTAACATTAATTTCGATTGCTGCCCAGCAAATAGCTGAAAAATTGATTTTTTTGTTAGAAAATTTTATTAAATTAAACTATCCCTATTATAATCTAATATAAATAAAAACATTAACTATTAAGACTAAATATTAATTTCGGTTACTGCCCAGCAAATAGCTAAAAAATTAATTTTTTTATTAGAAAATTTTATTAGATTAAATTATCCCTATTGTAATCTAATATAAATAAAAAACATTTTAAGACTAAACATTAATTTCAGTTACTGCCCAACAAATGACTAAAAAATTAATTTTTTTTTGTTAGAAAATTTTATTAGATTAAATTATCTCTATTGTAATCTAGTATAAATAAAAACACTAACTATTAAAACTAAACATTAATTTCGGTTGCTGCCCACAAATGACTAAAAAAATTAATTTTTTGTTAGAACATTTTTTTAGATTAAGGTATCTCTATTGTAATCTAATATAAATAAAAAATATTTTAAGACTTAACATTAATTTCGATTGCTGCCCAGCAAATAGCTGAAAAATTAATTTTTTTTTGTTAGAAAATTCTATTAAATTAAACTATCCCTATTATAATCTAATATAAATAAAAACATTAACTATTAAGACTAAATATTAATTTCGATTGCTGCCCAACAAATGATTAAAAATTAATTTTTTTTTGTTAGAAAATTTTACTAGATTAAATTATCGCTATTATAAACTAATATAAGTAAAAAACATTTTAAGGCTAAACATTAATTTCGGTTGCTGCCCAGCAAATGACTAAAAAATTAATTTTTTTTTATTAGAAAATTTTATTAAATTAAATTATCCCTATTGTAATCCGATATAATTAAAAACATTAACTATTAAGACTAAATATTAATTTGGCGGCTGCCCAACAAATGGCTAAAAATTAATTTTTTTTTGTTAGAAAATTTTATGAGATTAAACTACCCCAATTATAATCTAATATAAATAAAAACATTAACTATTAAAACTAAATATTAATTTTGGTTACTGCCCAGCAAATGACTAAAAAATTAATTTTTTTATTAGAAAATTTTATTAAATTAATTTATCTCTATTGTAATCTAATATAAATAAAAAACATTTTTAGACTTAACATTAATTTCGGTTACTGCCCAACAAATAGCTGGAAAATTAATTTTTTTTTGTTAGAAAATTTTATTAAATTAAACTATCCCTATTATAATCTAATATAAATAAAAACATTAACTATTAAGACTAAATATTAATTTCAGTGACTGCCCAACTAATGACTAAAAAAAATTAATTTTTTGTTCGAAAATTTTATTAAATTAAACTATCCCTATTATAATCTAATATAAATAAAAACACTAACTATTAAAACTAAATATTAATTTCGTTTACTGCCCAACAAATGACTAAAAAAAATTAATTTTTTGTTAGAAAATTTTATTAGATTAAATTATCTCTATTATAATCTAATATAAATAAAAAACATTTTAAGACTTAACATTAATTTCGGTTGCTGCCCGGCAAATAGCTGAAAAATTAATTTTTTTGTTAGAAAATTTTATTAAATTAAACTATCCCCATTATAATCTAATATAAATAAAAGCATTAACTGTTAAGACTAAATATTAATTTCGGTTACTGCCCAGCAAATAGCTAAAAAATTAATTTTTTTATTAGAAAATTTTATTAGATTAAATTATCCCCATTGTAATCTAATATAAATAAAAAACATTTCAAGACTAAACATTAATTTCAGTTACTGCCCAACAAATGACTAAAAAATTAATTTTTTTTTGTTAGAAAATTTTATTAGATTAAATTATCTCTATTGTAATCTAATATAAATAAAAACACTAACTATTAAAACTAAACATTAATTTCGGTTGCTGCCCACAAATGACTAGAAAAATTAACTTTTTGTTAGAAAATTTTTTTAGATTAAGGTATCTCTATTGTAATCTAATATAAGTAAAAAATATTTTAAGACTTAACGATAATTTCGATTGCTGCCCAGCAAATAGCTGAAAAATTAATTTTTTTTTGTTAGAAAATTCTATTAAATTAAACTATCCCTATTATAATCTAATATAAATAAAAACATTAACTATTAAGACTAAATATTAATTTCGGTTGCTGCCCAACAAATGATTAAAAATTAATTTTTTTGTTAGAAAATTTTATTAGATTAAATTATCCCTATTATAATCTAATATAAGTAAAAAACATTTTAAGGCTAAACATTAATTTCGATTGCTGCCCAGCAAATGGCTAAAAAATTAATTTTTTTTATTAGAAAATTTTATTAGATTAAATTATCCCTATTGTAATCTAATATAAATAAAAAACACTAACTATTAAAAGTAAATATTAATTTCGATTGGTGCCCAGCAAATAGCTGATAAATTAATTTTTTTTTGTTAGAAAATTCTATCAAATTAAATTATCCCTATTATAATCTAATATAAATAAAAACATTAACTATTCAGACTAAATATTCATTTCGGTTGCGGCCCAACAAATGATTAAAATTTAATTTTTTTTTTTAGAAAATGTTATTAGATTAAATTATCCCTATTATAATCTAATATAAGTAAAAAACATTTTAAGGCTAAACATTAATTTCGGTTGCTGCCCAGCAAATGGCTAAAAAATTAATTCTTTTTATTAGAAAATTTTATTAGATTAAATTATCCATATTGTAATCTAATATAAATAAAAAACACTAACTATTAAAACTAAATATTAATTTCGATTACTGCCCACAAATGACTAAAAAAATTAATTTTTTGTTAGAAGATTTTATTAGATTAAGATATCTCTATTGTAATCTAATATAAATAAAAAATATTTTAAGACTTAACATTAATTTTGATTGCTGCCCAGCAAATAGCTAAGAAATTGATTTTTTTTTTGTTAGAAAATTCTATTAAATTAAATTATCCCTATTATAATCTAATATAAATAAAAACATTAACTATTAAGACTAAATATTAATTTCGGTTGCTGCCCAACAAATGATTAAAAATTAATTTTTTTTGCTCGAAAATTTTATTAGATTAAATTATCCCTATTATAATCTAATATAAGTAAAAAACATTTTAAGGCTAAATATTAATTTCGGTTGCTGCCCAGCAAATGGCTAAAAAATTAATTTTTTTTATTAGAAAATTTTATTAGATTAAATTATCCCTATTGTAATCTAATATAAATAAAAAACATTTTAAGACTAAATATTAATTTCGATTGCTGTCCAATAAATAGCTGAAAAATTAATTTTTTTTGTTAGAAAATTTTATTAAATTAAACTATCCCTATTATAATCTAATATAAATAAAAACATTAACTATTAAAACTAAATATTAATTTCAGTGACTGCCCAACAAATGACTAAAATTTAATTTTTTTTTGTTAGAAAATTTTATTATATTAAATTATCTCTATTGTAATATAATGTAAATAAAAACATTTTAAGACTAAATATTCATTTCAGTTGCTGCCCAGCAAATAACTGAAAAATTAATTTTTTTTTGTTCGAAAATTTTATTAAATTAAACTATCCCTAGTATAATCTAATATAAATAAAGACATTAACTATTAAGACTGAATATTAATTTCAGTGACTGCCCAACAAATGACTAAAAAAAATTAATTTTTTGTTAGAAAATTTTATTAAATTAAAATATCCCTATTATAATCTAATATAGATAAAAACACTAACTATTAAAACTAAATATTAATTTCGGTTACTGCCCACAAATGACTAAAAAAAACTAATTTTTTTGTTAGAAAATTTTATTAGATTAAATTATCTCTATTATAATCTAATATAAATAAAAAACATTTTAAGACTTAACATTAATTTCGATTGCTGCCCAGCAAATAGCTGAAAAATTCATTTTTTTTTGTTAGAAAATTTTATTAGATTAAATTATCCCTATTATAATCTAATATAAATAAAAAACATTTTAAGACTAAACATTAATTTCAGTTACTGCCCAACAAATGACTAAAAAATTAATTTTTTTTTTGTTAAAAAATTTTATTAGATTAAATTATCTCTATTGTAATCTAATATAAATAAAAACACTAACTATTAAAACTAAATATTAATTTCGATTACTGCCCACGAATGACTAAAAAAATTAATTTTTTGTTAGAAAATTGTATTAGATTAAGGTATCTCTATTGTAATCTAATATAAATAAAAAACATTTTAAAACTTAACATTAATTTCGATTGCTGCCCAACAAATAGCTGAAGAATTAATTTTTTTTTGTTAGAAAATTCTATTAAATTAAACTATCCCTATTATAATCTAATCTAAATAAAAACATTAACTATTAAGACTAAATATTAATTTCGATTGCTGCCCAACAAATGATTAAAAATTAATTTTTTTTTGTTAGAAAATTTTATTAGATTAAATTATCCCTATTATAAACTAATATAAGTAAAAAACATTTTAAGGCTAAACATTAATTTCGGTTGCTGCCCAGCAAATGGCTAAAAAATTAATTTTTTTTTATTAGAAAATTTTATTAAATTAAATTATCCCTATTGTAATCTGATATAAATAAAAACATTAACTATTAAGACTAAATATTAATTTGGCGGCTGCCCAACAAATGGCTAAAAATTAATTTTTTTTTTGCTAGAAAATTTTATTAGATTAAACTACCCCAATTATAATCTAATATAAATAAAAACATTAACTATTAAAACTAAATATTAATTTTGGTTACTGCCCAGCAAATGACTAAAAAATTAATTTTTTTATTAGAAAATTTTATTAAATTAAGTTATCTCTATTGTAATCTAATATAAATAAAAAACATTTTTAGACTTAACATTAATTTCGGTTACTGCCCAACAAATAGCTGAAAAATTAATTTTTTTTTGTTAGAAAATTTTATTAAATTAAACTATCCCCATTATAATCTAATATAAATAAAAACATTAACTATTAAGACTAAATATTAATTTGAGTGACTGCCCAACAAATGACTAAAAAAAATTAATTTTTTGTTAGAAAATTTTATTAAATTAAACTATCCCTATTATAATCTAATATAAATAAGAACACTAACTATTAAAACTAAATATTAATTTCGGTTACTGCCCAACAAATGACTAAAAAAAATTAATTTTTTGTTAGAAAATTTTATTAGATTAAATTATCTCTATTATAATCTAATATAAATAAAAAACATTTTACGACTTAACATTAATTTCGGTTGCTGCCCAGCAAATAGCTGAAAAATTAATTTTTTTGTTAGAAAATTTTATTAAATTAAACTATCCCTATTATAATCTAATATAAATAAAAACATTACCTATTAAGACTAAATATTAATTTCGGTTACTGCCCAGCAAATAGCTAAAAAATTAATTTTTTTATTAGAAAATTTTATTAGATTAAATTATCCCTATTGTAATCTAATATAAATAAAAAACATTTTAAGACTAAACATTAATTTCAGTTACTGCCCAACAAATGACTAAAAAATTAATTTTTTTTTTGTTAGAAAATTTTAATAGATTAAATTATCTCTATTGTAATCTAATATAAATAAAAACACTAACTATTAAAACGAAACATTAATTTCGGTTGCTGCCCACAAATGACTAAAAAAATTAATTTTTTGTTAGAAAATTTTTTTAGATTAAGGTATCTCTATTGTAATCTAATATAAATAAAAAATATTTTAAGACTTAACATTAATTTCGATTGCTGCCCAGCAAATAGCTGAAAAATTAATTTTTTTTTGTTAGAAAATTCTATTAAATTAAACTATCCCTATTATAATCTAATATAAATAAAAACATTAACTATTAAGACTAAATATTAATTTCGGTTGTGCCCAACAAATGATTAAAAACTAATTTTTTTGTTAGAAAATTTTATTAAATTAAATTATCCCTATTATAATCTAATATAAGTAAAAAACATTTTAAGGCTAAACATTAATTTCGATTGCTGCCCAGCAAATGGCTAAAAAATTAATTTTTTTTATTAGAAAATTTTATTAGATTAAATTATCCGTATTGTAATCTAATATAAATAAAAAACACTAACTATTAGAACTAAATATTAATTTCGATTACTGCCCACAAATGACTAAAAAAATTAATTTTTTGTTAGAAAATTTTATTAGATTAAGATATCTCTATTGTAATCTAATATAAATAAAAAATATTTTAAGACTTAACATTAATTTCGATTGCTGCCGAGCAAATAGCTGAAAAATTAATTTTTTTTTGTTAGAAAATTCTATTAAATTAAATTATCCCTATTATAATCTAATATAAATAAAAACATTAACTATTAAGACTAAATATTAATTTCGGTTGCTGCCCAACAAATGATTAAAAATTAATTTTTTTTGTTAGAAAATTTTATTAGATTAAATTATCCCTATTATAATCTAATACAAGTAAAAAACATTTTAAGGCTAAACATTAATTTCGGTTGCTGCCCAGCAAATGGCTAAAAAATTAATTTTTTTTATTAGAAAATTTTATAAGATTAAATTATCCCTATTATAATCTAATATAAATAAAAACATTAACTATTAAAACTAAATATTAATTTCAGTGACTGCCCAACAAATGACTAAAATTTAATTTTTTTTTGTTAGAAAATTTTATTAGATTAAATTATCTCTATTGTAATCTAATGTAAATAAAAACATTTTAAGACTAAATATTAATTTCAGTTGCTGCCCAGCAAATAACTGAAAAATTAATTCTTTTTTTGTTAGAAAATTTTATTAAATTAAATTATCCCTATTGTAATCTAATATAAATAAAAAACATTAACTATTAAAACTAAATATCAATTTCGGTTGCTGCCCAACAAATGGCTAAAAAATTAATTTTTTTTTTGTTAGAAAATTTTATTAGATTAAATTATCCCTATTGTAATCTAATATAAATAAAAAATATTTTAAGACTAAACTTTAATTTCAGTTACTACCCAACAAATGGCTAAAAATTAATTTTTTGTTGGAAAATTTTATTGTATTAAACTATCCCAATTGTAATCTAATATAAATAAAAACATTAACTATTAAAACTAAATATTAATTTCGATTGCTACCCACAAATGACTAAGAATTAATTTTTTTGTTAGAAAATTTTATTAGATTAAATTATCTCTATTGTAATCTAATATAAATAAAAACATTAACTATTAAAACTAAATATTAATTTAGGTTACTACCCAACAAATGGCTAAAAAATTAATTTTTTTTTGTTAGAAAATTTTATTAGATTAAGTTATCTCTATTATAATCTAATATAGATAAAAAACATTTTAAGGCTAAATATTAATTTTGGTTGCTGCCCATCAAATGACTAAAAAATTAATTTTTTTTTATTAGAAAATTTTATTAGATTAAATTATCCCTATTGTAATCTAATATAAATAAAAAACATATTAAGACTAAACATTAATTTCAATTACTGCCCAGCAAATGACTAAAAATTAATTTTTTGTTAGAAAATTTTATTAGATTAAACTATCCCTATTGTAATCTAATATAAATAAAAAACATTAACTATTAAAACTAAATATTAATTTCGGTTACTGTCCAACAAATAGCTAAAAAATTAATTTTTTGTTAAAAAATTTTATTAGATTAAATTATCTCTATTGTAACCTAATATAAATAAAAAACATTTTAAGACTAAACATTAATTTCAATTGCTGCCCAGCAAATAGCTGAAAAATTAATTTTTTTTTTATTAGAAAATTTTATTAAATTAAACTATCCCTATTATAATCTAATATAAATAAAAACATTAACTATTAAGACTAAATATTAATTTCAGTGACTGCCCAACACATGACTAAAAATGAATTTTTTTGTTAGAAAATTTTATTAGATTAAATTATCTCTATTGTAATCTAATATAAATAAAAAACATTTTAAAACTAAATATTAATTTCGGTTGCTGCCCAGCAAATAGCTGAAAAAGTAATTTTTTTTATTAGAAAATTTTATTAAATTAAATTATCCCTATTGTAATCTAATATAAATAAAAACATTAACTATTAAAACTAAATATTAATTTGGTGGCTGCCCAACAAATGGCTAAAAATTAATTTTTTTTTTGTTAGAAAATTTTATTAGATTAAACTATCCCAATTATAATCTAATACAAATAAAAACATTAACTATTAAAACTAAATATTAATTTCAATTACTGCCCAGCAAATGACTAACAAATTAATTTTTTTATTAGAAAATTTTATTAGATTGAGTTATCTCTATTGTAATCTAATATAAATAAAAAACATTTTTAGACTTAACATTAATTTCGATTACTGCCCAACAAATAGCTGAAAAATTATTTTTTTTTGTTAGAAAATTTTATTAAATTAAACTATCCCTATTATAATCTAATACAAATAAAAACGTTCACTATTAAGACTAAATATTAATTTCAGTGACTGCCCAACAAATGAAAAAAAAAAATTAATTTTTTGTTAGAAAATTTTATTAAATTAAACTATCCCTATTATAATCTAATATAAATAAAAACATTAACTATTAAGACTAAATATTAATTTCGATTGCTGCCCAACAAATGATTAAAAATTAATTTTTTTTTGTTAGAAAATTTTATTAGATTAAATTATCCCTATTATAAACTAATATAAGTAAAAAACATTATAAAGCTAAACATTAATTTCGGTTGCTAGCCAGCAAATGGCTAAAAAATTAATTTTTTTTTATTAGAAAATTTTATTAAATTCAATTATCCCTATTGTAATCTGATATAAATAAAAACATTAACTATTAAGACTAAATATTAATTTGGCGGCTGCCCAACAAATGGCTAAAAATTAATTTTTGTTTGTTAGAAAATTTTATTAGATTAAACTACCCCAATTATAATCTAATATAAATAAAAACATTAACTATTAAAACTAAATATTAATTTTGGTTACTGCCCAGTAAATGACTAAAAAATTAATTTTTTTATTAGAAAATTTTATTAAATTAAGTTATCTCTATTGTAATCTAATATAAATAAAAAACATTTTTAGACTTAACATTAATTTCGGTTACTGCCCAACAAATAGCTGAAAAATTAATTTTTGTTTGTTAGAAAATTTTATTAAATTAAACTATCCCCATTATAATCTAATATAAATAAAAACATTAACTATTAAGACTAAATATTAATTTCAGTGACTGCCCAACAAATGACTGAAAAAAATTAGTTTTTTGTTAGAAAATTTTATTAAATTAAACTATCCCTATTATAATCTAATATAAATAAAAACACTAACTATTAAAACTAAATATTAATTTCGGTTACTGCCCAACAAATGACTAAAAAAAATTAATTTTTTGTTAGAAAATTTTATTAGATTAAATTATCTCTATTATAATCTAATATAAATAAAAAACATTTAAAGACTTAACATTAATTTCGGTTGCTGCCCAGCAAATAGCTGAAAAATTAATTTTTTTGTTAGAAAATTTTATTAAATTAAACTATCCCTATTATAATCTAATATAAATAAAAACATTACCTATTAAGACTAAATATTAATTTCGGTTACTGCCCAGCAAATAGCTAAAAAATTAATTTTTTTATTAGAAAATTTTATCAGATTAAATTATCCCTATTGTAATCTAATATAAATAAAAAACATTTTAAGACTAAACATTAATTTCAGTTACTGCCCAACAAATGACTAAAAAATTAATTTTTTTTTTGTTAGAAAATTTTATTAGATTAAATTATCTCTATTGTAATCTAATATAAATAAAAACACTAACTATTAAAACTAAACATTAATTTCGGTTGCTGCCCACAAATGACTAAAAAAATTAATTTTTTGTTAGAAAATTTTTTTAGATTAAGGTATCTCTATTGTAATCTAATATAAATAAAAAATATTTTAAGACTTAACATTAATTTCGATTGCTGCCCAGCAAATAGCTGAAAAATTAATTTTTTTTTGTTAGAAAATTCTATTTAATTAAACTATCCCTATTATAATCTAATATAAATAAAAACATTAACTATTAAGACTAAATATTAATTTCGGTTGCTGCCCAACAAATGATTAAAAATTAATTTTTTTTGTTAGAAAATTTTATTAGATTAAATTATCCCTATTATAATCTAATATAAGTAAAAAACATTTTAAGGCTAAACATTAATTTCGGTTGCTGCCAAGCAAATGGGTAAAAAATTAATTTTTTTTATTAGAAAATTTTATTCGATTAAATTATCCCTATTGTAATATAATATAAATAAAAAACACTAACTATTAAAACTAAATATTAATTTCGATTACTGCCCACAAATGACTAAAAAAATTAATTTTTTGTTAGAAAATTTTATTAGATTAAGATATCTCTATTGTAATCTAATATAAATAAAAAATATTTTAAGCTTAACATTAATTTCGATTGCTGCCCAGCAAATAGCTGAAAAATTAATTTTTTTTTGTTAGAAAATTCTATTAAATTAAATTATCCCTATTATAATCTATTTTTTTATTAGAAAATTTTATAAGATTAAATTATCCCTATTATAATCTAATATAAATAAAAACATTAACTATTAAAACTAAATATTAATTTCAGTGACTGCCCAACAAATGACTAAAATTGAATTTTTTTTTGTCAGAAAATTTTATTAGATCAAATTATCTCTATTGTAATCTAATGTAAATAAAAACATTTCAAGACTAAATATCAATTTCAGTTGCTGCCCAGCAAATAACTGAAAAATTAATTTTTTTTTGTTAGAAAATTTTATTAAATTAAATTATCCCTATTGTAATCTAATATAAATAAAAAACATTAACTATTAAAACTAAATATTAATTTCGGTTGCTGCCCAACAAATGGCTAAAAAATTAATTTTTTTTTTGTTAGAAAATTTTATTAGATTAAATTATCCCTATTGTAATCTAATATAAATAAAAGATATTTTAAGACTAAACATTAATTTCAGTTACTACCCAACAAATGGCTAAAAAGTAATTTTTTGTTAGAAAATTTTATTATATTAAACTATCCCAATTGTAATCTAATATAAATAAAAACATTAACTATTAAAACTAAATATTAATTTCGATTGCTACCCACAAATGACTAAAAATTAATTTTTTTGTTAGAAAATTTTATTAGATTAAATTATCTCTATTGTAATCTAATATAAATAAAAACATTAACTATTAAAACTAAATATTAATTCCGGTTACTACCCAACAAATGGCTAAAAAATTAATTTTTTTTTGTTAGAAAATTTTATTAGATTAAGTTATCTCTATTATAATCTAATATAAATAAAAAACATTTTAAGGCTAAATATTAATTTTGGTTGCTGCCCATCAAATGACTAAAAAATTAATTTTTTTTATTAGAAAATTTTATTATATTAAATTATCCTTATTGTAATCTAATATAAATAAAAAACATTTTAAGACTAAACATTAATTTCGATTACTGCGCAGCAAATGACTAAAAATTAATTTTTTGTTAGAAAATTTTATTAGATTAAACTATCCCTATTGTAATCTAACATAAATAAAAAACATTAACTACTAAAACGATATATTAATTTCGGTTACTGTCCAACAAATAGCTAAAAAATTAATTTTTTGTTAAAAAATTTTATTAGATTAAATTATCTCTATTGTAACCTAATATAAATAAAAAACATTTTAAGACTAAACATTAATTTCAATTGCTGCCCAGCAAATAGCTGAAAAATAAATTTTTTTTTTATTAGAAAATTTTATTAAATTAAACTATCCCTATTATAATCTAATATAAATAAAAACATTAACTATTAAGACTAAATATTAATTTCAGTGACTGCCCAACAAATGACTAAAAATTAATTCTTTTGTTAGAAAATTTTATTAGATTGAATTATCTCTATTGTAATCTAATATAAATAAAAACACTAACTATTAAAACTAAATATTAATTTCGATTACTGCCCACAAATGACTAAAAAAATTAATTTTTTGTTAGAAAATTTTATTAGATTAAGGTATCTCTATTGTAATCTAATATAAATAAAAAACATTTTAAGACTTAACATTAATTTCGTTTGCTGCCCAACAAATAGCTGAAAAATTAATTTTTTTTTGTTAGAAAATTCTATTAAATTAAACTACCCCTATTATAATCTAATATAAATAAAAACATTAACTATCAAGACTAAATATTAATTTCGGTTGCTGCACAACAAATGATTAAAAATTAATTTTTTTTGTTAGAAAATTTTATTAGATTAAATTATCCCTATTATAATCTAATATAAGTAAAAAACATTTTATGGCTAAACATTAATTTCGGTTGCTGCCCAGCAAATGGCTAAAAAATTAATTTTTTTTATTAGAAAATTTTATTAGATTAAATTATCCCTATTGTAATCTAATATAAATAAAAAACACTAACTACTAAAACTAAATATTAATTTCGATTACTGCCCACAAATGACTAAAAAAATTAATTTTTTGTTAGAAAATTTTATTAGATTAAGGTATCTCTATTGTAATCTAATATAAATAAAAAATATTTTAAGACTTAACATTAATTTCGATTGCTGCCCAGCAAATAGCTGAAAAATTAATTTTTTTTGTTAGAAAATTCTATTAAATTAAACTATCCCTATTATAATCTAATATAAATAAAAACATTAACTATTAAGACTAAATATTAATTTCGGTTGCTGCCCAACAAATGATTGAAAATTAATTTTTTTGTTAGAAAATTTTATTAGATTAAATTATCCCTATTATAATCTAATATAAGTAAAAAACATTTTAAGGCTAAACATTAAGTTCGATTGCTGCCCAACAAATGGCTAAAAAATTAATTTTTTTTATTAGAAAATTTTATTAGATTAAATTATCCCTATTGTAATATAATATAAATAAAAAACACTAACTATTAAAACTAAATATTAATTTCGATTACTCCCCACAAATGACTAATAAAATTAATTTTTTATTAGAAAATTTTATTAGATTAAGATATCTCTATTGTAATCTAATATAAATAAAAAATATTTTAAGACTTAACATTAATTTCGATTGCTGCCCAGCAAACAGCTGAAAAATTAATTTTTTTTTTTGTTAGAAAATTCTATTAAATTAAATTATCCCTATTATAATCTAATATAAATAAAAACATTAACTATTAAGACTAAATATTAATTTCGGTTGCTGCCCAATAAATGATTAAAAATTAATTTTTTTTGTTAGAAAATTTTATTAGATTAAATTATCCCTATTATAATCTAATATAAGTAAAAAACATTTTAAGGCTAAACATTAATTTCGGTTGCTGCCCAGTAAATGGCTAAAAAATTAATTTTTTTCATTAGAAAATTTTATTAGATTAAATTATCCCTATTGTAATCTAATATAAATAAAAAACATTTTAAGACTAAATATTAATTTCGATTGCTGTCCAATAAATAGCTGAAAAATTAATTTTTTTTGTTAGAAAATGTTATTAAACTACACTATCCCTATTATAATCTAATATAAATAAAAACATTAACTATTAAAACTAAATATTAATTTCAGTGACTGCCCAACAAATGACTAAAATTTAATTTTTTTTTGTTAGAAAATTTTATTAGATTAAATTATCTCTATTGTAATATAATGTAAATAAAAACATTTTAAGACTAAATATTAATTTCAGTTGCTGCCCAGCAAATAACTGAAAAATTAATTTTTTTTTGTTCGAAAATTTTATTAAATTAAACTATCCCTAGTATAATCTAATATAAATAAAGACATTAACTATTAAGACTGAATATTAATTTCAGTGACTGCCCAACAAATGACTAAAAAAAATTAATTTTTTGTTAGAAAATTTTATTAAATTAAAATATCCCTATTATAATCTAATATAGATAAAAACACTAACTATTAAAACTAAATATTAATTTCGGTTACTGCCCACAAATGACTAAAAAAAATTAATTTTTTTGTTAGAAAATTTTATTAGATTAAATTATCTCTATTATAATCTAATATAAATAAAAAACATTTTAAGACTTAACATTAATTTCGATTGCTGCCCAGCAAATAGCTGAAAAATTAATTTTTTTTTGTTAGAAAATTTTATTAAATTAAACTATCCCTATTATAATATAATATAAATAAAAACATTAACTATTAAGACTAAACATTAATTTCAGTTACTGCCCAACAAAAGACTAAAAAATTAATTTTTTTTTTGTTAAAAAGTTTTATTAGATTAAATTATCTCTATTGTAATCTAATATAAATAAAAACACTAACTATTAAAACTAAATATTAATTTCGATTACTGCCCACAAATGACTAAAAAAATTCATTTTTTGTTAGAAAATTTTATTAGATTAAGATATCTCTATTGTAATCTAATATAAATAAAAAACATTTTAAGACTTAACATTAATTTCGATTGCTGCCCAACAAATAGCTGTAAAATTAATTTTTTTTTGTTAGAAAATTCTATTAAATTAAACTATCCCTATTATAATCTAATATAAATAAAAACATTAACTATTAAGACTAAATATTAATTTCGGTTGCTGCCCAACAAATGATTAAAAATGATTTTTTTTTGTTAGAAAATTTTATTAGATTAAATTATCCCTATTATAATCTAATATAAATAAAAAACATTTTAAGACTAAACATTAATTTCAGTTACTGCCCAACAAATGACTAAAAAATTAATTTTTTTTTTGTTAAAAAATTTTATTAGATTAAATTATCTCTATTGTAATCTAATATAAATAAAAACACTAACTATTAAAACTAAATATTAATTTCGATTACTGCCCACGAATGACTAAAAAAATTAATTTTTTGTTAGAAAATTTTATTAGATTAAGGTATCTCTATTGTAATCTAATATAAATAAAAAACATTTTAAAACTTAACATTAATTTCGATTGCTGCCCAACAAATAGCTGAAGAATTAATTTTTTTTTGTTAGAAAATTCTATTAAATTAAACTATCCCTATTATAATCTAATATAAATAAAAACATTAACTATTAAGACTAAATATTAATTTCGATTGCTGCCCAACAAATGATTAAAAATTAATTTTTTTTTGTTACAAAATTTTATTAGATTAAATTATCCCTATTATAAACTAATATAAGTAAAAAACATTTTAAGGCTAAACATTAATTTCGGTTGCTGCCCAGCAAATGGCTAAAAAATTAATTTTTTTTTATTAGAAAATTTTATTAAATTAAATTATCCCTATTGTAATCTGATATAAATAAAAACATTAACTATTAAGACTAAATATTAATTTGGCGGCTGCCCAACAAATGGCTAAAAATTAATTTTTTTTTTGCTAGAAAATTTTATTAGATTAAACTACCCCAATTATAATCTAATATAAATAAAAACATTAACTATTAAAACTAAATATTAATTTTGGTTACTGCCCAGCAAATGACTAAAAAATTAATTTTTTTATTAGAAAATTTTATTAAATTAAGTTATCTCTATTGTAATCTAATATAAATAAAAAACATTTTTAGACTTAACATTAATTTCGGTTACTGCCCAACAAATAGCTGAAAAATTAATTTTTTTTTGTTAGAAAATTTTATTAAATTAAACTATCCCCATTATAATCTAATATAAATAAAAACATTAACTATTAAGACTAAATATTAATTTGAGTGACTGCCCAACAAATGACTAAAAAAAATTAATTTTTTGTTAGAAAATTTTATTAAATTAAACTATCCCTATTATAATCTAATATAAATAAGAACACTAACTATTAAAACTAAATATTAATTTCGGTTACTGCCCAACAAATGACTAAAAAAAATTAATTTTTTGTTAGAAAATTTTATTAGATTAAATTATCTCTATTATAATCTAATATAAATAAAAAACATTTTACGACTTAACATTAATTTCGGTTGCTGCCCAGCAAATAGCTGGAAAATTAATTTTTTTGTTAGAAAATTTTATTAAATTAAACTATCCCTATTATAATCTAATATAAATAAAAACATTACCTATTAAGACTAAATATTAATTTCGGTTACTGCCCAGCAAATAGCTAAAAAATTAATTTTTTTATTAGAAAATTTTATTAGATTAAATTATCCCTATTGTAATCTAATATAAATAAAAAACATTTTAAGACTAAACATTAATTTCAGTTACTGCCCAACAAATGACTAAAAAATTAATTTTTTTTTTGTTAGAAAATTTTAATAGATTAAATTATCTCTATTGTAATCTAATATAAATAAAAACACTAACTATTAAAACTAAACATTAATTTCGGTTGCTGCCCACAAATGACTAAAAAAATTAATTTTTTGTTAGAAAATTTTTTTAGATTAAGGTATCTCTATTGTAATCTAATATAAATAAAAAATATTTTAAGACTTAACATTAATTTCGATTGCTGCCCAGCAAATAGCTGAAAAATTAATTTTTTTTTGTTAGAAAATTCTATTAAATTAAACTATCCCTATTATAATCTAATATAAATAAAAACATTAACTATTAAGACTAAATATTAATTTCGGTTGTGCCCAACAAATGATTAAAAACTAATTTTTTTGTTAGAAAATTTTATTAAATTAAATTATCCCTATTATAATCTAATATAAGTAAAAAACATTTTAAGGCTAAACATTAATTTCGATTGCTGCCCAGCAAATGGCTAAAAAATTAATTTTTTTTATTAGAAAATTTTATTAGATTAAATTATCCGTATTGTAATCTAATATAAATAAAAAACACTAACTATTAGAACTAAATATTAATTTCGATTACTGCCCACAAATGACTAAAAAAATTAATTTTTTGTTAGAAAATTTTATTAGATTAAGATATCTCTATTGTAATCTAATATAAATAAAAAATATTTTAAGACTTAACATTAATTTCGATTGCTGCCGAGCAAATAGCTGAAAAATTATTTTTTTTTGTTAGAAAATTCTATTAAATTAAATTATCCCTATTATAATCTAATATAAATAAAAACATTAACTATTAAGACTAAATATTAATTTCGGTTGCTGCCCAACAAATGATTAAAAATTATTTTTTTTTGTTAGAAAATTTTATTAGATTAAATTATCCCTATTATAATCTAATATAAGTAAAAAACATTTTAAGGCTAAACATTAATTTCGGTTGCTGCCCAGCAAATGGCTAAAAAATTAATTTTTTTTATTAGAAAATTTTATAAGATTAAATTATCCCTATTATAATCTAATATAAATAAAAACATTAACTATTAAAACTAAATATTAATTTCAGTGACTGCCCAACAAATGACTAAAATTTAATTTTTTTTTGTTAGAAAATTTTATTAGATTAAATTATCTCTATTGTAATCTAATGTAAATAAAAACATTTTAAGACTAAATATTAATTTCAGTTGCTGCCCAGCAAATAACTGAAAAATTAATTCTTTTTTTGTTAGAAAATTTTATTAAATTAAATTATCCCTATTGTAATCTAATATAAATAAAAAACATTAACTATTAAAACTAAATATCAATTTCGGTTGCTGCCCAACAAATGGCTAAAAAATTAATTTTTTTTTTGTTAGAAAATTTTATTAGATTAAATTATCCCTATTGTAATCTAATATAAATAAAAAATATTTTAAGACTAAACATTAATTTCAGTTACTACCCAACAAATGGCTAAAAATTAATTTTTTGTTAGAAAATTTTATTATATTAAACTATCCCAATTGTAATCTAATATAAATAAAAACATTGACTATTAAAACTAAATATTAATTTCGATTGCTACCCACAAATGACTAAAAATTAATTTTTTTGTTAGAAAATTTTATTAGATTAAATTATCTCTATTGTAATCTAATATAAATAAAAACATTAACGATTAAAACTAAATATTAATTCCGGTTACTACCCAACAAATGGCTAAAAAATTAATTTTTTTTTGTTAGAAAATTTTATTAGATTAAGTTATCTCTATTATAATCTAATATAAATAAAAAACATTTTAAGGCTAAATATTAATTTTGGTTGCTGCCCATCAAATGACTAAAAAATTAATTTTTTTTTATTAGAAAATTTTATTATATTAAATTATCCTTATTGTAATCTAATATAAATAAAAAACATTTTAAGACTAAACATTAATTTCAATTACTGCCCAGCAAATGACTAAAAATTAATTTTTTGTTCGAAAATTTTATTAGATTAAACTATCCCTATTGTAATCTAATATAAATAAAAAACATTAACTATTAAAACTAAATATTAATTTCGGTTACTGTCCAACAAATAGCTAAAAAATTAATTTTTTGTTAAAAAATTTTATTAGATTAAATTATCTCTATTGTAACCTAATATAAATAAAAAACATTTTAAGACTAAACATTAATTTCAATTGCTGCCCAGCAAATAGCTGAAAAATTAATTTTTTTTTATTAGAAAATTAGATTAAATTAAACTATGCCTATTATAATCTAATATAAATAAAAACATTAACTATTAAGACTAAATATTAATTTCAGTGACTGCCCAACAAATGACTAAAAATTAATTTTTTTGTTAGAAAATTTTATTAGATTAAATTATCTCTATTGTAATCTAATATAAATAAAAACACTAACTATGAAAACTAAATATTAATTTCGATTACTGCCCACAAATGACTAAAAAAATTAATTTTTTGTTAGAAAATTTTATTAGATTAAGGTATCTCTATTGTAATCTAATATAAATAAAAAACATTTTAAGACTTAACATTAATTTCGGTTGCTGCCCAACAAATGATTAAAAATTAATTTTTTTTGTTAGAAAATTTTATTAGATTAAATTATCCCTATTATAATCTAATATAAGTAAAAAACATTTTAAGGCTAAACATTAATTTCGGTTGCTGCCCAGCAAATGGCTAAAAAATGAATTTTTTTTATTAGAAAATTTTATTAGATTAAATTATCCCTATTGTAATCTAATATAAATAAAAAACACTAACTACTAAAACTAAATATTAATTTCGATTACTGCCCACAAATGACTAAAAAAATTAATTTTTTGTTAGAAAATTTTATTAGATTAAGGTATCTCTATTGTAATCTAATATAAATAAAAAATATTTTAAGACTTAACATTAATTTCGATTGCTGCCCAGCAAATAGCTGAAAAATTAATTTTTTTTTGTTAGAAAATTCTATTAAATTAAACTATCCCTATTATAATCTAATATAAATAAAAACATTAACTATTAAGACTAAATATTAATTTCGGTTGCTGCCCAACAAATCATTAAAAATTAATTTTTTTGTTAGAAAATTTTATTAGATTAAATTATCTCTATTATAATCTAATATAAGTAAAAAACATTTTAATGCTAAACATTAATTTCGATTGCTGCCCAGCAAATGGCTAAAAAATTAATTTTTTTTATTAGAAAATTTTATTAGATTGAATTATCCCTATTGTAATCTAATATAAATAAAAAACACTAACTATTAAAACTAAATATTAATTTCGATTACTGCCCACAAATGACTAAAAAAATTAATTTTTTGTTAGAAAATTTTATTAGATTAAGATATCTCTATTGTAATCTAATATAAATAAAAAATATTTTAAGACTTAACATTAATTTCGATTGCTGCCCAGCAAATAGCTGAAAAATTAATTTTTTTTTTTTTAGAAAATCCTATTAAATTCAATTATCCCTATTATAATCTAATATAAATAAAAACATTAACTATTAAGACTAAATATGAATTTCGGTTGCTGCCCAACAAATGATTAAAAATTAATTTTTTTTGTTAGAAAATTTTATTAGATTAAATTATCCCTATTATAATCTAATATAAGTAAAAAACATTTTAAGGCTAAACATTAATTTCGGTTGCTGCCCAGCAAATGGCTAAAAAACTAATTTTTTTTATTAGAAAATTTTATTAGATTAAATTATCCCTATTGTAATCTAATATAAATAAAAAACACTAACTATTAAAACTAAATATTAATTTCGATTACTGCCCACAAATGACTAAAAAAATTAATTTTTTGTTAGAAAATTTTATTAGATTAAGATATCTCTATTGTAATCTAATGAAAATAAAAAATATTTTAAGACTTAACATTAATTTCGATTGCTGCCCAGCAAATAGCTGAAAAATTAATTTTTTTTTTTGTTAGAAAATTCTATTAAATTAAATTATCCCTATTATAATCTAATATAAATAAAGACGTTAACTATTAAGACTAAATATTAATTTCGGTTGCTGCCCGACAAATGATTAAAAAATAATTTTTTTTGTTAGAAAATTTTATTAGATTAAATTATCCCTATTATAATCTAATATAGGTAAAAAACATTTTGAGGCTAAATATTAATTTCGGTTGCTGCCCAGCAAATGCCTAAAAAATTACCTTTTTTTATTAGAAAATTTTATTAGATTAAATTATCCCTATTGTAATCTAATATAAATAAAAAACATTTTAAGACTAAATATTAATTTCGATTGCTGTCCAATAAATAGCTGAAAAATTAATTTTTTTTGTTAGAAAATTTTATTAAATTAAACTATCCCTATTATAATCTAATATAAATAAAAACATTAACTATTAAAACTAAATATTAATTTCAGTGACTGCCCAACAAATGACTAAAATTTAATTTTTTTTTGTTAGAAAATTTTATTAGATTAAATTATCTCTATTGTAATGTAATGTAAATAAAAACATTTTAAGACTAAATATTAATTTCAGTTGCTGCCCAGCAAATAACTGAAAAATTAATTTTTTTTTGTTAGAAAATTTTATTGAATTAAACTATCCCTATTATAATCTAATATAAATAAAAACATTAACTATTAAGACTAAATATTAATTTCAGTGACTGCCCAACAAATGACTAAAATAAATTAATTTTTTGTTAGAAAATTTTATTAAATTAAACTATCCCTATTATAATCTAATATAAATAAAAACACTAACTATTAAAACTAAATATTAATTTCGGTTACTGCCCACAAATGACTAAAAAAAATTAATTTTTTTGTTAGAAAATTTTATTAGATTAAATTATCTCTATTATAATCGAATATAAATAAAAAACGTTTTAAGACTTAACATTAATTTCGATTGCTGCCCAGCAAATAGCTGAAAAATTAATTTTTTCTTTGTTAGAAAATTTTATTAAATTAAAATATCCCTATTATAATATAATATAAATAAAAACATTAACTATTAAGACTAAATATTAATTTCAGTTACTGCCCAGCAAATAACTAAAAAAAATAATTTTTTTATTAGAAAATTTTATTAGATTAAATTATCCCTATTGTAATCTAATATAAATAAAAAACATTTTAAGACTAAACATTAATTTCAGTTACTGCCCAACAAATGACTAAAAAATTAATTTTTTTTTTGTTAAAAAATTTTATTAGATTAAATTATCTCTATTGTAATCTAATATAAATAAAAACACTAACTATTAAAACTAAATATTAATTTCGATTACTGCCCACAAATGACTAAAAAAATTAATTTTTTGTTAGAAAATTTTATTAGATTAAGGTATCTCTATTGTAATCTAATATAAATAAAAAACATTTTAAGACTTAACATTAATTTCGATTGCTGCCCAACAAATAGCTGAAAAATTAATTTTTTTTTGTTAGAAAATTCTATTAAATTAAACTATCCCTATTATAATCTAATATAAATAAAAACATTAACTATTAAGACTAAATATTAATTTCGGTTGCTGCCCAACAAATTATTAAAAATTAATTTTTTTTGTTAGAAAATTTTATTTGTTTAAATCATCCCTATTATAATCTAATATAAGTAAAAACATTTTAAGGCTAAACATTAATTTCGGTTGCTGCCCAGCAAATGGCTAAAAAATCAATTTTTTTTATTAGAAAATTTTATTAGATTAAATTATCCCTATTGTAATCTAATATGAACAAAAAACAGTAACTATTAAAACTAAATATTAATTTCGATTACTGCCCACAAATGACTAAAAAAATTAATTTTTTGTTAGAAAATTTTATTAGATTAAGGTATCTCTATTGTAATCTAATATAAATAAAAAATATTTTAAGACTTAACATTAATTTCGATTGCTGCCCAGCAAATAGCTGAAAAATTAATTTTTTTGTTAGAAAATTCTATTAAATTAAACTATCCCTATTATAATCTAATATAAATAAAAACATTAACTATTAAGACTAAATATTAATTTCGATTGCTGCCCAACAAATGATTAAAAATTAATTTTTTTTTGTTAGAAAATTTTACTAGATTAAATTATCCCTATTATAATCTAATATAAGTAAAAAACATTTTAAGGCTAAACATTAATTTCGGTTGCTGCCCAGCAAATGGCTAAGAAATTAATTTTTTTTTATTAGAAAATTTTATTAAATTAAATTATCCCTATTGTAATCTGATATAAATAAAAACATTAACTATTAAGACTAAATATTAATTTGGCGGCTGCCCAACAAATGGCTAAAAATTAATTTTTTTTTTGTTAGAAAATTTTATTAGATTAAACTACCCCAATTATAATCTAATATAAGTAAAAAACATTTTAAGGCTAAACATTAATTTCGGTTGCTGCCCAGCAAATGGCTAAAAAATTAATTTTTTTTATTAGAAAATTTTATTAGATTAAATTATCCCTATTGTAATCTAATATAAATAAAAAACATTTTAAGACTAAATATTAATTTCGATTGCTGTCCAATAAATAGCTGAAAAATTATTTTTTTTTGTTAGAAAATTTTATTAAATTAAACTATCCCTATTATAATCTAATATAAATAAAAACATTAACTATTAAAACTAATTATTAATTTCAGTGACTGCCCAACAAATGACTAAAATTTAATTTTTTTTTGTTAGAAAATTTTATTAGATTAAATTATCTCTATTGTAATCTAATGTAAATAAAAACATTTTAAGACTAAATATTAATTTCAGTTGCTGCCCAGCAAATAACTGAAAAATTAATTTTTTTTTTGTTAGAAAATTTTATTAAATTAAATTATCCCTATTGTAGTCTAATATAAATAAAAAACATTAACTATCAAAACTAAATATTAATTTCGGTTGCTGCCCAACAAATGGCTAAAAAATTAATTTTTTTTTGTTAGAAAATTTTATTAGATTAAATTATCCCTATTGTAATCTAATATAAATAAAAAATATTTTAAGACTAAACATTAATTTCAGTTACTACCCAACAAATGGCTAAAAATTAATTTTTTGTTAGAACATTTTATTGTATTAAACTATCCCAATTGTAATCTAATATAAATAAAAACATTAACTATTAAAACTAAATATTAATTTCGATTGCTACCCACAAATGACTAAGAATTAATTTTTTTGTTAGAAAATTTTATTAGATTAAATTATCTCTATTGTAATCTAATATAAATAAAAACATTAACTATTAAAACTAAATATTAATTTAGGTTACTACCCAACAAATGGCTAGAAAATTAATTTTTTTTTGTTAGAAAATTTTATTAGATTAAGTTATCTCTATTATAATCTAATATAGATAAAAAACATTTTAAGGCTAAATATTAATTTTGGTTGCTGCCCATCAAATGACTAAAAAATTAATTTTTTTTTATTAGAAAATTTTATTAGATTAAATTATCCCTATTGTAATCTAATATAAATAAAAAACATATTAAGACTAAACATTAATTTCAATTACTGCCCAGCAAATGACTAAGAATTAATTTTTTGTTAGAAAATTTTATTAGATTAAACTATCCCTATTGTAATCTAATATAAATAAAAAACATTAACTATTAAAACTAAATATTAATTTCGGTTACTGTCCAACAAATAGCTAAAAAATTAATTTTTTGTTAAAAAATTTTATTAGATTAAATTATCTCTATTGTAACCTAATATAAATAAAAAACATTTTAAGACTAAACATTAATTTCAATTGCTGCCCAGCAAATAGCTGAAAAATTAATTTTTTTTTTATTAGAAAATTTTATTAAATTAAACTATCCCTATTATAATCTAATATAAATAAAAACATTAACTATTAAGACTAAATATTAATTTCAGTGACTGCCCAACAAATGACTAAAAATTAATTTTTTTGTTAGAAAATTTTATTAGATTAAATTATCTCTATTGTAATCTAATATAAATAAAAAACATTTTAAAACTAAATATTAATTTCGGTTGCTGCCCAGCAAATAGCAGAAAAAGTAATTTTTTTTATTAGAAAATTTTATTAAATTAAATTATCCCTATTGTAATCTAATATAAATAAAAACATTAACTATTAAAACTAAATATTAATTTGGTGGCTGCCCAACAAATGGCTAAAAATTAATTTTTTTTTTGTTAGAAAATTTTATTAGATTAAACTATCCCAATTATAATCTAATACAAATAAAAACATTAACTATTAAAACTAAATATTAATTTCAATTACTGCCCAGCAAATGACTAACAAATTAATTTTTTTATTAGAAAATTTTATTAGATTAAGTTATCTCTATTGTAATCTAATATAAATAAAAAACATTTTTAGACTTAACATTAATTTCGATTACTGCCCAACAAATAGCTGAAAAATTATTTTTTTTTGTTAGAAAATTTTATTAAATTAAACTATCCCTATTATAATCTAATACAAATAAAAACGTTCACTATTAAGACTAAATATTAATTTCAGTGACTGCCCAACAAATGAAAAAAAAAAATTTAATTTTTTGTTAGAAAATTTTATTAAATTAAACTATCCCTATTATAATCTAATATAAATAAAAACATTAACTATTAAGACTAAATATTAATTTCGATTGCTGCCCAACAAATGATTAAAAATTAATTTTTTTTTGTTAGAAAATTTTATTAGATTAAATTATCCCTATTATAAACTAATATAAGTAAAAAACATTATAAGGCTAAACATTAATTTCGGTTGCTAGCCAGCAAATGGCTAAAAAATTAATTTTTTTTTATTAGAAAATTTTATTAAATTCAATTATCCCTATTGTAATCTGATATAAATAAAAACATTAACTATTAAGACTAAATATTAATTTGGCGGCTGCCCAACAAATGGCTAAAAATTAATTTTTTTTTTGTTAGAAAATTTTATTAGATTAAACTACCCCAATTATAATCTAATATAAATAGAAACATTAACTATTAAAACTAAATATTAATTTTGGTTACTGCCCAGCAAATGACTAAAAAATTAATTTTTTTATTAGAAAATTTTATTAAATTAAGTTATCTCTATTGTAATCTAATATAAATAAAAAACATTTTTAGACTTAACATTAATTTCGGTTACTGCCCAACAAATAGCTGAAAAATTAATTTTTGTTTGTTAGAAAATTTTATTAAATTAAACTATCCCCATTATAATCTAATATAAATAAAAACATTAACTATTAAGACTAAATATTAATTTCAGTGACTGCCCAACAAATGACTGAAAAAAATTAATTTTTTGTTAGAAAATTTTATTAAATTAAACTATCCCTATTATAATCTAATATAAATAAAAACACTAACTATTAAAACTAAATATTAATTTCGGTTACTGCCCAACAAATGACTAAAAAAAATTAATTTTTTGTTAGAAAATTTTATTAGATTAAATTATCTCTATTATAATCTAATATAAATAAAAAACATTGAAAGACTTAACATTAATTTCGGTTGCTGCCCAGCAAATAGCTGAAAAATTAATTTTTTTGTTAGAAAATTTTATTAAATTAAACTATCCCTATTATAATCTAATATAAATAAAAACATTACCTATTAAGACTAAATATTAATTTCGGTTACTGCCCAGCAAATAGCTAAAAAATTAATTTTTTTATTAGAAAATTTTATCAGATTAAATTATCCCTATTGTAATCTAATATAAATAAAAAACATTTTAAGACTAAACATTAATTTCAGTTACTGCCCAACAAATGACTAAAAAATTAATTTTTTTTTTGTTAGAAAATTTTATTAGATTAAATTATCTCTATTGTAATCTAATATAAATAAAAACACTAACTATTAAAACTAAACATTAATTTCGGTTGCTGCCCACAAATGACTAAAAAAATTAATTTTTTGTTAGAAAATTTTTTTAGATTAAGGTATCTCTATTGTAATCTAATATAAATAAAAAATATTTTAAGACTTAACATTAATTTCGATTGCTGCCCAGCAAATAGCTGAAAAATTAATTTTTTTTTGTTAGAAAATTCTATTTAATTAAACTATCCCTATTATAATCTAATATAAATAAAAACATTAACTATTAAGACTAAATATTAATTTCGGTTGCTGCCCAACAAATGATTAAAAATTAATTTTTTTTGTTTGAAAATTTTATTAGATTAAATTATCCCTATTATAATCTAATATAAGTAAAAAACATTTTAAGGCTAAACATTAATTTCGGTTGCTGCCCAGCAAATGGGTAAAAAATTAATTTTTTTTATTAGAAAATTTTATTCGATTAAATTATCCCTATTGTAATCTAATATAAATAAAAAACACTAACTATTAAAACTAAATATTAATTTCGATTACTGCCCACAAATGACTAAAAAAATTAATTTTTTGTTAAAAAATTTTATTAGATTAAGATATCTCTATTGTAATCTAATATAAATAAAAAATATTTTAAGCTTAACATTAATTTCGATTGCTGCCCAGCAAATAGCTGAAAAATTAATTTTTTTTTGTTAGAAAATTCTATTAAATTAAATTATCCCTATTATAATCTATTTTTTTATTAGAAAATTTTATAAGATTAAATTATCCCTATTATAATCTAATATAAATAAAAACATTAACTATTAAAACTAAATATTAATTTCAGTGACTGCCCAACAAATGACTAAAATTTAATTTTTTTTTGTCAGAAAATTTTATTAGATCAAATTATCTCTATTGTAATCTAATGTAAATAAAAACATTTTAAGACTAAATATTAATTTCAGTTGCTGCCCAGCAAATAACTGAAAAATTAATTTTTTTTTGTTAGAAAATTTTATTAAATTAAATTATCCCTATTGTAATCTAATATAAATAAAAAACATTAACTATTAAAACTAAATATTAATTTCGGTTGCTGCCCAACAAATGGCTAAAAAATTAATTTTTTTTTTGTTAGAAAATTTTATTAGATTAAATTATCCCTATTGTAATCTAATATAAATAAAAAATATTTTAAGACTAAACATTAATTTCAGTTACTACCCAACAAATGGCTAAAAAGTAATTTTTTGTTAGAAAATTTTATTATATTAAACTATCCCAATTGTAATCTAATATAAATAAAAACATTAACTATTAAAACTAAATATTAATTTCGATTGCTACCCACAAATGACTAAAAATTAATTTTTTTGTTAGAAAATTTTATTAGATTAAATTATCTCTATTGTAATCTAATATAAATAAAAACATTAACTATTAAAACTAAATATTAATTCCGGTTACTACCCAACAAATGGCTAAAAAATTAATTTTTTTTTGTTAGAAAATTTTATTAGATTAAGTTATCTCTATTATAATCTAATATAAATAAAAAACATTTTAAGGCTAAATATTAATTTTGGTTGCTGCCCATCAAATGACTAAAAAATTAATTTTTTTTTATTGGAAAATTTTATTATATTAAATTATCCTTATTGTAATCTAATATAAATAAAAAACATTTTAAGACTAAACATTAATTTCGATTACTGCGCAGCAAATGACTAAAAATTAATTTTTTGTTAGAAAATTTTATTAGATTAAACTATCCCTATTGTAATCTAACATAAATAAAAAACATTAACTACTAAAACGAAATATTAATTTCGGTTACTGTCCAACAAATAGCTAAAAAATTAATTTTTTGTTAAAAAATTTTATTAGATTAAATTATCTCTATTGTAACCTAATATAAATAAAAAACATTTTAAGACTAAACATTAATTTCAATTGCTGCCCAGCAAATAGCTGAAAAATTAATTTTTTTTTTATTAGAAAATTTTATTAAATTAAACTATCCCTATTATAATCTAATATAAATAAAAACATTAACTATTAAGACTAAATATTAATTTCAGTGACTGCCCAACAAATGACTAAAAATTAATTCTTTTGTTAGAAAATTTTATTAGATTGAATTATCTCTATTGTAATCTAATATAAATAAAAAACACTAACTATTAAAACTAAATATTAATTTCGATTACTGCCCACAAATGACTAATAAAATTAATTTTTTATTAGAAAATTTTATTAGATTAAGATATCTCTATTGTAATCTAATATAAATAAAAAATATTTTAAGACTTAACATTAATTTCGATTGCTGCCCAGCAAATAGCTGAAAAATTAATTTTTTTTTTGTTAGAAAATTCTATTAAATTAAATTATCCCTATTATAATCTAATATGAATAAAAACATTAACTATTAAGACTAAATATTAATTTCGGTTGCTGCCCAACAAATGATTAAAAATTAATTTTTTTTGTTAGAAAATTTTATTAGATTAAATTATCCCTATTATAATCTAATATAAGTAAAAAACATTTTAAGGCTAAACATTAATTTCGGTTGCTGCCCAGTAAATGGCTAAAAAATTAATTTTTTTTATTAGAAAATTTTATTAGATTAAATTATCCCTATTGTAATCTAATATAAATAAAAAACATTTTAAGACTAAATATTAATTTCGATTGCTGTCCAATAAATAGCTGAAAAATTAATTTTTTTTGTTAGAAAATGTTATTAAACTAAACTATCCCTATTATAATCTAATATAAATAAACACATTAACTATTAAAACTAAATATTAATTTCAGTGACTGCCCAACAAATGACTAAAATTTAATTTTTTTTTGTTAGAAAATTTTATTAGATTAAATTATCTATATTGTAATATAATGTAAATAAAAACATTTTAAGACTAAATATTAATTTCAGTTGCTGCCCAGCAAATAACTGAAAAATTAATTTTTTTTTTGTTAGAAAATTTTATTAAATTAAATTATCCCTATTGTAATCTAATATAAATAAAAAACATTAACTATTAAAACTAAATATTAATTTCGGTTGCTGCCCAACAAATGGCTAAAAAATTAATTTTTTTTTTGTTAGAAAATTTTATTAGATTAAATTATCCCTATTGTAATCTAATATAAATAAAAAATATTTTAAGACTAAACATTAATTTCAGTTACTTCCCAACAAATGGCTAAAAATTAATTTTTTGTTAGAAAATTTTATTATATTAAACTATCCCAATTGTAATCTAATATAAATAACAACATTAACTATTAAAACTCAATATTAATTTCGATTGCTACCCACAAATGACTAAAAATTAATTTTTTTGTTAGAAAATTTTATCAGATTAAATTATCTCTATTGTAATCTAATATAAATAAAAACATTAACTATTAAAACTAAATATTAATTTCGGTTACTACCCAACAAATGGCTAAAAAATTAATTTTTTTTTTGTTAGAAAATTTTATTAGATTAAGTTATCTCTATTATAATCTAATATAAATAAAAAACATTTTAAGGCTAAATATTAATTTTGGTTGCTGCCCATCAAATGACTAAAAAATTAATTTTTTTTTATTAGAAAATTTTATTAGATTAAATTATCCCTATTGTAATCTAATATAAATAAAAAACCTTTTAAGACTAAACATTAATTTCAATTACTGCCCAGCAAATGACTAAAAATTAATTTTTTGTTAGAAAATTTTATTAGATTAAACTACCCCTATTGTAATCTAATATAAATAAAAAACATTAACTATTAAAACTAAATATTAATTTCGGTTACTGTCCAAAAAATAGATAAAAAATTAATTTTTTGTTAAAAATTTTTATTAGATTAAATTATCTCTATTGTAACCTAATATAAATAAAAAACATTTTAAGACTAAACATTAATTTCAATTGCTGCCCAGCAAATAGCTGAAAAATTAATTTTTTTTTATTAGAAAATTTTATTAAATTAAACTATCCCTATTATTATCTAATATAAATAAAAACATTAACTATTAAGACTAAATATTAATTTCAGTGACTGCCCAACAAATGACTAAAAATTAATTTTTTTGTTAGAAAATTTTATTAGATTAAATTATCTCTATTGTAATCTAATATATATAAAAAACATTTTAAAACTAAATATTAATTTCGGTTGCTGCCCAGCAAATAGCTGAAAAATTAATTTTTTTTATTAGAAAATTTTATTAAATTAAATTATCCCTATTGTAATCTAATATAAATAAAAACATTAACTATTAAAACTAAATATTAATGTGGTGGCTGCCCAACAAATCGCTAAAAATTAATTTTTTTTTTGTTAGAAAATTTTATTAGATTAAACTATCCCAATCATAATCTAATACAAATAAAAACATTAACTATTAAAACTAAATATTAATTTCAATTACTGCCCAGTAAATGACTAAAAAATTAATTTTTTTTATTAGAAAATTTTATTAGATTAAGTTATCTCTATTGTAATCTAATATAAATAAAAAACATTTTAAGACTTAACATTAATTTCGATTGCTGCCCAGCAAATAGCTGAAAAATTAATTTTTTTGTTAGAAAATTCTATTAAATTAAACTATCCCTATTATAATCTAATATAAATAAAAACATTAACTATTAAGACTAAATATTAATTTCGATTGCTGCCCAACAAATGATTAAAAATTAATTTTTTTTTGTTAGAAAATTTTACTAGATTAAATTATCCCTATTATAATCTAATATAAGTAAAAAACATTTTAAGGCTAAACATTAATTTCGGTTGCTGCCCAGCAAATGGCTAAAAAATTAATTTTTTTTTATTAGAAAATTTTATTAAATTAAATTATCCCTATTGTAATCTGATATAAATAAAAACATTAACTATTAAGACTAAATATTAATTTGGCGGCTGCCCAAGAAATGGCTAAAAATTAATTTTTTTTTTGTTAGAAAATTTTATTAGATTAAACTACCCCAATTATAATCTAATATAAATAAAAACATTAACTATTAAAACTAAATATTAATTTTGGTTACTGCCCAGCAAATGACTAAAAAATTAATTTTTTTATTAGAAAATTTTATTAAATTAAGTTATCTCGATTGTAATCTAATATAAATAAAAAACATTTTTAGACTTAACATTAATTTCGGTTACTGCCCAACAAATAGCTGAAAAATTAATTTTTTGTTAGAAAATTTTATTAAATTAAACTATCCCTATTATAATCTAATATAAATAAAAACACTAACTATTAAAACTAAATATTAATTTCGGTTACTGCCCAACAAATGACTAAAAAAAATTAATTTTTTGTTAGAAAATTTTATTAGATTAAATTATCTCTATTATAATCTAATATAAATAAAAAACATTTAAAGACTTAACATTAATTTCGGTTGCTGCCCAGCAAATAGCTGAAAAATTAATTTTTTTGTTAGAAAATTTTATTAAATTAAACTATCCCTATTATAATCTAATATAAATAAAAACATTACCTATTAAGACTAAATATTAATTTCGGTTACTGCCCAGCAAATAGCTAAAAAATTAATTTTTTTATTAGAAAATTTTATCAGATTAAATTATCCCTATTGTAATCTAATATAAATAAAAAACATTTTAAGACTAAACATTAATTTCAGTTACTGCCCAACAAATGACTAAAAAATTAATTTTTTTTTTGTTAGAAAATTTTATTAGATTAAATTATCTCTATTGTAATCTAATATAAATAAAAACACTAACTATTAAAACTAAACATTAATTTCGGTTGCTGCCCACAAATGACTAAAAAAATTAATTTTTTGTTAGAAAATTTTTTTAGATTAAGGTATCTCTATTGTAATCTAATATAAATAAAAAATATTTTAAGACTTAACAATTAATTTCGATTGCTGCCCAGCAAATAGCTGAAAAATTAATTTTTTTTTGTTAGAAAATTCTATTTAATTAAACTATCCCTATTATAATCTAATATAAATGAAAACATTAACTATTAAGACTAAATATTAATTTCGGTTGCTGCCCAACAAATGATTAAAAATTAATTTTTTTTGTTAGAAAATTTTATTAGATTAAATTATCCCTATTATAATCTAATATAAGTAAAAAACATTTTAAGGCTAAACATTAATTTCGGTTGCTGCCCAGCAAATGGGTAAAAAATTAATTTTTTTTATTAGAAAATTTTATTCGATTAAATTATCCCTATTGTAATCTAATATAAATAAAAAACACTAACTATTAAAACTAAATATTAATTTCGATTACTGCCCACAAATGACTAAAAAAATTAATTTTTTGTTAGAAAATTTTATTAGATTAAGATATCTCTATTGTAATCTAATATAAATAAAAAATATTTTAAGCTTAACATTAATTTCGATTGCTGCCCAGCAAATAGCTGAAAAATTAATTTTTTTTTGTTAGAAAATTCTATTAAATTAAATTATCCCTATTATAATCTATTTTTTTATTAGAAAATTTTATAAGATTAAATTATCCCTATTATAATCTAATATAAATAAAAACATTAACTATTAAAACTAAATATTAATTTCAGTGACTGCCCAACAAATGACTAAAATTTAATTTTTTTTTGTCAGAAAATTTTATTAGATCAAATTATCTGTATTGTAATCTAATGTAAATAAAAACATTTCAAGACTAAATATTAATTTCAGTTGCTGCCCAGCAAATAACTGAAAAATTAATTTTTTTTTGTTAGAAAATTTTATTAAATTAAATTATCCCTATTGTAATCTAATATAAATAAAAAACATTAACTATTAAAACTAAATATTAATTTCTGTTGCTGCCCAACAAATGGCTAAAAAATTAATTTTTTTTTGTTAGAAAATTTTATTAGATTAAATTATCCCTATTGTAATCTAATATAAATAAAAAATATTTTAAGACTAAACATTAATTTCAGTTACTACCCAACAAATGGCTAAAAAGTAATTTTTTGTTAGAAAATTTTATTATATTAAACTATCCCTATTGTAATCTAACATAAATAAAAAACATTAACTACTAAAACGAAATATTAATTTCGGTTACTGTCCAACAAATAGCTAAAAAATCAATTTTTTGTTAAAAAATTTTATTAGATTAAATTATCTCTATTGTAACCTAATATAAATAAAAAACATTTTAAGACTAAACATTAATTTCAATTGCTGCCCAGCAAATAGCTGAAAAATTAATTTTTTTTTTATTAGAAAATTTTATTAAATTAAACTATCCCTATTATAATCTAATATAAATAAAAACATTAACTATTAAGACTAAATATTAATTTCAGTGACTGCCCAACAAATGACTAAAAATTAATTCTTTTGTTAGAAAATTTTATTAGATTGAATTATCTCTATTGTAATCTAACATAAATAAAAACACTAACTATTAAAACTAAATATTAATTTCGATTACTGCCCACAAATGACTAAAAAAATTAATTTTTTGTTAGAAAATTTTATTAGATTAAGGTATCTCTATTGTAATCTAATATAAATAAAAAACATTTTAAGACTTAACATTAATTTCGTTTGCTGCCCAACAAATAGCTGAAAAATTAATTTTTTTTTGTTAGAAAATTCTATTAAATTAAACTACCCCTATTATAATCTAATATAAATAAAAACATTAACTATCAAGACTAAATATTAATTTCGGTTGCTGCCCAACAAATGATTAAAAATTAATTTTTTTTGTTAGAAAATTTTATTAGATTAAATTATCCCTATTATAATCTAATATAAGTAAAAAACATTTTATGGCTAAACATTAATTTCGGTTGCTGCCCAGCAAATGGCTAAAAAATTAATTTTTTTTATTAGAAAATTTTATTAGATTAAATTATCCCTATTGTAATCTAATATAAATAAAAAACACTAACTACTAAAACTAAATATTAATTTCGATTACTGCCCACAAATGACTAAAAAAATTAATTTTTTGTTAGAAAATTTTATTAGATTAAGGTATCTCTATTGTAATCTAATATAAATAAAAAATATTTTAAGACTTAACATTAATTTCGATTGCTGCCCAGCAAATAGCTGAAAAATTAATTTTTTTTGTTAGAAAATTCTATTAAATTAAACTATCCCTATTATAATCTAATATAAATAAAAACATTAACTATTAAGACTAAATATTAATTTCGGTTGCTGCCCAACAAATGATTGAAAATTAATTTTTTTGTTAGAAAATTTTATTAGATTAAATTATCCCTATTATAATCTAATATAAGTAAAAAACATTTTAAGGCTAAACATTAAGTTCGATTGCTGCCCAACAAATGGCTAAAAAATTAATTTTTTTTATTAGAAAATTTTATTAGATTAAATTATCCCTATTGTAATATAATATAAATAAAAAACACTAACTATTAAAACTAAATATTAATTTCGATTACTCCCCACAAATGACTAATAAAATTAATTTTTTATTAGAAAATTTTATTAGATTAAGATATCTCTATTGTAATCTAATATAAATAAAAAATATTTTAAGACTTAACATTAATTTCGATTGCTGCCCAGCAAACAGCTGAAAAATTAATTTTTTTTTTTGTTAGAAAATTCTATTAAACTAAATTATCCCTATTATAATCTAATATAAATAAAAACATTAACTATTAAGACTAAATATTAATTTCGGTTGCTGCCCAACAAATGATTAAAAATTAATTTTTTTTGTTAGAAAATTTTATTAGATTAAATTATCCCTATTATAATCTAATATAAGTAAAAAACATTTTAAGGCTAAACATTAATTTCGGCTGCTGCCCAGTAAATGGCTAAAAAATTAATTTTTTTCATTAGAAAATTTTATTAGATTAAATTATCCCTATTGTAATCTAATATAAATAAAAAACATTTTAAGACTAAATATTAATTTCGATTGCTGTCCAATAAATAGCTGAAAAATTAATTTTTTTTGTTAGAAAATGTTATTAAACTAAACTATCCCTATTATAATCTAATATAAATAAAAACATTAACTATTAAAACTAAATATTAATTTCAGTGACTGCCCAACAAATGACTAAAATTTAATTTTTTTTTGTTAGAAAATTTTATTAGATTAAATTATCTCTATAGTAATATAATGTAAATAAAAACATTTTAAGACTAAATATTAATTTCAGTTGCTGCCCAGCAAATAACTGAAAAATTAATTTTTTTTTTGTTAGAAAATTTTATTAAATTAAATTATCCCTATTGTAATCTAATATAAATAAAAAACATTAACTATTAAAACTAAATATTAATTTCGGTTGCTGCCCAACAAATGGCTAAAAAATTAATTTTTTTTTTGTTAGAAAATTTTATTAGATTAAATTATCCCTATTGTAATCTAATATAAATAAAAAATATTTTAAGACTAAACATTAATTTCAGTTACTTCCCAACAAATGGCTAAAAATTAATTTTTTGTTAGAAAATTTTATTATATTAAACTATCCCAATTGTAATCTAATATAAATAACAACATTAACTATTAAAACTAAATATTAATTTCGATTGCTACCCACAAATGACTAAAAATTAATTTTTTTGTTAGAAAATTTTATCAGATTAAATTATCTCTATTGTAATCTAATATAAATAAAAACATTAACTATTAAAACTAAATATTAATTTCGGTTACTACCCAACAAATGGCTAAAAAATTAATTTTTTTTTTGTTAGAAAATTTTATTAGATTAAGTTATCTCTATTATAATCTAATATAAATAAAAAACATTAACTATTAAAACTAAATATTAATTTCGGTTACTGTCCAACAAATAGATAAAAAATTAATTTTTTGTTAAAAAATTTTATTAGATTAAATTATCTCTATTGTAACCTAATATAAATAAAAAACATTTTAAGACTAAACATTAATTTCAATTGCTGCCCAGCAAATAGCTGAAAAATTAATTTTTTTTTATTAGAAAATTTTATTAAATTAAACTATCCCTATTATAATCTAATATAAATAAAAACATTAACTATTAAGACTAAATATTAATTTCAGTGACTGCCCAACAAATGACTAAAAATTAATTTTTTTGTTAGAAAATTTTATTAGATTAAATTATCTCTATTGTAATCTAATATATATAAAAAACATTTTAAAACTAAATATTAATTTCGGTTGCTGCCCAGCAAATAGCTGAAAAATTAATTTTTTTTATTAGAAAATTTTATTAAATTAAATTATCCCTATTGTAATCTAATATAAATAAAAACATTAACTATTAAAACTAAATATTAATGTGGTGGCTGCCCAACAAATCGCTAAAAATTAATTTTTTTTTGTTAGAAAAT
Source organism: Ophion ventricosus (assembly GCA_963932345.1). Taxonomy (NCBI): domain Eukaryota; kingdom Metazoa; phylum Arthropoda; class Insecta; order Hymenoptera; family Ichneumonidae; genus Ophion; species Ophion ventricosus. Next base: position 167,430 of record OZ010726.1, on the reverse strand, counting down.
TTTATTAGATTAAACTATCCCAATCATAATCTAATACAAATAAAAACATTAACTATTAAAACTATATATTAATTTCAATTACTGCCCAGTAAATGACTAAAAAATTAATTTTTTTTATTAGAAAATTTTATTAGATTAAGTTATCTCTATTGTAATCTAATATAAATAAAAAACATTTTAAGACTTAACATTAATTTCGATTGCTGCCCAGCAAATAGCTGAAAAATTAATTTTTTTGTTAGAAAATTCTATTAAATTAAACTATCCCTATTATAATCTAATATAAATAAAAACATTAACTATTAAGACTAAATATTAATTTCGATTGCTGCCCAACAAATGATTAAAAATTAATTTTTTTTTGTTAGAAAATTTTACTAGATTAAATTATCCCTATTATAATCTAATATAAGTAAAAAACATTTTAAGGCTAAACATTAATTTCGGTTGCTGCCCAGCAAATGGCTAAAAAATTAATTTTTTTTTATTAGAAAATTTTATTAAATTAAATTATCCCTATTGTAATCTGATATAAATAAAAACATTAACTATTAAGACTAAATATTAATTTCGGTTGCTGCCCAACAAATGATTGAAAAGTAATTTTTTTGTTAGAAAATTTTATTAGATTAAATTATCCCTATTATAATCTAATATAAGTAAAAAACATTTTAAGGCTAAACATTAAGTTCGATTGCTGCCCAACAAATGGCTAAAAAATTAATTTTTTTTATTAGAAAATTTTATTAGATTAAATTATCCCTATTGTAATATAATATAAATAAAAAACACTAACTATTAAAACTAAATATTAATTTCGATTACTGCCCACAAATGACTAAAAAAATTAATTTTTTATTAGAAAATTTTATTAGATTAAGATATCTCTATTGTAATCTAATATAAATAAAAAATATTTTAAGACTTAACATTAATTTCGATTGCTGCCCAGCAAATAGCTGAAAAATTAATTTTTTTTTTTGTTAGAAAATTCTATTAAATTAAATTATCCCTATTATAATCTAATATAAATAAAAACATTAACTATTAAGACTAAATATTAATTTCGGTTGCTGCCCAACAAATGATTAAAAATTAATTTTTTTTGTTAGAAAATTTTATTAGATTAAATTATCCCTATTATAATCTAATATAAGTAAAAAACATTTTAAGGCTAAACATTAATTTCGGTTGCTGCCCAGTAAATGGCTAAAAAATTATTTTTTTTTATTAGAAAATTTTATTAGATTAAATTATCCCTATTGTAATCTAATATAAATAAAAAACATTTTAAGACTAAATATTAATTTCGATTGCTGTCCAATAAATAGCTGAAAAATTATTTTTTTTTGTTAGAAAATGTTATTAAACTAAACTATCCCTATTATAATCTAATATAAATAAAAACATTAACTATTAAAACTAAATATTAATTTCAGTGACTGCCCAACAAATGACTAAAATTTAATTTTTTTTTGTTAGAAAATTTTATTAGATTAAATTATCTCTATTGTAATATAATGTAAATAAAAACATTTTAAGACTAAATATTAATTTCAGTTGCTGCCCAGCAAATAACTGAAAAATTAATTTTTTTTTTGTTAGAAAATTTTATTAAATTAAATTATCCCTATTGTAATCTAATATAAATAAAAAACATTAACTATTAAAACTAAATATTAATTTCGGTTGCTGCCCAACAAATGGCTAAAAAATTAATTTTTTTTTTGTTAGAAAATTTTATTAGATTAAATTATCCCTATTGTAATCTAATATAAATAAAAAATATTTTAAGACTAAACATTAATTTCAGTTACTTCCCAACAAATGGCTAAAAATTAATTTTTTGTTAGAAAATTTTATTATATTAAACTATCCCAATTGTAATCTAATATAAATAACAACATTAACTATTAAAACTAAATATTAATTTCGATTGCTACCCACAAATGACTAAAAATTAATTTTTTTGTTAGAAAATTTTATCAGATTAAATTATCTCTATTGTAATCTAATATAAATAAAAACATTAACTATTAAAACTAAATATTAATTTTGGTTACTACCCAACAAATGGCTAAAAAATTAATTTTTTTTTTGTTAGAAAATTTTATTAGATTAAGTTATCTCTATTATAATCTAATATAAATAAAAAACATTAACTATTAAAACTAAATATTAATTTCGGTTACTGTCCAACAAATAGATAAAAAATTAATTTTTTGTTAAAAAATTTTATTAGATTAAATTATCTCTATTGTAACCTAATATAAATAAAAAACATTTTAAGACTAAACATTAATTTCAATTGCTGCCCAGCAAATAGCTGAAAAATTAATTTTTTTTTATTAGAAAATTTTATTAAATTAAACTATCCCTATTATAATCTAATATAAATAAAAACATTAACTATTAAGACTAAATATTAATTTCAGTGACTGCCCAACAAATGACTAAAAATTAATTTTTTTGTTAGAAAATTTTATTAGATTAAATTATCTCTATTGTAATCTAATATATATAAAAAACATTTTAAAACTAAATATTAATTTCGGTTGCTGCCCAGCAAATAGCTGAAAAATTAATTTTTTTTATTAGAAAATTTTATTAAATTATATTATCCCTATTGTAATCTAATATAAATAAAAACATTAACTATTAAAACTAAATATTAATGTGGTGGCTGCCCAACAAATCGCTAAAAATTAATTTTTTTTTTGTTAAAAAATTTTATTAGATTAAACTATCCCAATCATAATCTAATACAAATAAAAACATTAACTATTAAAACTAAATATTAATTTCAATTACTGCCCAGTAAATGACTAAAAAATTAATTTTTTTTATTAGAAAATTTTATTAGATTAAGTTATCTCTATTGTAATCTAATATAAATAAAAAACATTTTAAGACTTAACATTAATTTCTATTGCTGCCCAGCAAATAGCTGAAAAATTAATTTTTTTGTTAGAAAATTCTATTAAATTAAACTATCCCTATTATAATCTAATATAAATAAAAACATTAACTATTAAGACTAAATATTAATTTCGATTGCTGCCCAACAAATGATTAAAAATTAATTTTTTTTTGTTAGAAAATTTTACTAGATTAAATTATCCCTATTATAATCTAATATAAGTAAAAAACATTTTAAGGCTAAACATTAATTTCGGTTGCTGCCCAGCAAATGGCTAAAAAATTAATTTTTTTTTATTAGAAAATTTTATTAAATTAAATTATCCCTATTATAATCTGATATAAATAAAAACATTAACTATTAAGACTAAATATTAATTTGGCGGCTGCCCAACAAATGGCTAAAAATTAATTTTTTTTTCGTTAGAAAATTTTATTAGATTAAACTACCCCAATTACAATCTAATATAAATAAAAACATTAACCATTAAAGCTAAATCTTAATTTTGGTTACTGCCCAGCAAATGATTAAAAAATTAATTTTTTTATTAGAAAATTTTATTAAATTACGTTATCTCTATTGTAATCTAATATAAATAAAAAACATTTTTAGACTTAACATAAATTTCGGTTACTGCCCAACAAATAGCTGAAAAATTAATTTTTTTTTGTTAGAAAATTTTATTAAATTAAACTATCCCTATTATAATCTAATATAAATAAAAACATTAACTATTAAGACTAAATATTAATTTCAGTGACTGCCCAACAAATGACTAAAAAAAATTAATTTTTTGTTAGAAAATTTTATTAAATTAAACTATCCCTATTGTAATCTAATATAAATAAAAACACTAACTATTAAAACTAAATATTAATTTCGATTACTGCCCACAAATAACTAAAAAAATTCATTTATTGTTAGAAAATTTTATTAGATTAACGTATCCCTATTGTAATCTAATATAAATAAAAAACATTTTAAGACTTAAGGCAGTAGTCTGCTTTACAGGCTTCAAAAAATCGATTTTTCGTTTTTGTCTTAAATCTATTCCAAAACTATCCAAGAATATGTGTTCAAAATTTTAGAGGCCAATTCGACATATTTTCGAAGCTAGATCAGTTTTAGTGGCCGAGCGTCGAGCAGGTGCGAATGCTCGGGCAGACTTTACAGCCCGTTTTCTCGAGTTTTCATTTTCACAAGTTTTGGAAAACGGTGCCGGCGATAGTAAAAACAATATATGTCCGATCGAAAAAAACCAAAGTGATCTAGCTTCAGTATTGAATTATCTTCTATTTGAACTAAAAAAGTTGGACAAAAGTACTATTTAAATTACTTGTTTTGCAACTTAAAGTGAATTTTTTTTTTCAAAAAAGTGAATTTTTTTTTCAAACTTCGAAAAAATTTGGAATTTCGTCATTTCTTCGGTATTTTTTTAGTTCATATAGAAAAGGAACTTATAAAAACTAAAAAAAAATTTGGTTCCACTGTTTCAGATGCATCGCACGACCTCCATCACCGGCACCGATTTACGAGTGCACACTCCAGGCGCCCCAGAAAAATCGTTACAAATTTGGCAAATTTCAATAATTTGTAATAATAAAAATTGTTTTTTAAAGCTTGAATATAATATACTATCGTCTCAAAATTTCGTTTACCGCAATCATTTCCTTCCCTTTCAAAAAAATTGTTGAAAAAACGCTTTTTTTTCGGCTCCTAAAGCAGACTACTGCCTTAACATTAATTTCGATTGCTGCCCAGCAAATAGCTGAAAAATTAATTTTTTTGTTAGAAAATTTTATTAAATTAAACTATCCCTATTATAATCTAATATAAATAAAAACATTAACAATTAAGACTAAATATTAATTTCGGTTACTGCCCAGCAAATAGCTAAAAAATTAATTTTTTTATTAGAAAATTTTATTAGATTAAATTATCCCTATTGTAATCTAATATAAATAAAAAACATTTTAAGACTAAACATTAATTTCAGTTACTGCCCAACAAATGACTAAAAAATTATTTTTTTTTTGTTAGGAAATTTTATTAGATTAAATTATCTCTATTGTAATCTAATATAAATAAAAACACTAACTATTAAAACTAAACATTAATTTCGGTTGCTGCCCACAAATGACTAAAAAAATTAATTTTTTGTTAGAAAATTTTTTTAGATTAAGGTATCTCTATTGTAATCTAATATAAATAAAAAATATTTTAAGACTTAACATTAATTTCGATTGCTGCCCAGCAAATAGCTGAAAAATTAATTTTTTTTTGTTAGAAAATTCTATTAAATTAAACTATCCCTATTATAATCTAATATAAATAAAAACATTAACTATTAAGACTAAATATTAATTTCGATTGCTGCCCAACAAATGATTAAAAATTAATTTTTTTTTGTTAGAAAATTTTACTAGATTAAATTATCCCTATTATAATCTAATATAAGTAAAAAACATTTTAAGGCTAAACATTAATTTCGGTTGCTGCCCAGCAAATGGCTAAAAATCTAATTTTTTTTTATTAGAAAATTTTATTAAATTAAATTATCCCTATTGTAATCTGATATAAATAAAAACATTAACTATTAAGACTAAATATTAATTTGGCGGCTGCCCAACAAATGGCTAAAAATTAATTTTTTTTTGTTAGAAAATTTTATTAGATTAAACTACCCCAATTATAATCTAATATAAATAAAAACATTAACTATTAAAACTAAATATTAATTTTGGTTACTGCCCAGCAAATGACTAAAAAATTAATTTTTTTATTAGAAAATTTTATTAAATTAAGTTATCTCTATTGTAATCTAATATAAATAAAAAACATTTTTAGACTTAACATTAATTTCGGTTACTGCCCAACAAATAGCTGGAAAATTAATTTTTTTTTGTTAGAAAATTTTATTAAATTAAACTATCCCTATTATAATCTAATATAAATAAAAACATTAACTATTAAGACTAAATATTAATTTCAGTGACTGCCCAACAAATGACTAAAAAAAATTAATTTTTTGTTAGAAAATTTTATTAAATTAATCTATCCCTATTGTAATCTAATATAAATAAAAACACTAACTATTAAAACTAAATATTAATTTCGATTACTGCCCACAAATGACTAAAAAAATTCATTTATTGTTAGAAAATTTTATTAGATTAACGTATCTCTATTGTAATCTAATATAAATAAAAAACATTTTAAGACTTAACATTAATTTCGATTGCTGCCCAGCAAATAGCTGAAAAATTAATTTTTTTGTTAGAAAATTTTATTAAATTAAACTATCCCTATTATAATCTAATATAAATAAAAACATTAACAATTAAGACTAAATATTAATTTCGGTTACTGCCCAGCAAATAGCTAAAAAATTAATTTTTTTATTAGAAAATTTTATTAGATTAAATTATCCCTATTGTAATCTAATATAAATAAAAAACATTTTAAGACTAAACATTAATTTCAGTTACTGCCCAACAAATGACTAAAAAATTATTTTTTTTTTTGTTAGGAAATTTTATTAGATTAAATTATCTCTATTGTAATCTAATATAAATAAAAACACTAACTATTAAAACTAAACATTAATTTCGGTTGCTGCCCACAAATGACTAAAAAAATTAATTTTTTGTTAGAAATTTTTTTTAGATTAAGGTATCTCTATTGCAATCTAATATAAATAAAAAATATTTTAAGACTTAACATTAATTTCGATTGCTGCCCAGCAAATAGCTGAAAAATTAATTTTTTTTTGTTAGAAAATTCTATTAAATTAAACTATCCCTATTATAATCTAATATAAATAAAAACATTAACTATTAAGACTAAATATTAATTTCGATTGCTGCCCAACAAATGATTAAAAATTAATTTTTTTTTGTTAGAAAATTTTACTAGATTAAATTATCCCTATTATAATCTAATATAAGTAAAAAACATTTTAAGGCTAAACATTAATTTCGGTTGCTGCCCAGCAAATGGCTAAAAAATTAATTTTTTTTTATTAGAAAATCTTATTAAATTAAATTATCCCTATTGTAATCTGATATAAATAAAAACATTAACTATTAAAACTAAATATTAATTTGGCGGCTGCCCAACAAATGGCTAAAAATTAATTTTTTTTTGTTAGAAAATTTTATTAGATTAAACTACCCCAATTATAATCTAATATAAATAAAAACATTAACTATTAAAACTAAATATTAATTTTGGTTACTGCCCAGCAAATGACTAAAAAATTAATTTTTTTATTAGAAAATTTTATTAAATTAAGTTATCTCTATTGTAATCTAATATAAATAAAAAACATTTTTAGACTTAACATTAATTTCGGTTACTGCCCAACAAATAGCTGGAAAATTAATTTTTTTTTGTTAGAAAATTTTATTAAATTAAACTATCCCTATTATAATCTAATATAAATAAAAACATTAACTATTAAGATTAAATATTAATTTCAGTGACTGCCCAACAAATGACTAAAAAAAATTAATTTTTTTATTAGAAAATTTTATTAGATTAAATTATCCCTATTGTAATCTAATATAAATAAAAAACATTTTAAGACTAAACATGAATTTCAGTTACTGCCCAACAAATGACTAAAAAATTAATTTTTTTTTTGTTAGAAAATTTTATTAGATTAAATTATCTCTATTGTAATCTACTATAAATAAAAACACTAACTATTAAAACTAAACATTAATTTCGGTTGCTGCCCACAAATGACTAAAAAAATAAACTTTTTGTTAGAAAATTTTTTTAGATTAAGGTATCTCTATTGTAATCTAATATAAATAAAAAATATTTTAAGACTTAACATTAATTTCGATTGCTGCCCAGCAAATAGCTGAAAAATTAATTTTTTTTTGTTAGAAAATTCTATTAAATTAAACTATCCCTATTATAATCTAATATAAATAAAAACATTAACTATTAAGACTAAATATTAATTTCGGTTGCTGCCCAACAAATGATTAAAAATGAATTTTTTTGTTAGAAAATTTTATTAGATTAAATTATCCCTATTATAATCTAATATAAGTAAAAAACATTTTAAGGCTAAACATTAATTTCGATTGCTGCCCAGCAAATGGCTAAAAAATTAATTTTTTTTATTAGAAAATTTTATTAGATTAAATTATCCCTATTGTAATCTAATATAAATAAAAAACACTAACTATTAAAACTAAATATTAATTTCGATTGCTGCCCAGCAAATAGCTGAAAAATTAATTTTTTTTTGTTAGAAAATTCTATTAAATTAAATTATCCCTATTATAATCTAATATAAATAAAAACATTAACTATTCAGACTAAATATTAATTTCGGTTGCTGCCCAACAAATGATTAAAATTTAATTTTTTTTGTTAGAAAATTTTATTAGATTAAATTATCCCTATTATAATCTAATATAAGTAAAAAACATTTTAAGGCTAAACATTAATTTCGGTTGCTGCCCAGCAAATGGCTCAAAAATTAATTTTTTTTATTAGAAAATTTTATTAGATTAAATTATCCATATTGTAATCTAATATAAATAAAAAACACTAACTATTAAAACTAAATATTAATTTCGATTACTGCCCACAAATGACTAAAAAAATTAATTTTTTGTTAGAAAATTTTATTAGATTAAGATATCTCTATTGTAATCTAATATAAATAAAAAATATTTTAAGACTTAACATTAATTTCGATTGCTGCCCAGCAAATAGCTGACAAATTAATTTTTTTTTTGTTAGAAAATTCTATTAAATTAAATTATCCCTATTATAATCTAATATAAATAAAAACATTAACTATTAAGACTAAATATTAATTTCGGTTGCTGCCCAACAAATGATTAAAAATTAATTTTTTTTGCTAGAAAATTTTATTAGATTAAATTAGCCCTATTATAATCTAATATAAGTAAAAAACATTTTAAGGCTAAATATTAATTTCGGTTGCTGCCCAGCAAATGGCTAAAAAATTAATTTTTTTTATTAGAAAATTTTATTAGATTAAATTATCCCTATTGTAATCTAATATAAGTAAAAAACATTTTAAGACAAAATATTAATTTCGATTGCTGTCCAATAAATAGCTGAAAAATTAATTTTTTTTGTTTGAAAATTTTATTAAATTAAACTATCCCTATTATAATCTAATATAAATAAAAACATTAACTATTAAAACTAAATATTAATTTCAGTGACTGCCCAACAAATGACTAAAATTTAATTTTTATTTTGTTAGAAAATTTTATTAGATTAAATTATGTCTATTGTAATCTAATATATATAAAAAACATTTTAAAACTAAATATTAATTTCGGTTGCTGCCCAGCAAATAGCTGAAAAATTAATTTTTTTTATTAGGAAATTTTATTAAATTAAATTATCCCTATTGTAATCTAATATAAATAAAAACATTAACTATAAAAACTAAATATTAATGTGGTGGCTGCCCAACAAATCGCTAAAAATTAATTTTTTTTTTGTTAGAAAATTTTATTAGATCAAACTATCCCAATCATAATCTAATACAAATAAAAACATTACCTATTAAAACTAAATATTAATTTCAATTACTGCCCAGCAAATGACTAAAAAATTAATTTTTTTTATTAGAAAATTTTATTAGATCAAGTTATCTCTATTGTAATCTAATATAAATCAAAAACATTTTAAGACTTAACATTAATTTCGATTGCTGCCCAGCAAATAGCTGAAAAATTAATTTTTTTGTTAGAAAATTCTATTAAATTAAACTATCCCTATTATAATCTAATATAAATAAAAACATTAACTATTAAGACTAAATATTAATTTCGGTTACTGCCCAGCAAATAGCTAAAAAATTAATTTTTTTATTAGAAAATTTTATTAGATTAAATTATCCCTATTGTAATCTAATATAAATAAAAAACATTTTAAGACTAAACATTAATTTCAGTTACTGCCCAACAAATGACTAAAAAATTAATTTTTTTTTTGTTAGGAAATTTTATTAGATTAAATTATCTCTATTGTAATCTAATATAAATAAAAACACTAACTATTAAAACTAAACATTAATTTCGGTTGCTGCCCACAAATGACTAAAAAAATTAATTTTTTGTTAGAAAATTTTTTTAGATTAAGGTATCTCTATTGTAATCTAATATAAATAAAAAATATTTTAAGACTTAACATTAATTTCGATTGCTGCCCAGCAAATAGCTGAAAAATTAATTTTTTTTTGTTAGAAAATTCTATTAAATTAAACTATCCCTATTATAATCTAATATAAATAAAAACATTAACTATTAAGACTAAATATTAATTTCGATTGCTGCCCAACAAATGATTAAAAATTAATTTTTTTTTGTTAGAAAATTTTACTAGATTAAATTATCCCTATTATAATCTAATATAAGTAAAAAACATTTTAAGGCTAAACATTAATTTCGGTTGCTGCCCAGCAAATGGCTAAAAAATTAATTTTTTTTTATTAGAAAATTTTATTAAATTAAATTATCCCTATTGTAATCTGATATAAATAAAAACATCAACTATTAAGACTAAATATTAATTTGGCGGCTGCCCAACAAATGGCTAAAAATTAATTTTTTTTTGTTAGAAAATTTTATTAGATTAAACTACCCCAATTATAATCTAATATAAATAAAAACATTAACTATTAAAACTAAATATTAATTTTGGTTACTGCCCAGCAAATGACTAAAAAATTAATTTTTTTATTAGAAAATTTTATTAAATTAAGTTATCTCTATTGTAATCTAATATAAATAAAAAACATTTTTAGACTTAACATTAATTTCGGTTACTGCCCAACAAATAGCTGGAAAATTAATTTTTTTTTGTTAGAAAATTTTATTAAATTAAACTATCCCTATTATAATCTAATATAAATAAAAACATTAACTATTAAGACTAAATATTAATTTCAGTGACTGCCCAACAAATGACTAAAAAAAATTAATTTTTTTATTAGAAAATTTTATTAGATTAAATTATCCCTATTGTAATCTAATATAAATAAAAAACATTTTAAGACTAAACATTAATTTCAGTTACTGCCCAACAAATGACTAAAAAATTAATTTTTTTTTTGTTAGAAAATTTTATTAGATTAAATTATCTCTATTGTAATCTAATATAAATAAAAACACTAACTATTAAAACTAAACATTAATTTCGGTTGCTGCCCACAAATGACTAAAAAAATTAACTTTTTGTTAGAAAATTTTTTTAGATTAAGGTATCTCTATTGTAATCTAATATAAATAAAAAATATTTTAAGACTTAACATTAATTTCGATTGCTGCCCAGCAAATAGCTGAAAAATTAATTTTTTTTTGTTAGAAAATTTTATTAAATTAAACTATCCCTATTATAATCTAATATAAATAAAAACATTAACTATTAAGACTAAATATTAATTTCGGTTGCTGCCCAACAAATGATTAAAAATTAATTTTTTTGTTAGAAAATTTTATTAGATTAAATTATCCCTATTATAATCTAATATAAGTAAAAAACATTTTAAGGCTAAACATTAATTTCGATTGCTGCCCAGCAAATGGCTAAAAAATTAATTTTTTTTATTAGAAAATTTTATTAGATTAAATTATCCCTATTGTAATCTAATATAAATAAAAAACACTAACTATTAAAACTAAATATTAATTTCGATTGCTGCCCAGCAAATAGCTGAAAAATTAATTTTTTTTTGTTAGAAAATTCTGTTAAATTAAATTATCCCTATTATAATCTAATATAAATAAAAACATTAATTATTCAGACTAAATATTAATTTCGGTTGCTGCCCAACAAATGATTAAAATTTAATTTTTTTTGTTAGAAAATTTTATTAGATTAAATTATCCCTATTATAATCTAATATAAGTAAAAAACATTTTAAGGCTAAACATTAATTTCGGTTGCTGCCCAGCAAATGGCTAAAAAATTAATTTTTTTTATTAGAAAATTTTATTAGGTTAAATTATCCATATTGTAATCTAATATAAATAAAAAACACTAACTATTAAAACTAAATATTAATTTCGATTACTGCCCACAAATGACTAAAAAAATTAATTTTTTGTTAGAAAATTTTATTAGATTAAGATATCTCTATTGTAATCTAATATAAATAAAAAATATTTTAAGACTTAACATTAATTTCGATTGCTGCCCAGCAAATAGCTGAAAAATTAATTTTTTTTTTGTTAGAAAATTCTATTAAATTAAATTATCCCTATTATGATCTAATATAAATAAAAACATTAACTATTAAGACTAAATATTAATTTCGGTTGCTGCCCAACAAATGATTAAAAATTAATTTTTTTTGCTAGAACATTTTATTAGATTAAATTATCCCTATTATAATCTAATATAAGTCAAAAACATTTTAAGGCTAAATATTAATTTCGGTTGCTGCCCAGCAAATGGCTAAAAAATTAATTTTTTTTATTAGAAAATTTTATTAGATTAAATTATCCCTATTGTAATCTAATATAAATAAAAAACATTTTAAGACTAAATATTAATTTCGATTGCTGTCCAATAAATAGCTGAAAAATTAATTTTTTTTGTTAGAAAATTTTATTAAATTAAACTATCCCTATTATAATCTAATATAAATAAAAACATTAACTATTAAAACTAAATATTCGTTTCAGTGACTGCCCAACAAATGACTAAAATTTAATTTTTTTTTGTTAGAAAATTTTATTAGATTAAATTATCTCTATTGTAATGTAATGTAAATAAAAACATTTTAAGACTAAATATTAATTTCAGTTGCTGCCCAGCAAATAACTGAAAAATTAATTTTTTTTTGTTAGAAAATTTTATTAAATTAAACTATCCCTATTATAATCTAATATAAATAAAAACATTAACTATTAAGACTAAATATTAATTTCAGTGACTGCCCAACAAATGACTAAAAAAAATTAATTTTTTGTTAGAAAATTTTATTAAATTAAACTATCCCTATTATAATCTAATATAAATAAAAACACTAACTATTAAAACTAAATATTAATTTCGGTTACTGCCCACAAATGACTAAAAAAAAAAAATTTTTTTGTTAGAAAATTTTATTAGATTAAATTATCTCTATTATAATCGAATATAAATAAAAAACGTTTTAAGACTTAACATTAATTTCGATTGCTGCCCAGCAAATAGCTGAAAAATTAATTTTTTTTTTGTTAGAAAATTTTATTAAATTAAACTATCCCTATTATAATATAATATAAATAAAAACATTAACTATTAAGACTAAATATTAATTTCAGTTACTGCCCAGCAAATAACTAAAAAAAATAATTTTTTTATTAGAAAATTTTATTAGATTAAATTATCCCTATTGTAATCTAATATAAATAAAAAACATTTTAAGACTAAACATTAATTTCAGTTACTGCCCAACAAATGACTAAAAAATTAATTTTTTTTTTGTTAAAAATTTTTATTAGATTAAATTATCTCTATTGTAATCTAATATAAATAAAAACACTAACTATTAAAACTAAATATTAATTTCGATTACTGCCCACAAATGACTACAAAAATTAATTTTTTGTTAGAAAATTTTATTAGATTAAGGTATCTCTATTGTAATCTAATATAAATAAAAAACATTTTAAGACTTAACATTAATTTCGATTGCTGCCCAACAAATAGCTGAAAAATTAATTTTTTTTTGTTAGAAAATTCTACTAGATTAAACTATCCCTATTATAATCTAATATAAATAAAACATTAACTATTAAGACTAAATATTAATTTCGGTTGCTGCCCAACAAATTATTAAAAATCAATTTTTTTTGTTAGAAAATTTTATTTGTTTAAATCATCCCTATTATAATCTAATATAAGTAAAAACATTTTAAGGCTAAACATTAATTTCGGTTGCTGCCCAGCAAATGGCTAAAAAATTAATTTTTTTTATTAGAAAATTTTATTAGATTAAATTATCCCTATTGTAATCTAATATGAACAAAAAACAGTAACTATTAAAACTAAATATTAATTTCGATTAATGCCCACAAATGACTAAAAAAATTAATTTTTTGTTAGAAAATTTTATTAGATTAAGGTATCTCTATTGTAATCTAATATAAATAAAAAATATTTTAAGACTTAACATTAATTTCGATTGCTGCCCAGCAAATAGCTGAAAAATTAATTTTTTTGTTAGAAAATTCTATTAAATTAAACTATCCCTATTATAATCTAATATAAATGAAAACATTAACTATTAAGACTAAATATTAATTTCGATTGCTGCCCAACAAATGATTAAAAATTAATTTTTTTTGTTAGAAAATTTTACTAGATTAAATTATCCCTATTATAATCTAATATAAGTAAAAAACATTTTAAGGCTAAACATTAATTTCGGTTGCTGCCCAGCAAATGGCTAAAAAATTAATTTTTTTTTATTAGAAAATTTTATTAAATTAAATTATCCCTATTGTAATCTGATATAAATAAAAACATTAACTATTAAGACTAAATATTAATTTGGCGGCTGCCCAACAAATGGCTAAAAATTAATTTTTTTTTTGTTAGAAAATTTTATTAGATTAAACTACCCCAATTGTAATCTAATATAAGTAAAAAACATTTTAAGGCTAAACATTAATTTCGGTTGCTGCCCAGCAAATGGCTAAAAAATTAATTTTTTTTATTAGAAAATTTTATTAGATTAAATTATCCCTATTGTAATCTAATATAAATAAAAAACATTTTAAGACTAAATATTAATTTCGATTGCTGTCCAATAAATAGCTGAAAAATTATTTTTTTTTGTTAGAAAATTTTATTAAATTAAACTATCCCTATTATAATCTAATATAAATAAAAACATTAACTATTAAAACTAATTATTAATTTCAGTGACTGCCCAACAAATGACTAAAATTTAATTTTTTTTTGTTAGAAAATTTTATTAGATTAAATTATCTCTATTGTAATCTAATGTAAATAAAAACATTTTAAGACTAAATATTAATTTCAGTTGCTGCCCAGCAAATAACTGAAAAATTAATTTTTTTTTTGTTAGAAAATTTTATTAAATTAAATTATCCCTATTGTAGTCTAATATAAATAAAAAACATTAACTATCAAAACTAAATATTAATTTCGGTTGCTGCCCAACAAATGGCTAAAAAATTAATTTTTTTTTGTTAGAAAATTTTATTAGATTAAATTATCCCTATTGTAATCTAATATAAATAAAAAATATTTTAAGACTAAACATTAATTTCAGTTACTACCCAACAAATGGCTAAAAATTAATTTTTTGTTAGAAAATTTTATTGTATTAAACTATCCCAATTGTAATCTAATATAAATAAAAACATTAACTATTAAAACTAAATATTAATTTCGATTGCTACCCACAAATGACTAAGAATTAATTTTTTTGTTAGAAAATTTTATTAGATTAAATTATCTCTATTGTAATCTAATATAAATAAAAACATTAACTATTAAAAATAAATATTAATTTAGGTTACTACCCAACAAATGGCTAAAAAATTAATTTTTTTTTGTTAGAAAATTTTATTAGATTAAGTTATCTCTATTATAATCTAATATAGATAAAAAAATTTTAAGGCTAAATATTAATTTTGGTTGCTGCCCATCAAATGACTAAAAAATTAATTTTTTTTTATTAGAAAATTTTATTAGATTAAATTATCCCTATTGTAATCTAATATAAATAAAAAACATATTAAGACTAAACATTAATTTCAATTACTGCCCAGCAAATGACTAAAAATTAATTTTTTGTTAGAAAATTTTATTAGATTAAACTATCCCTATTGTAATCTAATATAAATAAAAAACATTAACTATTAAAACTAAATATTAATTTCGGTTACTGTCCAACAAATAGCTAAAAAATTAATTTTTTGTTAGAAAATTTTATTAGATTAAATTATCTCTATTGTAACCTAATATAAATAAAAAACATTTTAAGACTAAACATTAATTTCAATTGCTGCCCAGCAAATAGCTGAAAAATTAATTTTTTTTTTATTAGAAAATTTTATTAAATTAAACTATCCCTATTATAATCTAATATAAATAAAAACATTAACTATTAAGACTAAATATTAATTTCAGTGACTGCCCAACAAATGACTAAAAATTAATTTTTTTGTTAGAAAATTTTATTACATTAAATTATCTCTATTGTAATCTAATATAAATAAAAAACATTTTAAAACTAAATATTAATTTCGGTTGCTGCCCAGCAAAAAGCTGAAAACGTAATTTTTTTTATTAGAAAATGTTATTAAATTAAATTATCCCTATTGTAATCTAATATAAATAAAAACATTAACTATTAAAACTAAATATTAATTTGGTGGCTGCCCAACAAATGGCTAAAAATTAATTTTTTTTTTGTTAGAAAATTTTATTAGATTAAACTATCCCAATTATAATCTAATACAAATAAAAACATTAACTATTAAAACTAAATATTAATTTCAATTACTGCCCAGCAAATGACTAAAAAATTAATTTTTTTTATTAGAAAATTTTATTAGATTAAGTTATCTCTATTGTAATCTAATATAAATAAAAAACATTTTAAGACTTAACATTAATTTCGATTGCTGCCCAGCAAATAGCTGAAAAATTAATTTTTTTCGTTAGAAAATTTTATTAAATTAAACTATCCCTATTATGATCTAATATAAATAAAAAACATTTTAAGACTAAACATTAATTTCAGTTACTGCCCAGCAAATAGCTGAAAAATTAATTTTTTTTTGTTAGAAAATTTTATTAAATTAAACTATCCCTATTATAATCTAATATAAATAAAAATATTAAGTATTAAGACTAAATATTAATTTTAGTGACTGCCCAACAAATGGCTAAAAATTAATTTTTTTGTTAGAAAATTTTATTAGATTAAATTATCTCTATTATAATCTAATATAAATAAAAAACATTTTAAGACTAAATATTAATTTCGGTTACTGCCCAGCAAATGACTAACAAATTAATTTTTTTATTAGAAAATTTTATTAGATTAAGTTATCTCTATTGTAATCTAATATAAATAAAAAACATTTTTAGACTTAACATTAATTTCGATTACTGCCCAACAAATAGCTGAAAAATTATTTTTTTTTGTTAGAAAATTTTATTAAATTAAACTATCCCTATTATAATCTAATACAAATAAAAACGTTAACTATTAAGACTAAATATTAATTTCAGTGACTGCCCAACAAATGAAAAAAAAAAATTAATTTTTTGTTAGAAAATTTTATTAAATTAAACTATCCCTATTATAATCTAATATAAATAAAAACATTAACTATTAAGACTAAATATTAATTTCGATTGCTGCCCAACAAATGATTAAAAATTAATTTTTTTTTGTTAGAAAATTTTATTAGATTAAATTATCCCTATTATAAACTAATATAAGTAAAAAACATTATAAGGCTAAACATTAATTTCGGTTGCTAGCCAGCAAATGGCTAAAAAATTAATTTTTTTTTATTAGAAAATTTTATTAAATTAAATTATCCCTATTGTAATCTGATATAAATAAAAACATTAACTATTAAGACTAAATATTAATTTGGCGGCTGCCCAACAAATGGCTAAAAATTAATTTTTTTTTTGTTACAAAATTTTATTAGATTAAACTACCCCAATTATAATCTAATATAAATAAAAACATTAACTATTAAAACTAAATATTAATTTTGGTTACTGCCCAGCAAATGACTAAAAAATTAATTTTTTTATTAGAAAATTTTATTAAATTAAGTTATCTCTATTGTAATCTAATATAAATAAAAAACATTTTTAGACTTAACATTAATTTCGGTTACTGCCCAACAAATAGCTGAAAAATTAATTTTTGTTTGTTAGAAAATTTTATTAAATTAAACTATCCCCATTATAATCTAATATAAATAAAAACATTAACTATTAAGACTAAATATTAATTTCAGTGACTGCCCAACAAATGACTAAAAAAAATTAATTTTTTGTTAGAAAATTTTATTAAATTAAACTATCCCTATTATAATCTAATATAAATAAAAACACTAACTATTAAAACTAAATATTAATTTCGGTTACTGCCCAACAAATGACTAAAAAAAATTAATTTTTTGTTAGAAAATTTTATTAGATTAAATTATCTCTATTATAATCTAATATAAATAAAAAACATTTAAAGACTTAACATTAATTTCGGTTGTTGCCCAGCAAATAGCTGAAAATCTAATTTTTTTGTTAGAAAATTTTATTAAATTAAACTATCCCTATTATAATCTAATATAAATAAAAACATTACCTATTAAGACTAAATATTAATTTCGGTTACTGCCCAGCAAATAGCTAAAAAATTAATTTTTTTATTAGAAAATTTTATCAGATTAAATTATCCCTATCGTAATCTAATATAAATAAAAAACATTTTAAGACTAAACATTAATTTCAGTTACTGCCCAACAAATGACTAAAAAATTAATTTTTTTTTTGTTAGAAAATTTTATTAGATTAAATTATCTATATTGTAATCTAATATAAATAAAAACACTAACTATTAAAACTAAACATTAATTTCGGTTGCTGCCCACAAATGACTAAAAAAATTAATTTTTTGATAGAAAATTTTTTTAGATTAAGGTATCTCTATTGTAATCTAATATAAATAAAAAATATTTTAAGACTTAACATTAATTTCGATTGCTGCCCAGCAAATAGCTGAAAAATTAATTTTTTTTTGTTAGAAAATTCTATTTAATTAAACTATCCCTATTATAATCTAATATAAATGAAAACATTAACTATTAAGACTAAATATTAATTTCGGTTGCTGCCCAACAAATGATTAAAAATTAATTTTTTTTGTTAGAAAATTTTATTAGATTAAATTATCCCTATTATAATCTAATATAAGTAAAAAACATTTTAAGGCTAAACATTAAGTTCGATTGCTGCCCAACAAATGGCTAAAAAATTAATTTTTTTTATTAGAAAATTTTATTAGATTAAATTATCCCTATTGTAATATAATATAAATAAAAAACACTAACTATTAAAACTAAATATTAATTTCGATTACTCCCCACAAATGACTAATAAAATTAATTTTTTATTAGAAAATTTTATTAGATTAAGATATCTCTATTGTAATCTAATATAAATAAAAAATATTTTAAGACTTAACATTAATTTCGATTGCTGCCCAGCAAACAGCTGAAAAATTAATTTTTTTTTTTGTTAGAAAATTCTATTAAATTAAATTATCCCTATTATAATCTAATATAAATAAAAACATTAACTATTAAGACTAAATATTAATTTCGGTTGCTGCCCAACAAATGATTAAAAATTAATTTTTTTTGTTAGACAATTTTATTAGATTAAATTATCCCTATTATAATCTAATATAAGTAAAAAACATTTTAAGGCTAAACATTAATTTCGGTTGCTGCCCAGTAAATGGCTAAAAAATTAATTTTTTTCATTAGAAAATTTTATTAGATTAAATTATCCCTATTGTAATCTAATATAAATAAAAAACATTTTAAGACTAAATATTAATTTCGATTGCTGTCCAATAAATAGCTGAAAAATTAATTTTTTTTGTTAGAAAATGTTATTAAACTAAACTATCCCTATTATAATCTAATATAAATAAAAACATTAACTATTAAAACTAAATATTAATTTCAGTGACTGCCCAACAAATGACTAAAATTTAATTTTTTTTTGTTAGAAAATTTTATTAGATTAAATTATCTCTATAGTAATATAATGTAAATAAAAACATTTTAAGACTAAATATTAATTTCAGTTGCTGCCCAGCAAATAACTGAAAAATTAATTTTTTTTTTGTTAGAAAATTTTATCAAATTAAATTATCCCTATTGTAATCTAATATAAATAAAAAACATTAACTATTAAAACTAAATATTAATTTCGGTTGCTGCCCAACAAATGGCTAAAAAATTAATTTTTTTTTTGTTAGAAAATTTTATTAGATTAAATTATCCCTATTGTAATCTAATATAAATAAAAAATATTTTAAGACTAAACATTAATTTCAGTTACTTCCCAACAAATGGCTAAAAATTAATTTTTTGTTAGAAAATTTTATTATATTAAACTATCCCAATTGTAATCTAATATAAATAACAACATTAACTATTAAAACTAAATATTAATTTCGATTGCTACCCACAAATGACTAAAAATTAATTTTTTTGTTAGAAAATTTTATCAGATTAAATTATCTCTATTGTAATCTAATATAAATAAAAACATTAACTATTAAAACTAAATATTAATTTCGGTTACTACCCAACAAATGGCTAAAAAATTAATTTTTTTTTTGTTAGAAAATTTTATTAGATTAAGTTATCTCTATTATAATCTAATATAAATAAAAAACATTAACTATTAAAACTAAATATTAATTTCGGTTACTGTCCAACAAATAGATAAAAAATTAATTTTTTGTTAAAAAATTTTATTAGATTAAATTATCTCTATTGTAACCTAATATAAATAAAAAACATTTTAAGACTAAACATTAATTTCAATTGCTGCCCAGCAAATAGCTGAAAAATTAATTTTTTTTTATTAGAAAATTTTATTAAATTAAACTATCCCTATTATAATCTAATATAAATAAAAACATTAACTATTAAGACTAAATATTAATTTCAGTGACTGCCCAACAAATGACTAAAAATTAATTTTTTTGTTAGAAAATTTTATTAGATTAAATTATCTCTATTGTAATCTAATATATATAAAAAACATTTTAAAACTAAATATTAATTTCGGTTGCTGCCCAGCAAATAGCTGAAAAATTAATTTTTTTTATTAGAAAATTTTATTAAATTAAATTATCCCTATTGTAATCTAATATAAATAAAAACATTAACTATTAAAACTAAATATTAATGTGGTGGCTGCCCAACAAATCGCTAAAAATTAATTTTTTTTTGTTAGAAAATTTTATTAGATTAAACTATCCCAATCATAATCTAATACAAATAAAAACATTAACTATTAAAACTATATATTAATTTCAATTACTGCCCAGTAAATGACTAAAAAATTAATTTTTTTTATTAGAAAATTTTATTAGATTAAGTTATCTCTATTGTAATCTAATATAAATAAAAAACATTTTAAGACTTAACATTAATTTCGATTGCTGCCCAGCAAATAGCTGAAAAATTAATTTTTTTGTTAGAAAATTCTATTAAATTAAACTATCCCTATTATAATCTAATATAAATAAAAACATTAACTATTAAGACTAAATATTAATTTCGATTGCTGCCCAACAAATGATAAAAAATTAATTTTTTTTTGTTAGAAAATTTTACTAGATTAAATTATCCCTATTATAATCTAATATAAGTAAAAAACATTTTAAGGCTAAACATTAATTTCGGTTGCTGCCCAGCAAATGGCTAAAAAATTAATTTTTTTTTATTAGAAAATTTTATTAAATTAAATTATCCCTATTGTAATCTGATATAAATAAAAACATTAACTATTAAGACTAAATATTAATTTCGGTTGCTGCCCAACAAATGATTGAAAATTAATTTTTTTGTTAGAAAATTTTATTAGATTAAATTATCCCTATTATAATCTAATATAAGTAAAAAACATTTTAAGGCTAAACATTAAGTTCGATTGCTGCCCAACAAATGGCTAAAAAATTAATTTTTTTTATTAGAAAATTTTATTAGATTAAATTATCCCTATTGTAATATAATATAAATAAAAAACACTAACTATTAAAACTAAATATTAATTTCGATTACTGCCCACAAATGACTAATAAAATTAATTTTTTATTAGAAAATTTTATTAGATTAAGATATCTCTATTGTAATCTAATATAAATAAAAAATATTTTAAGACTTAACATTAATTTCGATTGCTGCCCAGCAAATAGCTGAAAAATTAATTTTTTTTTTTGTTAGAAAATTCTATGAAATTAAATTATCCCTATTATAATCTAATATAAATAAAAACATTAACTATTAAGACTAAATATTAATTTCGGTTGCTGCCCAACAAATGATTAAAAATTAATTTTTTTTGTTAGAAAATTTTATTAGATTAAATTATCCCTATTATAATCTAATATAAGTAAAAAACATTTTAAGGCTAAACATTAATTTCGGTTGCTGCCCAGTAAATGGCTAAAAAATTATTTTTTTTTATTAGAAAATTTTATTAGATTAAATTATCCCTATTGTAATCTAATATAAATAAAAAACATTTTAAGACTAAATATTAATTTCGATTGCTGTCCAATAAATAGCTGAAAAATTATTTTTTTTTGTTAGAAAATGTTATTAAACTAAACTATCCCTATTATAATCTAATATAAATAAAAACATTAACTATTAAAACTAAATATTAATTTCAGTGACTGCCCAACAAATGACTAAAATTTAATTTTTTTTTGTTAGAAAATTTTATTAGATTAAATTATCTCTATTGTAATATAATGTAAATAAAAACATTTTAAGACTAAATATTAATTTCAGTTGCTGCCCAGCAAATAACTGAAAAATTAATTTTTTTTTTGTTAGAAAATTTTATTAAATTAAATTATCCCTATTGTAATCTAATATAAATAAAAAACATTAACTATTAAAACTAAATATTAATTTCGGTTGCTGCCCAACAAATGGCTAAAAAATTAATTTTTTTTTTGTTAGAAAATTTTATTAGATTAAATTATCCCTATTGTAATCTAATATAAATAAAAAATATTTTAAGACTAAACATTAATTTCAGTTACTTCCCAACAAATGGCTAAAAATTAATTTTTTGTTAGAAAATTTTATTATATTAAACTATCCCAATTGTAATCTAATATAAATAACAACATTAACTATTAAAACTAAATATTAATTTCGATTGCTACCCACAAATGACTAAAAATTAATTTTTTTGTTAGAAAATTTTATCAGATTAAATTATCTCTATTGTAATCTAATATAAATAAAAACATTAACTATTAAAACTAAATATTAATTTCGGTTACTACCCAACAAATGGCTAAAAAATTAATTTTTTTTTTGTTAGAAAATTTTATTAGATTAAGTTATCTCTATTATAATCTAATATAAATAAAAAACATTAACTATTAAAACTAAATATTAATTTCGGTTACTGTCCAACAAATAGATAAAAAATTAATTTTTTGTTAAAAAATTTTATTAGATTAAATTATCTCTATTGTAACCTAATATAAATAAAAAACATTTTAAGACTAAACATTAATTTCAATTGCTGCCCAGCAAATAGCTGAAAAATTAATTTTTTTTTATTAGAAAATTTTATTAAATTAAACTATCCCTATTATAATCTAATATAAATAAAAACATTAACTATTAAGACTAAATATTAATTTCAGTGACTGCCCAACAAATGACTAAAAATTAATTTTTTTGTTAGAAAATTTTATTAGATTAAATTATCTCTATTGTAATCTAATATATATAAAAAACATTTTAAAACTAAATATTAATTTCGGTTGCTGCCCAGCAAATAGCTGAAAAATTAATTTTTTTTATTAGAAAATTTTATTAAATTAAATTATCCCTATTGTAATCTAATATAAATAAAAACATTAACTATTAAAACTAAATATTAATGTGGTGGCTGCCCAACAAATCGCTAAAAATTAATTTTTTTTTTGTTAGAAAATTTTATTAGATTAAACTATCCCAATCATAATCTAATACAAATAAAAACATTAACTATTAAAACTAAATATTAATTTCAATTACTGCCCAGTAAATGACTAAAAAATTAATTTTTTTTATTAGAAAATTTTATTAGATTAAGTTATCTCTATTGTAATCTAATATAAATAAAAAACATTTGAAGACTTAACAATAATTTCTATTGCTGCCCAGCAAATAGCTGAAAAATTAATTTTTTTGTTAGAAAATTCTATTAAATTAAACTATCCCTATTATAATCTAATATAAATAAAAACATTAACTATTAAGACTAAATATTAATTTCGATTGCTGCCCAACAAATGATTAAAAATTAATTTTTTTTTGTTAGAAAATTTTACTAGATTAAATTATCCCTATTATAATCTAATATAAGTAAAAAACATTTTAAGGCTAAACATTAATTTCGGTTGCTGCCCAGCAAATGGCTAAAAAATTAATTTTTTTTTATTAGAAAATTTTATTAAATTAAATTATCCCTATTGTAATCTGATATAAATAAAAACATTAACTATTAAGACTAAATATTAATTTGGCGGCTGCCCAACAAATGGCTAAAAATCAATTTTTTTTTCGTTAGAAAATTTTATTAGATTAAACTACCCCAATTATAATCTAATATAAATAAAAACATTAACCATTAAAGCTAAATCTTAATTTTGGTTACTGCCCAGCAAATTATTAAAAAATTAATTTTTTTATTAGAAAATTTTATTAAATTACGTTATCTCTATTGTAATCGAATATAAATAAAAAACATTTTTAGACTTAACATAAATTTCGGTTACTGCCCAACAAATAGCTGAAAAATTAATTTTTTTTTGTTAGAAAATTTTATTAAATTAAACTATCCCTATTATAATCTAATATAAATAAAAACATTAACTATTAAGACTAAATATTAATTTCAGTGACTGCCCAACAAATGACTAAAAAAAATTAATTTTTTGTTAGAAAATTTTATTAAATTAAACTATCCCTATTGTAATCTAATATAAATAAAAACACTAACTATTAAAACTAAATATTAATTTCGATTACTGCCCACAAATGACTAAAAAAATTCATTTATTGTTAGAAAATTTTATTAGATTAACGTATCTCTATTGTAATCTAATATAAATAAAAAACATTTTAAGACTTAACATTAATTTCGATTGCTGCCCAGCAAATAGCTGAAAAATTAATTTTTTTGTTAGAAAATTTTATTAAATTAAACTATCCCTATTATAATCTAATATAAATAAAAACATTAACAATTAAGACTAAATATTAATTTCGGTTACTGCCCAGCAAATAGCTAAAAAATTAATTTTTTTATTAGAAAATTTTATTAGATTAAATTATCCCTATTGTAATCTAATATAAATAAAAAACATTTTAAGACTAAACATTAATTTCAGTTACTGCCCAACAAATGACTAAAAAATTATTTTTTTTTTTGTTAGGAAATTTTATTAGATTAAATTATCTCTATTGTAATCTAATATAAATAAAAACACTAACTATTAAAACTAAACATTAATTTCGGTTTCTGCCCACAAATGACTAAAAAAATTAATTTTTTGTTAGAAAATTTTTTTAGATTAAGGTATCTCTATTGTAATCTAATATAAATAAAAAATATTTTAAGACTTAACATTAATTTCGATTGCTGCCCAGCAAATAGCTGAAAAATTAATTTTTTTTTGTTAGAAAATTCTATTAAATTAAACTATCCCTATTATAATCTAATATAAATAAAAACATTAACTATTAAGACTAAATATTAATTTCGATTGCTGCCCAACAAATGATTAAAAATTAATTTTTTTTTGTTAGAAAATTTTACTAGATTAAATTATCCCTATTATAATCTAATATAAGTAAAAAACATTTTAAGGCTAAACATTAATTTCGGTTGCTGCCCAGCAAATGGCTAAAAATCTAATTTTTTTTTATTAGAAAATTTTATTAAATTAAATTATCCCTATTGTAATCTGATATAAATAAAAACATTAACTATTAAGACTAAATATTAATTTGGCGGCTGCCCAACAAATGGCTAAAAATTAATTTTTTTTTGTTAGAAAATTTTATTAGATTAAACTACCCCAATTATAATCTAATATAAATAAAAACATTAACTATTAAAACTAAATATTAATTTTGGTTACTGCCCAGCAAATGACTAAAAAATTAATTTTTTTATTGGAAAATTTTATTAAATTAAGTTATCTCTATTGTAATCTAATATAAATAAAAAACATTTTTAGACTTAACATTAATTTCGGTTACTGCCCAACAAATAGCTGGAAAATTAATTTTTTTTTGTTAGAAAATTTTATTAAATTAAACTATCCCTATTATAATCTAATATAAATAAAAACATTAACTATTAAGACTAAATATTAATTTCAGTGACTGCCCAACAAATGACTAAAAAAAATTAATTTTTTGTTAGAAAATTTTATTAAATTAATCTATCCCTATTGTAATCTAATATAAATAAAAACACTAACTATTAAAACTAAATATTAATTTCGATTACTGCCCACAAATGACTAAAAAAATTCGTTTATTGTTAGAAAATTTTATTAGATTAACGTATCTCTATTGTAATCTAATATAAATAAAAAACATTTTAAGACTTAACATTAATTTCGATTGCTGCCCAGCAAATAGCTGAAAAATTAATTTTTTTGTTAGAAAATTTTATTAAATTAAACTATCCCTATTATAATCTAATATAAATAAAAACATTAACAATTAAGACTAAATATTAATTTCGGTTACTGCCCAGCAAATAGCTAAAAAATTAATTTTTTTATTAGAAAATTTTATTAGATTAAATTATCCCTATTGTAATCTAATATAAATAAAAAACATTTTAAGACTAAACATTAATTTCAGTTACTGCCCAACAAATGACTAAAAAATTATTTTTTTTTTTGTTAGGAAATTTTATTAGATTAAATTATCTCTATTGTAATCTAATATAAATAAAAACACTAACTATTAAAACTAAACATTAATTTCGGTTGCTGCCCACAAATGACTAAAAAAATTAATTTTTTGTTAGAAATTTTTTTTAGATTAAGGTATCTCTATTGTAATCTAATATAAATAAAAAATATTTGAAGACTTAACATTAATTTCGATTGCTGCCCAGCAAATAGCTGAAAAATTAATTTTTTTTTGTTAGAAAATTCTATTAAATTAAACTATCCCTATTATAATCTAATATAAATAAAAACATTAACTATTAAGACTAAATATTAATTTCGATTGCTGCCCAACAAATGATTAAAAATTAATTTTTTTTTGTTAGAAAATTTTACTAGATTAAATTATCCCTATTATAATCTAATATAAGTAAAAAACATTTTAAGGCTAAACATTAATTTCGGTTGCTGCCCAGCAAATGGCTAAAAAATTAATTTTTTTTTATTAGAAAATCTTATTAAATTAAATTATCCCTATTGTAATCTGATATAAATAAAAACATTAACTATTAAAACTAAATATTAATTTGGCGGCTGCCCAACAAATGGCTAAAAATTAATTTTTTTTTGTTAGAAAATTTTATTAGATTAAACTACCCCAATTATAATCTAATATAAATAAAAACATTAACTATTAAAACTAAATATTAATTTTGGTTACTGCCCAGCAAATGACTAAAAAATTAATTTTTTTATTAGAAAATTTTATTAAATTAAGTTATCTCTATTGTAATCTAATATAAATAAAAAAACATTTTTAGACTTAACATTAATTTCGGTTACTGCCCAACAAGTAGCTGGAAAATTAATTTTTTTTTGTTAGAAAATTTTATTAAATTAAACTATCCCTATTATAATCTAATATAAATAAAAACATTAACTATTAAGATTAAATATTAATTTCAGTGACTGCCCAACAAATGACTAAAAAAAATTAATTTTTTTATTAGAAAATTTTATTAGATTAAATTATCCCTATTGTAATCTAATATAAATAAAAAACATTTTAAGACTAAACATGAATTTCAGTTACTGCCCAACAAATGACTAAAAAATTAATTTTTTTTTTGTTAGAAAATTTTATTAGATTAAATTATCTCTATTGTAATCTACTATAAATAAAAACACTAACTATTAAAACTAAACATTAATTTCGGTTGCTGCCCACAAATGACTAAAAAAATAAACTTTTTGTTAGAAAATTTTTTTAGATTAAGGTATCTCTATTGTAATCTAATATAAATAAAAAATATTTTAAGACTTAACATTAATTTCGATTGCTGCCCAGCAAATAGCTGAAAAATTAATTTTTTTTTGTTAGAAAATTCTATTAAATTAAACTATCCCTATTATAATCTAATATAAATAAAAACATTAACTATTAAGACTAAATATTGATTTCGGTTGCTGCCCAACAAATGATTAAAAATGAATTTTTTTGTTAGAAAATTTTATTAGATTAAATTATCCCTATTATAATCTAATATAAGTAAAAAACATTTTAAGGCTAAACATTAATTTCGATTGCTGCCCAGCAAATGGCGAAAAAATTAATTTTTTTTATTAGAAAATTTTATTAGATTAAATTATCCCTATTGTAATCTAATATAAATAAAAAACACTAACTATTAAAACTAAATATTAATTTCGATTGCTGCCCAGCAAATAGCTGAAAAATTAATTTTTTTTTGTTAGAAAATTCTATTAAATTAAATTATCCCTATTATAATCTAATATAAATAAAAACATTAACTATTCAGACTAAATATTAATTTCGGTTGCTGCCCAACAAATGATTAAAATTTAATTTTTTTTGTTAGAAAATTTTATTAGATTAAATTATCCCTATTATAATCTAATATAAGTAAAAAACATTTTAAGGCTAAACATTAATTTCGGTTGCTGCCCAGCAAATGGCTCAAAAATTAATTTTTTTTATTAGAAAATTTTATTAGATTAAATTATCCATATTGTAATCTAATATAAATAAAAAACACTAACTATTAAAACTAAATATTAATTTCGATTACTGCCCACAAATGACTAAAAAAATTAATTTTTTGTTAGAAAATTTTATTAGATTAAGATATCTCTATTGTAATCTAATATAAATAAAAAATATTTTAAGACTTAACATTAATTTCGATTGCTGCCCAGCAAATAGCTGACAAATTAATTTTTTTTTTGTTAGAAAATTCTATTAAATTAAATTATCCCTATTATAATCTAATATAACTAAAAACATTAACTATTAAGACTAAATATTAATTTCGGTTGCTGCCCAACAAATGATTAAAAATTAATTTTTTTTGCTAGAAAATTTTATTAGATTAAATTATCCCTATTATAATCTAATATAAGTAAAAAACATTTTAAGGCTAAATATTAATTTCGGTTGCTGCCCAGCAAATGGCTAAAAAATTAATTTTTTTTATTAGAAAATTTTATTAGATTAAATTATCCCTATTGTAATCTAATATAAATAAAAAACATTTTAAGACTAAATATTAATTTCGATTGCTGTCCAATAAATAGCTGAAAAATTAATTTTTTTTGTTTGAAAATTTTATTAAATTAAACTATCCCTATTATAATCTAATATAAATAAAAACATTAACTATTAAAACTAAATATTAATTTCAGTGACTGCCCAACAAATGACTAAAATTTAATTTTTTTTTTGTTAGAAAATTTTATTAGATTAAATTATCTCTATTGTAATCTAATATATATAAAAAACATTTTAAAACTAAATATTAATTTCGGTTGCTGCCCAGCAAATAGCTGAAAAATTAATTTTTTTTATTAGGAAATTTTATTAAATTAAATTATCCCTATTGTAATCTAATATAAATAAAAACATTAACTATAAAAACTAAATATTAATGTGGTGGCTGCCCAACAAATCGCTAAAAATTAATTTTTTTTTTGTGAGAAAATTTTATTAGATCAAACTATCCCAATCATAATCTAATACAAATAAAAACATTACCTATTAAAACTAAATATTAATTTCAATTACTGCCCAGCAAATGACTAAAAAATTAATTTTTTTTATTAGAAAATTTTATTAGATTAAGTTATCTCTATTGTAATCTAATATAAATCAAAAACATTTTAAGACTTAACATTAATTTCGATTGCTGCCCAGCAAATAGCTGAAAAATTAATTTTTTTGTTAGAAAATTCTATTAAATTAAACTATCCCTATTATAATCTAATATAAATAAAAACATTAACTATTAAGACTAAATATTAATTTCGGTTACTGCCCAGCAAATAGCTAAAAAATTAATTTTTTTATTAGAAAATTTTATTAGATTAAATTATCCCTATTGTAATCTAATATAAATAAAAAACATTTTAAGACTAAACATTAATTTCAGTTACTGCCCAACAAATGACTAAAAAATTAATTTTTTTTTTGTTAGGAAATTTTATTAGATTAAATTATCTCTATTGTAATCTAATATAAATAAAAACACTAACTATTAAAACTAAACATTAATTTCGGTTGCTGCCCACAAATGACTAAAAAAATTAATTTTTTGTTAGAAAATTTTTTTAGATTAAGGTATCTCTATTGTAATCTAATATAAATAAAAAATATTTTAAGACTTAACATTAATTTCGATTGCTGCCCAGCAAATAGCTGAAAAATTAATTTTTTTTTGTTAGAAAATTCTATTAAATTAAACTATCCCTATTATAATCTAATATAAATAAAAACATTAACTATTAAGACTAAATATTAATTTCGATTGCTGCCCAACAAATGATTAAAAATTAATTTTTTTTTGTTAGAAAATTTTACTAGATTAAATTATCCCTATTATAATCTAATATAAGTAAAAAACATTTTAAGGCTAAACATTAATTTCGGTTGCTGCCCAGCAAATGGCTAAAAAATTAATTTTTTTTATTAGAAAATTTTATTAGATTAAATTATCCCTATTGTAATCTAATATAAATAAAAAACACTAACTATTAAAACTAAATATTAATTTCGATTGCTGCCCAGCAAATAGCTGAAAAATTAATTTTTTTTTGTTAGAAAATTCTATTAAATTAAATTATCCCTATTATAATCTAATATAAATAAAAACATTAATTATTCAGACTAAATATTAATTTCGGTTGCTGCCCAACAAATGATTAAAATTTAATTTTTTTTGTTAGAAAATTTTATTAGATTAAATTATCCCTATTATAATCTAATATAAGTAAAAAACATTTTAAGGCTAAACATTAATTTCGGTTGCTGCCCAGCAAATGGCTAAAAAATTAATTTTTTTTATTAGAAAATTTTATTAGGTTAAATTATCCATATTGTAATCTAATATAAATAAAAAACACTAACTATTAAAACTAAATATTAATTTCGATTACTGCCCACAAATGACTAAAAAAATTAATTTTTTGTTAGAAAATTTTATTAGATTAAGATATCTCTATTGTAATCTAATATAAATAAAAAATATTTTAAGACTTAACATTAATTTCGATTGCTGCCCAGCAAATAGCTGAAAAATTAATTTTTTTTTTGTTAGAAAATTCTATTAAATTAAATTATCCCTATTATAATCTAATATAAATAAAAACATTAACTATTAAGACTAAATATTAATTTCGGTTGCTGCCCAACAAATGATTAAAAATTAATTTTTTTTGCTAGAACATTTTATTAGATTAAATTATCCCTATTATAATCTAATATAAGTCAAAAACATTTTAAGGCTAAATATTAATTTCGGTTGCTGCCCAGCAAATGGCTAAAAAATTAATTTTTTTTATTAGAAAATTTTATTAGATTAAATTATCCCTATTGTAATCTAATATAAATAAAAAACATTTTAAGACTAAATATTAATTTCGATTGCTGTCCAATAAATAGCTGAAAAATTAATTTTTTTTGTTAGAAAATTTTATTAAATTAAACTATCCCTATTATAATCTAATATAAATAAAAACATTAACTATTAAAACTAAATATTCATTTCAGTGACTGCCCAACAAATGACTAAAATTTAATTTTTTTTTGTTAGAAAATTTTATTAGATTAAATTATCTCTATTGTAATGTAATGTAAATAAAAACATTTTAAGACTAAATATTAATTTCAGTTGCTGCCCAGCAAATAACTGAAAAATTAATTTTTTTTTGTTAGAAAATTTTATTAAATTAAACTATCCCTATTATAATCTAATATAAATAAAAACATTAACTATTAAGACTAAATATTAATTTCAGTGACTGCCCAACAAATGACTAAAAAAAATTAATTTTTTGTTAGAAAATTTTATTAAATTAAACTATCCCTATTATAATCTAATATAAATAAAAACACTAACTATTAAAACTAAATATTAATTTCGGTTACTGCCCACAAATGACTAAAAAAAAAAAATTTTTTTGTTAGAAAATTTTATTAGATTAAATTATCTCTATTATAATCGAATATAAATAAAAAACGTTTTAAGACTTAACATTAATTTCGATTGCTGCCCAGCAAATAGCTGAAAAATTAATTTTTTTTTTGTTAGAAAATTTTATTAAATTAAACTATCCCTATTATAATATAATATAAATAAAAACATTAACTATTAAGACTAAATATTAATTTCAGTTACTGCCCAGCAAATAACTAAAAAAAATAATTTTTTTATTAGAAAATTTTATTAGATTAAATTATCCCTATTGTAATCTAATATAAATAAAAAACATTTTAAGACTAAACATTAATTTCAGTTACTGCCCAACAAATGACTAAAAAATTAATTTTTTTTTTGTTAAAAAATTTTATTAGATTAAATTATCTCTATTGTAATCTAATATAAATAAAAACACTAACTATTAAAACTAAATATTAATTTCGATTACTGCCCACAAATGACTACAAAAATTAATTTTTTGTTAGAAAATTTTATTAGATTAAGGTATCTCTATTGTAATCTAATATAAATAAAAAACATTTTAAGACTTAACATTAATTTCGATTGCTGCCCAACAAATAGCTGAAAAATTAATTTTTTTTTGTTAGAAAATTCTATTAAATTAAACTATCCCTATTATAATCTAATATAAATAAAACATTAACTATTAAGACTAAATATTAATTTCGGTTGCTGCCCAACAAATTATTAAAAATCAATTTTTTTTGTTAGAAAATTTTATTTGTTTAAATCATCCCTATTATAATCTAATATAAGTAAAAACATTTTAAGGCTAAACATTAATTTCGGTTGCTGCCCAGCAAATGGCTAAAAAATTAATTTTTTTTATTAGAAAATTTTATTAGATTAAATTATCCCTATTGTAATCTAATATGAACAAAAAACAGTAACTATTAAAACTAAATATTAATTTCGATTACTGCCCACAAATGACTAAAAAAATTAATTTTTTGTTAGAAAATTTTATTAGATTAAGGTATCTCTATTGTAATCTAATATAAATAAAAAATATTTTAAGACTTAACATTAATTTCGATTGCTGCCCAGCAAATAGCTGAAAAATTAATTTTTTTGTTAGAAAATTCTATTAAATTAAACTATCCCTATTATAATCTAATATAAATGAAAACATTAACTATTAAGACTAAATATTAATTTCGATTGCTGCCCAACAAATGATTAAAAATTAATTTTTTTTGTTAGAAAATTTTACTAGATTAAATTATCCCTATTATAATCTAATATAAGTAAAAAACATTTTAAGGCTAAACATTAATTTCGGTTGCTGCCCAGCAAATGGCTAAAAAATTAATTTTTTTTTATTAGAAAATTTTATTAAATTAAATTATCCCTATTGTAATCTGATATAAATAAAAACATTAACTATTAAGACTAAATATTAATTTGGCGGCTGCCCAACAAATGGCTAAAAATTAATTTTTTTTTTGTTAGAAAATTTTATTAGATTAAACTACCCCAATTATAATCTAATATAAGTAAAAAACATTTTAAGGCTAAACATTAATTTCGGTTGCTGCCCAGCAAATGGCTAAAAAATTAATTTTTTTTATTAGAAAATTTTATTAGATTAAATTATCCCTATTGTAATCTAATATAAATAAAAAACATTTTAAGACTAAATATTAATTTCGATTGCTGTCCAATAAATAGCTGAAAAATTATTTTTTTTTGTTAGAAAATTTTATTAAATTAAACTATCCCTATTATAATCTAATATAAATAAAAACATTAACTATTAAAACTAATTATTAATTTCAGTGACTGCCCAACAAATGACTAAAATTTAATTTTTTTTTGTTAGAAAATTTTATTAGATTAAATTATCTCTATTGTAATCTAATGTAAATAAAAACATTTTAAGACTAAATATTAATTTCAGTTGCTGCCCAGCAAATAACTGAAAAATTAATTTTTTTTTTGTTAGAAAATTTTATTAAATTAAATTATCCCTATTGTAGTCTAATATAAATAAAAAACATTAACTATCAAAACTAAATATTAATTTCGGTTGCTGCCCAACAAATGGCTAAAAAATTAATTTTTTTTTGTTAGAAAATTTTATTAGATTAAATTATCCCTATTGTAATCTAATATAAATAAAAAATATTTTAAGACTAAACATTAATTTCAGTTACTACCCAACAAATGGCTAAAAATTAATTTTTTGTTAGAAAATTTTATTGTATTAAACTATCCCAATTGTAATCTAATATAAATAAAAACATTAACTATTAAAACTAAATATTAATTTCGATTGCTACCCACAAATGACTAAGAATTAATTTTTTTGTTAGAAAATTTTATTAGATTAAATTATCTCTATTGTAATCTAATATAAATAAAAACATTAACTATTAAAAATAAATATTAATTTAGGTTACTACCCAACAAATGGCTAAAAAATTAATTTTTTTTTGTTAGAAAATTTTATTAGATTAAGTTATCTCTATTATAATCTAATATAGATAAAAAACATTTTAAGGCTAAATATTAATTTTGGTTGCTGCCCATCAAATGACTAAAAAATTAATTTTTTTTTATTAGAAAATTTTATTAGATTAAATTATCCCTATTGTAATCTAATATAAATAAAAAACATATTAAAACTAAACATTAATTTCAATTACTGCCCAGCAAATGACTAAAAATTAATTTTTTGTTATAAAATTTTATTAGATTAAACTATCCCTATTGTAATCTAATATAAATAAAAAACATTAACTATTAAAACTAAATATTAATTTCGGTTACTGTCCAACAAATAGCTAAAAAATTAATTTTTTGTTAGAAAATTTTATTAGATTAAATTATCTCTATTGTAACCTAATATAAATAAAAAACATTTTAAGACTAAACATTAATTTCAATTGCTGCCCAGCAAATAGCTGAAAAAATAATTTTTTTTTTATTAGAAAATTTTATTAAATTAAACTATCCCTATTATAATCTAATATAGATAAAAACATTAACTATTAAGACTAAATATTAATTTCAGTGACTGCCCAACAAATGACTAAAAATTAATTTTTTTGTTAGAAAATTTTATTAGATTAAATTATCTCTATTGTAATCTAATATAAATAAAAAACATTTTAAAACTAAATATTAATTTCGGTTGCTGCCCAGCAAAAAGCTGAAAACGTAATTTTTTTTATTAGAAAATTTTATTAAATTAAATTATCCCTATTGTAATCTAATATAAATAAAAACATTAACTATTAAAACTAAATATTAATTTGGTGGCTGCCCAACAAATGGCTAAAAATTAATTTTTTTTTTGTTAGAAAATTTGATTAGATTAAACTATCCCAATTATAATCTAATACAAATGAAAACATTAACTATTAAAACTAAATATTAATTTCAATTACTGCCCAGCAAATGACTAAAAAATTAATTTTTTTTATTAGAAAATTTTATTAGATTAAGTTATCTCTATTGTAATCTAATATAAATAAAAAACATTTTAAGACTTAACATTAATTTCGATTGCTGCCCAGCAAATAGCTGAAAAATTAATTTTTTTCGTTAGAAAATTTTATTAAATTAAACTATCCCTATTATGATCTAATATAAATAAAAACATTAACTATTAAGACTAAATATTAATTTCAGTGACTGCCCAGCAAATAGCTGAAAAATTAATTTTTTTTCTGTTAGAAAATTTTAGTAGATTAAATTATCCCTATTGTAATCTAATATAAATAAAAAACATTTTAAGACTAAAGATTAATTTCAGTTACTGCCCAGCAAATAGCTGAAAAATTAATTTTTTTTTGTTAGAAAATTTTATTAAATTAAACTATCCCTATTATAATCTAATATAAATAAAAATATTAAGTATTAAGACTAAATATTAATTTTAGTGACTGCCCAACAAATGGCTAAAAATTAATTTTTTTGTTAGAAAATTTTATTAGATTAAATTATCTCTATTATAATCTAATATAAATAAAAAACATTTTAAGACTAAATATTAATTTCGGTTACTGCCCAGCAAATGACTAACAAATTAATTATTTTATTAGAAAATTTTATTAGATTAAGTTATCTCTATTGTAATCTAATATAAATAAAAAACATTTTTAGACTTAACATTAATTTCGATTACTGCCCAACAAATAGCTGAAAAATTATTTTTTTTTGTTAGAAAATTTTATTAAATTAAACTATCCCTATTATAATCTAATACAAATAAAAACGTTAACTATTAAGACTAAATATTAATTTCAGTGACTGCCCAACAAATGAAAAAAAAAAATTAATTTTTTGTTAGAAAATTTTATTAAATTAAACTATCCCTATTATAATCTAATATAAATAAAAACATTAACTATTAAGACTAAATATTAATTTCGATTGCTGCCCAACAAATGATTAAAAATTAATTTTTTTTTGTTAGAAAATTTTATTAGATTAAATTATCCCTATTATAAACTAATATAAGTAAAAAACATTATAAGGCTAAACATTAATTTCGGTTGCTAGACAGCAAATGGCTAAAAAATTAATTTTTTTTTATTAGAAAATTTTATTAAATTAAATTATCCCTATTGTAATCTGATATAAATAAAAACATTAACTATTAAGACTAAATATTAATTTGGCGGCTGCCCAACAAATGGCTAAAAATTAATTTTTTTTTTGTTACAAAATTTTATTAGATTAAACTACCCCAATTATAATCTAATATAAATAAAAACATTAACTATTAAAACTAAATATTAATTTTGGTTACTGCCCAGCAAATGACTAAAAAATTAATTTTTTTATTAGAAAATTTTATTAAATTAAGTTATCTCTATTGTAATCTAATATAAATAAAAAACATTTTTAGACTTAACATTCATTTCGGTTACTGCCCAACAAATAGCTGAAAAATTAATTTTTGTTTGTTAGAAAATTTTATTAAATTAAACTATCCCCATTATAATCTAATATAAATAAAAACATTAACTATTAAGACTAAATATTAATTTCAGTGACTGCCCAACAAATGACTAAAAAAAATTAATTTTTTGTTAGAAAATTTTATTAAATTAAACTATCCCTATTATAATCTAATATAAATAAAAACACTAACTATTAAAACTAAATATTAATTTCGGTTACTGCCCAACAAATGACTAAAAAAAATTAATTTTTTGTTAGAAAATTTTATTAGATTAAATTATCTCTATTATAATCTAATATAAATAAAAAACATTTAAAGACTTAACATTAATTTCGGTTGTTGCCCAGCAAATAGCTGAAAATCTAATTTTTTTGTTAGAAAATTTTATTAAATTAAACTATCCCTATTATAATCTAATATAAATAAAAACATTACCTATTAAGACTAAATATTAATTTCGGTTACTGCCCAGCAAATAGCTAAAAAATTAATTTTTTTATTAGAAAATTTTATCAGATTAAATTATCCCTATTGTAATCTAATATAAATAAAAAACATTTTAAGACTAAACATTAATTTCAGTTACTGCCCAACAAATGACTAAAAAATTAATTTTTTTTTTGTTAGAAAATTTTATTAGATTAAATTATCTCTATTGTAATCTAATATAAATAAAAACATTAACTATTAAAACTAAACATTAATTTCGGTTGCTGCCCACAAATGACTAAAAAAATTAATTTTTTGTTAGAAAATTTTTTTAGATTAAGGTATCTCTATTGTAATCTAATATAAATAAAAAATATTTTAAGACTTAACATTAATTTCGATTGCTGCCCAGCAAATAGCTGAAAAATTAATTTTTTTTTGTTAGAAAATTCTATTTAATTAAACTATCCCTATTATAATCTAATATAAATAAAAACATTAACTATTAAGACTAAATATTAATTTCGGTTGCTGCCCAACAAATGATTAAAAATTAATTTTTTTTGTTAGAAAATTTTATTAGATTAAATTATCCCTATTATAATCTAATATATGTAAAAAACATTTTAAGGCTAAACATTAATTTCGGTTGCTGCCCAGCAAATGGGTAAAAAATTAATTTTTTTTATTAGAAAATTTTATTCGATTAAATTATCCCTATTGTAATCTAATATAAATAAAAAACACTAACTATTAAAACTAAATATTAATTTCGATTACTGCCCACAAATGACTAAAAAAATTAATTTTTTGTTAGAAAATTTTATTAGATTAAGATATCTCTATTGTAATCTAATATAAATAAAAAATATTTTAAGCTTAACATTAATTTCGATTGCTGCCCAGCAAATAGCTGAAAAATTAATTTTTTTTTGTTAGAAAATTTTATTAAATTAAATTATCCCTATTATAATCTATTTTTTTATTAGAAAATTTTATAAGATTAAATTATCCCTATTATAATCTAATATAAATAAAAACATTAACTATTAAAACTAAATATTAATTTCAGTGACTGCCCAACAAATGACTAAAATTTAATTTTTTTTTGTCAGAAAATTTTATTAGATCAAATTATCTCTATTGTAATCTAATGTAAATAAAAACATTTTAAGACTAAATATTAATTTCAGTTGCTGCCCAGCAAATAACTGAAAAATTAATTTTTTCTTGTTAGAAAATTTTATTAAATTAAATTATCCCTATTGTAATCTAATATAAATAAAAAACATTAACTATTAAAACTAAATATTAATTTCGGTTGCTGCCCAACAAATGGCTAAAAAATTAATTTTTTTTTTGTTAGAAAATTTTATTAGATTAAATTATCCCTATTGTAATCTAATATAAATAAAAAATATTTTAAGACTAAACATTAATTTCAGTTACTACCCAACAAATGGCTAAAAATTAATTTTTTGTTAGAAAATTTTATTATATTAAACTATCCCAATTGTAATCTAATATAAATAAAAACATTAACTATTAAAACTAAATATTAATTTCGATTGCTACCCACAAATGACTAAAAATTAATTTTTTTGTTAGAAAATTTTATTAGATTAAATTATCTCTATTGTAATCTAACATAAATAAAAACATTAACTATTAAAACTAAATATTAATTCCGGTTACTACCCAACAAATGGCTAAAAAATTAATTTTTTTTTGTTAGAAAATTTTATTAGATTAAGTTATCTCTATTATAATCTAATATAAATAAAAAACATTTTAAGGCTAAATATTAATTTTGGTTGCTGCCCATCAAATGACTGAAAAATTAATTTTTTTTTATTAGAAAATTTTATTATATTAAATTATCCTTATTGTAATCTAATATAAATAAAAAACATTTTAAGACTAAACATTAATTTCGATTACTGCGCAGCAAATGACTAAAAATTATTTTTTTGTTAGAAAATTATATTAGATTAAACTATCCCTATTGTAATCTAACATAAATAAAAAACATTAACTACTAAAACTAAATATTAATTTCAATTGCTGCCCAGCAAATAGTTGAAAAATTAATTTTTTTTTATTAGAAAATTTTATTAAATTAAACTATCCCTATTATAATCTAATATAAATAAAAACATTAACTATTAAGACTAAATATTAATTTCAGTGACTGCCCAACAAATGACTAAAAATTAATTTTTTTTTGTTAGAAAATTTTATTAGATTAAATTATCTCTATTGTAATATAATGTAAATAAAAACATTTTAAGACTAAATATTAATTTCAGTTGCTGCCCAGCAAATAACTGAAAAATTAATTTTTTTTTTGTTAGAAAATTTTATTAAATTAAATTATCCCTATTGTAATCTAATATAAATAAAAAACATTAACTATTAAAACTAAATATTAATTTCGGTTGCTGCCCAACAAATGGCTAAAAAATTAATTTTTTTTTTGTTAGAAAATTTTATTAGATTAAATTATCCCTATTGTAATCTAATATAAATAAAAAATATTTTAAGACTAAACATTAATTTCAGTTACTTCCCAACAAATGGCTAAAAATTAATTTCTTGTTAGAAAATTTTATTATATTAAACTATCCCAATTGTAATCTAATATAAATAACAACATTAACTATTAAAACTAAATATTAATTTCGATTGCTACCCACAAATGACTAAAAATTAATTTTTTTGTTAGAAAATTTTATCAGATTAAATTATCTCTATTGTAATCTAATATAAATAAAAACATTAACTATTAAAACTAAATATTAATTTCGGTTACTACCCAACAAATGGCTAAAAAATTAATTTTTTTTTTGTTAGAAAATTTTATTAGATTAAGTTATCTCTATTATAATCTAATATAAATAAAAAAACATTTTAAGGCTAAATATTAATTTTGGTTGCTGCCCATCAAATGACTAAAAAATTAATTTTTTTTTATTAGAAAATTTTATTAGATTAAATTATCCCTATTGTAATCTAATATAAATAAAAAACCTTTTAAGACTAAACATTAATTTCAATTACTGCCCAGCAAATGACTAAAAATTAATTTTTTGTTAGAAAATTTTATTAGATTAAACTACCCCTATTGTAATCTAATATAAATAAAAAACATTAACTATTAAAACTAAATATTAATTTCGGTTACTGTCCAACAAATAGATAAAAAATTAATTTTTTGTTAAAAAATTTTATTAGATTAAATTATCTCTATTGTAACCTAATATAAATAAAAAACATTTTAAGACTAAACATTAATTTCAATTGCTGCCCAGCAAATAGCTGAAAAATTAATTTTTTTTTATTAGAAAATTTTATTAAATTAAACTATCCCTATTATAATCTAATATAAATACAAACATTAACTATTAAGACTAAATATTAATTTCAGTGACTGCCCAACAAATGACTAAAAATTAATTATTTGTTAGAAAATTTTATTAGATTAAATTATCTCTATTGTAATCTAATATATATAAAAAACATTTTAAAACTAAATATTAATTTCGGTTGCTGCCCAGCAAATAGCTGAAAAATTAATTTTTTTTATTAGAAAATTTTATTAAATTAAATTATCCCTATTGTAATCTAATATAAATAAAAACATTAACTATTAAAACTAAATATTAATGTGGTGGCTGCCGAACAAATCGCTAAAAATTAATTTTTTTTTTGTTAGAAAATTTTATTAGATTAAACTATCCCAATCATAATCTAATACAAATAAAAACATTAACTATTAAAACTAAATATTAATTTCAATTACTGCCCAGTAAATGACTAAAAAATTAATTTTTTTTATTAGAAAATTTTATTAGATTAAGTTATCTCTATTGTAATCTAATATAAATAAAAAACATTTTAAGACTTAACATTAATTTCGATTGCTGCCCAGCAAATAGCTGAAAAATTAATTTTTTTGTTAGAAAATTCTATTAAATTAAACTATCCCTATTATAATCTAATATAAATAAAAACATTAACTATTAAGACTAAATATTAATTTCGATTGCTGCCCAACAAATGATTAAAAATTAATTTTTTTTTGTTAGAAAATTTTACTAGATTAAATTATCCCTATTATAATCTAATATAAGTAAAAAACATTTTAAGGCTAAACATTAATTTCGGTTGCTGCCCAGCAAATGGCTAAAAAATTAATTTTTTTTTATTAGAAAATTTTATTAAATTAAATTATCCCTATTGTAATCGGATATAAATAAAAACATTAAC
This sequence comes from Ophion ventricosus, assembly GCA_963932345.1. NCBI lineage: Eukaryota > Metazoa > Arthropoda > Insecta > Hymenoptera > Ichneumonidae > Ophion > Ophion ventricosus. The sequence continues at coordinate 125,650 of OZ010726.1, read as the reverse complement.
TATTAAGACTAAATATTAATTTGGCGGCTGCCCAACAAATGGCTAAAAATTAATTTTTTTTTTGTTAGAAAATTTTATTAGATTAAACTACCCCAATTATAATCTAATATAAATAAAAACATTAACTATTAAAACTAAATATTAATTTTGGTTACTGCCCAGCAAATGACTAAAAAATTAATTTTTTTATTAGAAAATTTTATTAAATTAAGTTATCTCTATTGTAATCTAATATAAATAAAAAACATTTTTAGACTTAACATTAATTTCGGTTACTGCCCAACAAATAGCTGAAAAATTAATTTTTGTTTGTCAGAAAATTTTATTAAATTAAACTATCCCCATTATAATCTAATATAAATAAAAACATTAACTATTAAGACTAAATATTAATTTCAGTGACTGCCCAACAAATGACTAAAAAAAATTAATTTTTTGTTAGAAAATTTTATTAAATTAAACTATCCCTATTATAATCTAATATAAATAAAAACACTAACTATTAAAACTAAATATTAATTTCGGTTACTGCCCAACAAATGACTAAAAAAAATTAATTTTTTGTTAGAAAATTTTATTAGATTAAATTATCTCTATTATAATCTAATATAAATAAAAAACATTTAAAGACTTAACATTAATTTCGGTTGCTGCCCAGCAAATAGCTGAAAAATTAATTTTTTTGTTAGAAAATTTTATTAAATTAAACTATCCCTATTATAATCTAATATAAATAAAAACATTACCTATTAAGACTAAATATTAATTTCGGTTACTGCCCAGCAAATAGCTAAAAAATTAATTTTTTTATTAGAAAATTTTATCAGATTAAATTATCCCTATTGTAATCTAATATAAATAAAAAACATTTTAAGACTAAACATTAATTTCAGTTACTGCCCAACAAATGACTAAAAAATTAATTTTTTTTTTGCTAGAAAATTTTATTAGATTAAATTATCTCTATTGTAATCTAATATAAATAAAAACACTAACTATTAAAACTAAACATTAATTTCGGTTGCTGCCCACAAATGACTAAAAAAAATAATTTTTTGTTAGAAAATTTTTTTAGATTAAGGTATCTCTATTGTAATCTAATATAAATAAAAAATATTTTAAGACTTAACATTAATTTCGATTGCTGCCCAGCAAATAGCTGAAAAATTAATTTTTTTTTGTTAGAAAATTCTATTTAATTAAACTATCCCTATTATAATCTAATATAAATAAAAACATTAACTATTAAGACTAAATATTAATTTCGGTTGCTGCCCAACAAATGATTAAAAATTAATTTTTTTTGTTAGAAAATTTTATTAGATTAAATTATCCCTATTATAATCTAATATAAGTAAAAAACATTTTAAGGCTAAACATTGATTTCGGTTGCTGCCCAGCAAATGGGTAAAAAATTAATTTTTTTTATTAGAAAATTTTATTCGATTAAATTATCCCTATTGTAATCTAATATAAATAAAAAACACTAACTATTAAAACTAAATATTAATTTCGATTACTGCCCACAAATGACTAAAAAAATTAATTTTTTGTTAGAAAATTTTATTAGATTAAGATATCTCTATTGTAATCTAATATAAATAAAAAATATTTTAAGCTTAACATTAATTTCGATTGCTGCCCAGCAAATAGCTGAAAAATTAATTTTTTTTTGTTAGAAAATTCTATTAAATTAAATTATCCCTATTATAATCTATTTTTTTATTAGAAAATTTTATAAGATTAAATTATCCCTATTATAATCTAATATAAATAAAAACATTAACTATTAAAACTAAATATTAATTTCAGTGACTGCCCAACAAATGACTAAAATTTAATTTTTTTTTGTCAGAAAATTTTATTAGATCAAATTATCTCTATTGTAATCTAATGTAAATAAAAACATTTTAAGACTAAATATTAATTTCAGTTGCTGCCCAGCAAATAACTGAAAAATTAATTTTTTTTTGTTAGAAAATTTTATTAAATTAAATTATCCCTATTGTAATCTAATATAAATAAAAAACATTAACTATTAAAACTAAATATTAATTTCGGTTGCTGCCCAACAAATGGCTAAAAAATTAATTTTTTTTTTGTTAGAAAATTTTATTAGATTAAATTATCCCTATTGTAATCTAATATAAATAAAAAATATTTTAAGACTAAACATTAATTTCAGTTACTTCCCAACAAATGGCTAAAAATTAATTTCTTGTTAGAAAATTTTATTATATTAAACTATCCCAATTGTAATCTAATATAAATAACAAGATTAACTATTAAAACTAAATATTAATTTCGATTGCTACCCACAAATGACTAAAAATTAATTTTTTTGTTAGAAAATTTTATCAGATTAAATTATCTCTATTGTAATCTAATATAAATAAAAACATTAACTATTAAAACTAAATATTAATTTCGGTTACTACCCAACAAATGGCTAAAAAATTAATTTTTTTTTTGTTAGAAAATTTTATTAGATTAAGTTATCTCTATTATAATCTAATATAAATAAAAAACATTTTAAGGCTAAATATTAATTTTGGTTGCTGCCCATCAAATGACTAAAAAATTAATTTTTTTTTATTAGAAAATTTTATTAGATTAAATTATCCCTATTGTAATCTAATATAAATAAAAAACCTTTTAAGACTAAACATTAATTTCAATTACTGCCCAGCAAATGACTAAAAATTAATTTTTTGTTAGAAAATTTTATTAGATTAAACTACCCCTATTGTAATCTAATATAAATAAAAAACATTAACTATTAAAACTAAATATTAATTTCGGTTACTGTCCAACAAATAGATAAAAAATTAATTTTTTGTTAAAAAATTTTATTAGATTAAATTATCTCTATTGTAACCTAATATAAATAAAAAACATTTTAAGACTAAACATTAATTTCAATTGCTGCCCAGCAAATAGCTGAAAAATTAATTTTTTTTTATTAGAAAATTTTATTAAATTAAACTATCGCTATTATAATCTAATATAAATACAAACATTAACTATTAAGACTAAATATTAATTTCAGTGACTGCCCAACAAATGACTAAAAATTAATTATTTGTTAGAAAATTTTATTAGATTAAATTATCTCTATTGTAATCTAATATATATAAAAAACATTTTAAAACTAAATATTAATTTCGGTTGCTGCCCAGCAAATAGCTGAAAAATTAATTTTTTTTATTAGAAAATTTTATTAAATTAAATTATCCCTATTGTAATCTAATATAAATAAAAACATTAACTATTAAAACTAAATATTAATGTGGTGGCTGCCGAACAAATCGCTAAAAATTAATTTTTTTTTTGTTAGAAAATTTTATTAGATTAAACTATCCCAATCATAATCTAATACAAATAAAAACATTAACTATTAAAACTAAATATTAATTTCAATTACTGCCCAGTAAATGACTAAAAAATTAATTTTTTTTATTAGAAAATTTTATTAGATTAAGTTATCTCTATTGTAATCTAATATAAATAAAAAACATTTTAAGACTTAACATTAATTTCGATTGCTGCCCAGCAAATAGCTGAAAAATTAATTTTTTTGTTAGAAAATTCTATTAAATTAAACTATCCCTATTATAATCTAATATAAATAAAAACATTAACTATTAAGACTAAATATTAATTTCGATTGCTGCCCAACAAATGATTAAAAATTAATTTTTTTTTGTTAGAAAATTTTACTAGATTAAATTATCCCTATTATAATCTAATATAAGTAAAAAACATTTTAAGGCTAAACATTAATTTCGGTTGCTGCCCAGCAAATGGCTAAAAAATTAATTTTTTTTTATTAGAAAATTTTATTAAATTAAATTATCCCTATTGTAATCGGATATAAATAAAAACATTAACTATTAAGACTAAATATTAATTTGGCGGCTGCCCAACAAATGGCTAAAAATTAATTTTTTTTTTGTTAGAAAATTTTATTAGATTAAACTACCCCAATTATAATCTAATATAAATAAAAACATTAACTATTAAAACTAAATATTAATTTTGGTTACTGCCCAGCAAATGACTAAAAAATTAATTTTTTTATTAGAAAATTTTATTAAATTAAGTTATCTCTATTGTAATCTAATATAAATAAAAAACATTTTTAGACTTAACATTAATTTCGGTTACTGCCCAACAAATAGCTGAAAAATTAATTTTTGTTTGTTAGAAAATTTTATTAAATTAAACTATCCCCATTATAATCTAATATAAATAAAAACATTAACTATTAAGAGTAAATATTAATTTCAGTGACTGCCCAACAAATGACTAACAAAAATTAATTTTTTGTTAGAAAATTTTATTAAATTAAACTATCCCTATTATAATCTAATATAAATAAAAACACTAACTATTAAAACTAAATATTAATTTCGGTTACTGCCCAACAAATGACTAAAAAAAATTAATTTTTTGTTAGAAAATTTTATTAGATTAAATTATCTCTATTATAATCTAATATAAATAAAAAACATTTAAAGACTTAACATTAATTTCGGTTGCTGCCCAGCAAATAGCTGAAAAATTAATTTTTTTGTTAGAAAATTTTATTAAATTAAACTATCCCTATTATAATCTAATATAAATAAAAACATTACCTATTAAGACTAAATATTAATTTCGGTTACTGCCCAGCAAATAGCTAAAAAATTAATTTTTTTATTAGAAAATTTTATCAGATTAAATTATCCCTATTGTAATCTAATATAAATAAAAAACATTTTAAGACTAAACATTAATTTCAGTTACTGCCCAACAAATGACTAAAAAATTAATTTTTTTTTTGCTAGAAAATTTTATTAGATTAAATTATCTCTATTGTAATCTAATATAAATAAAAACACTAACTATTAAAACTAAACATTAATTTCGGTTGCTGCCCACAAATGACTAAAAAAAATAATTTTTTGTTAGAAAATTTTTTTAGATTAAGGTATCTCTATTGTAATCTAATATAAATAAAAAATATTTTAAGACTTAACATTAATTTCGATTGCTGCCCAGCAAATAGCTGAAAAATTAATTTTTTTTTGTTAGAAAATTCTATTTAATTAAACTATCCCTATTATAATCTAATATAAATAAAAACATTAACTATTAAGACTAAATATCAATTTCGGTTGCTGCCCAACAAATGATTAAAAATTAATTTTTTTTGTTAGAAAATTTTATTAGATTAAATTATCCCTATTATAATCTAATATAAGTAAAAAACATTTTAAGGCTAAACATTGATTTCGGTTGCTGCCCAGCAAATGGGTAAAAAATTAATTTTTTTTATTAGAAAATTTTATTCGATTAAATTATCCCTATTGTAATCTAATATAAGTAAAAAACATTTTAAGGCTAAACATTAATTTCGGTTGCTGCCCAGCAAATGGCTAAAAAATTAATTTTTTTTTATTAGAAAATTTTATTAAATTAAATTATCCCTATTGTAATCGGATATAAATAAAAACATTAACTATTAAGACTAAATATTAATTTGGCGGCTGCCCAACAAATGGCTAAAAATTAATTTTTTTTTTGTTAGAAAATTTTATTAGATTAAACTACCCCAATTATAATCTAATATAAATAAAAACATTAACTATTAAAACTAAATATTAATTTTGGTTACTGCCCAGCAAATGACTAAAAATTCAATTTTTTTATTAGAAAATTTTATTAAATTAAGTTATCTCTATTGTAATCTAATATAAATAAAAAACATTTTTAGACTTAACATTAATTTCGGTTACTGCCCAACAAATAGCTGAAAAATTAATTTTTGTTTGTTAGAAAATTTTATTAAATTAAACTATCCCCATTATAATCTAATATAAATAAAAACATTAACTATTAAGAGTAAATATTAATTTCAGTGACTGCCCAACAAATGACTAACAAAAATTAATTTTTTGTTAGAAAATTTTATTAAATTAAACTATCCCTATTATAATCTAATATAAATAAAAACACTAACTATTAAAACTAAATATTAATTTCGGTTACTGCCCAACAAATGACTAAAAAAAATTAATTTTTTGTTAGAAAATTTTATTAGATTAAATTATCTCTATTATAATCTAATATAAATAAAAAACATTTAAAGACTTAACATTAATTTCGGTTGCTGCCCAGCAAATAGCTGAAAAATTAATTTTTTTGTTAGAAAATTTTATTAAATTAAACTATCCCTATTATAATCTAATATAAATAAAAACATTACCTATTAAGACTAAATATTAATTTCGGTTACTGCCCAGCAAATAGCTAAAAAATTAATTTTTTTATTAGAAAATTTTATCAGATTAAATTATCCCTATTGTAATCTAATATAAATAAAAAACATTTTAAGACTAAACATTAATTTCAGTTACTGCCCAACAAATGACTAAAAAATTAATTTTTTTTTTGCTAGAAAATTTTATTAGATTAAATTATCTCTATTGTAATCTAATATAAATAAAAACACTAACTATTAAAACTAAACATTAATTTCGGTTGCTGCCCACAAATGACTAAAAAAAATAATTTTTTGTTAGAAAATTTTTTTAGATTAAGGTATCTCTATTGTAATCTAATATAAATAAAAAATATTTTAAGACTTAACATTAATTTCGATTGCTGCCCAGCAAATAGCTGAAAAATTAATTTTTTTTTGTTAGAAAATTCTATTTAATTAAACTATCCCTATTATAATCTAATATAAATAAAAACATTAACTATTAAGACTAAATATTAATTTCGGTTGCTGCCCAACAAATGATTAAAAATTAATTTTTTTTGTTAGAAAATTTTATTAGATTAAATTATCCCTATTATAATCTAATATAAGTAAAAAACATTTTAAGGCTAAACATTGATTTCGGTTGCTGCCCAGCAAATGGGTAAAAAATTAATTTTTTTTATTAGAAAATTTTATTCGATTAAATTATCCCTATTGTAATCTAATATAAATAAAAAACACTAACTATTAAAACTAAATATTAATTTCGATTACTGCCCACAAATGACTAAAAAAATTAATTTTTTGTTAGAAAATTTTATTAGATTAAGATATCTCTATTGTAATCTAATATAAATAAAAAATATTTTAAGCTTAACATTAATTTCGATTGCTGCCCAGCAAATAGCTGAAAAATTAATTTTTTTTTGTTAGAAAATTCTATTAAATTAAATTATCCCTATTATAATCTATTTTTTTATTAGAAAATTTTATAAGATTAAATTATCCCTATTATAATCTAATATAAATAAAAACATTAACTATTGAAACTAAATATTAATTTCAGTGACTGCCCAACAAATGACTAAAATTTAATTTTTTTTTGTCAGAAAATTTTATTAGATCAAATTATCTCTATTGTAATCTAATGTAAATAAAAACATTTTAAGACTAAATATTAATTTCAGTTGCTGCCCAGCAAATAACTGAAAAATTAATTTTTTTTTGTTAGAAAATTTTATTAAATTAAATTATCCCTATTGTAATCTAATATAAATAAAAAACATTAACTATTAAAACTAAATATTAATTTCGGTTGCTGCCCAACAAATGGCTAAAAAATTAATTTTTTTTTTGTTAGAAAATTTTATTAGATTAAATTATCCCTATTGTAATCTAATATAAATAAAAAATATTTTAAGACTAAACATTAATTTCAGTTACTACCCAACAAATGGCTAAAAATTAATTTTTTGTTAGAAAATTTTATTATATTAAACTATCCCAATTGTAATCTAATATAAATAAAAACATTTACTATTAAAACTAAATATTAATTTCGATTGCTACCCACAAATGACTAAACATTAATTTTTTTGTTAGAAAATTTTATTAGATTAAATTATCTCTATTGTAATCTAATATAAATAAAAACATTAACTATTAAAACTAAATATTAATTCCGGTTACTACCCAACAAATGGCTAAAAAATTAATTTTTTTTTGTTAGAAAATTTTATTAGATTAAGTTATCTCTATTATAATCTAATATAAATAAAAAACATTTTAAGGCTAAATATTAATTTTGGTTGCTGCCCATCAAATGACTAAAAAATTAATTTTTTTTTATTAGAAAATTTTATTATATTAAATTATCCTTATTGTAATCTAATATAAATAAAAAACATTTTAAGACTAAACATTAATTTCGATTACTGCGCAGCAAATGACTAAAAATTAATTTTTTGTTAGAAAATTTTATTAGATTAAACTATCCCTATTGTAATCTAACATAAATAAAAAACATTAACTACTAAAACTAAATATTAATTTCGGTTACTGTCCAACAAATAGCTAAAAAATTAATTTTTTGTTAAAAAATTTTATTAGATTAAATTATCTCTATTGTAACCTAATATAAATAAAAAACATTTTAAGACTAAACATTAATTTCAATTGCTGCCCAGCAAATAGCTGAAAAATTAATTTTTTTTTTATTAGAAAATTTTATTAAATTAAACTATCCCTATTATAATCTAATATAAATAAAAACATTAACTATTAAGACTAAATATTAATTTCAGTGACTGCCCAACAAATGACTAAAAATTAATTCTTTTGTTAGAAAATTTTATTAGATTGAATTATCTCTATTGTAATCTAATATAAATAAAAACACTAACTATTAAAACTAAATATTAATTTCGATTACTGCCCACAAATGACTAAAAAAATTAATTTTTTGTTAGAAAATTTTATTAGATTAAGGTATCTCTATTGTAATCTAATATAAATAAAAAACATTTTAAGACTTAACATTAATTTCGTTTGCTGCCCAACAAATAGCTGAAAAATTAATTTTTTTTTGTTAGAAAATTCTATTAAATTAAACTATCCCTATTATAATCTAATATAAATAAAAACATTAACTATCAAGACTAAATATTAATTTCGGTTGCTGCCCAACAAATGATTAAAAATTAATTTTTTTTGTTAGAAAATTTTATTAGATTAAATTATCCCTATTATAATCTAATATAAGTAAAAAACATTTTATGGCTAAACATTAATTTCGGTTGCTGCCCAGCAAATGGCTAAAAAATTAATTTTTTTTATTAGAAAATTTTATTAGATTAAATTATCCCTATTGTAATCTAATATACATAAAAAACACTAACTACTAAAACTAAATATTAATTTCGATTACTGCCCACAAATGACTAAAAAAATTAATTTTTTGTTAGAAAATTTTATTAGATTAAGGTATCTCTATTGTAATCTAATATAAATAAAAAATATTTTAAGACTTAACATTAATTTCGATTGCTGCCCAGCAAATAGCTGAAAAATTAATTTTTTTTGTTAGAAAATTCTATTAAATTAAACTATCCCTATTATAATCTAATATAAATAAAAACATTAACTATTAAGACTAAATATTAATTTCGGTTGCTGTCCAACAAATGATTGAAAATTAATTTTTTTGTTAGAAAATTTTATTAGATTAAATTATCCCTATTATAATCTAATATAAGTAAAAAACATTTTAAGGCTAAACATTAAGTTCGATTGCTGCCCAACAAATGGCTAAAAAATTAATTTTTTTTATTAGAAAATTTTATTAGATTAAATTATCCCTATTGTAATATAATATAAATAAAAAACACTAACTATTAAAACTAAATATTAATTTCGATTACTGCCCACAAATGACTAATAAAATTAATTTTTTATTAGAAAATTTTATTAGATTAAGATATCTCTATTGTAATCTAATATAAATAAAAAATATTTTAAGACTTAACATTAATTTCGATTGCTGCCCAGCAAATAGCTAAAAATTAATTTTTTTTTTTGTTAGAAAATTCTATTAAATTAAATTATCCCTATTGTAATCTAATATAAATAAAAACATTAACTATTAAGACTAAATATTAATTTCGGTTGCTGCCCAACAAATGATTAAAAATTAATTTTTTTTGTTAGAAAATTTCATTAGATTAAATTATCCCTATTATAATCTAATATAAGTAAAAAACATTTTAAGGCTAAACATTAATTTCGGTTGCTGCCCAGTAAATGGCTAAAAAATTAATTTTTTTTATTAGAAAATTTTATTAGATTAAATTATCCCTATTGTAATCTAATATAAATAAAAAACATTTTAAGACTAAATATTAATTTCGATTGCTGTCCAATAAATAGCTGAAAAATTAATTTTTTTTGTTAGAAAATGTTATTAAACTAAACTATCCCTATTATAATCTAATATAAATAAAAACATTAACTATTAAAACTAAATATTAATTTCAGTGACTGCCCAACAAATGACTAAAATTTAATTTTTTTTTGTTAGAAAATTTTATTAGATTAAATTATCTCTATTGTAATATAATGTAAATAAAAACATTTTAAGACTAAATATTAATTTCAGTTGCTGCCCAGCAAATAACTGAACAATTAATTTTTTTTTTGTTAGAAAATTTTATTAAATTAAATTATCCCTATTGTAATCTAATATAAATAAAAAACATTATCTATTAAAACTAAATATTAATTTCGGTTGCTGCCCAACAAATGGCTAAAAAATTAATTTTTTTTTTGTTAGAAAATTTTATTAGATTAAATTATCCCTATTGTAATCTAATATAAATAAAAAATATTTTAAGACTAAACATTAATTTCAGTTACTTCCCAACAAATGGCTAAAAATTAATTTTTTGTTAGAAAATTTTATTATATTAAACTATCCCAATTGTAATCTAATATAAATAACAACATTAACTATTAAAACTAAATATTAATTTCGATTGCTACCCACAAATGACTAAAAATTAATTTTTTTGTTAGAAAATTTTATCAGATTAAATTATCTCTATTGTAATCTAATATAAATAAAAACATTAACTATTAAAACTAAATATTAATTTCGGTTACTACCCAACAAATGGCTAAAAAATTAATTTTTTTTTTGTTAGAAAATTTTATTAGATTAAGTTATCTCTATTATAATCTAATATAAATAAAAAACATTAACTATTAAAACTAAATATTAATTTCGGTTACTGTCCAACAAATAGATAAAAAATTAATTTTTTGTTAAAAAATTTTATTAGATTAAATTATCTCTATTGTAACCTAATATAAATAAAAAACATTTTAAGACTAAACATTAATTTCAATTGCTGCCCAGCAAATAGCTGAAAAATTTATTTTTTTTTATTAGAAAATTTTATTAAATTAAACTATCCCTATTATAATCTAATATAAATAAAAACATTAACTATTAAGACTAATTATTAATTTCAGTGACTGCCCAACAAATGACTAAAAATTAATTTTTTTGTTAGAAAATTTTATTAGATTAAATTATCTCTATTGTAATCTAATATATATAAAAAACATTTTAAAACTAAATATTAATTTCGGTTGCTGCCCAGCAAATAGCTGAAAAATTAATTTTTTTTATTAGAAAATTTTATTAAATTAAATTATCCCTATTGTAATCTAATATAAATAAAAACATTAACTATTAAAACTAAATATTAATGTGGTGGCTGCCCAACAAATCGCTAAAAATTAATTTTTTTTTTGTTAGAAAATTTTTTTAGATTAAACTATCCCAATCATAATCTAATACAAATAAAAACATTAACTATTAAAACTAAATATTAATTTCAATTACTGCCCAGTAAATGACTAAAAAATTAATTTTTTTTATTAGAAAATTTTATTAGATTAAGTTATCTCTATTGTAATCTAATATAAATAAAAAACATTTTAAGACTTAACATTAATTTCGATTGCTGCCCAGCAAATAGCTGAAAAATTAATTTTTTTGTTAGAAAATTCTATTAAATTAAACTATCCCTATTATAATCTAATATAAATAAAAACATTAACTATTAAGACTAAATATTAATTTCGATTGCTGCCCAACAAATGATTAAAAATTAATTTTTTTTTGTTAGAAAATTTTACTAGATTAAATTATCCCTATTATAATCTAATATAAGTAAAAAACATTTTAAGGCTAAACATTAATTTCGGTTGCTGCCCAGCAAATGGCTAAAAAATTAATTTTTTTTTATTAGAAAATTTTATTAAATTAAATTATCCCTATTGTAATCTGATATAAATAAAAACATTAACTATTAAGACTAAATATTAATTTGGCGGCTGCCCAACAAATGGCTAAAAATTAATTTTTTTTTGTTAGAAAATTTTATTAGATTAAACTACCCCAATTATAATCTAATATAAATAAAAACATTAACTATTAAAACTAAATATTAATTTTGGTTACTGCCCAGCAAATGACTAAAAAATTAATTTTTTTATTAGAAAATTTTATTAAATTAAGTTATCTCTATTGTAATCTAATATAAATAAAAAACATTTTTAGACTTAACATTAATTTCGGTTACTGCCCAACAAATAGCTGGAAAATTAATTTTTTTTTGTTAGAAAATTTTATTAAATTAAACTATCCCTATTATAATCTAATATAAATAAAAACATTAACTATTAAGACTAAATATTAATTTCAGTGACTGCCCAACAAATGACTAAAAAAAATTAATTTTTTGTTAGAAAATTTTATTAAATTAAACTATCCCTATTGTAATCTAATATAAATAAAAACACTAACTATTAAAACTAAATATTAATTTCGATTACTGCCGACAAATGACTAAAAAAATTCATTTTTTGTTAGAAAATTTTATTAGTTTAACGTATCTCTATTGTAATCTAATATAAATAAAAAACATTTTAAGACTTAACATTAATTTCGATTGCTGCCCAGCAAATAGCTGAAAAATTAATTTTTTTGTTAGAAAATTTTATTAAATTAAACTATCCCTATTATAATCTAATATAAATAAAAACATTAACAATTAAGACTAAATATTAATTTCGGTTACTGCCCAGCAAATAGCTTAAAAATTAATTTTTTTATTAGAAAATTTTATTAGATTAAATTATCCCTATTGTAATCTAATATAAATAAAAAACATTTTAAGACTAAACATTAATTTCAGTTACTGCCCAACAAATGACTAAAAAATTATTTTTTTTTTTGTTAGGAAATTTTATTAGATTAAATTATCTCTATTGTAATCTAATATAAATAAAAACACTAACTATTAAAACTAAACATTAATTTCGGTTGCTGCCCACAAATGACTAAAAAAATTAATTTTTTGTTAGAAAATTTTTTTAGATTAAGGTATCTCTATTGTAATCTAATGTAAATAAAAAATATTTTAAGACTTAACATTAATTTCGATTGCTGCCCAGCAAATAGCTGAAAAATTAATTTTTTTTTGTTAGAAAATTCTATTAAATTAAACTATCCCTATTATAATCTAATATAAATAAAAACATTAACTATTAAGACTAAATATTAATTTCGATTGCTGCCCAACAAATGATTAAAAATTAATTTTTTTTTGTTAGAAAATTTTACTAGATTAAATTATCCCTATTATAATCTAATATAAGTAAAAAACATTTTAAGGCTAAACATTAATTTCGGTTGCTGCCCAGCAAATGGCTAAAAAATTAATTTTTTTTTATTAGAAAATTTTATTAAATTAAATTATCCCTATTGTAATCTGATATAAATAAAAACATTAACTATTAAGACTAAATATTAATTTGGCGGCTGCCCAACAAATGGCTAAAAATTAATTTTTTTTTGTTAGAAAATTTTATTAGATTAAACTACCCCAATTATAATCTAATATAAATAAAAACATTAACTATTAAAACTAAATATTAATTTTGGTTACTGCCCAGCAAATGACTAAAAAATTAATTTTTTTATTAGAAAATTTTATTAAATTAAGTTATCTCTATTGTAATCTAATATAAATAAAAAACATTTTTAGACTTAACATTAATTTCGGTTACTGCCCAACAAATAGCTGGAAAATTAATTTTTTTTTGTTAGAAAATTTTATTAAATTAAACTATCCCTATTATAATCTAATATAAATAAAAACATTAACTATTAAGACTAAATATTAATTTCAGTGACTGCCCAACAAATGACTAAAAAAAATTAATTTTTTGTTAGAAAATTTTATTAAATTAAACTATCCCTATTGTAATCTAATATAAATAAAAACACTAACTATTAAAACTAAATATTAATTTCGATTACTGCCGACAAATGACTAAAAAAATTCATTTTTTGTTAGAAAATTTTATTAGTTTAACGTATCTCTATTGTAATCTAATATAAATAAAAAACATTTTAAGACTTAACATTAATTTCGATTGCTGCCCAGCAAATAGCTGAAAAATTAATTTTTTTGTTAGAAAATTTTATTAAATTAAACTATCCCTATTATAATCTAATATAAATAAAAACATTAACAATTAAGACTAAATATTAATTTCGGTTACTGCCCAGCAAATAGCTTAAAAATTAATTTTTTTATTAGAAAATTTTATTAGATTAAATTATCCCTATTGTAATCTAATATAAATAAAAAACATTTTAAGACTAAACATTAATTTCAGTTACTGCCCAACAAATGACTAAAAAATTATTTTTTTTTTTGTTAGGAAATTTTATTAGATTAAATTATCTCTATTGTAATCTAATATAAATAAAAACACTAACTATTAAAACTAAACATTAATTTCGGTTGCTGCCCACAAATGACTAAAAAAATTAATTTTTTGTTAGAAAATTTTTTTAGATTAAGGTATCTCTATTGTAATCTAATGTAAATAAAAAATATTTTAAGACTTAACATTAATTTCGATTGCTGCCCAGCAAATAGCTGAAAAATTAATTTTTTTTTGTTAGAAAATTCTATTAAATTAAACTATCCCTATTATAATCTAATATAAATAAAAACATTAACTATTAAGACTAAATATTAATTTCGATTGCTGCCCAACAAATGATTAAAAATTATTTTTTTTTTGTTAGAAAATTTTACTAGATTAAATTATCCCTATTATAATCTAATATAAGTAAAAAACATTTTAAGGCTAAACATTAATTTCGGTTGCTGCCCAGCAAATGGCTAAAAAATTAATTTTTTTTTATTAGAAAATTTTATTAAATTAAATTATCCCTATTGTAATCTGATATAAATAAAAACATTAACTATTAAAACTAAATATTAATTTTGCGGCTGCCCAACAAATGGCTAAAAATTAATTTTTTTTTGTTAGAATATTTTATTAGATTAAACTACCCCAATTATAATCTAATATAAATAAAAACATTAACTATTAAAACTAAATATTAATTTTGGTTACTGCCCAGCAAATGACTAAAAAATTAATTTTTTTATTAGAAAATTTTATTAAATTAACTTATCTCTATTGTAATCTAATATAAATAAAAAACATTTTTAGACTTAACATTAATTTCGGTTACTGCCCAACAAATAGCTGGAAAATTAATTTTTTTTTGTTAGAAAATTTTATTAAATTAAACTATCCCTATTATAATCTAATATAAATAAAAACATTAACTATTAAGACTAAATATTAATTTCAGTGACTGCCCAACAAATGACTAAAAAAAATTAATTTTTTTATTAGAAAATTTTATTAGATTAAATTATCCCTATTGTAATCTAATATAAATAAAAAACATTTTAAGACTAAACATGAATTTCAGTTACTGCCCAACAAATGACTAAAAAATTAATTTTTTTTTTGTTAGAAAATTTTATTAGATTAAATTATCTCTATTGTAATCTACTATAAATAAAAACACTAACTATTAAAACTAAACATTAATTTCGGTTGCTGCCCACAAATGACTAAAAAAATAAACTTTTTGTTCGAAAATTTTTTCAGATTAAGGTATCTCTATTGTAATCTAATATAAATAAAAAATATTTTAAGACTTAACATTAATTTCGATTGCTGCCCAGCAAATAGCTGAAAAATTAATTTTTTTTTGTCAGAAAATTCTATTGAATTAAACTATCCCTATTATAATCTAATATAAATAAAAACATTAACTATTAAGACTAAATATTAATTTCGGTTGCTGCCCAACAAATGATTAAAAATTAATTTTTTTGTTAGAAAATTTTATTAGATTAAATTATCCCTATTATAATCTAATATAAGTAAAAAACATTTTAAGGCTAAACATTAATTTCGATTGCTGCCCAGCAAATGGCTAAAAAATTAATTTTTTTTATTAGAAAATTTTATTAGATTAAATTATCCCTATTGTAATCTAATATAAATAAAAAACACTAACTATTAAAACTAAATATTAATTTCGATTGCTGCCCAGCAAATAGCTGAAAAATTAATTTTTTTTTGTTAGAAAATTCTATTAAATTAAATTATCCCTATTATAATCTAATATAAATAAAAACATTAACTATTCAGACTAAATATTAATTTCGGTTGCTACCCAACAAATGATTAAAATTTAATTTTTTTTGTTAGAAAATTTTATTAGATTAAATTATCCCTATTATAATCTAATATAAGTAAAAAACATTTTAAGGCTAAACATTAATTTCGGTTGCTGCCCAGCAAATGGCTCAAAAATTAATTTTTTTTATTAGAAAATTTTATTAGATTAAATTATCCATATTGTAATCTAATATAAATAAAAAACACTAACTATTAAAACTAAATATTAATTTCGATTACTGCCCACAAATGACTAAAAAAATTAATTTTTTGTTAGAAAATTTTATTAGATTAAGATATCTCTATTGTAATCTAATATAAATAAAAAATATTTTAAGACTTAACATTAATTTCGATTGCTGCCCAGCAAATAGCTGAAAAATTAATTTTTTTTTGTTAGAAAATTCTATTAAATTAAATTATCCCTATTATAATCTAATATAAATAAAAACATTAACTATTAAGACTAAATATTAATTTCGGTTGCTGCCCAACAAATGATTAAAAATTAATTTTTTTTGCTAGATAATTTTATTAGATTAAATTATCCCTATTATAATCTAATATAAGTCAAAAACATTTTAAGGCTAAATATTAATTTCGGTTGCTGCCCAGCAAATGGCTAAAAAATTAATTTTTTTTATTAGAAAATTTTATTAGATTAAATTATCCCTATTGTAATCTAATATAAATAAAAAACATTTTAAGACTAAATATTAATTTCGATTGCTGTCCAATAAATAGCTGAAAAATTAATTTTTTTTGTTAGAAAATTTTATTAAATTAAACTATCCCTATTATAATCTAATATAAATAAAAACATTAACTATTAAAACTAAATATTAATTTCAGTGACTGCCCAACAAATGACTAAAATTTAATTTTTTTTTGTTAGAAAATTTTATTAGATTAAATTATCTCTATTGTAATCTAATATATATAAAAAACATTTTAAAACTAAATATTAATTTCGGTTGCTGCCCAGCAAATAGCTGAAAAATTAATTTTTTTTATTAGAAAATTTTATTAAATTAAATTATCCCTATTGTAATCTAATATAAATAAAAACATTAACTATTAAAACTAAATATTAATGTGGTGGCTGCCCAACAAATCGCTAAAAATTAATTTTTTTTTTTTTAGAAAATTTTATTAGATTAAACTATCCCAATCATAATCTAATACAAATAAAAACATTAACTATTAAAACTAAATATTAATTTCAATTACTGCCCAGCAAATGACTAAAAAATTAATTTTTTTTATTAGAAAATTTTATTAGATTAAGTTATCTCTATTGTAATCTAATATAAATAAAAAACATTTTAAGACTTAACATTAATTTCGATTGCTGCCCAGCAAATAGCTGAAAAATTAATTTTTTTGTTAGAAAATTCTATTAAATTAAACTATCCCTATTATAATCTAATATAAATAAAAACATTAACTATTAAAACTAAATATTAATTTCGATTGCTGCCCAACAAATGATTAAAAATTAATTTTTTTTTGTTAGAAAATTTTACTAGATTAAATTATCCCTATTATAATCTAATATAAGTAAAAAACATTTTAAGGCTAAACATTAATTTCGGTTGCTGCCCAGCAAATGGCTAAAAAATTAATTTTTTTTTATTAGAAAATTTTATTAAATTAAATTATCCCTATTGTAATCTGATATAAATAAAAACATTAACTATTAAGACTAAATATTAATTTGGCGGCTGCCCAACAAATGGCTAAAAATTAATTTTTTTTTTGTTAGAAAATTTTATTAGATTAAACTACCCCAATTATAATCTAATATAAATAAAAACATTAACTATTAAAACTAAATATTAATTTTGGTTACTGCCCAGCAAATGACTAAAAAATTAATTTTTTTATTAGAAAATTTTATTAAATTAAGTTATCTCTATTGTAATCTAATATAAATAAAAAACATTTTTAGACTTAACATAAATTTCGGTTACTGCCCAACAAATAGCTGAAAAATTAATTTTTTTTTGTTAGAAAATTTTATTAAATTAAACTATCCCTATTATAATCTAATATAAATAAAAACATTAACTATTAAGACTAAATATTAATTTCAGTGACTGCCCAACAAATGACTAAAAAAAATTAATTTTTTGTTAGAAAATTTTATTAAATTAAACTATCCCTATTGTAATCTAATATAAATAAAAACACTAACTATTAAAACTAAATATTAATTTCGATTACTGCCCACAAATGACTAAAAAAATTCATTTTTTGTTAGAAAATTTTATTAGATTAAGGTATCTCTATTGTAATCTAATATAAATAAAAAACATTTTAAGACTTAACATTAATTTCGATTGCTGCCCAGCAAATAGCTGAAAAATTGATTTTTTTGTTAGAAAATTTTATTAAATTAAACTATCCCTATTATAATCTAATATAAATAAAAACATTAACTATTAAGACTAAATATTAATTTCGGTTACTGCCCAGCAAATAGCTAAAAAATTAATTTTTTTATTAGAAAATTTTATTAGATTAAATTATCCCTATTGTAATCTAATATAGATAAAAAACATTTTAAGACTAAACATTAATTTCAGTTACTGCCCAACAAATGACTAAAAAATTAATTTTTTTTTGTTAGAAAATTTTATTAGATTAAATTATCTCTATTGTAATCTAATATAAATAAAAACACTAACTATTAAAACTAAACATTAATTTCGGTTGCTGCCCACAAATGACTAAAAAAATTAATTTTTTGTTAGAAAATTTTTTTAGATTAAGGTATCTCTATTGTAATCTAATATAAATAAAAAATATTTTAAGACTTAACATTAATTTCGATTGCTGCCCAGCAAATAGCTGAAAAATTAATTTTTTTTTGTTAGAAAATTCTATTAAATTAAACTATCCCTATTATAATCTAATATAAATAAAAACATTAACTATTAAGACTAAATATTAATTTCGATTGCTGCCCAACAAATGATTAAAAATTAATTTTTTTTTGTTAGAAAATTTTACTAGATTAAATTATCCCTATTATAATCTAATATAAGTAAAAAACATTTTAAGGCTAAACATTAATTTCGGTTGCTGCCCAGCAAATGGCTAAAAAATTAATTTTTTTTTATTAGAAAATTTTATTAAATTAAATTATCCCTATTGTAATCTGATATAAATAAAAACATTAACTATTAAGACTAAATATTAATTTGGCGGCTGCCCAACAAATGGCTAAAAATTAATTTTTTTTTGTTAGAAAATTTTATTAGATTAAACTACCCCAATTATAATCTAATATAAATAAAAACATTAACTATTAAAACTAAATATTAATTTTGGTTACTGCCCAGCAAATGACTAAAAAATTAATTTTTTTATTAGAAAATTTTATTAAATTAAGTTATCTCTATTGTAATCTAATATAAATAAAAAACATTTTTAGACTTAACATTAATTTCGGTTACTGCCCAACAAATAGCTGGAAAATTAATTTTTTTTTGTTAGAAAATTTTATTAAATTAAACTATCCCTATTATAATCTAATATAAATAAAAACATTAACTATTAAGACTAAATATTAATTTCAGTGACTGCCCAACAAATGACTAAAAAAAATTAATTTTTTGTTAGAAAATTTTATTAAATTAAACTATCCCTATTGTAATCTAATATAAATAAAAACACTAACTATTAAAACTAAATATTAATTTCGATTACTGCCGACAAATGACTAAAAAAATTCATTTTTTGTTAGAAAATTTTATTAGTTTAACGTATCTCTATTGTAATCTAATATAAATAAAAAACATTTTAAGACTTAACATTAATTTCGATTGCTGCCCAGCAAATAGCTGAAAAATTAATTTTTTTGTTAGAAAATTTTATTAAATTAAACTATCCCTATTATAATCTAATATAAATAAAAACATTAACAATTAAGACTAAATATTAATTTCGGTTACTGCCCAGCAAATAGCTTAAAAATTAATTTTTTTATTAGAAAATTTTATTAGATTAAATTATCCCTATTGTAATCTAATATAAATAAAAAACATTTTAAGACTAAACATTAATTTCAGTTACTGCCCAACAAATGACTAAAAAATTATTTTTTTTTTTGTTAGGAAATTTTATTAGATTAAATTATCTCTATTGTAATCTAATATAAATAAAAACACTAACTATTAAAACTAAACATTAATTTCGGTTGCTGCCCACAAATGACTAAAAAAATTAATTTTTTGTTAGAAAATTTTTTTAGATTAAGGTATCTCTATTGTAATCTAATGTAAATAAAAAATATTTTAAGACTTAACATTAATTTCGATTGCTGCCCAGCAAATAGCTGAAAAATTAATTTTTTTTTGTTAGAAAATTCTATTAAATTAAACTATCCCTATTATAATCTAATATAAATAAAAACATTAACTATTAAGACTAAATATTAATTTCGATTGCTGCCCAACAAATGATTAAAAATTATTTTTTTTTTGTTAGAAAATTTTACTAGATTAAATTATCCCTATTATAATCTAATATAAGTAAAAAACATTTTAAGGCTAAACATTAATTTCGGTTGCTGCCCAGCAAATGGCTAAAAAATTAATTTTTTTTTATTAGAAAATTTTATTAAATTAAATTATCCCTATTGTAATCTGATATAAATAAAAACATTAACTATTAAAACTAAATATTAATTTTGCGGCTGCCCAACAAATGGCTAAAAATTAATTTTTTTTTGTTAGAATATTTTATTAGATTAAACTACCCCAATTATAATCTAATATAAATAAAAACATTAACTATTAAAACTAAATATTAATTTTGGTTACTGCCCAGCAAATGACTAAAAAATTAATTTTTTTATTAGAAAATTTTATTAAATTAACTTATCTCTATTGTAATCTAATATAAATAAAAAACATTTTTAGACTTAACATTAATTTCGGTTACTGCCCAACAAATAGCTGGAAAATTAATTTTTTTTTGTTAGAAAATTTTATTAAATTAAACTATCCCTATTATAATCTAATATAAATAAAAACATTAACTATTAAGACTAAATATTAATTTCAGTGACTGCCCAACAAATGACTAAAAAAAATTAATTTTTTTATTAGAAAATTTTATTAGATTAAATTATCCCTATTGTAATCTAATATAAATAAAAAACATTTTAAGACTAAACATGAATTTCAGTTACTGCCCAACAAATGACTAAAAAATTAATTTTTTTTTTGTTAGAAAATTTTATTAGATTAAATTATCTCTATTGTAATCTACTATAAATAAAAACACTAACTATTAAAACTAAACATTAATTTCGGTTGCTGCCCACAAATGACTAAAAAAATAAACTTTTTGTTCGAAAATTTTTTCAGATTAAGGTATCTCTATTGTAATCTAATATAAATAAAAAATATTTTAAGACTTAACATTAATTTCGATTGCTGCCCAGCAAATAGCTGAAAAATTAATTTTTTTTTGTCAGAAAATTCTATTGAATTAAACTATCCCTATTATAATCTAATATAAATAAAAACATTAACTATTAAGACTAAATATTAATTTCGGTTGCTGCCCAACAAATGATTAAAAATTAATTTTTTTGTTAGAAAATTTTATTAGATTAAATTATCCCTATTATAATCTAATATAAGTAAAAAACATTTTAAGGCTAAACATTAATTTCGATTGCTGCCCAGCAAATGGCTAAAAAATTAATTTTTTTTATTAGAAAATTTTATTAGATTAAATTATCCCTATTGTAATCTAATATAAATAAAAAACACTAACTATTAAAACTAAATATTAATTTCGATTGCTGCCCAGCAAATAGCTGAAAAATTAATTTTTTTTTGTTAGAAAATTCTATTAAATTAAATTATCCCTATTATAATCTAATATAAATAAAAACATTAACTATTCAGACTAAATATTAATTTCGGTTGCTACCCAACAAATGATTAAAATTTAATTTTTTTTGTTAGAAAATTTTATTAGATTAAATTATCCCTATTATAATCTAATATAAGTAAAAAACATTTTAAGGCTAAACATTAATTTCGGTTGCTGCCCAGCAAATGGCTCAAAAATTAATTTTTTTTATTAGAAAATTTTATTAGATTAAATTATCCATATTGTAATCTAATATAAATAAAAAACACTAACTATTAAAACTAAATATTAATTTCGATTACTGCCCACAAATGACTAAAAAAATTAATTTTTTGTTAGAAAATTTTATTAGATTAAGATATCTCTATTGTAATCTAATATAAATAAAAAATATTTTAAGACTTAACATTAATTTCGATTGCTGCGCAGCAAATAGCTGAAAAATTAATTTTTTTTTGTTAGAAAATTCTATTAAATTAAATTATCCCTATTATAATCTAATATAAATAAAAACATTAACTATTAAGACTAAATATTAATTTCGGTTGCTGCCCAACAAATGATTAAAAATTAATTTTTTTTGCTAGATAATTTTATTAGATTAAATTATCCCTATTATAATCTAATATAAGTCAAAAACATTTTAAGGCTAAATATTAATTTCGGTTGCTGCCCAGCAAATGGCTAAAAAATTAATTTTTTTTATTAGAAAATTTTATTAGATTAAATTATCCCTATTGTAATCTAATATAAATAAAAAACATTTTAAGACTAAATATTAATTTCGATTGCTGTCCAATAAATAGCTGAAAAATTAATTTTTTTTGTTAGAAAATTTTATTAAATTAAACTATCCCTATTATAATCTAATATAAATAAAAACATTAACTATTAAAACTAAATATTAATTTCAGTGACTGCCCAACAAATGACTAAAATTTAATTTTTTTTTGTTAGAAAATTTTATTAGATTAAATTATCTCTATTGTAATCTAATATATATAAAAAACATTTTAAAACTAAATATTAATTTCGGTTGCTGCCCAGCAAATAGCTGAAAAATTAATTTTTTTTATTAGAAAATTTTATTAAATTAAATTATCCCTATTGTAATCTAATATAAATAAAAACATTAACTATTAAAACTAAATATTAATGTGGTGGCTGCCCAACAAATCGCTAAAAATTAATTTTTTTTTTTTTAGAAAATTTTATTAGATTAAACTATCCCAATCATAATCTAATACAAATAAAAACATTAACTATTAAAACTAAATATTAATTTCAATTACTGCCCAGCAAATGACTAAAAAATTAATTTTTTTTATTAGAAAATTTTATTAGATTAAGTTATCTCTATTGTAATCTAATATAAATAAAAAACATTTTAAGACTTAACATTAATTTCGATTGCTGCCCAGCAAATAGCTGAAAAATTAATTTTTTTGTTAGAAAATTCTATTAAATTAAACTATCCCTATTATAATTAATATCAATAAAAACATTAACTATTAAAACTAAATATTAATTTCGATTGCTGCCCAACAAATGATTAAAAATTAATTTTTTTTTGTTAGAAAATTTTACTAGATTAAATTATCCCTATTATAATCTAATATAAGTAAAAAACATTTTAAGGCTAAACATTAATTTCGGTTGCTGCCCAGCAAATGGCTAAAAAATTAATTTTTTTTTATTAGAAAATTTTATTAAATTAAATTATCCCTATTGTAATCTGATATAAATAAAAACATTAACTATTAAGACTAAATATTAATTTGGCGGCTGCCCAACAAATGGCTAAAAATTTATTTTTTTTTTTTGTTAGAAAATTTTATTAGATTAAACTACCCCAATTATAATCTAATATAAATAAAAACATTAACTATTAAAACTAAATATTAATTTTGGTTACTGCCCAGCAAATGACTAAAAAATTAATTTTTTTATTAGAAAATTTTATTAAATTAAGTTATCTCTATTGTAATCTAATATAAATAAAAAACATTTTTAGACTTAACATAAATTTCGGTTACTGCCCAACAAATAGCTGAAAAATTAATTTTTTTTTGTTAGAAAATTTTATTAAATTAAACTATCCCTATTATAATCTAATATAAATAAAAACATTAACTATTAAGACTAAATATTAATTTCAGTGACTGCCCAACAAATGACTAAAAAAAATTAATTTTTTGTTAGAAAATTTTATTAAATTAAACTATCCCTATTGTAGTCTAATATAAATAAAAACACTAACTATTAAAACTAAATATTAATTTCGATTACTGCCCACAAATGACTAAAAAAATTTATTTTTTGTTAGAAAATTTTATTAGATTAAGGTATCTCTATTGTAATCTAATATAAATAAAAAACATTTTAAGACTTAACATTAATTTCGATTGCTGCCCAGCAAATAGCTGAAAAATTGATTTTTTTGTTAGAAAATTTTATTAAATTAAACTATCCCTATTATAATCTAATATAAATAAAAACATTAACTATTAAGACTAAATATTAATTTCGGTTACTGCCCAGCAAATAGCTAAAAAATTAATTTTTTTATTAGAAAATTTTATTAGATTAAATTATCCCTATTGTAATCTAATATAGATAAAAAACATTTTAAGACTAAACATTAATTTCAGTTACTGCCCAACAAATGACTAAAAAATTAATTTTTTTTTGTTAGAAAATTTTATTAGATTAAATTATCTCTATTGTAATCTAATATAAATAAAAACACTAACTATTAAAACTAAACATTAATTTCGGTTGCTGCCCACAAATGACTAAAAAAATTAATTTTTTGTTAGAAAATTTTTTTAGATTAAGGTATCTCTATTGTAATCTAATATAAATAAAAAATATTTTAAGACTTAACATTAATTTCGATTGCTGCCCAGCAAATAGCTGAAAAATTAATTTTTTTTTGTTAGAAAATTCTATTAAATTAAACTACCCTTATTATAATCTAATATAAATAAAAACATTAACTATTAAGACTAAATATTAATTTCGATTGCTGCCCAACAAATGATTAAAAATTAATTTTTTTTTGTTAGAAAATTTTACTAGATTAAATTATCGCTATTATAATCTAATATAAGTAAAAAACATTTTAAGGCTAAACATTAATTTCGGTTGCTGCCCAGCAAATGGCTAAAAAATTAATTTTTTTTTATTAGAAAATTTTATTAAATTAAATTATCCCTATTGTAATCTGATATAAATAAAAACCTTAACTATTAAGACTAAATATTAATTTGGCGGCTGCCCAACAAATGGCTAAAAATTAATTTTTTTTTGTTAGAAAATTTTATTAGATTAAACTACCCCAATTATAATCTAATATAAATAAAAACATTAACTATTAAAACTAAATATTAATTTTGGTTACTGCCCAGCAAATTACTAAAAAATTAATTTTTTTATTAGAAAATTTTATTAAATTAATTTATCTCTATTGTAATCTAATATAAATAAAAAACATTTTTAGACTTAACATTAATTTCGGTTACTGCCCAACAAATAGCTGGAAAATTAATTTTTTTTTGTTAGAAAATTTTATTAAATTAAACTATCCCTATTATAATCTAATATAAATAAAAACATTAACTATTAAGACTAAATATTAATTTCAGTGACTGCCCAACAAATGACTAAAAAAAATTAATTTTTTGTTAGAAAATTTTATTAAATTAAACTATCCCTATTATAATCTAATATAATTAAAAACACTAACTATTAAAACTAAATATTAATTTCTTTTACTGCCCAACGAATGACTAAAAAAAATTAATTTTTTGTTAGAAAATTTTATTAGATTAAATTATCTCTATTATAATCTAATATAAATAAAAAACATTTTAAGACTTAACATTAATTTCGGTTGCTGCCCGGCAAATAGCTGAAAAATTAATTTTTTTGTTAGAAAATTTTATTAAATTAAACTATCCCTATTATAATCTAATATAAATAAAACCATTAACTGTTAAGACTAAATATTAATTTCGGTTACTGCCCAGCAAATAGCTAAAAAATTAATTTTTTTATTAGAAAATTTTATTAGATTAAATTATCCCTATTGTAATCTAATATAAATAAAAAACATTTTAAGACTAAACATTAATTTCAGTTACTGCCCAACAAATGACTAAAAAATTAATTTTTTTTTTGTTAGAAAATTTTATTAGATTAAAATATCTCTATTATAATCTAATATAAATAAAAAACATTTTAAGACTTAACATTAATTTCGGTTGCTGCCCGGCAAATAGCTGAAAAATTAATTTTTTTGTTAGAAAATTTTATTAAATTAAACTATCCCTATTATAATCTAATATAAATAAAACCATTAACTGTTAAGACTAAATATTAATTTCGGTTACTGCCCAGCAAATAGCTAAAAAATTAATTTTTTTATTAGAAAATTTTATTAGATTAAATTATCCCTATTGTAATCTAATATAAATAAAAAACATTTTAAGACTAAACATTAATTTCAGTTACTGCCCAACAAATGACTAAAAAATTAATTTTTTTTTGTTAGAAAATTTTATTAGATTAAATTATCTCTATTGTAATCTAATATAAATAAAAACACTAACTATTAAAACTAAACATTAATTTCGGTTGCTGCCCACAAATGACTAAAAAAATTAACTTTTTGTTAGAAAATTTTTTTAGATTAAGGTATCTCTATTGTAATCTAACATAAATAAAAAATATTTTAAGACTTAACACTAATTTCGATTGCTGCCCAGCAAATAGCTGAAAATTTTTTTTTTTTTGTTAGAAAATTCTATTAAATTAAACTATCCCTATTATAATCTAATATAAATAAAAACATTAACTATTAAGACTAAATATTAATTTCGGTTGCTGCCCAACAAATGATTAAAAATTAATTTTTTTGTTAGAAAATTTTATTAGATTAAATTATCCCTATTATAATCTAATATAAGTAAAAAACATTTTAAGGCTACACATTAATTTCGATTGCTGCCCAGCAAATGGCTAAAAAATTAATTTTTTTTATTAGAAAATTTTATTAGATTAAATTATCCCTATTGTAATCTAATATAAATAAAAAACACTAACTATTAAAAGTAAATATTAATTTCGATTGCTGCCCAGCAAATAGCTGAAAAATTAATTTTTTTTTGTTAGAAAATTCTATTAAATTAAATTATCCCTAATATAATCTAATATAAATAAAAACATTAACTATTCAGACTAAATATTAATTTCGGTTGCTGCCCAACAAATGATTAAAATTTAATTTTTTTTGTTAGAAAATGTTATTAGATTAAATTATCCCTATTATAATCTAATATAAGTAAAAAACATTTTAAGGCTAAACATTAATTTCGGTTGCTGCGCAGCAAATGGCTAAAAAATTAATTCTTTTTATTAGAAAATTTTATTAGATTAAATTATCCATATTGTAATCTAATATAAATAAAAAACACTAACTATTAAAACTAAATATTAATTTCGATTACTGCCCACAAATGACTAAAAAAATTAATTTTTTGTTAGAAAATTTTATTAGATTAAGATATCTCTATTGTAATCTAATATAAATAAAAAATATTTTAAGACTTAACATTAATTTCGATTGCTGCCCAGCAAATAGCTGAAAAATCAATTTTTTTTTGTTAGAAAATTCTATTAAATTAAATTATCCCTATTATAATCTAATATAAATAAAAACATTAACTATTAAGACTAAATATTAATTTCGGTTGCTGCCCAACAAATGATTAAAAATTAATTTTTTTGTTAGAAAATTTTATTAGATTAAATTATCCCTATTATAATCTAATATAAGTAAAAAACATTTTAAGGCTAAACATTAATTTCGATTGCTGCCCAGCAAATGGCTAAAAAATTAATTTTTTTTATTAGAAAATTTTATTAGATTAAATTATCCCTATTGTAATCTAATATAAATAAAAAACACTAACTATTAAAACTAAATATTAATTTCGATTGCTGCCCAGCAAATAGCTGAAAAATTAATTTTTTTTCGTTAGAAAATTCTATTAAATTAAATTATCCCTATTATAATCTAATATAAATAAAAACATTAACTATTCAGACTAAATATTAATTTCGGTTGCTGCCCAACAAATGATTAAAATTTAATTTTTTTTGTTAGAAAATTTTATTAGATTAAATTATCCCTATTATAATCAAATATAAGTAAAAAACATTTTAAGGCTAAACATTAATTTCGGTTGCTGCCCAGCAAATGGCTAAAAAATTAATTTTTTTAATTAGAAAATTTTATTAGATTAAATTATCCATATTGTAATCTAATATAAATAAAAAACACTAACTATTAAAACTAAATATTAATTTCGATTACTGCCCACAAATGACTAAAAAAATTAATTTTTTGTTAGAAAATTTTATTAGATTAAGATATCTCTATTGTAATCTAATATAAATAAAAAATATTTTAAGACTTAACATTAATTTCGATTGCTGCCCAGCAAATAGCTGAAAAATTAATTTTTTTTTTGTTAGAAAATTCTATTAAATTAAATTATCCCTATTATAATCTAATATACATAAAAACATTAACTATTAAGACTAAATATTAATTTCGGTAGCTGCCCAACAAATGATTAAAAA
This sequence comes from Ophion ventricosus, assembly GCA_963932345.1. Lineage (NCBI taxonomy): Eukaryota > Metazoa > Arthropoda > Insecta > Hymenoptera > Ichneumonidae > Ophion > Ophion ventricosus. The sequence continues at coordinate 96,726 of OZ010726.1, read as the reverse complement.
TTAATTTTTTTTGCTAGAAAATTTTATTAGATTAAATTATCCCTATTATAATCTAATATAAGTCAAAAACATTTTAAGGCTAAATATTAATTTCGGTTGCTGCACAGCAAATGGCTAAAAAATTAATTTTTTTTATTAGAAAATTTTATTAGATTAAATTATCCCTATTGTAATCTAATATAAATAAAAAACATTTTAAGACTAAATATTAATTTCGATTGCTGTCCAATAAATAGCTGAAAAATTAATTTTTTTTGTTAGAAAATTTTATTAAATTAAACTATCCCTATTATAATCTAATATAAATAAAAACATTAACTATTAAAACTAAATATTAATTTCAGTGACTGCCCAACAAATGACTAAAATTTAATTTTTTTTTGTTAGAAAATTTTATTAGATTAAATTATCTCTATTGTAATCTAATATATATAAAAAACATTTTAAAACTAAATATTAATTTCGGTTGCTGCCCAGCAAATAGCTGAAAAATTAATTTTTTTTATTAGAAAATTTTATTAAATTAAATTATCCCTATTGTAATCTAATATAAATAAAAACATTAACTATTAAAACTAAATATTAATGTGGTGGCTGCCCAACAAATCGCTAAAAATTAATTTTTTTTTTTTAGAAAATTTTATTAGATTAAACTATCCCAATCATAATCTAATACAAATAAAAACATTAACTATTAAAACTAAATATTAATTTCAATTACTGCCAAGGAAATGACTAAAAAATTAATTTTTTTTATTAGAAAATTTTATTAGATTAAGTTATCTCTATTGTAATCTAATATAAATAAAAAACATTTTAAGACTTAACATTAATTTCGATTGCTGCCCAGCAAATAGATGAAAAATTAATTTTTTTGTTAGAAAATTCTATTAAATTAAACTATCCCTATTATAATCTAATATAAATAAAAACATTAACTATTAAAACTAAATATTAATTTCGATTGCTGCCCAACAAATGATTAAAAATTAATTTTTTTTTGTTAGAAAATTTTACTAGATTAAATTATCCCTATTATAATCTAATATAAGTAAAAAACATTTTAAGGCTAAACATTAATTTCGGTTGCTGCCCAGCAAATGGCTAAAAAATTAATTTTTTTTTATTAGAAAATTTTATTAAATTAAATTATCCCTATTGTAATCTGATATAAATAAAAACATTAACTATTAAGACTAAATATTAATTTGGCGGCTGCCCAACAAATGGCTAAAAATTAATTTTTTTTTTGTTAGAAAATTTTATTAGATTAAACTACCCCAATTATAATCTAATATAAATAAAAACATTAACTATTAAAACTAAATATTAATTTTGGTTACTGCCCAGCAAATGACTAAAAAATTAATTTTTTTATTAGAAAATTTTATTAAATTAAGTTATCTCTATTGTAATCTAATATAAATAAAAAACATTTTTAGACTTAACATAAATTTCGGTTACTGCCCAACAAATAGCTGAAAAATTAATTTTTTTTTGTTAGAAAATTTTATTAAATTAAACTATCCCTATTATAATCTAATATAAATAAAAACATTAACTATTAAGACTAAATATTAATTTCAGTGACTGCCCAACAAATGACTAAAAAAAATTAATTTTTTGTTAGAAAATTTTATTAAATTAAACTATCCCTATTGTAATCTAATATAAATAAAAACACTAACTATTAAAACTAAATATTAATTTCGATTACTGCCCACAAATGACTAAAAAAATTCATTTTTTGTTAGAAAATTTTATTAGATTAAGGTATCTCTATTGTAATCTAATATAAATAAAAAACATTTTAAGACTTAACATTAATTTCGATTGCTGCCCAGCAAATAGCTGAAAAATTGATTTTTTTGTTAGAAAATTTTATTAAATTAAACTATCCCTATTATAATCTAATATAAATAAAAACATTAACTATTAAGACTAAATATTAATTTCGGTTACTGCCCAGCAAATAGCTAAAAAATTAATTTTTTTATTAGAAAATTTTATTAGATTAAATTATCCCTATTGTAATCTAATATAGATAAAAAACATTTTAAGACTAAACATTAATTTCAGTTACTGCCCAACAAATGACTAAAAAATTAATTTTTTTTTGTTAGAAAATTTTATTAGATTAAATTATCTCTATTGTAATCTAATATAAATAAAAACACTAACTATTAAAACTAAACATTAATTTCGGTTGCTGCCCACAAATGACTAAAAAAATTAATTTTTTGTTAGAAAATTTTTTTAGATTAAGGTATCTCTATTGTAATCTAATATAAATAAAAAATATTTTAAGACTTAACATTAATTTCGATTGCTGCCCAGCAAATAGCTGAAAAATTAATTTTTTTTTGTTAGAAAATTCTATTAAATTAAACTATCCCTATTATAATCTAATATAAATAAAAACATTAACTATTAAGACTAAATATTAATTTCGGTTGCTGCCCAACAAATGATTAAAAATTAATTTTTTTGTTAGAAAATTTTATTAGATTAAATTATCCCTATTATAATCTAATATAAGTAAAAAACATTTTAAGGCTACACATTAATTTCGATTGCTGCCCAGCAAATGGCTAAAAAATTAATTTTTTTTATTAGAAAATTTTATTAGATTAAATTATCCCTATTGTAATCTAATATAAATAAAAAACACTAACTATTAAAAGTAAATATTAATTTCGATTGCTGCCCAGCAAATAGCTGAAAAATTAATTTTTTTTTGTTAGAAAATTCTATTAAATTAAATTATCCCTAATATAATCTAATATAAATAAAAACATTAACTATTCAGACTAAATATTAATTTCGGTTGCTGCCCAACAAATGATTAAAATTTAATTTTTTTTGTTAGAAAATGTTATTAGATTAAATTATCCCTATTATAATCTAATATAAGTAAAAAACATTTTAAGGCTAAACATTAATTTCGGTTGCTGCGCTGCAAATGGCTAAAAAATTAATTCTTTTTATTAGAAAATTTTATTAGATTAAATTATCCATATTGTAATCTAATATAAATAAAAAACACTATCTATTAAAACTAAATATTAATTTCGATTACTGCCCACAAATGACTAAAAAAATTAATTTTTTGTTAGAAAATTTTATTAGATTAAGATATCTCTTCATTGTAATCTAATATAAATAAAAAATATTTTAAGACTTAACATTAATTTCGATTGCTGCCCAGCAAATAGCTGAAAAATCAATTTTTTTTTTGTTAGAAAATTCTATTAAATTAAATTATCCCTATTATAATCTAATATAAATAAAAACATTAACTATTAAGACTAAATATTAATTTCGGTTCCTGCCCAACAAATGATTAAAAATTAATTTTTTTTGCTAGAAAATTTTATTAGATTAAATTATCCCCATTATAATCTAATATAAGTAAAAAACATTTTAAGGCTAAATATTAATTTCGGTTGCTGCCCAGCAAATGGCTAAAAAATTAATTTTTTTTATTAGAAAATTTTATTAGATTAAATTATCCCTATTGTAATCTAATATAAATAAAAAACATTTTAAGACTAAATATTAATTTCGATTGCTGTCCAATAAATAGCTGAAAAATTAATTTTTTTTGTTAGAAAATTTTATTAAATTAAACTATCCCTATTATAATCTAATATAAATAAAAACATTAACTATTAAAACTAAATATTAATTTCAGTGACTGCCCAACAAATGACTAAAATTTAATTTTTTTTGTTAGAAAATTTTATTAGATTAAATTATCTCTATGGTAATCTAATGTAAATAAAAACATTTTAAGACTAAATATTAATTTCAGTTGCTGCCCAGCAAATAACTGAAAAATTAATTTTTTTTTGTTAGAAAATTTTATTAAATTAAAATATCCCTATTATAATCTAATATAGATAAAAACACTAACTATTAAAACTAAATATTAATTTCGGTTACTGCCCACAAATGACTAAAAAAAATTAATTTTTTTGTTAGAAAATTTTATTAGATTAAATTATCTCTATTATAATCTAATATAAATAAAAAACATTTTAAGACTTAACATTAATTTCGATTGCTGCTCAGCAAATAGCTGAAAAATTAATTTTTTTTTGTTAGAAAATTTTATTAAATTAAACTATCCCTATTATAATATAATATAAATAAAAACATTAACTATTAAGACTAAATATTAATTACAGTTACTGCCCAGCAAATAACTAAAAAAATTAATTTTTTTATTAGAAAATTTTATTAGATTAAATTATCCCTATTGTAATCTAATATAAATAAAAAACCTTTTAAGACTAAACATTAATTTCAGTTACTGCCCAACAAAAGACTAAAAAATGAATTTTTTTTTTGTTTAAAAATTTTATTAGATTAAATTATCTCTATTGTAATCTAATATAAGTAAAAACACTAACTATTAAAACTAAATATTAATTTCGATTACTGCCCACAAATGACTAAAAAAATTCATTTTTTGTTAGAAAATTTTATTAGATTAAGGTATCTCTATTGTAATCTAATATAAATAAAAAACATTTTAAGACTTAACATTAATTTCGATTGCTGCCCAACAAATAGCTGTAAAATTAATTTTTTTTTGTTTGAAAATTCTATTAAATTAAACTATCCCTATTATAATCTAATATAAATAAAAACATTAACTATTAAGACTAAATATTAATTTCGGTTGCTGCCCAACAAATGATTAAAAATGATTTTTTTTTGTTAGAAAATTTTATTAGATTAAATTATCCCTATTATAATCTAATATAGATAAAAAACATTTTAAGACTAAACATTAATTTCAGTTACTGCCCAACAAATGACTAAAAAATTAATTTTTTTTTTGTTAAAAAATTTTATTAGATTAAATTATCTCTATTGTAATCTAATATAAATAAAAACACTAACTATTAAAACTAAATATTAATTTCGATTACTGCCCACGAATAACTAAAAAAATTAATTTTTTGTTAGAAAATTTTATTAGATTAAGGTATCTCTATTGTAATCTAATATAAATAAAAAACATTTTAAAACTTAACATTAATTTCGATTGCTGCCCAACAAATAGCTGAAGAATTAATTTTTTTTTGTTAGAAAATTCTATTAAATTAAACTATCCCTATTATAATCTAATATAAATAAAAACATTAACTATTAAGACTAAATATTAATTTCGATTGCGTCCCAACAAATGATTAAAAATTAATTTTTTTTTGTTAGAAAATTTTATTAGATTAAATTATCCCTATTATAAACTAATATAAGTAAAAAACATTTTAAGGCTAAACATTAATTCCGGTTGCTGCCCAGCAAATGGCTAAAAAATTAATTTTTTTTTATTAGAAAATTTTATTAAATTAAATTATCCCTATTGTAATCTGATATAAATAAAAACATTAACTATTAAGACTAAATATTAATTTGGCGGCTGCCCAACAAATGGCTAAAAATTAATTTTTTTCTTGCTAGAAAATTTTATTAGATTAAACTACCCCAATTATAATCTAATATAAATAAAAACATTGACTATTAAAACTAAATATTAATTTTGGTTACTGCCCAGCAAATGACTAAAAAATTAATTTTTTTATTAGAAAAATTTATTAAATTAAGTTATCTCTATTGTAATCTAATATAAATAAAAAACATTTTTAGACTTAACATTAATTTCGGTTACTGCCCAACAAATAGCTGAAAAATTAATTTTTTTTTGTTAGAAAATTTTATTAAATTAAACTATCCCCATTATAATCTAATATAAATAAAAACATTAACTATTAAGACTAAATATTAATTTGAGTGACTGCCCAACAAATGACTAAAAAAAATTAATTTTTTGTTAGAAAATTTTATTAAATTAAACTATCCCTATTATAATCTAATATAAATTAAAACACTAACTATTAAAACTAAATATTAATTTCGGTTACTGCCCAACAAATGACTAAAAAAAATTAATTTTTTGTTAGAAAATTTTATTAGATTAAATTATCTCTATTATAATCTAATATAAATAAAAAACATTTTAAGACTTAACATTAATTTCGGTTGCTGCCCAGCAAATAGCTGAAAAATTAATTTTTTTATTAGAAAATTTTATTAAATTAAACTATCCCTATTATAATCAAATATAAATAAAAACATTACCTATTAAGACTAAATATTAATTTCGGTTACTGCCCAGCAAATAGCTAAAAAATTAATTTTTTTATTAGAAAATTTTATTAGATTAAATTATCCCTATTGTAATCTAATATAAATAAAAAACATTTTAAGACTAAACATTAATTTCAGTTACTGCCCAACAAATGACTAAAAAATTAATTTTTTTTTTGTTAGAAAATTTTAATAGATTAAATTATCTCTATTGTAATCTTATATAAATAAAAACACTAACTATTAAAACTAAACATTAATTTCGGTTGCTGCCCACAAATGACTAAAAAAATTAATTTTTTGTTAGAAAATTTTTTTAGATTAAGGTATCTCTATTGTAATCTAATATAAATAAAAAATATTTTAAGACTTAACATTAATTTCGATTGCTGCCCAGCAAATAGCTGAAAAATTAATTTTTTTTTGTTAGAAAATTCTATTAAATTAAACTATCCCTATTATAATCTAATATAAATAAAAACATTAACTATTAAGACTAAATATTAATTTCGGTTGTGCCCAACAAATGATTAAAAACTAATTTTTTTGTTAGAAAATTTTATTAAATTAAATTATCCCTATTATAATCTAATATAAGTAAAAAACATTTTAAGGCTAAACATTAATTTCGATTGCTGCCCAGCAAATGGCTAAAAAATTAATTTTTTTTATTAGAAAATTTTATTAGATTAAATTATCCGTATTGTAATCTAATATAAATAAAAAACACTAACTATTAAAACTAAATATTAATTTCGATTACTGCCCACAAATGACTAAAAAAATTAATTTTTTGTTAGAAAATTTTATTAGATTAAGATATCTCTATTGTAATCTAATATAAATAAAAAATATTTTAAGACTTAACATTAATTTCGATTGCTGCCGAGCAAATAGCTGAAAAATTAATTTTTTTTTGTTGGAAAATTCTATTAAATTAAATTATCCCTATTATAATCTAATATAAATAAAAACATTAACTATTAAGACTAAATATTAATTTCGGTTGCTGCCCAACAAATGATTAAAAATTAATTTTTTTTGTTAGAAAATTTTATTAGATTAAATTATCCCTATTATAATCTAATATAAGTAAAAAACATTTTAAGGCTAAACTTAATTTCGGTTGCTGCCCAGCAAATGGCTAAAAAATTAATTTTTTTTATTAGAAAATTTTATAAGATTAAATTATCCCTATTATAATCTAATATAAATAAAAACATTAACTATTAAAACTAAATATTAATTTCAGTGACTGCCCAACAAATGACTAAAATTTAATTTTTTTTTGTTAGAAAATTTTATTAGATTAAATTATCTCTATTGTAATCTAATGTAAATAAAAACATTTTAAGACTAAATATTAATTTCAGTTGCTGCCCAGCAAATAACTGAAAAATTAATTTTTTTTTTGTTAGAAAATTTTATTAAATTAAATTATCCCTATTGTAATCTAATATAAATAAAAAACATTAACTATTAAAACTAAATATCAATTTCGGTTGCTGCCCAACAAATGGCTAAAAAATTAATTTTTTTTTTGTTAGAAAATTTTATTAGATTAAATTATCCCTATTGTAATCTAATATAAATAAAAAATATTTTAAGACTAAACATTAATTTCAGTTACTACCCAACAAATGGCTAAAAATTAATTTTTTGTTAGAAAATTTTATTATATTAAACTATCCCAATTGTAATCTAATATAAATAAAAACATTGACTAATAAAACTAAATATTAATTTCGATTGCTACCCACAAATGACTAAAAATTAATTTTTTTGTTAGAAAATTTTATTAGATTAAATTATCTCTATTGTAATCTAATATAAATAAAAACATTAACTATTAAAACTAAATATTAATTCCGGTTACTACCCAACAAATGGCTAAAAAATTTATTTTTTTTGTTAGAAAATTTTATTAGATTAAGTTATCTCTATTATAATCTAATATAAATAAAAAACATTTTAAGGCTAAATATTAATTTTGGTTGCTGCCCATCAAATGACTAAAAAATTAATTTTTTTTTATTAGAAAATTTTATTATATTAAATTATCCTTATTGTAATCTAATATAAATAAAAAACATTTTAAGACTAAACATTAATTTCAATTACTGCCCAGCAAATGACTAAAAATTAATTTTTTGTTAGAAAATTTTATTAGATTAAACTATCCCTATTGTAATCTAATATAAATAAAAAACATTAACTATTAAAACTAAATATTAATTTCGGTTACTGTCCAACAAATAGCTAAAAAATTAATTTTTTGTTAAAAAATTTTATTAGATTAAATTATCTCTATTGTAACCTAATATAAATAAAAAACATTTTAAGACTAAACATTAATTTCAATTGCTGCCCAGCAAATAGCTGAAAAATTAATTTTTTTTTATTAGAAAATTTTATTAAATTAAACTATCCCTATTATAATCTAATATAAATAAAAACATTAACTATTAAGACTAAATATTAATTTCAGTGACTGCCCAACAAATGACTAAAAATTAATTTTTTTGTTAGAAAATTTTATTAGATTAAATTATCTCTATTGTAATCTAATATAAATAAAAACACTAACTATGAAAACTAAATATTAATTTCGATTACTGCCCACAAATGACTAAAAAAATTAATTTTTTGTTAGAAAATTTTATTAGATTAAGGTATCTCTATTGTAATCTACTATAAATAAAAAACGTTTTAAGACTTAACATTAATTTCGTTTGCTGCCCAACAAATAGCTGAAAAATTAATTTTTTTTTGTTAGAAAATTCTATTAAATTAAACTATCCCTATTATAATCTAATATAAATAAAAACATTAACTATCAAGACTAAATATTAATTTCGGTTGCTGCCCAACAAATGATTAAAAATTAATTTTTTTTGTTAGAAAATTTTATTAGATTAAATTATCCCTATTATAATCTAATATAAGTAAAAAACATTTTAAGGCTAAACATTAATTTCGGTTGCTGCCCAGCAAATGTCTAAAAAATTAATTTTTTTTATTAGAAAACTTTATTAGATTAAATTATGCCTATTGTAATCTAATATAAATAAAAAACACTAACTACTAAAACTAAATATTAATTTCGATTACTGCCCACAAATGACTAAAAAAATTAATTTTTTGTTAGAAAATTTTATTAGATTAAGGTATCTCTATTGTAATCTAATATAAATAAAAAATATTTTAAGACTTAACATTAATTTCGATTGCTGCTCAGCAAATAGCTGAAAAATTAATTTTTTTTTGTTAGAAAATTCTATTAAATTAAACTATCCCTATTATAATCTAATATAAATAAAAACATTAACTATTAAGACTAAATATTAATTTCGGTTGCTGCCCAACAAATCATTAAAAATTAATTTTTTTGTTAGAAAATTTTATTAGATTAAATTATCTCTATTATAATCTAATATAAGTAAAAAACATTTTAATGCTAAACATTAATTTCGATTGCTGCCCCGCAAATGGCTAAAAAATTAATTTTTTTATTAGAAAATTTTATTAGATTAAATTATCCCTATTGTAATCTAATATAAATAAAAAACACTAACTATTAAAACTAAATATTAATTTCGATTACTGCCCACAAATGACTAAAAAAATTAATTTTTTGTTAGAAAATTTTATTAGATTAAGATATCTCTATTGTAATCTAATATGAATAAAAAATATTTTAAGACTTAACATTAATTTCGATTGCTGCCGAGCAAATAGCTGAAAAATTAATTTTTTTTTTTTAGAAAATCCTATTAAATTCAATTATCCCTATTATAATCTAATATAAATAAAAACATTAACTATTAAGACTAAATATTAATTTCGGTTGCTGCCCAACAAATGATTAAAAATTAATTTTTTTTGTTAGAAAATTTTATTAGATTGAATTATCCCTATTATAATCTAATATAAGTAAAAAACATTTTGAGGCTAAACATTAATTTCGGTTGCTGCCCAGCAAATGGCTAAAAATTAATTTTTTTTATTAGAAAATTTTATTAGATTAAATTATCCCTATTGTAATCTAATATAAATAAAAAACACTAACTATTAAAACTAAATATTAATTTCGATTACTGCCCACAAATGACTAAAAAAATTAATTTTTTGTTAGAAAATTTTATTAGATTAAGATATCTCTATTGTAATCTAATATAAATAAAAAATATTTTAAGACTTAACATTAATTTCGATTGCTGCCCAGCAAATAGCTGAAAAATTAATTTTTTTTTTTGTTAGAAAATTCTATTAAATTAAATTATCCCTATTATAATCTAATATAAATAAAGACGTTAACTATTAAGACTAAATATTAATTTCGGTTGCTGCCCGACAAATGATTAAAAAATAATTTTTTTTGTTAGAAAATTTTATTAGATTAAATTATCCCTATTATAATCTAATATAAGTAAAAAACATTTTGAGGCTAAATATTAATTTCGGTTGCTGCCCAGCAAATGGCTAAAAAATTCATTTTTTTTATAAGAAAATTTTATTAGATTAAATTATCCCTATTGTATTCTAATATAAATAAAAAACATTTTAAGACTAAATATTAATTTCGATTGCTGTCCAATAAATAGCTGAAAAATTAATTTTTTTTGTTAGAAAATTTTATTAAATTAAACTATCCCTATTATAATCTAATATAAATAAAAACATTAACTATTAAAACTAAATATTAATTTCAGTGACTGCCCAACAAATGACTAAAATTTAATTATTTTTGTTAGAAAATTTTATTAGATTAAATTATCTCTATTGTAATGTAATGTAAATAAAAACATTTTAAGACTAAATATTAATTTCAGTTGCTGCCCAGCAAATAACTGAAAAATTAATTTTTTTTTGTTAGAAAATTTTATTAAATTAAACTATCCCTATTATAATCTAATATAAATAAAAACATTAACTATTAAGACTAAATATTAATTTCAGTGACTGCCCAACAAATGACTAAAAAAAATTAATTTTTTGTTAGAAAATTTTATTAAATTAAACTATCCCTATTATAATCTAATATAAATAAAAACACTAACTATTAAAACTAAATATTAATTTCGGTTACTGCCCACAAATGACTAAAAAAAATTAATTTTTTTGTTAGAAAATTTTATTAGATTAAATTATCTCTATTATAATCGAATATAAATAAAAAACGTTTTAAGACTTAACATTAATTTCGATTGCTGCCCAGCAAATAGCTGAAAAATTAATTTTTTTTTTGTTAGAAAATTTTATTTAATTAAACTATCCCTATTATAATATAATATAAATAAAAACATTAACTATTAAGACTAAATATTAATTTCAGTTACTGCCCAGCAAATAACTAAAAAAAATAATTTTTTTATTAGAAAATTTTATTAGATTAAATTATCCCTATTGTAATCTAATATAAATAAAAAACATTTTAAGACTAAACATTAATTTCAGTTACTGCCCAACAAATGACTAAAAAATTAATTTTTTTTTTGTTAAAAAATTTTATTAGATTAAATTATCTCTATTGTAATCTAATATAAATAAAAACACTAACTATTAAAACTAAATATTAATTTCGATTACTGCCCACAAATGACTAAAAAAATTAATTTTTTGTTAGAAAATTTTATTAGATTAAGGTATCTCTATTGTAATCTAATATAAATAAAAAACATTTTAAGACTTAACATTAATTTCGATTGCTGCCCAACAAATAGCTGTAAAATTAATTTTTTTTTGTTAGAAAATTCTATTAAATTAAACTATCCCTATTATAATCTAATATAAATAAAAACATTAACTATTAAGACTAAATATTAATTTCGATTGCTGCCCAACAAATGATTAAAAATTAATTTTTTTTTGTTAGAAAATTTTACTAGATTAAATTATCCCTATTATAATCTAATATAAGTAAAAAACATTTTAAGGCTAAACATTAATTTCGGTTGCTGCCCAGCAAATGGCTAAAAAATTAATTTTTTTTTATTAGAAAATTTTATTAAATTAAATTATCCCTATTGTAATCTGCTATAAATAAAAACATTAACTATTAAGACTAAATATTAATTTGGCGGCTGCCCAACAAATGGCTAAAAATTAATTTTTTTTTGTTAGAAAATTTTATTAGATTAAACTACCCCAATTATAATCTAATATAAATAAAAACATTAACTATTAAAACTAAATATTAATTTTGGTTACTGCCCAGCAAATGACTAAAAAATTAATTTTTTTATTAGAAAATTTTATTAAATTAAGTTATCTCTATTGTAATCTAATATAAATAAAAAACATTTTTAGACTTAACATTAATTTCGGTTACTGCCCAACAAATAGCTGGAAAATTAATTTTTTTTTGTTAGAAAATTTTATTAAATTAAACTATCCCTATTATAATCTAATATAAATAAAAACATTAACTATTAAGACTAAATATTAATTTCAGTGACTGCCCAACAAATGACTAAAAAAAATTAATTTTTTGTTAGAAAATTTTATTAAATTAAACTATCCCTATTGTAATCTAATATAAATAAAAACACTAACTATTAAAACTAAATATTAATTTCGATTACTGCCGACAAATGACTAAAAAAATTCATTTTTTGTTAGAAAATTTTATTAGATTAACGTATCTCTATTGTAATCTAATATAAATAAAAAACATTTTAAGACTTAACATTAATTTCGATTGCTGCCCAGCAAATAGCTGAAAAATTAATTTTTTTGTTAGAAAATTTTATTAAATTAAACTATCCCTATTATAATCTAATATAAATAAAAACATTAACAATTAAGACTAAATATTAATTTCGGTTACTGCCCAGCAAATAGCTTAAAAATTAATTTTTTTATTAGAAAATTTTATTAGATTAAATTATCCCTATTGTAATCTAATATAAATAAAAAACATTTTAAGACTAAACATTAATTTCAGTTACTGCCCAACAAATGACTAAAAAATTATTTTTTTTTTTGTTAGGAAATTTTATTAGATTAAATTATCTCTATTGTAATCTAATATAAATAAAAACACTAACTATTAAAACTAAACATTAATTTCGGTTGCTGCCCACAAATGACTAAAAAAATTAATTTTTTGTTAGAAAATTTTTTTAGATTAAGGTATCTCTATTGTAATCTAATGTAAATAAAAAATATTTTAAGACTTAACATTAATTTCGATTGCTGCCCAGCAAATAGCTGAAAAATTAATTTTTTTTTGTTAGAAAATTCTATTAAATTAAACTATCCCTATTATAATCTAATATAAATAAAAACATTAACTATTAAGACTAAATATTAATTTCGATTGCTGCCCAACAAATGATTAAAAATTAATTTTTTTTTGTTAGAAAATTTTACTAGATTAAATTATCCCTATTATAATCTAATATAAGTAAAAAACATTTTAAGGCTAAACATTAATTTCGGTTGCTGCCCAGCAAATGGCTAAAAAATTAATTTTTTTTTATTAGAAAATTTTATTAAATTAAATTATCCCTATTGTAATCTGATATAAATAAAAACATTAACTATTAAGACTAAATATTAATTTGGCGGCTGCCCAACAAATGGCTAAAAATTAATTTTTTTTTGTTAGAAAATTTTATTAGATTAAACTACCCCAATTATAATCTAATATAAAAAAAAACATTAACTATTAAAACTAAATATTAATTTTGGTTACTGCCCAGCAAATGACTAAAAAATTAATTTTTTTATTAGAAAATTTTATTAAATTAAGTTATCTCTATTGTAATCTAATATAAATAAAAAACATTTTTAGACTTAACATTAATTTCGGTTACTGCCCAACAAATAGCTGGAAAATTAATTTTTTTTTGTTAGAAAATTTTATTAAATTAAACTATCCCTATTATAATCTAATATAAATAAAAACATTAACTATTAAGACTAAATATTAATTTCAGTGACTGCCCAACAAATGAGTAAAAAAAATTAATTTTTTGTTAGAAAATTTTATTAAATTAAACTATCCCTATTGTAATCTAATATAAATAAAAACACTAACTATTAAAACTAAATATTAATTTCGATTACTGCCGACAAATGACTAAAAAAATTCATTTTTTGTTAGAAAATTTTATTAGTTTAACGTATCTCTATTGTAATCTAATATAAATAAAAAACATTTTAAGACTTAACATTAATTTCGATTGCTGCCCAGCAAATAGCTGAAAAATTAATTTTTTTGTTAGAAAATTTTATTAAATTAAACTATCCCTATTATAATCTAATATAAATAAAAACATTAACAATTAAGACTAAATATTAATTTCGGTTACTGCCCAGCAAATAGCTTAAAAATTAATTTTTTTATTAGAAAATTTTATTAGATTAAATTATCCCTATTGTAATCTAATATAAATAAAAAACATTTTAAGACTAAACATTAATTTCAGTTACTGCCCAACAAATGACTAAAAAATTATTTTTTTTTTTGTTAGGAAACTTTATTAGATTAAATTATCTCTATTGTAATCTAATATAAATAAAAACACTAACTATTAAAACTAAACATTAATTTCGGTTGCTGCCCACAAATGACTAAAAAAATTAATTTTTTGTTAGAAAATTTTTTTAGATTAAGGTATCTCTATTGTAATCTAATGTAAATAAAAAATATTTTAAGACTTAACATTAATTTCGATTGCTGCCCAGCAAATAGCTGAAAAATTAATTTTTTTTTGTTAGAAAATTCTATTAAATTAAACTATCCCTATTATAATCTAATATAAATAAAAACATTAACTATTAAGACTAAATATTAATTTCGATTGCTGCCCAACAAATGATTAAAAATTATTTTTTTTTTGTTAGAAAATTTTACTAGATTAAATTATCCCTATTATAATCTAATATAAGTAAAAAACATTTTAAGGCTAAACATTAATTTCGGTTGCTGCCCAGCAAATGGCTAAAAAATTAATTTTTTTTTATTAGAAAATTTTATTAAATTAAATTATCCCTATTGTAATCTGATATAAATAAAAACATTAACTATTAAAACTAAATATTAATTTTGCGGCTGCCCAACAAATGGCTAAAAATTAATTTTTTTTTGTTAGAATATTTTATTAGATTAAACTACCCCAATTATAATCTAATATAAATAAAAACATTAACTATTAAAACTAAATATTAATTTTGGTTACTGCCCAGCAAATGACTAAAAAATTAATTTTTTTATTAGAAAATTTTATTAAATTAACTTATCTCTATTGTAATCTAATATAAATAAAAAACATTTTTAGACTTAACATTAATTTCGGTTACTGCCCAACAAATAGCTGGAAAATTAATTTTTTTTTGTTAGAAAATTTTATTAAATTAAACTATCCCTATTATAATCTAATATAAATAAAAACATTAACTATTAAGACTAAATATTAATTTCAGTGACTGCCCAACAAATGACTAAAAAAAATTAATTTTTTTATTAGAAAATTTTATTAGATTAAATTATCCCTATTGTAATCTAATATAAATAAAAAACATTTTAAGACTAAACATGAATTTCAGTTACTGCCCAACAAATGACTAAAAAATTAATTTTTTTTTTGTTAGAAAATTTTATTAGATTAAATTATCTCTATTGTAATCTACTATAAATAAAAACACTAACTATTAAAACTAAACATTAATTTCGGTTGCTGCCCACAAATGACTAAAAAAATAAACTTTTTGTTCGAACATTTTTTCAGATTAAGGTATCTCTATTGTAATCTAATATAAATAAAAAATATTTTAAGACTTAACATTAATTTCGATTGCTGCCCAGCAAATAGCTGAAAAATTAATTTTTTTTTGTCAGAAAATTCTATTGAATTAAACTATCCCTATTATAATCTAATATAAATAAAAACATTAACTATTAAGACTAAATATTAATTTCGGTTGCTGCCCAACAAATGATTAAAAATTAATTTTTTTGTTAGAAAATTTTATTAGATTAAATTATCCCTATTATAATCTAATATAAGTAAAAAACATTTTAAGGCTAAACATTAATTTCGATTGCTGCCCAGCAAATGGCTAAAAAATTAATTTTTTTTATTAGAAAATTTTATTAGATTAAATTATCCCTATTGTAATCTAATATAAATAAAAAACACTAACTATTAAAACTAAATATTAATTTCGATTGCTGCCCAGCAAATAGCTGAAAAATTAATTTTTTTTTGTTAGAAAATTCTATTAAATTAAATTATCCCTATTATAATCTAATATAAATAAAAACATTAACTATTCAGACTAAATATTAATTTCGGTTGCTGCCCAACAAATGATTAAAATTTAATTTTTTTTGTTAGAAAATTTTATTAGATTAAATTATCCCTATTATAATCTACTATAAGTAAAAAACATTTTAAGGCTAAACATTAATTTCGGTTGCTGCCCAGCAAATGGCTCAAAAATTAATTTTTTTTATTAGAAAATTTTATTAGATTAAATTATCCATATTGTAATCTAATATAAATAAAAAACACTAACTATTAAAACTAAATATTAATTTCGATTACTGCCCACAAATGACTAAAAAAATTAATTTTTTGTTAGAAAATTTTATTAGATTAAGATATCTCTATTGTAATCTAATATAAATAAAAAATATTTTAAGACTTAACATTAATTTCGATTGCTGCCCAGCAAATAGCTGAAAAATTAATTTTTTTTTGTTAGAAAATTCTATTAAATTAAATTATCCCTATTATAATCTAATATAAATAAAAACATTAACTATTAAGACTAAATATTAATTTCGGTTGCTGCCCAACAAATGATTAAAAATTAATTTTTTTTGCTAGATAATTTTATTAGATTAAATTATCCCTATTATAATCTAATATAAGTCAAAAACATTTTAAGGCTAAATATTAATTTCGGTTGCTGCCCAGCAAATGGCTAAAAAATTAATTTTTTTTATTAGAAAATTTTATTAGATTAAATTATCCCTATTGTAATCTAATATAAATAAAAAACATTTTAAGACTAAATATTAATTTCGATTGCTGTCCAATAAATAGCTGAAAAATTAATTTTTTTTGTTAGAAAATTTTATTAAATTAAACTATCCCTATTATAATCTAATATAAATAAAAACATTAACTATTAAAACTAAATATTAATTTCAGTGACTGCCCAACAAATGACTAAAATTTAATTTTTTTTTGTTAGAAAATTTTATTAGATTAAATTATCTCTATTGTAATCTAATATATATAAAAAACATTTTAAAACTAAATATTAATTTCGGTTGCTGCCCAGCAAATAGCTGAAAAATTAATTTTTTTTATTAGAAAATTTTATTAAATTAAATTATCCCTATTGTAATCTAATATAAATAAAAACATTAACTATTAAAACTAAATATTAATGTGGTGGCTGCCCAACAAATCGCTAAAAATTAATTTTTTTTTTTTTAGAAAATTTTATTAGATTAAACTATCCCAATCATAATCTAATACAAATAAAAACATTAACTATTAAAACTAAATATTAATTTCAATTACTGCCCAGCAAATGACTAAAAAATTAATTTTTTTTATTAGAAAATTTTATTAGATTAAGTTATCTCTATTGTAATCTAATATAAATAAAAAACATTTTAAGACTTAACATTAATTTCGATTGCTGCCCAGCAAATAGCTGAAAAATTAATTTTTTTGTTAGAAAATTCTATTAAATTAAACTATCCCTATTATAATCTAATATCAATAAAAACATTAACTATTAAAACTAAATATTAATTTCGATTGCTGCCCAACAAATGATTAAAAATTAATTTTTTTTTGTTAGAAAATTTTACTAGATTAAATTATCCCTATTATAATCTAATATAAGTAAAAAACATTTTAAGGCTAAACATTAATTTCGGTTGCTGCCCAGCAAATGGCTAAAAAATTAATTTTTTTTTATTAGAAAATTTTATTAAATTAAATTATCCCTATTGTAATCTGATATAAATAAAAACATTAACTATTAAGACTAAATATTAATTTGGCGGCTGCCCAACAAATGGCTAAAAATTTTTTTTTTTTTTTTGTTAGAAAATTTTATTAGATTAAACTACCCCAATTATAATCTAATATAAATAAAAACATTAACTATTAAAACTAAATATTAATTTTGGTTACTGCCCAGCAAATGACTAAAAAATTAATTTTTTTATTAGAAAATTTTATTAAATTAAGTTATCTCTATTGTAATCTAATATAAATAAAAAACATTTTTAGACTTAACATAAATTTCGGTTACTGCCCAACAAATAGCTGAAAAATTAATTTTTTTTTTGTTAGAAAATTTTATTAAATTAAACTATCCCTATTATAATCTAATATAAATAAAAACATTAACTATTAAGACTAAATATTAATTTCAGTGACTGCCCAACAAATGACTAAAAAAAATTAATTTTTTGTTAGAAAATTTTATTAAATTAAACTATCCCTATTGTAGTCTAATATAAATAAAAACACTAACTATTAAAACTAAATATTAATTTCGATTACTGCCCACAAATGACTAAAAAAATTTATTTTTTGTTAGAAAATTTTATTAGATTAAGGTATCTCTATTGTAATCTAATATAAATAAAAAACATTTTAAGACTTAACATTAATTTCGATTGCTGCCCAGCAAATAGCTGAAAAATTGATTTTTTTGTTAGAAAATTTTATTAAATTAAACTATCCCTATTATAATCTAATATAAATAAAAACATTAACTATTAAGACTAAATATTAATTTCGGTTACTGCCCAGCAAATAGCTAAAAAATTAATTTTTTTATTAGAAAATTTTATTAGATTAAATTATCCCTATTGTAATCTAATATAGATAAAAAACATTTTAAGACTAAACATTAATTTCAGTTACTGCCCAACAAATGACTAAAAAATTAATTTTTTTTTGTTAGAAAATTTTATTAGATTAAATTATCTCTATTGTAATCTAATATAAATAAAAACACTAACTATTAAAACTAAACATTAATTTCGGTTGCTGCCCACAAATGACTAAAAAAATTAATTTTTTGTTAGAAAATTTTTTTAGATTAAGGTATCTCTATTGTAATCTAATATAAATAAAAAATATTTTAAGACTTAACATTAATTTCGATTGCTGCCCAGCAAATAGCTGAAAAATTAATTTTTTTTTGTTAGAAAATTCTATTAAATTAAACTACCCTTATTATAATCTAATATAAATAAAAACATTAACTATTAAGACTAAATATTAATTTCGATTGCTGCCCAACAAATGATTAAAAATTAATTTTTTTTTGTTAGAAAATTTTACTAGATTAAATTATCGCTATTATAATCTAATATAAGTAAAAAACATTTTAAGGCTAAACATTAATTTCGGTTGCTGCCCAGCAAATGGCTAAAAAATTAATTTTTTTTTATTAGAAAATTTTATTAAATTAAATTATCCCTATTGTAATCTGATATAAATAAAAACCTTAACTATTAAGACTAAATATTAATTTGGCGGCTGCCCAACAAATGGCTAAAAATTAATTTTTTTTTGTTAGAAAATTTTATTAGATTAAACTACCCCAATTATAATCTAATATAAATAAAAACATTAACTATTAAAACTAAATATTAATTTTGGTTACTGCCCAGCAAATTACTAAAAAATTAATTTTTTTATTAGAAAATTTTATTAAATTAATTTATCTCTATTGTAATCTAATATAAATAAAAAACATTTTTAGACTTAACATTAATTTCGGTTACTGCCCAACAAATAGCTGGAAAATTAATTTTTTTTTGTTAGAAAATTTTATTAAATTAAACTATCCCTATTATAATCTAATATAAATAAAAACATTAACTATTAAGACTAAATATTAATTTCAGTGACTGCCCAACAAATGACTAAAAAAAATTAATTTTTTGTTAGAAAATTTTATTAAATTAAACTATCCCTATTATAATCTAATATAATTAAAAACACTAACTATTAAAACTAAATATTAATTTCTTTTACTGCCCAACAAATGACTAAAAAAAATTAATTTTTTGTTAGAAAATTTTATTAGATTAAATTATCTCTATTATAATCTAATATAAATAAAAAACATTTTAAGACTTAACATTAATTTCGGTTGCTGCCCGGCAAATAGCTGAAAAATTAATTTTTTTGTTAGAAAATTTTATTAAATTAAACTATCCCTATTATAATCTAATATAAATAAAACCATTAACTGTTAAGACTAAATATTAATTTCGGTTACTGCCCAGCAAATAGCTAAAAAATTAATTTTTTTATTAGAAAATTTTATTAGATTAAATTATCCCTATTGTAATCTAATATAAATAAAAAACATTTTAAGACTAAACATTAATTTCAGTTACTGCCCAACAAATGACTAAAAAATTAATTTTTTTTTTGTTAGAAAATTTTATTAGATTAAAATATCTCTATTATAATCTAATATAAATAAAAAACATTTTAAGACTTAACATTAATTTCGGTTGCTGCCCGGCAAATAGCTGAAAAATTAATTTTTTTGTTAGAAAATTTTATTAAATTAAACTATCCCTATTATAATCTAATATAAATAAAACCATTAACTGTTAAGACTAAATATTAATTGCGGTTACTGCCCAGCAAATAGCTAAAAAATTAATTTTTTTATTAGAAAATTTTATTAGATTAAATTATCCCTATTGTAATCTAATATAAATAAAAAACATTTTAAGACTAAACATTAATTTCAGTTACTGCCCAACAAATGACTAAAAAATTAATTTTTTTTTGTTAGAAAATTTTATTAGATTAAATTATCTCTATTGTAATCTAATATAAATAAAAACACTAACTATTAAAACTAAACATTAATTTCGGTTGCTGCCCACAAATGACTAAAAAAATTAACTTTTTGTTAGAAAATTTTTTTAGATTAAGGTATCTCTATTGTAATCTAACATAAATAAAAAATATTTTAAGACTTAACACTAATTTCGATTGCTGCCCAGCAAATAGCTGAAAATTTTTTTTTTTTTGTTAGAAAATTCTATTAAATTAAACTATCCCTATTATAATCTAATATAAATAAAAACATTAACTATTAAGACTAAATATTAATTTCGGTTGCTGCCCAACAAATGATTAAAAATTAATTTTTTTGTTAGAAAATTTTATTAGATTAAATTATCCCTATTATAATCTAATATAAGTAAAAAACATTTTAAGGCTACACATTAATTTCGATTGCTGCCCAGCAAATGGCTAAAAAATTAATTTTTTTTATTAGAAAATTTTATTAGATTAAATTATCCCTATTGTAATCTAATATAAATAAAAAACACTAACTATTAAAAGTAAATATTAATTTCGATTGCTGCCCAGCAAATAGCTGAAAAATTAATTTTTTTTTGTTAGAAAATTCTATTAAATTAAATTATCCCTAATATAATCTAATATAAATAAAAACATTAACTATTCAGACTAAATATTAATTTCGGTTGCTGCCCAACAAATGATTAAAATTTAATTTTTTTTGTTAGAAAATGTTATTAGATTAAATTATCCCTATTATAATCTAATATAAGTAAAAAACATTTTAAGGCTAAACATTAATTTCGGTTGCTGCGCAGCAAATGGCTAAAAAATTAATTCTTTTTATTAGAAAATTTTATTAGATTAAATTATCCATATTGTAATCTAATATAAATAAAAAACACTAACTATTAAAACTAAATATTAATTTCGATTACTGCCCACAAATGACTAAAAAAATTAATTTTTTGTTAGAAAATTTTATTAGATTAAGATATCTCTATTGTAATCTAATATAAATAAAAAATATTTTAAGACTTAACATTAATTTCGATTGCTGCCCAGCAAATAGCTGAAAAATCAATTTTTTTTTGTTAGAAAATTCTATTAAATTAAATTATCCCTATTATAATCTAATATAAATAAAAACATTAACTATTAAGACTAAATATTAATTTCGGTTGCTGCCCAACAAATGATTAAAAATTAATTTTTTTGTTAGAAAATTTTATTAGATTAAATTATCCCTATTATAATCTAATATAAGTAAAAAACATTTTAAGGCTAAACATTAATTTCGATTGCTGCCAAGCAAATGGCTAAAAAATTAATTTTTTTTATTAGAAAATTTTATTAGATTAAATTATCCCTATTGTAATCTAATATAAATAAAAAACACTAACTATTAAAACTAAATATTAATTTCGATTGCTGCCCAGCAAATAGCTGAAAAATTAATTTTTTTTCGTTAGAAAATTCTATTAAATTAAATTATCCCTATTATAATCTAATATAAATAAAAACATTAACTATTCAGACTAAATATTAATTTCGGTTGCTGCCCAACAAATGATTAAAATTTAATTTTTTTTGTTAGGAAATTTTATTAGATTAAATTATCCCTATTATAATCAAATATAAGTAAAAAACATTTTAAGGCTAAACATTAATTTCGGTTGCTGCCCAGCAAATGGCTAAAAAATTAATTTTTTTAATTAGAAAATTTTATTAGATTAAATTATCCATATTGTAATCTAATATAAATAAAAAACACTAACTATTAAAACTAAATATTAATTTCGATTACTGCCCACAAATGACTAAAAAAATTAATTTTTTGTTAGAAAATTTTATTAGATTAAGATATCTCTATTGTAATCTAATATAAATAAAAAATATTTTAAGACTTAACATTAATTTCGATTGCTGCCCAGCAAATAGCTGAAAAATTAATTTTTTTTTTGTTAGAAAATTCTATTAAATTAAATTATCCCTATTATAATCTAATATAAATAAAAACATTAACTATTAAGACTAAATATTAATTTCGGTTGCTGCCCAACAAATGATTAAAAATTAATTTTTTTTGCTAGAAAATTTTATTAGATTAAATTATCCCTATTATAATCTAATATAAGTCAAAAACATTTTAAGGCTAAATATTAATTTCGGTTGCTGCACAGCAAATGGCTAAAAAATTAATTTGTTTTATTAGAAAATTTTATTAGATTAAATTATCCCTATTGTAATCTAATATAAATAAAAAACATTTTAAGACTAAATATTAATTTCGATTGCTGTCCAATAAATAGCTGAAAAATTAATTTTTTTTGTTAGAAAATTTTATTAAATTAAACTATCCCTATTATAATCTAATATAAATAAAAACATTAACTATTAAAACTAAATATTAATTTCAGTGACTGCCCAACAAATGACTAAAATTTAATTTTTTTTTGTTAGAAAATTTTATTAGATTAAATTATCTCTATTGTAATCTAATATATATAAAAAACATTTTAAAACTAAATATTAATTTCGGTTGCTGCCCAGCAAATAGCTGAAAAATTAATTTTTTTTATTAGAAAATTTTATTAAATTAAATTATCCCTATTGTAATCTAATATAAATAAAAACATTAACTATTAAAACTAAATATTAATGTGGTGGCTGCCCAACAAATCGCTAAAAATTAATTTTTTTTTTTTAGAAAATTTTATTAGATTAAACTATCCCAATCATAATCTAATACAAATAAAAACATTAACTATTAAAACTAAATATTAATTTCAATTACTGCCAAGGAAATGACTAAAAAATTAATTTTTTTTATTAGAAAATTTTATTAGATTAAGTTATCTCTATTGTAATCTAATATAAATAAAAAACATTTTAAGACTTAACATTAATTTCGATTGCTGCCCAGCAAATAGCTGAAAAATTAATTTTTTTGTTAGAAAATTCTATTAAATTAAACTATCCCTATTATAATCTAATATAAATAAAAACATTAACTATTAAAACTAAATATTAATTTCGATTGCTGCCCAACAAATGATTAAAAATTAATTTTTTTTTGTTAGAAAATTTTACTAGATTAAATTATCCCTATTATAATCTAATATAAGTAAAAAACATTTTAAGGCTAAACATTAATTTCGGTTGCTGCCCAGCAAATGGCTAAAAAATTAATTTTTTTTTATTAGAAAATTTTATTAAATTAAATTATCCCTATTGTAATCTGATATAAATAAAAACATTAACTATTAAGACTAAATATTAATTTGGCGGCTGCCCAACAAATGGCTAAAAATTAATTTTTTTTTTGTTAGAAAATTTTATTAGATTAAACTACCCCAATTATAATCTAATATAAATAAAAACATTAACTATTAAAACTAAATATTAATTTTGGTTACTGCCCAGCAAATGACTAAAAAATTAATTTTTTTATTAGAAAATTTTATTAAATTAAGTTATCTCTATTGTAATCTAATATAAATAAAAAACATTTTTAGACTTAACATAAATTTCGGTTACTGCCCAACAAATAGCTGAAAAATTAATTTTTTTTTGTTAGAAAATTTTATTAAATTAAACTATCCCTATTATAATCTAATATAAATAAAAACATTAACTATTAAGACTAAATATTAATTTCAGTGACTGCCCAACAAATGACTAAAAAAAATTAATTTTTTGTTAGAAAATTTTATTAAATTAAACTATCCCTATTGTAATCTAATATAAATAAAAACACTAACTATTAAAACTAAATATTAATTTCGATTACTGCCCACAAATGACTAAAAAAATTCATTTTTTGTTAGAAAATTTTATTAGATTAAGGTATCTCTATTGTAATCTAATATAAATAAAAAACATTTTAAGACTTAACATTAATTTCGATTGCTGCCCAGCAAATAGCTGAAAAATTGATTTTTTTGTTAGAAAATTTTATTAAATTAAACTATCCCTATTATAATCTAATATAAATAAAAACATTAACTATTAAGACTAAATATTAATTTCGGTTACTGCCCAGCAAATAGCTAAAAAATTAATTTTTTTATTAGAAAATTTTATTAGATTAAATTATCCCTATTGTAATCTAATATAGATAAAAAACATTTTAAGACTAAACATTAATTTCAGTTACTGCCCAACAAATGACTAAAAAATTAATTTTTTTTTGTTAGCAAATTTTATTAGATTAAATTATCTCTATTGTAATCTAATATAAATAAAAACACTAACTATTAAAACTAAACATTAATTTCGGTTGCTGCCCACAAATGACTAAAAAAATTAATTTTTTGTTAGAAAATTTTTTTAGATTAAGGTATCTCTATTGTAATCTAATATAAATAAAAAATATTTTAAGACTTAACATTAATTTCGATTGCTGCCCAGCAAATAGCTGAAAAATTAATTTTTTTTTGTTAGAAAATTCTATTAAATTAAACTATCCCTATTATAATCTAATATAAATAAAAACATTAACTATTAAGACTAAATATTAATTTCGGTTGCTGCCCAACAAATGATTAAAAATTGATTTTTTTGTTAGAAAATTTTATTAGATTAAATTATCCCTATTATAATCTAATATAAGTAAAAAACATTTTAAGGCTACACATTAATTTCGATTGCTGCCCAGCAAATGGCTAAAAAATTAATTTTTTTTATTAGAAAATTTTATTAGATTAAATTATCCCTATTGTAATCTAATATAAATAAAAAACACTAAGTATTAAAAGTAAATATTAATTTCGATTGCTGCCCAGCAAATAGCTGAAAAATTAATTTTTTTTTGTTAGAAAATTCTATTAAATTAAATTATCCCTAATATAATCTAATATAAATAAAAACATTAACTATTCAGACTAAATATTAATTTCGGTTGCTGCCCAACAAATGATTAAAATTTAATTTTTTTTGTTAGAAAATGTTATTAGATTAAATTATCCCTATTATAATCTAATATAAGTAAAAAACATTTTAAGGCTAAACATTAATTTCGGTTGCTGCGCAGCAAATGGCTAAAAAATTAATTCTTTTTATTAGAAAATTTTATTAGATTAAATTATCCATATTGTAATCTAATATAAATAAAAAACACTATCTATTAAAACTAAATATTAATTTCGATTACTGCCCACAAATGACTAAAAAAATTAATTTTTTGTTAGAAAATTTTATTAGATTAAGATATCTCTTCATTGTAATCTAATATAAATAAAAAATATTTTAAGACTTAACATTAATTTCGATTGCTGCCCAGCAAATAGCTGAAAAATCAATTTTTTTTTTGTTAGAAAATTCTATTAAATTAAATTATCCCTATTATAATCTAATATAAATAAAAACATTAACTATTAAGACTAAATATTAATTTCGGTTCCTGCCCAACAAATGATTAAAAATTAATTTTTTTTGCTAGAAAATTTTATTAGATTAAATTATCCCCATTATAATCTAATATAAGTAAAAAACATTTTAAGGCTAAATATTAATTTCGGTTGCTGCCCAGCAAATGGCTAAAAAATTAATTTTTTTTATTAGAAAATTTTATTAGATTAAATTATCCCTATTGTAATCTAATATAAATAAAAAACATTTTAAGACTAAATATTAATTTCGATTGCTGTCCAATAAATAGCTGAAAAATTAATTTTTTTTGTTAGAAAATTTTATTAAATTAAACTATCCCTATTATAATCTAATATAAATAAAAACATTAACTATTAAAACTAAATATTAATTTCAGTGACTGCCCAACAAATGACTAAAATTTAATTTTTTTTGTTAGAAAATTTTATTAGATTAAATTATCTCTATGGTAATCTAATGTAAATAAAAACATTTTAAGACTAAATATTAATTTCAGTTGCTGCCCAGCAAATAACTGAAAAATTAATTTTTTTTTGTTAGAAAATTTTATTAAATTAAAATATCCCTATTATAATCTAATATAGATAAAAACACTAACTATTAAAACTAAATATTAATTTCGGTTACTGCCCACAAATGACTAAAAAAAATTAATTTTTTTGTTAGAAAATTTTATTAGATTAAATTATCTCTATTATAATCTAATATAAATAAAAAACATTTTAAGACTTAACATTAATTTCGATTGCTGCTCAGCAAATAGCTGAAAAATTAATTTTTTTTTGTTAGAAAATTTTATTAAATTAAACTATCCCTATTATAATATAATATAAATAAAAACATTAACTATTAAGACTAAATATTAATTACAGTTACTGCCCAGCAAATAACTAAAAAAATTAATTTTTTTATTAGAAAATTTTATTAGATTAAATTATCCCTATTGTAATCTAATATAAATAAAAAACCTTTTAAGACTAAACATTAATTTCAGTTACTGCCCAACAAAAGACTAAAAAATGAATTTTTTTTTTGTTTAAAAATTTTATTAGATTAAATTATCTCTATTGTAATCTAATATAAGTAAAAACACTAACTATTAAAACTAAATATTAATTTCGATTACTGCCCACAAATGACTAAAAAAATTCATTTTTTGTTAGAAAATTTTATTAGATTAAGGTATCTCTATTGTAATCTAATATAAATAAAAAACATTTTAAGACTTAACATTAATTTCGATTGCTGCCCAACAAATAGCTGTAAAATTAATTTTTTTTTGTTTGAAAATTCTATTAAATTAAACTATCCCTATTATAATCTAATATAAATAAAAACATTAACTATTAAGACTAAATATTAATTTCGGTTGCTGCCCAACAAATGATTAAAAATGATTTTTTTTTGTTAGAAAATTTTATTAGATTAAATTATCCCTATTATAATCTAATATAGATAAAAAACATTTTAAGACTAAACATTAATTTCAGTTACTGCCCAACAAATGACTAAAAAATTAATTTTTTTTTTGTTAAAAAATTTTATTAGATTAAATTATCTCTATTGTAATCTAATATAAATAAAAACACTAACTATTAAAACTAAATATTAATTTCGATTACTGCCCACGAATAACTAAAAAAATTAATTTTTTGTTAGAAAATTTTATTAGATTAAGGTATCTCTATTGTAATCTAATATAAATAAAAAACATTTTAAAACTTAACATTAATTTCGATTGCTGCCCAACAAATAGCTGAAGAATTAATTTTTTTTTGTTAGAAAATTCTATTAAATTAAACTATCCCTATTATAATCTAATATAAATAAAAACATTAACTATTAAGACTAAATATTAATTTCGATTGCGTCCCAACAAATGATTAAAAATTAATTTTTTTTTGTTAGAAAATTTTATTAGATTAAATTATCCCTATTATAAACTAATATAAGTAAAAAACATTTTAAGGCTAAACATTAATTCCGGTTGCTGCCCAGCAAATGGCTAAAAAATTAATTTTTTTTTATTAGAAAATTTTATTAAATTAAATTATCCCTATTGTAATCTGATATAAATAAAAACATTAACTATTAAGACTAAATATTAATTTGGCGGCTGCCCAACAAATGGCTAAAAATTAATTTTTTTCTTGCTAGAAAATTTTATTAGATTAAACTACCCCAATTATAATCTAATATAAATAAAAACATTGACTATTAAAACTAAATATTAATTTTGGTTACTGCCCAGCAAATGACTAAAAAATTAATTTTTTTATTAGAAAAATTTATTAAATTAAGTTATCTCTATTGTAATCTAATATAAATAAAAAACATTTTTAGACTTAACATTAATTTCGGTTACTGCCCAACAAATAGCTGAAAAATTAATTTTTTTTTGTTAGAAAATTTTATTAAATTAAACTATCCCCATTATAATCTAATATAAATAAAAACATTAACTATTAAGACTAAATATTAATTTGAGTGACTGCCCAACAAATGACTAAAAAAAATTAATTTTTTGTTAGAAAATTTTATTAAATTAAACTATCCCTATTATAATCTAATATAAATTAAAACACTAACTATTAAAACTAAATATTAATTTCGGTTACTGCCCAACAAATGACTAAAAAAAATTAATTTTTTGTTAGAAAATTTTATTAGATTAAATTATCTCTATTATAATCTAATATAAATAAAAAACATTTTAAGACTTAACATTAATTTCGGTTGCTGCCCAGCAAATAGCTGAAAAATTAATTTTTTTATTAGAAAATTTTATTAAATTAAACTATCCCTATTATAATCAAATATAAATAAAAACATTACCTTTTAAGACTAAATATTAATTTCGGTTACTGCCCAGCAAATAGCTAAAAAATTAATTTTTTTATTAGAAAATTTTATTAGATTAAATTATCCCTATTGTAATCTAATATAAATAAAAAACATTTTAAGACTAAACATTAATTTCAGTTACTGCCCAACAAATGACTAAAAAATTAATTTTTTTTTTGTTAGAAAATTTTAATAGATTAAATTATCTCTATTGTAATCTTATATAAATAAAAACACTAACTATTAAAACTAAACATTAATTTCGGTTGCTGCCCACAAATGACTAAAAAAATTAGTTTTTTGTTAGAAAATTTTTTTAGATTAAGGTATCTCTATTGTAATCTAATATAAATAAAAAATATTTTAAGACTTAACATTAATTTCGATTGCTGCCCAGCAAATAGCTGAAAAATTAATTTTTTTTTGTTAGAAAATTCTATTAAATTAAACTATCCCTATTATAATCTAATATAAATAAAAACATTAACTATTAAGACTAAATATTAATTTCGGTTGTGCCCAACAAATGATTAAAAACTAATTTTTTTGTTAGAAAATTTTATTAAATTAAATTATCCCTATTATAATCTAATATAAGTAAAAAACATTTTAAGGCTAAACATTAATTTCGATTGCTGCCCAGCAAATGGCTAAAAAATTAATTTTTTTTATTAGAAAATTTTATTAGATTAAATTATCCGTATTGTAATCTAATATAAATAAAAAACACTAACTATTAAAACTAAATATTAATTTCGATTACTGCCCACAAATGACTAAAAAAATTAATTTTTTGTTAGAAAATTTTATTAGATTAAGATATCTCTATTGTAATCTAATATAAATAAAAAATATTTTAAGACTTAACATTAATTTCGATTGCTGCCGAGCAAATAGCTGAAAAATTAATTTTTTTTTGTTGGAAAATTCTATTAAATTAAATTATCCCTATTATAATCTAATATAAATAAAAACATTAACTATTAAGACTAAATATTAATTTCGGTTGCTGCCCAACAAATGATTAAAAATTAATTTTTTTTGTTAGAAAATTTTATTAGATTAAATTATCCCTATTATAATCTAATATAAGTAAAAAACATTTTAAGGCTAAACTTAATTTCGGTTGCTGCCCAGCAAATGGCTAAAAAATTAATTTTTTTTATTAGAAAATTTTATAAGATTAAATTATCCCTATTATAATCTAATATAAATAAAAACATTAACTATTAAAACTAAATATTAATTTCAGTGACTGCCCAACAAATGACTAAAATTTAATTTTTTTTTGTTAGAAAATTTTATTAGATTAAATTATCTCTATTGTAATCTAATGTAAATAAAAACATTTTAAGACTAAATATTAATTTCAGTTGCTGCCCAGCAAATAACTGAAAAATTAATTTTTTTTTTGTTAGAAAATTTTATTAAATTAAATTATCCCTATTGTAATCTAATATAAATAAAAAACATTAACTATTAAAACTAAATATCAATTTCGGTTGCTGCCCAACAAATGGCTAAAAAATTAATTTTTTTTTTGTTAGAAAATTTTATTAGATTAAATTATCCCTATTGTAATCTAATATAAATAAAAAATATTTTAAGACTAAACATTAATTTCAGTTACTACCCAACAAATGGCTAAAAATTAATTTTTTGTTAGAAAATTTTATTATATTAAACTATCCCAATTGTAATCTAATATAAATAAAAACATTGACTAATAAAACTAAATATTAATTTCGATTGCTACCCACAAATGACTAAAAATTAATTTTTTTGTTAGAAAATTTTATTAGATTAAATTATCTCTATTGTAATCTAATATAAATAAAAACATTAACTATTAAAACTAAATATTAATTCCGGTTACTACCCAACAAATGGCTAAAAAATTTATTTTTTTTGTTAGAAAATTTTATTAGATTAAGTTATCTCTATTATAATCTAATATAAATAAAAAACATTTTAAGGCTAAATATTAATTTTGGTTGCTGCCCATCAAATGACTAAAAAATTAATTTTTTTTTATTAGAAAATTTTATTATATTAAATTATCCTTATTGTAATCTAATATAAATAAAAAACATTTTAAGACTAAACATTAATTTCAATTACTGCCCAGCAAATGACTAAAAATTAATTTTTTGTTAGAAAATTTTATTAGATTAAACTATCCCTATTGTAATCTAATATAAATAAAAAACATTAACTATTAAAACTCAATATTAATTTCGGTTACTGTCCAACAAATAGCTAAAAAATTAATTTTTTGTTAAAAAATTTTATTAGATTAAATTATCTCTATTCTAACCTAATATAAATAAAAAACATTTTAAGACTAAACATTAATTTCAATTGCTGCCCAGCAAATAGCTGAAAAATTAATTTTTTTTTATTAGAAAATTTTATTAAATTAAACTATCCCTATTATAATCTAATATAAATAAAAACATTAACTATTAAGACTAAATATTAATTTCAGTGACTGCCCAACAAATGACTAAAAATTAATTTTTTTGTTAGAAAATTTTATTAGATTAAATTATCTCTATTGTAATCTAATATAAATAAAAACACTAACTATGAAAACTAAATATTAATTTCGATTACTGCCCACAAATGACTAAAAAAATTAATTTTTTGTTAGAAAATTTTTTTTAGATTAAGGTATCTCTATTGTAATCTAATATAAATAAAAAACATTCTAAGACTTAACATTAATTTCGTTTGCTGCCCAACAAATAGCTGAAAAATTAATTTTTTTTTGTTAGAAAATTCTATTAAATTAAACTATCCCTATTATAATCTAATATAAATAAAAACATTAACTATCAAGACTAAATATTAATTTCGGTTGCTGCCCAACAAATGATTAAAAATTAATTTTTTTTGTTAGAAAATTTTATTAGATTAAATTATCCCTATTATAATCTAATATAAGTAAAAAACATTTTAAGGCTAAACATTAATTTCGGTTGCTGCCCAGCAAATGGCTAAAAAATTAATTTTTTTTATTAGAAAATTTTATTAGATTAAATTATGCCTATTGTAATCTAATATAAATAAAAAACACTAACTACTAAAACTAAATATTAATTTCGATTACTGCCCACAAATGACTAAAAAAATTAATTTTTTGTTAGAAAATTTTATTAGATTAAGGTATCTCTATTGTAATCTAATATAAATAAAAAATATTTTAAGACTTAACATTAATTTCGATTGCTGCTCAGCAAATAGCTGAAAAATTAATTTTTTTTTGTTAGAAAATTCTATTAAATTAAACTATCCCTATTATAATCTAATATAAATAAAAACATTAACTATTAAGACTAAATATTAATTTCGGTTGCTGCCCAACAAATCATTAAAAATTAATTTTTTTGTTAGAAAATTTTATTAGATTAAATTATCTCTATTATAATCTAATATAAGTAAAAAACATTTTAATGCTAAACATTAATTTCGATTGCTGCCCCGCAAATGGCTAAAAAATTAATTTTTTTATTAGAAAATTTTATTAGATTAAATTATCCCTATTGTAATCTAATATAAATAAAAAACACTAACTATTAAAACTAAATATTAATTTCGATTACTGCCCACAAATGACTAAAAAAATTAATTTTTTGTTAGAAAATTTTATTAGATTAAGATATCTCTATTGTAATCTAATATGAATAAAAAATATTTTAAGACTTAACATTAACTTCGATTGCTGCCGAGCAAATAGCTGAAAAATTAATTTTTTTTTTTTAGAAAATCCTATTAAATTCAATTATCCCTATTATAATCTAATATAAATAAAAACATTAACTATTAAGACTAAATATTAATTTCGGTTGCTGCCCAACAAATGATTAAAAATTAATTTTTTTTGTTAGAAAATTTTATTAGATTAAATTATCCCTATTATAATCTAATATAAGTAAAAAACATTTTAAGGCTAAACTTAATTTCGGTTGCTGCCCAGCAAATGGCTAAAAAATTAATTTTTTTTATTAGAAAATTTTATAAGATTAAATTATCCCTATTATAATCTAATATAAATAAAAACATTAACTATTAAAACTAAATATTAATTTCAGTGACTGCCCAACAAATGACTAAAATTTAATTTTTTTTTGTTAGAAAATTTTATTAGATTAAATTATCTCTATTGTAATCTAATGTAAATAAAAACATTTTAAGACTAAATATTAATTTCAGTTGCTGCCCAGCAAATAACTGAAAAATTAATTTTTTTTTTGTTAGAAAATTTTATTAAATTAAATTATCCCTATTGTAATCTAATATAAATAAAAAACATTAACTATTAAAACTAAATATCAATTTCGGTTGCTGCCCAACAAATGGCTAAAAAATTAATTTTTTTTTTGTTAGAAAATTTTATTAGATTAAATTATCCCTATTGTAATCTAATATAAATAAAAAATATTTTAAGACTAAACATTAATTTCAGTTACTACCCAACAAATGGCTAAAAATTAATTTTTTGTTAGAAAATTTTATTATATTAAACTATCCCAATTGTAATCTAATATAAATAAAAACATTGACTAATAAAACTAAATATTAATTTCGATTGCTACCCACAAATGACTAAAAATTAATTTTTTTGTTAGAAAATTTTATTAGATTAAATTATCTCTATTGTAATCTAATATAAATAAAAACATTAACTATTAAAACTAAATATTAATTCCGGTTACTACCCAACAAATGGCTAAAAAATTTATTTTTTTTGTTGGAAAATTTTATTAGATTAAGTTATCTCTATTATAATCTAATATAAATAAAAAACATTTTAAGGCTAAATATTAATTTTGGTTGCTGCCCATCAAATGACTAAAAAATTAATTTTTTTTTATTAGAAAATTTTATTATATTAAATTATCCTTATTGTAATCTAATATAAATAAAAAACATTTTAAGACTAAACATTAATTTCAATTACTGCCCAGCAAATGACTAAAAATTAATTTTTTGTTAGAAAATTTTATTAGATTAAACTATCCCTATTGTAATCTAATATAAATAAAAAACATTAACTATTAAAACTAAATATTAATTTCGGTTACTGTCCAACAAATAGCTAAAAAATTAATTTTTTGTTAAAAAATTTTATTAGATTAAATTATCTCTATTGTAACCTAATATAAATAAAAAACATTTTAAGACTAAACATTAATTTCAATTGCTGCCCAGCAAATAGCTGAAAAATTAATTTTTTTTTATTAGAAAATTTTATTAAATTAAACTATCCCTATTATAATCTAATATAAATAAAAACATTAACTATTAAGACTAAATATTAATTTCAGTGACTGCCCAACAAATGACTAAAAATTAATTTTTTTGTTAGAAAATTTTATTAGATTAAATTATCTCTATTGTAATCTAATATAAATAAAAACACTAACTATGAAAACTAAATATTAATTTCGATTACTGCCCACAAATGACTAAAAAAATTAATTTTTTGTTAGAAAATTTTATTAGATTAAGGTATCTCTATTGTAATCTAATATAAATAAAAAACGTTTTAAGACTTAACATTAATTTCGTTTGCTGCCCAACAAATAGCTGAAAAATTAATTTTTTTTTGTTAGAAAATTCTATTAAATTAAACTATCCCTATTATAATCTAATATAAATAAAAACATTAACTATCAAGACTAAATATTAATTTCGGTTGCTGCCCAACAAATGATTAAAAATTAATTTTTTTTGTTAGAAAATTTTATTAGATTAAATTATCCCTATTATAATCTAATATAAGTAAAAAACATTTTAAGGCTAAACATTAATTTCGGTTGCTGCCCAGCAAATGGCTAAAAAATTAATTTTTTTTATTAGAAAATTTTATTAGATTAAATTATGCCTATTGTAATCTAATATAAATAAAAAACACTAACTACTAAAACTAAATATTAATTTCGATTACTGCCCACAAATGACTAAAAAAATTAATTTTTTGTTAGAAAATTTTATTAGATTAAGGTATCTCTATTGTAATCTAATATAAATAAAAAATATTTTAAGACTTAACATTAATTTCGATTGCTGCTCAGCAAATAGCTGAAAAATTAATTTTTTTTTGTTAGAAAATTCTATTAAATTAAACTATCCCTATTATAATCTAATATAAATAAAAACATTAACTATTAAGACTAAATATTAATTTCGGTTGCTGCCCAACAAATCATTAAAAATTAATTTTTTTGTTAGAAAATTTTATTAGATTAAATTATCTCTATTATAATCTAATATAAGTAAAAAACATTTTAATGCTAAACATTAATTTCGATTGCTGCCCCGCAAATGGCTAAAAAATTAATTTTTTTATTAGAAAATTTTATTAGATTAAATTATCCCTATTGTAATCTAATATAAATAAAAAACACTAACTATTAAAACTAAATATTAATTTCGATTACTGCCCACAAATGACTAAAAAAATTAATTTTTTGTTAGAAAATTTTATTAGATTAAGATATCTCTATTGTAATCTAATATGAATAAAAAATATTTTAAGACTTAACATTAATTTCGATTGCTGCCGAGCAAATAGCTGAAAAATTAATTTTTTTTTTTTAGAAAATCCTATTAAATTCAATTATCCCTATTATAATCTAATATAAATAAAAACATTAACTATTAAGACTAAATATTAATTTCGGTTGCTGCCCAACAAATGATTAAAAATTAATTTTTTTTGTTAGAAAATTTTATTAGATTGAATTATCCCTATTATAATCTAATATAAGTAAAAAACATTTTGAGGCTAAACATTAATTTCGGTTGCTGCCCAGCAAATGGCTAAAAATTAATTTTTTTTATTAGAAAATTTTATTAGATTAAATTATCCCTATTGTAATCTAATATAAATAAAAAACACTAACTATTAAAACTAAATATTAATTTCGATTACTGCCCACAAATGACTAAAAAAATTAATTTTTTGTCAGAAAATTTTATTAGATTAAGATATCTCTATTGTAATCTAATATAAATAAAAAATATTTTAAGACTTAACATTAATTTCGATTGCTGCCCAGCAAATAGCTGAAAAATTAATTTTTTTTTTTGTTAGAAAATTCTATTAAATTAAATTATCCCTATTATAATCTAATATAAATAAAGACTTTCTATTAAGACTAAATATTAATTTCGGTTGCTGCCCGACAAATGATTAAAAAATAATTTTTTTTGTTAGAAAATTTTATTAGATTAAATTATCCCTATTATAATCTAATATAAGTAAAAAACATTTTGAGGCTAAATATTAATTTCGGTTGCTGCCCAGCAAATGGCTAAAAAATTAATTTTTTTTATAAGAAAATTTTATTAGATTAAATTATCCCTATTGTATTCTAATATAAATAAAAAACATTTTAAGACTAAATATTAATTTCGATTGCTGTCCAATAAATAGCTGAAAAATTAATTTTTTTTGTTAGAAAATTTTATTAAATTAAACTATCCCTATTATAATCTAATATAAATAAAAACATTAACTATTAAAACTAAATATTAATTTCAGTGACTGCCCAACAAATGACTAAAATTTAATTATT
Organism: Ophion ventricosus; assembly: GCA_963932345.1. NCBI lineage: Eukaryota > Metazoa > Arthropoda > Insecta > Hymenoptera > Ichneumonidae > Ophion > Ophion ventricosus. The sequence goes on along the minus strand of OZ010726.1, from coordinate 59,912 downwards.
TTTGTTAGAAAATTTTATTAGATTAAATTATCTCTATTGTAATGTAATGTAAATAAAAACATTTTAAGACTAAATATTAATTTCAGTTGCTGCCCAGCAAATAACTGAAAAATTAATTTTTTTTTGTTAGAAAATTTTATTAAATTAAACTATCCCTATTATAATCTAATATAAATAAAAACATTAACTATTAAGACTAAATATTAATTTCAGTGACTGCCCAACAAATGACTAAAAAAAATTAATTTTTTGTTAGAAAATTTTATTAAATTAAACTATCCCTATTATAATCTAATATAAATAAAAACACTAACTATTAAAACTAAATATTAATTTCGGTTACTGCCCACAAATGACTAAAAAAAATTAATTTTTTTGTTAGAAAATTTTATTAGATTAAATTATCTCTATTATAATCGAATATAAATAAAAAACGTTTTAAGACTTAACATTAATTTCGATTGCTGCCCAGCAAATAGCTGAAAAATTAATTTTTTTTTTGTTAGAAAATTTTATTTAATTAAACTATCCCTATTATAATATAATATAAATAAAAACATTAACTATTAAGACTAAATATTAATTTCAGTTACTGCCCAGCAAATAACTAAAAAAAATAATTTTTTTATTAGAAAATTTTATTAGATTAAATTATCCCTATTGTAATCTAATATAAATAAAAAACATTTTAAGACTAAACATTAATTTCAGTTACTGCCCAACAAATGACTAAAAAATTAATTTTTTTTTTGTTAAAAAATTTTATTAGATTAAATTATCTCTATTGTAATCTAATATAAATAAAAACACTAACTATTAAAACTAAATATTAATTTCGATTACTGCCCACAAATGACTAAAAAAATTAATTTTTTGTTAGAAAATTTTATTAGATTAAGGTATCTCTATTGTAATCTAATATAAATAAAAAACATTTTAAGACTTAACATTAATTTCGATTGCTGCCCAACAAATAGCTGAAAAATTAATTTTTTTTTGTTAGAAAATTCTATTAAATTAAACTATCCCTATTATAATCTAATATAAATAAAAACATTAACTATTAAGACTAAATATTAATTTCGGTTGCTGCCCAACAAATTATTAAAAATTAATTTTTTTTGTTAGAAAATTTTATTTGTTTAAATCATCCCTATTATAATCTAATATAAGTAAAAACATTTTAAGGCTAAACATTAATTTCGGTTGCTGCCCAGCAAATGGCTAAAAAATTAATTTTTTTTATTAGAAAATTTTATTAGATTAAATTATCCCTATTGTAATCTAATATGAACAAAAAACAGTAACTATTAAAACTAAATATTAATTTCGATTACTGCCCACAAATGACTAAAAAAATTAATTTTTTGTTAGAAAATTTTATTAGATTAAGGTATCTCTATTGTAATCTAATATAAATAAAAAATATTTTAAGACTTAACATTAATTTCGATTGCTGCCCAGCAAATAGCTGAAAAATTAATTTTTTTGTTAGAAAATTCTATTAAATTAAACTATCCCTATTATAATCTAATATAAATGAAAACATTAACTATTAAGACTAAATATTAATTTCGATTGCTGCCCAACAAATGATTAAAAATTAATTTTTTTTTGTTAGAAAATTTTACTAGATTAAATTATCCCTATTATAATCTAATATAAGTAAAAAACATTTGAAGGCTAAACATTAATTTCGGTTGCTGCCCAGCAAATGGCTAAAAAATTAATTTTTTTTTATTAGAAAATTGTATTAAATTAAATTATCCCTATTGTAATCTGATATAAATAAAAACATTAACTATTAAGACTAAATATTAATTTGGCGGCTGCCCAACAAATGGCTAAAAATTAATTTTTTTTTTGTTAGAACATTTTATTAGATTAAACTACCCCAATTATAATCTAATATAAGTAAAAAACATTTTAAGGCTAAACATTAATTTCGGTTGCTGCCCAGCAAATGGCTAAAAAATTAATTTTTTTTATTAGAAAATTTTATTAGATTAAATTATCCCTATTGTAATCTAATATAAATAAAAAACATTTTAAGACTAAATATTAATTTCGATTGCTGTCCAATAAATAGCTGAAAAATTATTTTTTTTTGTTAGAAAATTTTATTAAATTAAACTATCCCTATTATAATCTAATATAAATAAAAACATTAACTATTAAAACTAATTATTAATTTCAGTGACTGCCCAACAAATGACTAAAATTTAATTTTTTTTTGTTAGAAAATTTTATTAGATTAAATTATCTCTATTGTAATCTAATGTAAATAAAAACATTTTAAGACCAAATATTAATTTCAGTTGCTGCCCAGCAAATAACTGAAAAATTAATTTTTTTTTTGTTAGAAAATTTTATTAAATTAAATTATCCCTATTGTAGTCTAATATAAATAAAAAACATTAACTATCAAAACTAAATATTAATTTCGGTTGCTGCCCAACAAATGGCTAAAAAATTAATTTTTTTGTGTTAGAAAATTTTATTAGATTAAATTATCCCTATTGTAATCTAATATAAATAAAAAATATTTTAAGACTAAACATTAATTTCAGTTACTACCCAACAAATGGCTAAAAATTAATTTTTTGTTAGAAAATTTTATTGTATTAAACTATCCCAATTGTAATCTAATATAAATAAAAACATTAACTATTAAAAGTAAATATTAATTTCGATTGCTACCCACAAATGACTAAGAATTAATTTTTTTGTTAGAAAATTTTATTAGATTAAATTATCTCTATTGTAATCTAATATAAATAAAAACATTAACTATTAAAACTAAATATTAATTTAGGTTACTACCCAACAAATGGCGAAAAAATTAATTTTTTTTTGTTAGAAAATTTTATTAGATTAAGTTATCTCTATTATAATCTAATATAGATAAAAAACATTTTAAGGCTAAATATTAATTTTGGTTGCTGCCCATCAAATGACTAAAAAATTAATTTTTTTTTATTAGAAAATTTTATTAGATTAAATTATCCCTATTGTAATCTAATATAAATAAAAAACATATTAAGACTAAACATTAATTTCAATTACTGCCCAGCAAATGACTAAAAATTAATTTTTTGTTAGAAAATTTTATTAGATTAAACTATCCCTATTGTAATCTAATATAAATAAAAAACATTAACTATTAAAACTAAATATTAATTTCGGTTACTGTCCAACAAATAGCTAAAAAATTAATTTTTTGTTAAAAAATTTTATTAGATTAAATTATCTCTATTGTAACCTAATATAAATAAAAAACATTTTAAGACTAAACATTAATTTCAATTGCTGCCCAGCAAATAGCTGAAAAATTAATTTTTTTTTTATTAGAAAATTTTATTAAATTAAACTATCCCTATTATAATCTTATATAAATAAAAACATTAACTATTAAGACTAAATATTAATTTCAGTGACTGCCCAACAAATGACTAAAAATTAATTTTTTTGTTAGAAAATTTTATTAGATTAAATTATCTCTATTGTAATCTAATATAAATAAAAAACATTTTAATACTAAATATTAATTTCGGTTGCTGCCCAGCAAATAGCTGAAAAAGTAACTTTTTTTATTAGAAAATTTTATTAAATTAAATTATCCCTATTGTAATCTAATATAAATAAAAACATTAACTATTAAAACTAAATATTAATTTGGTGGCTGCCCAACAAATGGCTAAAAATTAATTTTTTTTTTGTTAGAAAATTTTATTAGATTAAACTATCCCAATTATAATCTAATACAAATAAAAACATTAACTATTAAAACTAAATATTAATTTCAATTACTGCCCAGCAAATGACTAAAAAATTAATTTTTTTCATTAGAAAATTTTATTAGATTAAATTATCCCTATTGTAATCTAATATAAATAAAAAACATTTTAAGACTAAATATTAATTTCGATTGCTGTCCAATAAATAGCTGAAAAATTATTTTTTTTTGTTAGAAAATTTTATTAAATTAAACTATCCCTATTATAATCTAATATAAATAAAAACATTAACTATTAAAACTAATTATTAATTTCAGTGACTGCCAAACAAATGACTAAAATTTAATTTTTTTTTGTTAGAAAATTTTGTTAGATTAAATTATCTCTATTGTAATCTAATGTAAATAAAAACATTTTAAGACTAAATATTAATTTCAGTTGCTGCCCAGCAAATAACTGAAAAATTAATTTTTTTTTTGTTAGAAAATTTTATTAAATTAAATTATCCCTATTGTAGTCTAATATAAATAAAAAACATTAACTATCAAAACTAAATATTAATTTCGGTTGCTGCCCAACAAATGGCTAAAAAATTAATTTTTTTTTGTTAGAAAATTTTATTAGATTAAATTATCCCTATTGTAATCTAATATAAATAAAAAATATTTTAAGACTAAACATTAATTTCAGTTACTACCCAACAAATGGCTAAAAATTAATTTTTTGTTAGAAAATTTTATTGTATTAAACTATCCCAATTGTAATCTAATATAAATAAAAACATTAACTATTAAAACTAAATATTCATTTCGATGGCTACCCACAAATGACTAAGAATTAATTTTTTTGTTAGACAATTTTATTAGATTAAATTATCTCTATTGTAATCTAATATAAATAAAAACATTAACTATTAAAACTAAATATTAATTTAGGTTACTACCCAACAAATGGCGAAAAAATTAATTTTTTTTTGTTAGAAAATTTTATTAGATTAAGTTATCTCTATTATAATCTAATATAGATAAAAAACATTTTAAGGCTAAATATTAATTTTGGTTGCTGCCCATCAAATGACTAAAAAATTAATTTTTTTTTATTAGAAAATTTTATTAAATTAAATTATCCCTATTGTAATCTAATATAAATAAAAAAACATATTAAGACTAAACATTAATTTCAAGTACTGCCCAGCAAATGACTAAAAATTAATTTTTTGTTAGAAAATTTTATTAGATTAAACTATCCCTATTATAATCTAATACAAATAAAAACGTTAACTATTAAGACTAAATATTAATTTCAGTGACTGCCCAACAAATGAAAAAAAAAAATTAATTTTTTGTTAGAAAATTTTATTAAATTAAACTATCCCTATTATAATCTAATATAAATAAAAACATTAACTATTAAGACTAAATATTAATTTCGATTGCTGCCCAACAAATGATTAAAAATTAATTTTTTTTTGTTAGAAAATTTTATTAGATTAAATTATCCCTATTATAAACTAATATAAGTAAAAAACATTATAAGGCTAAACATTAATTTCGGTTGCTAGCCAGCAAATGGCTAAAAAATTAATTTTTTTTTATTAGAAAATTTTATTAAATTAAATTATCCCTATTGTAATCTGATATAAATAAAAACATTAACTATTAAGACTAAATATTAATTTGGCGGCTGCCCAACAAAGGGCTAAAAATTAATTTTTTTTTTGTTACAAAATTTTATTAGATTAAACTACCCCAATTATAATCTAATACAAATAAAAACATTAACTATTAAAACTAAATATTAATTTCAATTACTGCCCAGCAAATGACTAAAAAATTAATTTTTTTTATTAGAAAATTTTATTAGATTAAATTATCCCTATTGTAATCTAATATAAATAAAAAACATTTTAAGACTAAATATTAATTTCGATTGCTGTCCAATAAATAGCTGAAAAATTATTTTTTTTTGTTAGAAAATTTTATTAAATTAAACTATCCCTATTATAATCTAATATAAATAAAAACATTAACTATTAAAACTAATTATTAATTTCAGTGACTGCCCAACAAATGACTAAAATTTAATTTTTTTTTGTTAGAAAATTTTGTTAGATTAAATTATCTCTATTGTAATCTAATGTAAATAAAAACATTTTAAGACTAAATATTAATTTCAGTTGCTGCCCAGCAAATAACTGAAAAATTAATTTTTTTTTTGTTAGAAAATTTTATTAAATTAAATTATCCCTATTGTAGTCTAATATAAATAAAAAACATTAACTATCAAAACTAAATATTAATTTCGGTTGCTGCCCAACAAATGGCTAAAAAATTAATTTTTTTTTGTTAGAAAATTTTATTAGATTAAATTATCCCTATTGTAATCTAATATAAATAAAAAATATTTTAAGACTAAACATTAATTTCAGTTACTACCCAACAAATGGCTAAAAATTAATTTTTTGTTAGAAAATTTTATTGTATTAAACTATCCCAATTGTAATCTAATATAAATAAAAACATTAACTATTAAAACTAAATATTAATTTCGATGGCTACCCACAAATGACTAAGAATTAATTTTTTTGTTAGACAATTTTATTAGATTAAATTATCTCTATTGTAATCTAATATAAATAAAAACATTAACTATTAAAACTAAATATTAATTTAGGTTACTACCCAACAAATGGCGAAAAAATTAATTTTTTTTTGTTAGAAAATTTTATTAGATTAAGTTATCTCTATTATAATCTAATATAGATAAAAAACATTTTAAGGCTAAATATTAATTTTGGTTGCTGCCCATCAAATGACTAAAAAATTAATTTTTTTTTATTAGAAAATTTTATTAGATTAAATTATCCCTATTGTAATCTAATATAAATAAAAAAACATATTAAGACTAAACATTAATTTCAATTACTGCCCAGCAAATGACTAAAAATTAATTTTTTGTTAGAAAATTTTATTAGATTAAACTATCCCTATTATAATCTAATACAAATAAAAACGTTAACTATTAAGACTAAATATTAATTTCAGTGACTGCCCAACAAATGAAAAAAAAAAATTAATTTTTTGTTAGAAAATTTTATTAAATTAAACTATCCCTATTATAATCTAATATAAATAAAAACATTAACTATTAAGACTAAATATTAATTTCGATTGCTGCCCAACAAATGATTAAAAATTAATTTTTTTTTGTTAGAAAATTTTATTAGATTAAATTATCCCTATTATAAACTAATATAAGTAAAAAACATTATAAGGCTAAACATTAATTTCGGTTGCTAGCCAGCAAATGGCTAAAAAATTAATTTTTTTTTATTAGAAAATTTTATTAAATTAAATTATCCCTATTGTAATCTGATATAAATAAAAACATTAACTATTAAGACTAAATATTAATTTGGCGGCTGCCCAACAAAGGGCTAAAAATTAATTTTTTTTTTGTTACAAAATTTTATTAGATTAAACTACCCCAATTATAATCTAATATAAATAAAAACATTAACTATTAAAACTAAATATTAATTTTGGTTACTGCCCAGCAAATGACTAAAAAATTAATTTTTTTATTAGAAAATTTTATTAAATTAAGTTATCTCTATTGTAATCTAATATAAATAAAAAACATTTTTAGACTTAACATTAATTTCGGTTACTGCCCAACAAATAGCTGAAAAATTAATTTTTGTTTGTTAGAAAATTTTATTAACTTAAACTATCCCCATTATAATCTAATATAAATAAAAACATTAACTATTAAGACTAAATATTAATTTCAGTGACTGCCCAACAAATGACTAAAAAAAATTAATTTTTTGTTAGAAAATTTTATTAAATTAAACTATCCCTATTATAATCTAATATAAATAAAAACACTAACTATTAAAACTAAATATTAATTTCAGTTACTGCCCAACAAATGACTAAAAAAAATTAATTTTTTGTTAGAAAATTTTATTAGATTAAATTATCTCTATTATAATCTAATATAAATAAAAAACATTTAAAGACTTAACATTAATTTCGGTTGTTGCCCAGCAAATAGCTGAAAAATTAATTTTTTTGTTAGAAAATTTTATTAAATTAAACTATCCCTATTATAATCTAATATAAATAAAAACATTACCTATTAAGACTAAATATTAATTTCGGTTACTGCCCAGCAAAGAGCTAAAAAATTAATTTTTTTATTAGAAAATTTTATCAGATTAAATTATCCCTATTGTAATCTAATATAAATAAAAAACATTTTAAGACTAAACATTAATTTCAGTTACTGCCCAACAAATGACTAAAAAATTAATTTTTTTTTTGTTAGAAAATTTTATTAGATTAAATTATCTCTATTGTAATCTAATATAAATAAAAACACTAACTATTCAAACTAAACATTAATTTCGGTTGCTGCCCACAAATGACTAAAAAAATTAATTTTTTGTTAGAAAATTTTTTTAGATTAAGGTATCTCTATTGTAATCTAATATAAATAAAAAATATTTTAAGACTTAACATTAATTTCGATTGCTGCCCAGCAAATAGCTGAAAAATTAATTTTTTTTTGTTAGAAAATTCTATTTAATTAAACTATCCCTATTATAATCTAATATAAATAAAAACATTAACTATTAAGACTAAATATTAATTTCGGTTGCTGCCCAACAAATGATTAAAAATTAATTTTTTTTGTTAGAAAATTTTATTAGATTAAATTATCCCTATTATAATCTAATATAAGTAAAAAACATTTTAAGGCTAAACATTAATTTCGGTTGCTGCCCAGCAAATGGGTAAAAAATTAATTTTTTTTATTAGAAAATTTTATTCGATTAAATTATCCCTATTGTAATCTAATATAAATAAAAAACACTAACTATTAAAACTAAATATTAATTTCGATTACTGCCCACAAATGACTAAAAAAATTAATTTTTTGTTAGAAAATTTTATTAGATTAAGATATCTCTATTGAAATCTAATATAAATAAAAAATATTTTAAGCTTAACATTAATTTCGATTGCTGCCCAGCAAATAGCTGAAAAATTAATTTTTTTTTGTTAGAAAATTCTATTAAATTAAATTATCCCTATTATAATCTATTTTTTTATTAGAAAATTTTATAAGATTAAATTATCCCTATTATAATCTAATATAAATAAAAACATTAACTATTAAAACTATATATTAATTTCAGTGACTGCCCAACAAATGACTAAAATTTAATTTTTTTTTGTCAGAAAATTTTATTAGATCAAATTATCTCTATTGTAATCTAATGTAAATAAAAACATTTTAAGACTAAATATTAATTTCAGTTGCTGCCCAGCAAATAACTGAAAAATTAATTTTTTTTTGTTAGAAAATTTTATTAAATTAAATTATCCCTATTGTAATCTAATATAAATAAAAAACATTAACTATTAAAACTAAATATTAATTTCGGTTGCTGCCCAACAAATGGCTAAAAAATTAATTTTTTTTTTGTTAGAAAATTTTATTAGATTAAATTATCCCTATTGTAATCTAATATAAATAAAAAATATTTTAAGACTAAACATTAATTTCAGTTACTACCCAACAAATGGCTAAAAATTAATTTTTTGTTAGAAAATTTTATTATATTAAAGTATCCCAATTGTAATCTAATATAAATAAAAACATTAACTATTAAAACTAAATATTAATTTCGATTGCTACCCACAAATGACTAAAAATTAATTTTTTTGTTAGAAAATTTTATTAGATTAAATTATCTCTATTGTAATCTAATATAAATAAAAACATTAACTATTAAAACTAAATATTAATTCCGGTTACTACCCAACAAATGGCTAAAAAATTAATTTTTTTTTGTTAGAAAATTTTATTAGATTAAGTTATCTCTATTATAATCTAATATAAATAAAAAACATTTTAAGGCTAAATATTAATTTTGGTTGCTGCCCATCAAATGACTAAAAAATTAATTTTTTTTTATTAGAAAATTTTATTATATTAAATTATCCTTATTGTAATCTAATATAAATAAAAAACATTTTAAGACTAAACATTAATTTCGATTACTGCGCAGCAAATGACTAAAAATTATTTTTTTGTTAGAAAATTTTATTAGATTAAACTATCCCTATTGTAATCTAACATAAATAAAGAACATTAACTACTAAAACCAAATATTAATTTCGGTTACTGTCCAACAAATAGCTAAAAAATTAATTTTTTGTTAAAAAATTTTATTAGATTAAATTATCTCTATTGTAACCTAATATAAATAAAAAACATTTTAAGACTAAACATTAATTTCAATTGCTGCCCAGCAAATAGCTGAAAAATTAATTTTTTTTTTATTAGAAAATTTTCTTAAATTAAACTATCCCTATTATAATCTAATATAAATAAAAACATTAACTATTAAGACTAAATATTAATTTCAGTGACTGCCCAACAAATGACTAAAAATTAATTCTTTTGTTAGAAAATTTTATTAGATTGAATTATCTCTATTGTAATCTAATATAAATAAAAACACTAACTATTAAAACTAAATATTAATTTCGATTACTGCCCACAAATGACTAAAAAAATTAATTTTTTGTTAGAAAATTTTATTAGATTAAGGTATCTCTATTGTAATCTAATATAAATAAAAAACATTTTAAGACTTAACATTAATTTCGTTTGCTGCCCAACAAATAGCTGAAAAATTAATTTTTTTTTGTTAGAAAATTCTATTAAATTAAACTATCCCTATTATAATCTAATATAAATAAAAACATTAACTATCAAGACTAAATATTAATTTCGGTTGCTGCCCAACAAATGATTAAAAATTAATTTTTTTTGTTAGAAAATTTTATTAGATTAAATTATCCCTATTATAATCTAATATAAGTAAAAAACATTTTATGGCTAAACATTAATTTCGGTTGCTGCCCAGCAAATGGCTAAAAAATTAATTTTTTTTATTAGAAAATTTTATTAGATTAAATTATCCCTATTGTAATCTAATATAAATAAAAAACACTAACTACTAAAACTAAATATTAATTTCGATTACTGCCCACAAATGACTAAAAAAATTAATTTTTTGTTAGAAAATTTTATTAGATTAAGGTATCTCTATTGTAATCTAATATAAATAAAAAATATTTTAAGACTTAACATTAATTTCGTTTGCTGCCCAGCAAATAGCTGAAAAATTAATTTTTTTTGTTAGAAAATTCTATTAAATTAAACTATCCCTATTATAATCTAATATAAATAAAAACATTAACTATTAAGACTAAATATTAATTTCGGTTGCTGCCCAACAAATGATTAAAAATGAATTTTTTTTGTTAGAAAATTTTATTAGATTAAATTATCCCTATTATAATCTAATATAAGTAAAAAACATTTTAAGGCTAAACATTAATTTCGGTTGCTGCCCAGTAAATGGCTAAAAAATTAATTTTTTTTATTAGAAAATTTTATTAAATTAAATTATCCCTATTGTAATCTAATGTAAATAAAAAACATTTTAAGACTAAATATTAGTTTCGATTGCTGTCCAATAAATAGCTGAAAAATTAATTTTTTTTGTTAGAAAATGTTATTAAACTAAACTATCCCTATTATAATCTAATATAAATAAAAACATTAACTATTAAAACTAAATATTAATTTCAGTGACTGCCCAACAAATGACTAAAATTTAATTTTTTTTTGTTAGAAAATTTTATTAGATTAAATTATCTCTATTGTAATATAATGTAAATTAAAACATTTTAAGACTAAATATTAATTTCAGTTGCTGCCCAGCAAATAACTGAAAAATTAATTTTTTTTTTGTTAGAAAATTTTATTAAATTAAATTATCCCTATTGTAATCTAATATAAATAAAAAACATTAACTATTAAAACTAAATATTAATTTCGGTTGCTGCCCAACAAATGGCTAAAAAATTAATTTTTTTTTTGTTAGAAAATTTTATTAGATTAAATTATCCCTATTGTAATCTAATATAAATAAAAAATATTTTAAGACTAAACATTAATTTCAGTTACTTCCCAACAAATGGCTAAAAATTAATTTTTTGTTAGAAAATTTTATTATATTAAACTATCCCAATTGTAATCTAAAATAAATAACAACATTAACTATTAAAACTAAATATTAATTTCGATTGCTACCCACAAATGACTAAAAATTAATTTTTTTGTTAGAAAATTTTATCAGATTAAATTATCTCTATTGTAATCTAATATAAATAAAAACATTAACTATTAAAACTAAATATTAATTTCGGTTACTACCCAACAAATGGCTAAAAAATTAATTTTTTTTTTGTTAGAAAATTTTATTAGATTAAGTTATCTCTATTATAATCTAATATAAATAAAAAACATTTTAAGGCTAAATATTAATTTTGGTTGCTGCCCATCAAATGACTAAAAAATTAATTTTTTTTTATTAGAAAATTTTATTAGATTAAATTATCCCTATTGTAATCTAATATAAATAAAAAACCTTTTAAGACTAAACATTAATTTCAATTACTGCCCAGCAAATGACTAAAAATTAATTTTTTGTTAGAAAATTTTATTAGGTTAAACTACCCCTATTGTAATCTAATATAAATAAAAAACATTAACTATTAAAACTAAATATTAATTTCGGTTACTGTCCAACAAATAGATAAAAAATTAATTTTTTGTTAAAAAATTTTATTAGATTAAATTATCTCTATTGTAACCTAATATAAATAAAAAACATTTTAAGACTAAACATTAATTTCAATTGCTGCCCAGCAAATAGCTGAAAAATTAATTTTTTTTTATTAGAAAATTTTATTAAATTAAACTATCCCTATTATAATCTAATATAAATAAAAACATTAACTATTAAGACTAAATATTAATTTCAGTGACTGCCCAACAAATGACTAAAAATTAATTATTTGTTAGAAAATTTTATTAGATTAAATTATCTCTATTGTAATCTAATATATATAAAAAACATTTTAAAACTAAATATTAATTTCGGTTGCTGCCCAGCAAATAGCTGAAAAATTAATTTTTTTTATTAGAAAATTTTATTAAATTAAATTATCCCTATTGTAATCTAATATAAATAAAAACATTAACTATTAAAACTAAATATTAATGTGGTGGCTGCCCAACAAATCGCTAAAAATTAATTTTTTTTTTGTTAGAAAATTTTATTAGATTAAACTATCCCAATCATAATCTAATACAAATAAAAACATTAACTATTAAAACTAAATATTAATTTCAATTACTGCCCAGTAAATGACTAAAAAATTAATTTTTTTTATTAGAAAATTTTATTAGATTAAGTTATCTCTATTGTAATCTAATATAAATAAAAAACATTTTAAGACTTAACATTAATTTCGATTGCTGCCCAGCAAATAGCTGAAAAATTAATTTTTTTGTTAGAAAATTCTATTAAATTAAACTATCCCTATTATAATCTAATATAAATAAAAACATTAACTATTAAGACTAAATATTAATTTCGATTGCTGCCCAACAAATGATTAAAAATTAATTTTTTTTTGTTAGAAAATTTTACTAGATTAAATTATCCCTATTATAATCTAATATAAGTAAAAAACATTTTAAGGCTAAACATTAATTTCGGTTGCTGCCCAGCAAATGGCTAAAAAATTAATTTTTTTTTATTAGAAAATTTTATTAAATTAAATTATCCCTATTGTAATCTGATATAAATAAAAACATTAACTATTAAGACTAAATATTAATTTGGCGGCTGCCCAACAAATGGCTAAAAATTAATTTTTTTTTTGTTAGAAAATTTTATTAGATTAAACTACCCCAATTATAATCTAATATAAATAAAAACATTAACTATTAAAACTAAATATTAATTTTGGTTACTGCCCAACAAATGACTAAAAAATTAATTTTTTTATTAGAAAATTTTATTAAATTAAGTTATCTCTATTGTAATCTAATATAAATAAAAAACATTTTTAGACTTAACATTAATTTCGGTTACTGCCCAACAAATAGCTGAAAAATTAATTTTTGTTTGTTAGAAAATTTTATTAAATTAAACTATCCCCATTATAATCTAATATGAATAAAAACATTAACTATTAAGACTAAATATTAATTTCAGTGACTGCCCAACAAATGACTAAAAAAAAATAATTTTTTGTTAGAAAATTTTATTAAATTAAACTATCCCTATTATAATCTAATATAAATAAAAACACTAACTATTAAAACTAAATATTAATTTCGGTTACTGCCCAACAAATGACTAAAAAAAATTAATTTTTTGTTAGAAAATTTTATTAGATTAAATTATCTCTATTATAATCTAATATAAATAAAAAACATTTAAAGACTTCACATTAATTTCGGTTGCTGCCCAGCAAATAGCTGAAAAATTAATTTTTTTGTTAGAAAATTTTATTAAATTAAACTATCCCTATTATAATCTAATATAAATAAAAACATTACCTATTAAGACTAAATATTAATTTCGGTTACTGCCCAGCAAATAGCTAAAAAATTAATTTTTTTATTAGAAAATTTTATCAGATTAAATTATCCCTATTGTAATCTAATATAAATAAAAAACATTTTAAGACTAAACATTAATTTCAGTTACTGCCCAAGAAATGACTAAAAAATTAATTTTTTTTTTGTTAGAAAATTTTATTAGATTAAATTATCTCTATTGTAATCTAATATAAATAAAAACACTAACTATTAAAACTAAACATTAATTTCGGTTGCTGCCCACAAATGACTAAAAAAATTAATTTTTTGTTAGAAAATTTTTTTAGATTAAGGTATCTCTATTGTAATCGAATATAAATAAAAAATATTTTAAGACTTAACATTAATTTCGATTGCTGCCCAGCAAATAGCTGAAAAATTAATTTTTTTTTGTTAGAAAATTCTATTTAATTAAACGATCCCTATTATAATCTAATATAAATAAAAACATTAACTATTAAGACTAAATATTAATTTCGGTTGCTGCCCAACAAATGATTAAAAATTAATTTTTTTTGTTAGAAAATTTTATTAGATTAAATTATCCCTATTATAATCTAATATAAGTAAAAAACATTTTAAGGCTATACATTGATTTCGGTTGCTGCCCAGCAAATGGGTAAAAAATTAATTTTTTTTATTAGAAAATTTTATTCGATTAAATTATCCCTATTGTAATCTAATATAAATAAAAAACACTAACTATTAAAACTAAATATTAATTTCGATTACTGCCCACAAATGACTAAAAAAATTAATTTTTTGTTAGAAAATTTTATTAGATTAAGATATCTCTATTGTAATCTAATATAAATAAAAAATATTTTAAGCTTAACATTAATTTCGATTGCTGCCCAGCAAATAGCTGAAAAATTAATTTTTTTTTGTTAGAAAATTCTATTAAATTAAATTATCCCTATTATAATCTATTTTTTTATTAGAAAATTTTATAAGATTAAATTATCCCTATTATAATCTAATATAAATAAAAACATTAACTATTAAAACTAAATATTAATTTCAGTGACTGCCCAACAAATGACTACAATTTAATTTTTTTTTGTCAGAAAATATTATTAGATCAAATTATCTCTATTGTAATCTAATGTAAATAAAAACATTTTAAGACTAAATATTAATTTCAGTTGCTGCCCAGCAAATAACTGAAAAATTAATTTTTTTTTGTTAGAAAATTTTATTAAATTAAATTATCCCTATTGTAATCTAATATAAATAAAAAACATTAACTATTAAAACTAAATATTAATTTCGGTTGCTGCCCAACAAATGGCTAAAAAATTAATTTTTTTTTTGTTAGAAAATTTTATTAGATTAAATTATCCCTATTGTAATCTAATATAAATAAAAAATATTTTAAGACTAAACATTAATTTCAGTTACTACCCAACAAATGGCTAAAAATTAATTTTTTGTTAGAAAATTTTATTATATTAAACTATCCCAACTGTAAACTAATACAAATAAAAACATTAACTATTAAAACTAAATATTAATTTCGATTGCTACCCACAAATGACTAAACATTAATTTTTTTGTTAGAAAATTTTATTAGATTAAATTATCTCTATTGTAATCTAATATAAATAATTTTTTTGTTAGAAAATTCTATTAAATTAAATTATCCCTATTATAATCTATTTTTTTATTAGAAAATTTTATAAGATTAAATTATCCCTATAATAATCTAATATAAATAAAAACATTAACTATTAAAACTAAATATTAATTTCAGTGACTGCCCAACAAATGACTACAATTTAATTTTTTTTTGTCAGAAAATATTATTAGATCAAATTATCTCTATTGTAATCTAATATAAATAAAAAACATTTTAAGACTTAACATTAATTTCGATTGCTGCCCAGCAAATAGCTGAAAAATTAATTTTTTTGTTAGAAAATTTTATTAAATTAAACTATCCCTATTATAATCTAATATAAATAAAAACATTAACAATTAAGACTAAATATTAATTTCGGTTACTGCCCAGCAAATAGCTAAAAAATTAATTTTTTTATTAGAAAATTTTTTTAGATTAAATTATCCCTATTGTAATCTAATATAAATAAAAAACATTTTAAGACTAAACATTAATTTCAGTTACTGCCGAACAAATGACTAAAAAATTATTTTTTTTTTTGTTAGGAAATTTTATTAGATTAAATTATCTCTATTGTAATCTAATATAAATAAAAACACTAACTATTAAAACTAAACATTAATTTCGGTTGCTGCCCACAAATGACTAAAAAAATTAATTTTTTGTTAGAAAATTTTTTTAGATTAAGGTATCTCTATTGTAATCTAATATAAATAAAAAATATTTTAAGACTTAACATTAATTTCGATTGCTGCCCAGCAAATAGCTGAAAAATTAATTTTTTTTTGTTAGAAAATTCTATTAAATTAAACTATCCCTATTATAATCTAATATAAATAAAAACATTAACTATTAAGACTAAATATTAATTTCGATTGCTGCCCAACAAATGATTAAAAATTAATTTTTTTTTGTTAGAAAATTTTACTAGATTAAATTATCCCTATTATAATCTAATATAAGTAAAAAACATTTTAAGGCTAAACATTAATTTCGGTTGCTGCCCAGCAAATGGCTAAAAAATTAATTTTTTTTTATTAGAAAATTTTATAAAATTAAATTATCCCTATTGTAATCTGATATAAATAAAAACATTAACTATTAAGACTAAATATTAATTTGGCGGCTGCCCAACAAATGGCTAAAAATTAATTTTTTTTTGTTAGAAAATTTTATTAGATTAAACTACCCCAATTATAATCTAATATAAATAAAAACATTAACTGTTAAAACTAAATATTAATTTTGGTTACTGCCCAGCAAATGACTAAAAAATTAATTTTTTTATTAGAAAATTTTATTAAATTAAGTTATCTCTATTGTAATCTAATATAAATAAAAAACATTTTTAGACTTAACATTAATTTCGGTTACTGCCCAACAAATAGCTGGAAAATTAATTTTTTTTTGTTAGAAAATTTTATTAAATTAAACTATCCCTATTATAATCTAATATAAATAAAAACATTAACTATTAAGACTAAATATTAATTTCAGTGACTGCCCAACAAATGACTAAAAAAAATTAATTTTTTGTTAGAAAATTTTATTAAATTAAACTATCCCTATTGTAATCTAATATAAATAAAAACACTAACTATTAAAACTAAATATTAATTTCGTTTACTGCCCACAAATGACTAAAAAAATTCATTTTTTGTTAGAAAATTTTATTAGTTTAACGTATCTCTATTGTAATCTAATATAAATAAAAAACATTTTAAGACTTAACATTAATTTCGATTGCTGCCCAGCAAATAGCTGAAAAATTAATTTTTTTGTTAGAAAATTTTATTAAATTAAACTATCCCTATTATAATCTAATATAAATAAAAACCTTAACAATTAAGACTAAATATTAATTTCGGTTACTGCCCAGCAAATAGCTAAAAAATTAATTTTTTTATTAGAAAATTTTATTAGATTAAATTATCCCTATTGTAATCTAATATAAATAAAAAACATTTTAAGACTAAACATTAATTTCAGTTACTGCCCAACAAATGACTAAAAAATTATTTTTTTTTTTGTTAGGAAATTTTATTAGATTAAATTATCTCTATTGTAATCTAATATAAATAAAAACACTAACTATTAAAACTAAACATTAATTTCGGTTGCTGCCCACAAATGACTAAAAAAATTAATTTTTTGTTAGAGAATTTTTTTAGATTAAGGTATCTCTATTGTAATCTAATATAAATAAAAAATATTTTAAGACTTAACATTAATTTCGATTGCTGCCCAGCAAATAGCTGAAAAATTAATTTTTTTTTGTTAGAAAATTCTATTAAATTAAACTATCCCTATTATAATCTAATATAAATAAAAACATTAACTATAAAGACTAAATATTAATTTCGATTGCTGCCCAACAAATGATTAAAAATTAATTTTTTTTTGTTAGAAAATTTTACTAGATTAAATTATCCCTATTATAATCTAATATAAATAAAAAACATTTTAAGACTTAACATTAATTTCGGTTGCTGCCCAGCAAATAGCTGAAAAATTAATTTTTTTGTTAGAAAATTTTATTAAATTAAACTATCCCTATTATAATCTAATATAAATAAAAACATTACCTATTAAGACTAAATATTAATTTCGGTTACTGCCCAGCAAATAGCTAAAAAATTAATTTTTTTATTAGAAAATTTTATTAGATTAAATTATCCCTATTGTAATCTAATATAAATAAAAAACATTTTAAGACTAAACATTAATTTCAGTTACTGCCCAACAAATGACTAAAAAATTAATTTTTTTTTTGTTAGAAAATTTTATTAGATTAAATTATCTCTATTGTAATCTAATATAAATAAAAACACTAACTATTAAAACTAAACATTAATTTCGGTTGCTGCCCACAAATGACTAAAAAAATTAATTTTTTGTTAGAAAATTTTTTTAGATTAAGGTATCTCTATTGTAATCTAATATAAATAAAAAATATTTTAAGACTTAACATTAATTTCGATTGCTGCCCAGCAAATAGCTGAAAAATTATTTTTTTTTGTTAGAAAATTCTATTAAATTAAACTATCCCTATTATAATCTAATATAAATAAAAACATTAACTATTAAGACTAAATATTAATTTCGGTTGCTGCCCAACAAATGATTAAAAATTAATTTTTTTGTTAGAAAATTTTATTAGATTAAATTATCCCTATTATAATCTAATATAAGTAAAAAACATTTTAAGGCTAAACATTAATTTCGATTGCTGCCCACCAAATGGCTAAAAAATTAATTTTTTTTATTAGAAAATTTTATTAGATTAAATTATCCCTATTGTAATCTAATATAAATAAAAAACACGAACTATTAAAACTAAATATTAATTTCGATTGCTGCCCAGCAAATAGCTGAAAAATTAATTTTTTTTTGTTAGAAAATTCTATTAAATTAAATTATCCCTATTATAATCTAATATAAATAAAAACATTAACTATTCAGACTAAATATTAATTTCGGTTGCTACCCAACAAATGATTAAAATTTAATTTTTTTTGTTAGAAAATTTTATTAGATTAAATTATCCCTATTATAATCTAATATAAGTAAAAAACATTTTAAGGCTAAACATTAATTTCGGTTGCTGCCCAGCAAATGGCTAAAAAATTAATTTTTTTAATTAGAAAATTTTATTAGATTAAATTATCCATATTGTAATCTAATATAAATAAAAAACACTAACTATTAAAACTAAATATTAATTTCGATTACTGCCCACAAATGACTAAAAAAATTAATTTTTTGTTAGAAAATTTTATTAGATTAAGATATCTCTATTGTAATCTAATATAAATAAAAAATATTTTAAGACTTAACATTAATTTCGATTGCTGCCCAGCAAATAGCTGAAAAATTAATTTTTTTTTTGTTAGAAAATTCTATTAAATTAAATTATCCCTATTATAATCTAATATAAATAAAAACATTAACTATTAAGACTAAATATTAATTTCGGTTGCTGCCCAACAAATGATTAAAAATTAATTTTTTTTGCTAGAAAATTTTATTAGATTAAATTATCCCTATTATAATCTAATATAAGTCAAAAACATTTTAAGGCTAAATATTAATTTCAGTTGCTGCCCAGCAAATGGCTAAAAAATTAATTTTTTTTATTAGAAAATTTTATTAGATTAAATTATCCCTAGTGTAATCTAATATAAATAAAAAACATTTTAAGACTAAATATTAATTTCGATTGCTGTCCAATAAATAGCTGAAAAATTAATTTTTTTTGTTAGAAAATTTTATTAAATTAAACTATCCCTATTATAATCTAATATAAATAAAAACATTAACTATTAAAACTAAATATTAATTTCAGTGACTGCCCAACAAATGACTAAAATTTAATTTTTTTTTGTTAGAAAATTTTATTAGATTAAATTATCTCTATTGTAATCTAATATATATAAAAAACATTTTAAAACTAAATATTAATTTCGGTTGCTGCCCAGCAAATAGCTGAAAAATTAATTTTTTTTATTAGAAAGTTTTATTAAATTAAATTATCCCTATTGTAATCTAATATAAATAAAAACATTAACTATAAAAACTAAATATTAATGTGGTGGCTGTCCAACAAATCGCTAAAAATTAATTTTTTTTTTTTTAGAAAATTTTATTAGATTAAACTATCCCAATCATAATCTAATACAAATAAAAACATTAACTATTAAAACTAAATATTAATTTCAATTACTGCCCAGCAAATGACTAAAAAATTAATTTTTTTTATTAGAAAATTTTATTAGATTAAGTTATCTCTATTGTAATCTAATATAAATAAAAAACATTTTAAGACTTAACATTAATTTCGATTGCTGCCCAGCAAATAGCTGAAAAATTAATTTTTTTGTTAGAAAATTCTATTAAATTAAACTATCCCTATTATAATCTAATATAAATAAAAACATTAACTATTAAAACTAAATATTAATTTCGATTGCTGCCCAACAAATGATTAAAAATTAATTTTTTTTTGTTAGAAAATTTTACTAGATTAAATTATCCCTATTATAATCTAATATAAGTAAAAAACATTTTAAGGCTAAACATTAATTTCGGTTGCTGCCCAGCAAATGGCTAAAAAATTAATTTTTTTTTATTAGAAAATTTTATTAAATTAAATTATCCCTATTGTAATCTGATATAAATAAAAACATTAACTATTAAGACTAAATATTAATTTGGCGGCTGCCCAACAAATGGCTAAAAATTAATTTTTTTTTTGTTAGAAAATTTTATTAGATTAAACTACCCCAATTATAATCTAATATAAATAAAAACAGTAACTATTAAAACTAAATATTAATTTTGGTTACTGCCCAGCAAATGACTAAAAAATTAATTTTTTTATTAGAAAATTTTATTAAATTAAGTTATCTCTATTGTAATCTAATATAAATAAAAAACATTTTTAGACTTAACATAAATTTCGGTTACTGCCCAACAAATAGCTGAAAAATTCATTTTTTTTTGTTAGAAAATTTTATTAAATTAAACTATCCCTATTATAATCTAATATAAATAAAAACATTAACTATTAAGACTAAATATTAATTTCAGTGACTGCCCAACAAATGACTAAAAAAAATTAATTTTTTGTTAGAAAATTTTATTAAATTAAACTATCCCTATTGTAATCTAATATAAATAAAAACACTAACTATTAAAACTAAATATTAATTTCGATTACTGCCCACAAATGACTAAAAAAATTCATTTTTTGTTAGAAAATTTTATTAGATTAAGGTATCTCTATTGTAATCTAATATAAATAAAAAACATTTTAAGACTTAACATTAATTTCGATTGCTGCCCAGCAAATAGCAGAAAAATTGATTTTTTTGTTAGAAAATTTTATTAAATTAAACTATCCCTATTATAATCTAATATAAATAAAATCATTAACTATTAAGACTAAATATTAATTTCGGTTACTGCCCAGCAAATAGCTAAAAAATTAATTTTTTTATTAGAAAATTTTATTAGATTAAATTATCCCTATTGTAATCTAATATAGATAAAAAACATTTTAAGACTAAACATTAATTTCAGTTACTGCCCAACAAATGACTAAAAAATTAATTTTTTTTTGTTAGAAAATTTTATTAGATTAAAATATCTCTATTGTAATCTAATATAAATAAAAACACTAACTATTAAAACTAAACATTAATTTCGGTTGCTGCCCACAAATGACTAAAAAAATTCATTTTTTGTTAGAAAATTTTTTTAGATTAAGGTATCTCTATTGTAATCTAATATAAATAAAAAATATTTTAAGACTTAACATTAATTTCGATTGCTGCCCAGCAAATAGCTGAAAAATTAATTTTTTTTTGTTAGAAAATTCTATTAAATTAAACTACCCCTATTATAATCTAATATAAATAAAAACATTAACTATTAAGACTAAATATTAATTTCGATTGCTGCCCAACAAATGATTAAAAATTAATTTTTTTTTGTTAGAAAATTTTACTAGATTAAATTATCGCTATTATAATCTAATATAAGTAAAAAACATTTTAAGGCTAAACATTAATTTCGGTTGCTGCCCAGCAAATGGCTAAAAAATTAATTTTTTTTTATTAGAAAATTTTATTAAATTAAATTATCCCTATTGTAATCTGATATAAATAAAAACCTTAACTATTAAGACTAAATATTAATTTGGCGGCTGCCCAACAAATGGCTAAAAATTAATTTTTTTTTGTTAGAAAATTTTATTAGATTAAACTACCCCAATTATAATCTAATATAAAAAAAACATTAACTATTAAAACGAAATATTAATTTTGGTTACTGCCCAGCAAATTACTAAAAAATTAATTTTTTTATTAGAAAATTTTATTAAATTAATTTATCTCTCTTGTAATCTAATATAAATAAAAAACATTTTTAGACTTAACATTAATTTCGGTTACTGCCCAACAAATAGCTGGAAAATTAATTTTTTTTTGTTAGAAAATTTTATTAAATTAAACTATCCCTATTATAATCTAATATAAATAAAAACATTAACTATTAAGACTAAATATTAATTTCAGTGACTGCCCAACAAATGACTAAAAAAAATAAATTTTTTGTTAGAAAATTTTATTAAATTAAACTATCCCTATTATAATCTAATATAAATAAAAACACTAACTATTAAAACTAAATATTAATTTCGTTTACTGCCCAACAAATGACTAAAAAAAATTAATTTTTTGTTAGAAAATTTTATTAGATTAAATTATCTCTATTATAATCTAATATAAATAAAAAACATTTTAAGACTTAACATTAATTTCGGTTGCTGCCCGGCAAATAGCTGAAAAATTAATTTTTTTGTTAGAAAATTTTATTAAATTAAACTATCCCTATTATAATCTAATATAAATAAAACCATTAACTGTTAAGACTAAATATTAATTTCGGTTACTGCCCAGCAAATAGCTAAAAAATTAATTTTTTTATTAGAAAATTTTATTAGATTAAATTATCCCTATTGTAATCTAATATAAATAAAAAACATTTTAAGACTAAACATTAATTTCAGTTACTGCCCAACAAATGACTACAAAATTAATGTTTTCTTTGTTAGAAAATTTTATTAGATTAAATTATCTCTATTGTAATCTAATATAAATAAAAACACTAACTATTAAAACTAAACATTAATTTCGGTTGCTGCCCACAAATGACTAAAAAAATTAACTTTTTGTTAGAAAATTTTTTTAGATTAAGGTATCTCTATTGTAATCTAATATAAATAAAAAATATTTTAAGACTTAACACTAATTTCGATTGCTGCCCAGCAAATAGCTGAAAAATTAATTTTTTTTTGTTAGAAAATTCTATTAAATTAAACTATCCCTATTATAATCTAATATAAATAAAAACATTAACTATTAAGACTAAATATTAATTTCGGTTGCTGCCCAACAAATGATTAAAAATTAATTTTTTTGTTAGAAAATTTTATTAGATTAAATTATCCCTATTATAATCTAATATAAGTAAAAAACATTTTAAGGCTACACATTAATTTCGATTGCTGCCCAGCAAATGGCTAAAAAATTAATTTTTTTTATTAGAAAATTTTATTAGATTAAATTATCCCTATTGTAATCTAATATAAATAAAAAACACTAACTATTAAAAGTAAATATTAATTTCGATTGCTGCCCAGCAAATAGCTGAAAAATTAATTTTTTTTTGTTAGAAAATTCTATTAAATTAAATTATCCCTAATATAATCTAATATAAATAAAAACATTAACTATTCAGACTAAATATTAATTTCGGTTGCTGCCCAACAAATGATTAAAATTTAATTTTTTTTGTTAGAAAATGTTATTAGATTAAATTATCCCTATTATAATCTAATATAAGTAAAAAACATTTTAAGGCTAAACATTAATTTCGGTTGCTGCGCAGCAAATGGCTAAAAAATTAATTCTTTTTATTAGAAAATTTTATTAGATTAAATTATCCATATTGTAATCTAATATAAATAAAAAACACTAACTATTAAAACTAAATATTAATTTCGATTACTGCCCACAAATGCCTAAAAAAATTAATTTTTTGTTAGAAAATTTTATTAGATTAAGATATCTCTATTGTAATCTAATATAAATAAAAAATATTTTAAGACTTAACATTAATTTCGATTGCTGCCCAGCAAATAGCTGAAAAATCAATTTTTTTTTTGTTAGAAAATTCTATTAAATTAAATTATCCCTATTATAATCTAATATAAATAAAAACATTAACTATTAAGACTAAATATTAATTTCGGTTCCTGCCCAACAAATGATTAAAAATTATTTTTTTTTGCTAGAAAATTTTATTAGATTAAATTATCCCTATTATAATCTAATATAAGTAAAAAACATTTTAAGGCTCAATATTAATTTCGGTTGCTGCCCAGCAAATGGCCAAAAAATTAATTTTTTTTTTTAGAAAATTTTATTAGATTAAATTATCCCTATTGTAATCTAATATAAATAAAAAACATTTTAAGACTAAATATTAATTTCGATTGCTGTCCAATAAATAGCTGAAAAATTAATTTTTTTTTGTTAGAAAATTTTATTAAATTAAACTATCCCTATTATAATCTAATATAAATAAAAACATTAACTATTAAAACTAAATATTAATTTCAGTGACTGCCCAACAAATGACTAAAATTTAATTTTTTTTTGTTAGAAAATTTTATTAGATTAAATTATCTCTATTGTAATCTAATGTAAATAAAAACATTTTAAGACTAAATATTAATTTCAGTTGCTGCCCAGCAAATAACTGAAAAATTAATTTTTTTTTGTTAGAAAATTTTATTAAATTAAAATATCCCTATAATAATCTAATATAGATAAAAACACTAACTATTAAAACTAAATATTAATTTCGGTTACTGCCCACAAATGACTAAAAAAAATTAATTTTTTTGTTAGAAAATTTTATTAGATTAAATTATCTCTATTATAATCTAATATAAATAAAAAACATTTTAAGACTTAACATTAATTTCGATTGCTGCTCAGCAAATAGCTGAAAAATTAATTTTTTTTTGTTAGAAAATTTTATTAAATTAAACTATCCCTATTATAATATAATATAAATAAAAACATTAACTATTAAGACTAAATATTAATTTCAGTTACTGCCCAGGAAATAACTAAAAAAATTAATTTTTTTATTAGAAAATTTTATTAGATTAAATTATCCCTATTGTAATCTAATATAAATAAAAAACCTTTTAAGACTAAACATTAATTTCAGTTACTGCCCAACAAAAGACTAAAAAATTAATTTTTTTTTTGTTCAAAAATTTTATTAGATTAAATTATCTCTATTGTAATCTAATATAAGTAAAAACACTAACTATTAAAACTAAATATTAATTTCGATTACTGCCCACAAATGACTAAAAAAATTCATTTTTTGTTAGAAAATTTTATTAGATTAAGGTATCTCTATTGTAATCTAATATAAATAAAAAACATTTTAAGACTGAACATTAATTTCGATTGCTGCCCAACAAATAGCTGTAAAATTAATTTTTTTTTGTTTGAAAATTCTATTAAATTAAACTATCCCTATTATAATCTAATATAAATAAAAACATTAACTATTAAGACTAAATATTAATTTCGGTTGCTGCCCAACAAATGATTAAAAATGATTTTTTTTTGTTAGAAAATTTTATTAGATTAAATTATCCCTATTATAATCTAATATAAATAAAAAACATTTTAAGACTAAACATTAATTTCAGTTACTGCCCAACAAATGACTAAAAAATTAATTTTTTTTTTGTTAAAAAATTTTATTAGATTAAATTATCTCTATTGTAATCTAATATAAATAAAAACACTAACTATTAAAACTAAATATTAATTTCGATTACTGCTCGCGAATGACTAAAAAAATTAATTTTTTGTTAGAAAATTTTATTAGATTAAGGTATCTCTATTGTAATCTAATATAAATAAAAAACATTTTAAAACTTAACATTAATTTCGATTGCTGCCCAACAAATAGCTGAAGAATTAATTCTTTTTTGTTAGAAAATTCTATTAAATTAAACTATCCCTATTATAATCTAATATAAATAAAAACATTAACTATTAAGACTAAATATTAATTTCGATTGCTGCCCAACAAATGATTAAAAATTAATTTTTTTTTGTTAGAAAGTTTTATTAGATTAAATTATCCCTATTATAAACTAATATAAGTAAAAAACATTTTAAGGCTAAACATTAATTTCTGTTGCTGCCCAGCAAATGGCTAAAAAATTAATTTTTTTTTATTAGAAAATCTTATTAAATTAAATTATCCCTATTGTAATCTGATATAAATAAAAACATTAACTATTAAGACTAAATATTAATTTGGCGGCTGCCCAACAAATGGCTAAAAATTAATTTTTTTTTTGCTAGAAAATTTTATTACATTAAACTACCCCAATTATAATCAAATATAAATAAATCATTAACTATTAAAACTAAATATTAATTTTGGTTACTGCCCAGCAAATGACTAAAAAATTAATTTTTTTATTCGAAAATTTTATTAAATTAAGTTATCTCTATTGTAATCTAATATAAATAAAAAACATTTTTAGACTTAACATTAATTTCGGTTACTGCCCAACAAATAGCTGAAAAATTAATTTTTTTTTGTTCGAAAATTTTATTAAATTAAACTATCCCCATTATAATCTAATATAAATAAAAACATTAACTATTAAGACTAAATATTAATTTCAGTGACTGCCCAACAAATGACTAAAAAAAATTAATTTTTTGTTAGAAAATTTTATTAAATTAAACTATCCCTATTATAATCTAATATAAATAAAAACACTAACTATTAAAACTAAATATTAATTTCGGTTACTGCCCAACAAATGACTAAAAAAAATTAATTTTTTGTTAGAAAATTTTATTAGATTAAATTATCTCTATTATAATCTAATATAAATAAAAAACATTTTAAGACTTAACATTAATTTCGGTTGCTGCCCAGCAAATAGATGAAAAATTAATTTTTTTGTTAGAAAATTTTATTAAATTAAACTATCCCTATTATAATCTAATATAAATAAAAACATTACCTATTAAGACTAAATATTAATTTCGCTTACTGCCCAGCAAATAGCTAAAAAATTAATTTTTTTTTCAGAAAATTTTATTAGATTAAATTATCCCTATTGTAATCTAATATAAATAAAAAACATTTTAAGACTAAACATTAATTTCAGTTCCTGCCCAACAAATGACTAAAAAATTAATTTTTTTTTTGTTAGAAAATTTTATTAGATTAAATTATCTCTATTGTAATCTAATATAAATAAAAACACTAACTATTAAAACTAAACATTAATTTCGGTTGCTGCCCACAAATGACTAAAAATTAATTTTTTGTTAGAAAATTTTTTTAGATTAAGGTATCTCTATTGTAATCTAATATAAATAAAAAATATTTTAAGACTTAACATTAATTTCGATTGCTGCCCAGCAAATAGCTGAAAAATTAATTTTTTTTTGTTAGAAAATTCTATTAAATTAAACTATCCCTATTATAATCTAATATAAATAAAAACATTAACTATCAAGACTAAATATTAATTTCGGTTGCTGCCCAACAAATGATTAAAAATTAATTTTTTTTGTTAGAAAATTTTATTAGATTAAATTATCCCTATTATAATCTAATATAAGTAAAAAACATTTTAAGGCTAAACATTAATTTCGGTTGCTGCCCAGCAAATGGCTAAAAAATTAATTTTTTTTATTAGAAAATTTTATTAGATTAAATTATCCCTATTGTAATCTAATATAAATAAAAAACACTAACTACTAAAACTAAATATTAATTTCGATTACTGCCCACAAATGACTAAAAAAATTAATTTTTTGTTAGAAAATTTTATTAGATCAAGGTATCTCTATTGTAATCTAATATAAATAAAAAATATTTTAAGACTTAACATTAATTTCGATTGCTGCCCAGCAAATAGCTGAAAAATTAATTTTTTTTTGTTAGAAAATTCTATTAAATTAAACTATCCCTATTATAATCTAATATAAATAAAAACATTAACTATTAAGACCAAATATTAATTTCGGTTGTGCCCAACAAATGATTAAAAATTAATTTTTTTGTTAGAAAATTGTATTAAATTAAATTATCCCTATTATAATCTAATATAAGTAAAAAACATTTTAAGGCTAAACATTAATTTCGATTCCTGCCCAGCAAATGGCTAAAAAATTAATTTTTTTTATAAGAAAATTTTATTAGATTAAATTATCCGTATTGTAATCTAATATAAATAAAAAACACTAACTATTAAAACTAAATATTAATTTCGATTACTGCCCACAAATGACTAAAAAAATTAATTTTTTGTTAGAAAATTTTATTAGATTAAGATATCTCTATTGTAATCTAATATAAATAAAAAATATTTTAAGACTTAACATTAATTTCGATTGCTGCCCAGCAAATAGCTGAAAAATTAATTTTTTTTTGTTAGAAAATTCTATTAAATTAAATTATCCCTATTATAATCTAATATAAATAAAAACATTAACTATTAAGACTAAATATTAATTTCGGTTGCTGCCCAACAAATGATTAAAAATGATTTTTTTTTGTTAGAAAATTTTATTAGATTAAATTATCCCTATTATAATCTAATATAAATAAAAAACATTTTAAGACTAAACATTAATTTCAGTTACTGCCCAACAAATGACTAAAAAATTAATTTTTTTTTTGTTAAAAAATTTTATTAGATTAAATTATCTCTATTGTAATCTAATATAAATAAAAACACTAACTAATAAAACTAAATATTAATTTCGATTACGGCTCACGAATGACTAAAAAAATTAATTTTTTGTTAGAAAATTTTATTAGATTAAGGTATCTCTATTGTAATCTAATATAAATAAAAAACATTTTAAAACTTAACATTAATTTCGATTGCTGCCCAACAAATAGCTGAAGAATTCATTTTTTTTTGTTAGAAAATTCTATTAAATTAAACTATCCCTATTATAATCTAATATAAATAAAAACATTAACTATTAAGACTAAATATTAATTTCGATTGCTGCCCAACAAATGATTAAAAATTAATTTTTTTTTGTTAGAAAATTTTATTAGATTAAATTATCCCTATTATAAACTAATATAAGTAAAAAACATTTTAAGGCTAAACATTAATTTCGGTTGCTCCCCAGCAAATGGCTAAAAAATTAATTTTTTTTTATTAGAAAATTTTATTAAATTAAATTATCCCTATTGTAATCTGATATAAATAAAAACATTAACTATTAAGACTAAATATTAATTTGGCGGCTGCCCAACAAATGGCTAAAAATTAATTTTTTTTTTGCTAGAAAATTTTATTACATTAAACTACCCCAATTATCATCAAATATAAATAAAAACATTAACTATTAAAACTAAATATTAATTTTGGTTACTGCCCAGCAAATGACTAAAAAATTAATTTTTTTATTAGAAAATTTTATTAAATTAAGTTATCTCTATTGTAATCTAATATAAATAAAAAACATTTTTAGACTTAACATTAATTTCGGTTACTGCCCAACAAATAGCTGAAAAATTAATTTTTTTTTGTTAGAAAATTTTATTAAATTAATCTATCCCCATTATAATCTAATATAAATAAAAACATTAACTATTAAGACTAAATATTAATTTCAGTGACTACCCAACAAATGACTAAAAAAAATTAATTTTTTGTTAGAAAATTTTATTAAATTAAACTATCCCTATTATAATCTAATATAAATAAAAACACTAACTATTAAAACTAAATATTAATTTCGGTTACTGCCCAACAAATGACTAAAAAAAATTAAATTTTTGTTAGAAAATTTTATTAGATTAAATTATCTCTATTATAATCTAATATAAATAAAAAACATTTTAAGACTTAACATTAATTTCGGTTGCTGCCCAGCAAATAGCTGAAAAATTAATTTTTTTGTTAGAAAATTTTATTAAATTAAACTATCCCTATTATAATCTAATATAAATAAAAACATTACCTATTAAGACTAAATATTAATTTCGGTTACTGCCCAGCAAATAGCTAAAAAATTAATTTTTTTATTAGAAAATTTTATTAGATTAAATTATCCCTATTGTAATCTAATATAAATAAAAAACATTTTAAGACTAAACATTAATTTCAGTTACTGCCCAACAAATGACTAAAAAATTAATTTTTTTTTTGTTAGAAAATTTTATTAGATTAAATTATCTCTATTGTAATCTAATATAAATAAAAACACTAACTATTAAAACTAAACATTAATTTCGGTTGCTGCCCACAAATGACTAAAAAAATTAATTTTTTGTTAGAAAATTTTTTTAGATTAAGGTATCTCGATTGTAATCTAATATAAATAAAAAATATTTTAAGACTTAACATTAATTTCGATTGCTGCCCAGCAAATAGCTGAAAAATTAATTTTTTTTTGTTAGAAAATTCTATTAAATTAAACTATCCCTATTATAATCTAATATAAATAAAAACATTAACTATTAAGACTAAATATTAATTTCGGTTGTGCCCAACAAATGATTAAAAATTAATTTTTTTGTTAGAAAATTTTATTAAATTAAATTATCCCTATTATAATCTAATATATGTAAAAAACATTTTAAGGCTAAACATTAATTTCGATTGCTGCCCAGCAAATGGCTAAAAAATTAATTTTTTTTATTAGAAAATTTTATTAGATTAAATTATCCGTATTGTAATCTAATATAAATGAAAAACACTAACTATTAAAACTAAATATTAATTTCGATTACTGCCCACAAATGACTAAAAAAATTAATTTTTTGTTAGAAAATTTTATTAGATTAAGATATCTCTATTGTAATCTAATATAAATAAAAAATATTTTAAGACTTAACATTAATTTCGATTGCTGCCCAGCAAATAGCTGAAAAATTAATTTTTTTTTGTTAGAAAATTCTATTAAATTAAATTATCCCTATTATAATCTAATATAAATAAAAACATTAACTATTAAGACTAAATATTAATTTCGGTTGCTGCCCAACAAATGATTAAAAATTAATTTTTTTTGTTAGAAAATTTTATTAGATTAAATTATCCCTATTATAATCTAATATAAGTAAAAAACATTTTAAGGCTAAACATTAATTTCGCTTGCTGCCCAGCAAATGGCTAAAAAATTAATTTTTTTTATTAGAAAATTTTATAAGATTTAATTATCCCTATTATAATCTAATATAAATAAAAACATTAACTATTGAAACTAAATATTAATTTCAGTGACTGCCCAACAAATGACTAAAATTTAATTTTTTTTTGTTAGAAAATTTTATTAGATTAAATTATCTCTATTGTAATCTAATGTAAATAAAAACATTTTAAGACTAAATATTAATTTCAGTTGCTGCCCAGCAAATAACTGAAAAATTAATTTTTTTTTTGTTAGAAAATTTTATTAAATTAAATTATCCCCATTGTAATCTAATATAAATAAAAAACATTAACTATTAAAACTAAATATCAATTTCGGTTGCTGCCCAACAAATGGCTAAAAAATTAATTTTTTTTTTGTTAGAAAATTTTATTAGATTAAATTATCCCTATTGTAATCTAATATAAATAAAAAATATTTTAAGACTAAACATTAATTTCAGTTACTACCCAACAAATGGCTAAAAATTAATTTTTTGTTAGAAAATTTTATTATATTAAACTATCCCAATTGTAATCTAATATAAATAAAAACATTGACTATTAAAACTAAATATTAATTTCGATTGCTACCCACAAATGACTAAAAATTAATTTTTTTGTTAGAAAATTTTATTAGATTAAATTATCTCTATTGTAATCTAATATAAATAAAAACATTAACTATTAAAACTAAATATTAATTCCGGTTACTACCCAACAAATGGCTAAAAATTTAATTTTTTTTTGTTAGAAAATTTTATTAGATTAAGTTATCTCTATTATAATCTAATATAAATAAAAAACATTTTAATGCTAAATATTAATTTTGGTTGCTGCCCATCAAATGACTAAAAAATTAATTTTTTTTTATTAGAAAATTTTATTATATTAAATTATCCTTATTGTAATCTAATATAAATAAAATACATTTTAAGACTAAACATTAATTTCAATTACTGCCCAGCAAATGACTAAAAATTAATTTTTTGTTAGAAAATTTTATTAGATTAAACTATCCCTATTGTAATCTAATATAAATAAAAAACATTAACTATTAAAACTCAATATTAATTTCGGTTACTGTCCAACAAATAGCTAAAAAATTAATTTTTTGTTAAAAAATTTTATTAGATTAAATTATCTCTATTGTAACCTAATCTAAATAAAAAACATTTTAAGACTAAACATTAATTTCAATTGCTGCCCAGCAAATAGCTGAAAAATTAATTTTTTGTTAGAAAATTTTATTAAATTAAACTATCCCTATTATAATCTAATATAAATAAAAACATTAACTATTAAGACTAAATATTAATTTCAGTGACTGCCCAACAAATGACTAAAAATTAATTTTTTTGTTAGAAAATTCTATTAAATTAAACTATCCCTATTATAATCTAATATAAATAAAAACATTAACTATCAAGACTAAATATTAATTTCGGTTGCTGCCCAACAAATGATTAAAAATTAATTTTTTTTGTTAGAAAATTTTATTAGATTAAATTATCCCTATTATAATCTAATATAAGTAAAAAACATTTTAAGGCTAAACATTAATTTCGGTTGCTGCCCAGCAAATGGCTAAAAAATTATTTTTTTTTATTAGAAAATTTTATTAGATTAAATTATCCCTATTGTAATCTAATATAAATAAAAAACACTAACTACTAAAACTAAATATTAATTTCGATTACTGCCCACAAATGACTAAAATAATTAATTTTTTGTTAGAAAATTTTATTAGATTAAGGTATCTCTATTGTAATCTAATATAAATAAAAAATATTTTAAGACTTAACATTAATTTTGATTGCTGCCCAGCAAATAGCTGAAAAATTAATTTTTTTTTGTTAGAAAATTCTATTAAATTAAACTATCCCTATTATAATCTAATATAAATAAAAACATTAACTATTAAGACTAAATATTAATTTCGGTTGCTGTCCAACAAATCATTAAAAATTAATTTTTTTGTTAGAAAATTTTATTAGATTAAATTATCTCTATCATAATCTAATATAAGTAAAAAACATTTTAAGGCTAAACATTAATTTCGATTGCTGCCCAGCAAATGGCTAAAAAATTAATTTTTTTTATTAGAAATATTTATTAGATTAAATTATCCCTATTGTAATCTAATATAAATAAAAAACACTAACTATTAAAACTAAATATTAATTTCGATTACTGCCCACAAATGAATAAAAAAATTAATTTTTTGTTAGAAAATTTTATTAGATTAAGATATCTCTTTTGTAATCTAATATAAATAAAAAATATTTTAAGACTTAACATTAATTTCGATTGCTGCCCAGCAAATAGCTGAAAAATTAATTTTTTTTTTTCTTGGAAAATTCTATTAAATTAAATTATCCCTATTATAATCTAATATAAATAAAGACGTTAACTATTAAGACTAAATATTAATTTCGGTTGCTGCCCGACAAATGATTAAAAAATAATTTTTTTTGTTAGAAAATTTTATTAGATTAAATTATCCCTATTATAATCTAATATAAGTAAAAAACATTTTGAGGCTAAATATTAATTTCGGTTGCTGCCCAGCAAATGGCTAAAAAATTAATTTTTTTTATTAGAAAATTTTATTAGATTAAATTATCCCTATTGTAATCTAATATAAATAAAAAACATTTTAAGACTAAATATTAATTTCGATTGCTGTCCAATAAATAGCTGAAAAATTAATTTTTTTTGTTAGAAAATTTTATTAAATTAAACTATCCCTATTATAATTTAATATAAATAAAAACATTAACTATTAAAACTAAATATTAATTTCAGTGACTGCCCAACAAATGACTAAAATTTAATTTTTTTTTGTTAGAAAATTTTATTAGATTAAATTATCTCTATTGTAATGTAATGTAAATAAAAACATTTTAAGACTAAATATTATTTTCAGTTGCTGCCCAGCAAATAACTGAAAAATTAGTTTTTTTTTGTTAGAAAATTTTATTAAATTAAACTATCCCTATTATAATCTAATATAAATAAAAACATTAACCATTAAGACTAAATATTAATTTCAGTGACTGCCCAACAAATGACAAAAAAATTAATTTTTTTTTATAAAATTTTATTAAATTAAACTATCCCTATGATAATATAATATAAATAAAAACACTAACTATTAAAACTAAATATTAATTTCGGTTACTGCCCACAAATGACTAAAAAAAATTAATTTTTTTGTTAGAAAATTTTATTAGATTAAATTATCTCTATTATAATCGAATATAAATGAAAAACGTTTTAAGACTTAACATTAATTTCGATTGCTGCCCAGCAAATAGCTGAAAAATTAATTTTTTTTTTGTTAGAAAATTTTATTAAATTAAACTATCCCTATTATAATATAATATAAATAAAAACATTAACTATTAAGACTAAATATTAATTTCAGTTACTGCCCAGCAAATAACTAAAAAAATTAATTTTTTTATTAGAAAATTTTATTAGATTAAATTATCCCTATTGTAATCTAATATAAATAAAAAACATTTTAAGACTAAACATTAA
Organism: Ophion ventricosus; assembly: GCA_963932345.1. Classification (NCBI taxonomy): domain Eukaryota; kingdom Metazoa; phylum Arthropoda; class Insecta; order Hymenoptera; family Ichneumonidae; genus Ophion; species Ophion ventricosus. Next base: position 24,673 of record OZ010726.1, on the reverse strand, counting down.
TTTCAGTTACTGCCCAACAAATGACTAAAAAATTAATTTTTTTTTTGTTAAAAAATTTTATTAGATTAAATTATCTCTATTGTAATCTAATATAAATAAAAACACTAACTATTAAAACTAAATATTAATTTCGATTACTGCCCACAAATGACTAACAAAATTAATTTTTTGTTAGAAAATTTTATTAGATTAAGGTATCTCTCTTGTAATCTAATATAAATAAAAAACATTTTAAGACTTAACATTAATTTCGATTGCTGCCCAACAAATAGCTGAAAAATTAATTTTTTTTTGTTAGAAAATTCTATTAAATTAAACTATCCCTATTATAATCTAATATAAATAAAAACATTCACTATTAAGACTAAATGATAATTTCGGTTGCTGCCCAACAAATTATTAAAAATTAATTTTTTTTGTTAGAAAATTTTATTTGATTAAATCATCCCTATTATAATCTAATATAAGTAAAAAACATTTTAAGGCTAAACATTAATTTCGGTTGTTGCCCAGCAAATGGCTAAAAAATTAATTTTTTTTATTAGATAATTTTATTAGATTAAATTATCCCTATTGTAATCTAATATGAACAAAAAACACTAACTATTAAAACTAAATATTAATTTTGATTACTGCCCACAAATGACTAAAAAAATTAATTTTTTGTTAGAAAATTTTATTACATTAAGGTATCTCTATTGTAATCTAATATAAATAAAAAATATTTTAAGACTTAACATTAATTTCGATTGCTGCCCAGCAAATAGCTGAAAAATTAATTTTTTTGTTAGAAAATTCTATTAAATTAAACTATCCCTATTATAATCTAATATAAATAAAAACATTAACTATTAAGACTAAATATTAATTTCGATTGCTGCCCAACAAATGATTAAAAATTAATTTTTTTTTGTTAGAAAATTTTACTAGATTAAATTATCCCTATTATTATCTAATATAAGTAAAAAACATTTTAAGGCTAAACATTAATTTCGGTTGCTGCCCAGCAAATGGCTAAAAAATTAATTTTTTTTTATTAGAAAACTTTATTAAATTAAATTATCCCTATTGTAATCTGATATAAATAAAAACATTAACTATTAAGACTAAATCCTAATTTGGCGGCTGCCCAACAAATGGCTAAAAATTAATTTTTTTTTTGTTAGAAAATTTTATTAGATTAAACTACCCCAATTATAATCTAATATAAGTAAAAAACATTTTAAGGGTAAACATTAATTTCGGTTGCTGCCCAGCAAATGGCTAAAAAATTAATTTTTTTTATTAGAAAATTTTATTAGATTAAATTATCCCTATTGTAATCTAATATAAATAAAAAACATTTTAAGACTAAATATTAATTTCGATTGCTGTCCAATAAATAGCTGAAAAATTATTTTTTTTTGTTAGAAAATTTTATTAAATTAAACTATCCCTATTATAATCTAATATAAATAAAAACATTAACTATTAAAACTAAACATTAATTTCAGTGACTGCCCAACAAATGACTAAAATTTAATTTTTTTTTGTTAGAAAATTTTATTAGATTAAATTATCTCTATTGTAATCTAATGTAAATAAAAACATTTTAACACTAAATATTAATTTCAGTTGCTGCCCAGCAAATAACTGAAAAATTAATTTTTTTTTTGTTAGAAAATTTTATTAAATTAAATTATCCCTATTGTAAATTAATATAAATAAAAAACATTAACTATCAAAACTAAATATTAATTTCGGTTGCTGCCCAACAAATGGCTAAAAAATTAATTTTTTTTTGTTAGAAAATTTTATTAGATTAAATTATCCCTATTGTAATCTAATATAAATAAAAAATATTTTAAGACTAAACATTAATTTCAGTTACTACCCAACAAATGGCTAAAAATTAATTTTTGTTAGAAAATTTTATTGTATTAAACTATCCCAATTGTAATCTAATATAAATAAAAACATTAACTATTAAAACTAAATATTAATTTCGATTGCTACCCACAAATGACTAAGAATTAATTTTTTTGTTAGAAAATTTTATTAGATTAAATTATCTCTATTGTAATCTAATATAAATAAAAACATTAACTATTAAAACTAAATATTAATTTAGGTTACTACCCAACAAATGGCTAAAAAATTAATTTTTTTTTGTTAGAAAATTTTATTAGATTAAGTTATCTCTATTATAATCTAATATAGATAAAAAACATTTTAAGGCTAAATATTAATTTTGGTTGCTGCCATCAAATGACTAAAAAATTAATTTTTTTTTATTAGAAAATTTTATTAGATTAAATTATCCCTATTGTAATCTAATATAAATAAAAAACATTTTAAGACTAAACATTAATTTCAATTACTGCCCAGCAAATGACTAAAAATTAATTTTTTGTTAGAAAATTTTATTAGATTAAACTATCCCTATTGTAATCTTATATAAATAAAAAACATTAACTATTAAAACTAAATATTAATTTCGGTTACTGTCCAACAAATAGCTAAAAAATTAATTTTTTGTTAAAAAATTTTATTAGATTAAATTATCTCTATTGTAACCTAATATAAAAAAAAAACATTTTAAGACTAAACATTAATTTCAATTGCTGCCCAGCAAATAGCTGAAAAATTAATTTTTTTTTTATTAGAAAATTTTATGAAATTAAACTATCCCTATTATAATCTAATATAAATAAAAACATTAACTATTAAGACTAAATATTAATTTCAGTGACTGCCCAACAAATGACTAAAAATTAATTTTTTTGTTAGAAAATTTTATTAGATTAAATTATCTCTATTGTAATCTAATATAAATAAAAAACATTTTAAAACTAAATATTTATTTCGGTTGCTGCCCAGCAAATAGCTGAAAAATTAATTTTTTTTATTAGAAAATTTTATTAAATTAAATTATCCCTATTGTAATCTAATATAAATAAAAACATTAACTATTAAAACTAAATATTAATTTGGTGGCTGCCCAACAAATGGCTAAAAATTAATTTTTTTTTTGTTAGAAAATTTTATTAGATTAAACTATCCCAATTATAATCTAATACAAATAAAAACATTAACTATTAAAACTAAATATTAATTTCAATTACTGCCCAGCAAATGACTAAAAAATTAATTTTGTTTATTAGAAAATTTTATTAGATTAAGTTATCTCTATTGTAATCTAATATAAATAAAAAACATTTTAAGACTTAACATTAATTTCGATTGCTGCCCAGCAAATAGCTGAAAAATTAATTTTTTTCGTTAGAAAATTTTATTAAATTAAACTATCCCTATTATGATCTAATATAAATAAAAACATTAACTATTAAGACTAAATATTAATTTCAGTGACTGCCCAACAAATGGCTAAAAATTAATTTTTTGTTAGAAAATTTTATTAGATTAAATTATCTCTATTATAATCTAATATAAATAAAAAACATTTTAAGACTTAACATTAATTTCGATTGCTGCCCAGCAAATAGCTGAAAAATTAATTTTTTTTCTGTTAGAAAATTTTATTAGATTAAAGTATCCCTATTGTAATCTAATATACATAAAAAACATTTTAAGACTAAACATTAATTTCAGTTACTGCCCACCAAATAGCTGAAAAATTAATTTTTTTTGTTAGAAAATTTTATTAAATTAAACTATCCCTATGATAATCTAATATAAATAAAAATATTAAGTATTAAGACTAAATATTAATTTTAGTGACTGCCCAACAAATGGCTAAAAATTAATTTTTTTGTTAGAAAATTTTATTAGATTAAATTATCTCTATTATAATCTAATATAAATAAAAAACATTTTAAGACTAAATATTAATTTCGGTTGCTGCCCAGTAAATAGCTGAAAAATTAATTTTTTTTTATTAGAAAATTTTATTAAATTAAATTATCCCTATTGTAATCTGATATAAATAAAAACATTAACTATTAAGACTAAATATTAATTTGGCGGCTGCCCAACAAATGGCTAAAAATTAATTTTTTTTTTGTTAGAAAATTTTATTAGATTAAACTACCCCAATTATAATCTAATATAAATAAAAACATTAACTATTAAAACTAAATATTAATTTCGGTTACTGCCCAGCAAATGACTAACAAATTAATTTTTTTATTAGAAAATTTTATTAGATTAAGTTATCTCTATTGTAATCTAATATAAATAAAAAACATTTTTAGACTTAACATTAATTTCGATTACTGCCCAACAAATAGCTGAAAAATTTTTTTTTTTTGTTAGAAAATTTTATTAAATTAAACTATCCCTATTATAATCTAATACAAATAAAAACGTTAACTATTAAGACTAAATATTAATTTCAGTGACTGCCCAACAAATGACTAAAAAAAATTAATTTTTTGTTAGAAAATTTTATTAAATTAAACTATCCCTATTATAATCTAATATAATTAAAAACACTAACTATTAAAACTAAATATTAATTTCGGTTACTGCCCACAAATGACTAAAAAAAATTAATTTTTTTGTTAGAAAATTTTATTAGATTAAATTATCTCTATTATAATCTAATATAAATAAAAAACATTTTAAGACTTAACATTAATTTCGATTGCTGCCCAGCAAATAGCTGAAAAATTAATTTTTTTTTGTTAGAAAATTTTATCAAATTAAACTATCCCTATTATAATATAATATAAATAAAAACATTAACTATTAAGACTAAATATTAATTTCAGTTACTGCCCAGCAAATAACCAAAACAATTAATTTTTTTATTAGAAAATTTTATTAGATTAAATTATCCATATTGTAATCTAATATAAATAAAAAACATTTTAAGACTAAACATTAATTTCAGTTACTGCCCAATAAATGACTAAAAAATTAATTTTTTTTTGTTAAAAATTTTTATTAGATTAAATTATCTCTATTGTAATCTAATATAAATAAAAACACTAACTATTAAAACTAAATATTAATTTCGATTACTGCCCACAAATGACTAAAAAAATTAATTTTTTGTTAGAAAATTTTATTAGATTAAGGTATCTCTATTGTAATCTAATATAAATAAAAAACATTTTAAGACTTAACATTAATTTCGATTGCTGCCCAACAAATAGCTGAAAAATTAGTTTTTTTTTTGTTAGAAAATTCTATTAAATTAAACTATCCCTATTATAATCTAATATAAATAAAAACATTAACTATCAAGACTAAATATTAATTTCGGTTGCTGCCCAACAAATGATTAAAAATTAATTTTTTTTGTTAGAAAATTTTATTAGATTAAATTATCCCTATTATAATCTAATATAAGTAAAAAACATTTTAAGGCTAAACATTAATTTCGGTTGCTGCCCAGCAAATGGCTAAAAAATTAATTTTTTTTATTAGAAAATTTTATTAGATTAAATTATCCGTATTGTAATCTAATATAAATAAAAAACACTAACTATTAAAACTAAATAATAATTTCGATTACTGCCCACAAATGACAAAAAAAATTAATTTTTTGTTTGAAAATTTTATTAGATTAAGATATCTCTATTGTAATCTAATATAAATAAAAAATATTTTAAGACTTAACATTAATTTCGATTGCTGCCCAGCAAATAGCTGAAAAATTAATTTTTTTTTGTTAGAAAATTCTATTAAATTAAATTATCCCTATTATAATCTAATATAAATAAAAACATTAACTATTAAGACTAAATATTAATTTCGGTTGCTGCCCAACAAATGATTAAAAATTAATTTTTTTTGTTAGAAAATTTTATTAGATTAAATTATCCCTATTATAATCTAATATAAGTAAAAAACATTTTAAGGCTAAACATTAATTTCGGTTGCTGCCCAGCAAATGGCTAAAAAATTAATTTTTTTTATTAGAAAATTTTATTAGATTAAATTATCCCTATTGTAATCTAATATAAATAAAAAACACTAACTATTAAAACGAAATATTAATTTCGATTACTGCCCACAAATGACTAAAAAAATTAATTTTTTGTTAGAAAATTTTATTAGATTAAGATATCTCTATTGTAATCTAATATAAATAAAAAATATTTTAAGACTTAACATTAATTTCGATTGCTGCCCAGCAAATAGCTGAAAAATTAATTTTTTTTTTTGTTAGAAAATTCTATTAAATTAAATTATCCCTATTATAATCTAATATAAATAAAAACATTAACTCTTAAGACTAAATATTAATTTCGGTTGCTGCCCAACAAATGATTAAAAATTAATTTTTTTTGTTAGAAAATTTTATTAGATTAAATTATCCCTATTATAATCTAATATAAGTAAAAAACATTTTAAGGCTAAACATTAATTTCGGTTGCTGCCCACCAAATGGCTAAAAAATTAATTTTTTTTATTAGAAAATTTTATTAGATTAAATTATCCCTATTGTAATCTAATATAAATAAAAAACACTAACTACTAAAACTAAATATTAATTTCGATTACTGCCCACAAATGACTAAAAAAATTAATTTTTTGTTAGAAAATTTTATTAGATTAACATATCTCTATTGTAATCTAATATAAATAAAAAATATTTTAAGACTTAACATTAATTTCGGTTGCTGCCCAGCAAATGGCTAAAAAATTAATTTTTTTTATTAGAAAATTTTATTAGATTAAATTATCCCTATTGTAATCTAATATAAATAAAAAACATTTTAAGACTAAATATTAATTTCGATTGCTGTCCAATAAATAGCTGAAAAATTAATTTTTTTTGTTAGAAAATTTTATTAAATTAAACTATCCCTATTATAATCTAATATAAATAAAAACATTAACTATTAAAACTAAATATTAATTTCAGTGACTGCCCAACAAATGACTAAAATTTAATTTTTTTTTGTTAGAAAATTTTATTAGATTAAATTATCTCTATTGTAATGTAATGTAAATAAAAACATTTTAAGACTAAATATTAATTTCAGTTGCTGCCCAGCAAATAACTGAAAAATTAGTTTTTTTTTGTTAGAAAATTTTATTAAATTAAACTATCCCTATTATAATCTAATATAAATAAAAACATTAACTATTAAGACTAAATATTAATTTCAGTGACTGCCCAACAATCGACTAAAAAAAAATAATTTTTTGTTAGAAAATTTTATTAAATTAAACTATCCCTATTATAATCTAATATAAATAAAAACACTAACTATTAAAACTAAATATTAATTTCGGTTACTGCCCACAAATGACTAAAAAAAATTAATTTTTTTGTTAGAAAATTTTATTAGATTAAATTATCTCTATTATAATCGAATATAAATAAAAAACGTTTTAAGACTTAACATTAATTTCGATTGCTGCCCAGCAAATAGCTGAAAAATTAATTTTTTTTTTGTTAGAAAATTTTATTAAATTAAACTATCCCTATTATAATATAATATAAATAAAAACATTAACTATTAAGACTAAATATTAATTTCAGTTACTGCCCAGCAAATAACTAAAAAAATTAATTTTTTTATTAGAAAATTTTATTAGATTAAATTATCCCTATTGTAATCTAATATAAATAAAAAACATTTTAAGACTAAACATTAATTTCAGTTACTGCCCAACAAATGACTAAAAAATTAATTTTTTTTTTGTTAAAAAATTTTATTAGATTAAATTATCTCTATTGTAATCTAATATAAATAAAAACACTAACTATTAAAACTAAATATTAATTTCGATTACTGCCCACAAATGACTAAAAAAAATAATTTTTTGTTAGAAAATTTTATTAGATTAAGGTATCTCTATTGTAATCTAATATAAATAAAAAACATTTTAAGACTTAACATTAATTTCGATTGCTGCCCAACAAATAGCTGAAAAATTAATTTTTTTTTGTTAGAAAATTCTATTAAATTAAACTATCCCTATTATAATCTAATATAAATAAAAACATTAACTATTAAGACTAAATATTAATTTCGGTTGCTGCCCAACAAATTATTAAAAATTAATTTTTTTTGTTAGAAAATTTTATTTGATTAAATCATCCCTATTATAATCTAATATAAGTAAAAAACATTTTAAGGCTAAATATTAATTTCGGTTGCTGCCCAGCAAATGGCTAAAAAATTAATTTTTTTTATTAGAAAATTTTATTAGATTAAATTATCCCTATTGTAATCTAATATGAACAAAAAACACTAACTATTAAAACGAAATATTAATTTCGATTACTGCCCACAAATGACTAAAAAAATTAATTTTTTGTTAGAAAATTTTATTAGATTAAGGTATCTCTGATGTAATCTAATATAAATAAAAAATATTTTAAGACTTAACATTAATTTCGATTGCTGCCCAGCAAATAGCTGAAAAATTAATTTTTTTGTTAGAAAATTCTATTAAATTAAACTATCCCTATTATAATCTAATATAAATAAAAACATTAACTATTAAGACGAAATATTAATTTCGATTGCTGCCCAACAAATGATTAAAAATTAATTTTTTTTTTGTTAGAAAATTTTATTAGATTAAACTACCCCAATTATAATCTAATATAAGTAAAAAACATTTTAAGGCTAAACATTAATTTCGGTTGCTGCCCAGCAAATGGCTAAAAAATTAATTTTTTTTATTAGAAAATTTTATTAGATTAAATTATCCCTATTGTAATCTAATATAAATAAAAAACATTTTAAGACTAAATATTAATTTCGATTGCTGTCCAATAAATAGCTGAAAAATTATTTTTTTTTGTTAGAAAATTTTATTAAATTAAACTATCCCTATTATAATCTAATATAAATAAAAACATTAACTATTAAAACTAAATATTAATTTCAGTGACTGCCCAACAAATGACTAAAATTTAATTTTTTTTGTTAGAAAATTTTATTAGATTAAATTATCTCTATTGTAATCTAATGTAAATAAAAACATTTTAAGACTAAATATTAATTTCAGTTGCTGCCCAGCAAATAACTGAAAAATTAATTTTTTTTTTGTTAGAAAATTTTATTAATTTAAATAATCCCTATTGTAATCTAATATAAATAAAAAACATTAACTATCAAAACTAAATATTAATTTCGGTTGCTGCCCAACAAATGGCTAAAAAATTAATTTTTTTTTGTTAGAAAATTTTATTAGATTAAATTATCCCTATTGTAATCTAATATAAACAAAAAATATTTTAAGACTAAACATTAATTTCAGTTACTACCCAACAAATGGCTAAAAATTAATTTTTTGTTAGAAAATTTTATTGTATTAAACTATCCCAATTGTAATCTAATATAAATAAAAACATTAACTATTAAAACTAAATATTAATTTCGATTGCTACCCACAAATGACTAAGAATTAATTTTTTTGTTAGAAAATTTTATTAGATTAAATTATCTCTATTGTAATCTAATATAAATAAAAACATTAACTATTAAAACTAAATATTAATTTAGGTTACTACCCAACAAATGGCTAAAAAATTAATTTTTTTTTGTTAAAAAATTTTATTAGATTAAGTTATCTCTATTATAATCTAATATAGATAAAAAACATTTTAAGGCTAAATATTAATTTTGGTTGCTGCCCATCAAATGACTAAAAAATTAATTATTTTTTATTAGAAAATTTTATTAGATTAAATTATCCCTATTGTAATCTAATATAAATAAAAAACATTTTAAGACTAAACAATAATTTCAATTACTGCCCAGCAAATGACTAAAAATTAATTTTTTGTTAGAAAATTTTATTAGATTAAACTATCCCTATTGTAATCTAATATAAATAAAAAACATTAACCATTAAAACTAAATATTAATTTCGGTTACTGTCCAACAAATAGCTAAAAAATTAATTTCTTGTTAAAAAATTTTATTAGAGTAAATTATCTCTATTGTAACCTAATATAAATAAAAAACATTTTAAGACTAAACAGTAATTTCAATTGCTGCCCAGCAAATAGCTGAAAAATTAATTTTTTTTTATTAGAAAATTTTATTAAATTAAACTATCCCTATTATAATCTAATATAAATAAAAACATTAACTATTAAGACTAAATATTAATTTCAGTGACTGCCCAACAAATGACTAAAAATTAATTTTTTTGTTAGAAAATTTTATTAGATTAAATTATCTCTATTGTAATCTAATATAAATAAAAAACATTTTAAAACTAAATATTAATTTCGGTTGCTGCCCAGCAAATAGCTGAAAAATTAATTTTTTTTATTAGAAAATTTTATTAAATTAAATTATCCCTATTGTAATCTAATATAAATAAAAACATTAACTATTAAAACTAAATATTAATTTGGTGGCTGCCCAACAAATGGCTAAAAATTAATTTTTTTTTGTTAGAAAATTTTATTAGATTAAACTATCCCAATTATAATCTAATACAAATAAAAACATTAACTATTAAAACTAAATATTAATTTCAATTACTGCCCAGCAAATGACTAAAAAATTAATTTTGTTTATTAGAAAATTTTATTAGATTAAGTTATCTCTATTGTAATCTAATATAAATAAAAAACATTTTAAGACTTAACATTAATTTCGATTGCTGCCCAGCAAATAGCTGAAAAATTAATTTTTTTCGTTAGAAAATTTTATTAAATTAAACTATCCCTATTATGATCTAATATAAATAAAAACATTAACTATTAAGACTAAATATTAATTTCAGTGACTGCCCAACAAATGGCTAAAAATTAATTTTTTGTTAGAAAATTTTATTAGATTAAATTATCTCTATTATAATCTAATATAAATAAAAAACATTTTAAGACTTAACATTAATTTCGATTGCTGCCCAGCAAATAGCTGAAAAATTAATTTTTTTTCTGTTAGAAAATTTTATTAGATTAAATTATCCGTATTGTAATCTAATATAAATAAAAAACATTTTAAGACTAAACATTAATTTCAGTTACTGCCCACCAAATAGCTGAAAAATTAATTTTTTTTTTGTTAGAAAATTTTATTAAATTAAACTATCCCTATTATAATCTAATATAAATAAAAATATTAAGTATTAAGACTAAATATTAATTTTAGTGACTGCCCAACAAATGGCTAAAAATTAATTTTTTTGTTAGAAAATTTGATTAGATTAAATTATCTCTATTATAATCTAATATAAATAAAAAACATTTTAAGACTAAATATTAATTTCGGTTGCTGCCCAGTAAATAGCTGAAAAATTAATTTTTTTTTATTAGAAAATTTTATTAAATTAAATTATCCCTATTGTAATCTGATATAAATAAAAACATTAACTATTAAGACTAAATATTAATTTGGCGGCTGCCCAACAAATGGCTAAAAATTAATTTTTTTTTTGTTAGAAAATTTTGTTAGATTAAACTACCCCAATTATAATCTAATATAAATAAAAACATTAACTATCAAAACTAAATATTAATTTCGGTTACTGCCCAGCAAATGACTAACAAATTAATTTTTTTATTAGAAAATTTTATTAGATTACGTTATCTCTATTGTAATCTAATATAAATAAAAAACATTTTTAGACTTAACATTAATTTCGATTACTGCCCAACAAATAGCTGAAAAATTATTTTTTTTTGTTAGAAAATTTTATTAAATTAAACTATCCCTATTATAATCTAATACAAATAAAAACGTTAACTATTAAGACTAAATAATAATTTCAGTGACTGCCCAACAAATGACTAAAAAAAATTAATTTTTTGTTAGAAAATTTTATTAAATTAAACTATCCCTATTATAATCTAATATAAATAAAAACACTAACTATTAAAACTAAATATTAATTTCGGTTACTGCCCACAAATGACTAAAAAAAATTAATTTTTTTGTTAGAAAATTTTATTAGATTAAATTATCTCTATTATAATCTAATATAAATAAAAAACATTTTAAGACTTAACATTAATTTCGATTGCTGCCCAGCAAATAGCTGAAAAATTAATTTTTTTTTGTTAGAAAATTTTATCAAATTAAACTATCCCTATTATAATATAATATAAATAAAAACATTATTATTAAGACTAAATATTAATTTCAGTTACTGCCCAGCAAATAACTAAAAAAATTAATTTTTTTATTAGAAAATTTTATTAGATTAAATTATCCCTATTGTCATCTAATATAAATAAAAAACATTTTAAGACTAAACATGAATTTCAGTTACTGCCCAATAAATGACTAAAAATCTAATTTTTTTTGTTAAAAATTTTTATTAGATTAAATTATCTCTATTGTAATCTAATATAAATAAAAACACTAACTATTAAAACTAAATATTAATTTCGATTACTGCCCACAAATGACTAAAAAAATTAATTTTTTGTTAGAAAATTTTATTAGATTAAGGTATCTCTATTGTAATCTAATATAAATAAAAAACATTTTAAGACTTAACATTAATTTCGATTGCTGCCCAACAAATAGCTGAAAAATTAGTTTTTTTTTGTTAGAAAATTCTATTAAATTAAACTATCCCTATTATAATCTAATATAAATAAAAACATTAACTATCAAGACTAAATATTAATTTCGGTTGCTGCCCAACAAATGATTAAAAATTATTTTTTTTTGTTAGAAAATTTTATTAGATTAAATTATCCCTATTATAATCTAATATAAGTAAAAAACATTTTAAGGCTAAACATTAATTTCGGTTGCTGCCCAGCAAATGGCTAAAAAATTAATTTTTTTTATTAGAAAATTTTATTAAATTAAATTATCCCTATTGTAATCTAATATAAATAAAAAACACTAACTATTAAAACTAAATATTAATTTCGATTACTGCCCACAAATGACTAAAAAAATTAATTTTTTGTTAGAAATTTTATTAGATTAAGGTATCTCTATTGTAATCTAATATAAATAAAAAATATTTTAAGACTTAACATTAATTTCGATTGCTGCCCAGCAAATAGCTGAAAAATTAATTTTTTTGTTAGAAAATTCCATTAAATTAAACTATCCCTATTATAATCTAATATAAATAAAAACACTAACTATTAAGACTAAATATTAATTTCGATTGCTGCCCAACAAATGATTAAAAATTAATTTTTTTTTGTTAGAAAATTTTATTAGATTAAATTATCCCTATTATAATCTAATATAAGTAATAAACATTTTGAGGCTAAACATTAATTTCGGTTGCTGCCCAGCAAATGGCTAAAAAATTAATTTTTTTTTATTAGAAAATTTTATTAAATTGAATTATCCCTATTGTAATCTGATATAAATAAAAACATTAACTATTAAGACTAAATATTAATTTGGCGGCTTCCCAACAAATGGCTAAAAATGAATTTTTTTTTTGTTTGTAAATTTTATTAGATTAACCTACCCCAATTATAATCTAATATAAATAAAAACATTAACTATTAAAACTAAATATTAATTTTGGTTACTGCCCAGCAAATGACTAAAAAATTAATTTTTTTATTAGAAAATTTTATTAAATTAAGTTATCTCTATTGTAATCTAATATGAATAAAAAACATTTTTAGACTTAACATTAATTTCGGTTACTGCCCAACAAATAGCTGAAAAATTAATTTTTTTTTGTTAGATATTTTTATTAAATGAAACTATCCCTATTATAATCTAATATAAATAAAAACATTAACTATTAAGACTAAATATTAATTTCAGTGACTGCCCAACAAATGACTAAAAAAAATTAATTTTTTGTTAGAAAATTTTATTAAATTAAACTATCCCTATTATGATCTAATATAAATAAAAACACTAACTATTAAAACTAAATATTAATTTCGATTACTGCCCAACAAATGACTAAAAAAAATTAATTTTTTGTTAGAAAATTTTATTAGATTAAATTATCTCTAATATAATCTAATATAAATAAAAAACATTTTAAGACTTAACATTAATTTCGGTTGCTGCCCAGCAAATAGCTGAAAAATTAATTTTTTTGTTAGAAAATTTTATTAAATTAAACTATCCCTATTATAATCTAATATAAATAAAAACATTAACTATTAAGACTAAATATTAATTTCGGTTACTGCCCAGCAAATAGCTAAAAAATTAATTTTTTTATTAGAAAATTTTATTAGATTAAATTATCCCTATTGTAATCTAATATAAATAAAAAACATTTTAAGACTAAACATTAATTTCAGTTACTGCCCAAGAAATGACTAAAAAATTAATTTTTTTTTTGTTAGAAAATTTCATTAGATTAAATTATCTCTATTGTAATCTAATATAAATAAAAACACTAACTATTAAAACTAAACATTAATTTCGGTTGCTGCCCACAAATGACTAAAAAAATTAATTTTTTGTTAGAAAATTTTTTTAGATTAAGGTATCTCTATTGTAATCTAATATAGTTAAAAAATATTTTAAGACTTAACATTAATTTCGATTGCTGCCCAGCAAATAGCTGAAAAATTAATTTTTTTTTGTTAGAAAATTCTATTAAATTAAACTATCCCTATTATAATCTAATATAAATAAAAACATTAACTATTAAGACTAAATATTAATTTCGGTTGCTGCCCAACAAATGATTAAAAATTAATTTTTTTGTTAGAAAATTTTATTAGATTAAATTATCCCTATTATAATCTAATATAAGTAAAAAACATTTTAAGGCTAAACATTAATTTCGATTGCTGCCCAGCAAATAGCTAAAAAATTAATTTTTTTTATTAGAAAATTTTATTAGATTAAATTTCCCTATTGTAATCTAATATAAATAAAAAACACTAACTATTAAAACTAAATATTAATTTCGATTACTGCCCACAAATGACTAAAAAAATTAATTTTTTGTTAGAAAATTTTATTAGATTAAGATATCTCTATTGTACTCTAATATAAATAAAAAATATTTTAAGAAAACATTAATTTCGATTGCTGCCCAGCAAATAGCTGTAAAATTAATTTTTTTTTTGTTAGAAAATTCTATTAAATTAAATTATCCCTATTATAATCTAATATAAATAAAAACATTAACTATTAAGACTAAATATTAATTTCGGTTGCTGCCCAACAAATGATTAAAAATTAATTTTTTTGTTAGAAAATTTTATTAGATTAAATTATCCCTATTATAATCTAATATAAGTAAAAAACATTTTAAGGCTAAACATTAATTTTGGTTGCTGCCCAGCAAATGGCTGAAAAATTAATTTTTTTTATTAGACAATTTTATTAGATTAAATTATCCCTATTGTAATCTAATATAAATAAAAAACACTAACTATTAAAACTAAATATTAATTTCGATCACTGCCCACAAATGACTAAAAAAATTAATTTTTTGTTAGAAAATTTTATTAGATTAAGATATCTCTATTGTAATCTAATATAAATAAAAAATATTTTAAGACTTAACATTAATTTCGATTGCTGCCCAGCAAATAGCTGAAAAATTAATTTTTTTGTTAGAAAATTCTATTAAATTAAACTATCCCTATTATAATCTAATATAAATAAAAACATTAACTATTAAGACTAAATATTAATTTCGGTTGCTGCCCAACAAATGATTAAAAATTAATTTTTTTTGTTAGAAAATTTTATTAGATTAAATTATCCCTATTATAATCTAATATAAGTAAAAAACATTTTAAGGCTAAACATTAATTTCGGTTGCTGCCCAGCAAATGGCTAAAAAATTAATTTTTTTTATTAGAAAATTTTATTAGATTAATTTATCCCTATTGTAATCTAATATAAATAAAAAACATTTTAAGACTAAATATTAATTTCGATTGCTGTCCTTTAAATAGCTGAAAAATTAATTTTTTTTGTTAGAAAATTTTATTAAATTAAACTATCCCTATTATAATCTAATATAAAGAAAAACATTAACTATTAAAACTAAATATTAATTTCAGTGACTGCCCAACAAATGACTAAAATTTAATTTTTTTTTGTTAGAAAATTTTATTAGATTAAATTATCTCTATCGTAATCTAATGTAAATAAAAACATTTTAAGACCAACTATTAATTTCAGTTGCTGCCCAGCAAATAACTGAAAAATTAATTTTTTTTTGTTAGAAAATTTTATTAAATTAAATTATCCCTATTGTAATCTAATATAAATAAAAACATTAACTATTAAGACTAAATATTAATTTCGGTTACCGCCCAACAAATGACTAAAAAAATTAATTTTTGTTAGAAAATTTTATTAGATTAAACTATTCCTATTGTAATCTAATATAAATAAAAACATTAACTATTAAAACTAAATATTAATTTCGGTTACTGCCCAGGAAATGGCTAAAAAATTAATTTTTTTTGTTAGAAAATTTTATTAGATTAAATTATCCCTATTGTAATCTAATATAAATAAAAAACATTTTAAGACTAACCATTAATTTCCGTTACTGCCCAATAAATGACTAAAAAATTATTTTTTTGTTAGAAAATTTTATAAAAAAATGCCCCAATACAAATTATAAAAATATAAAATATAAATTTATCTTTTTTACTAACAATTATTATCTATTAAACTTTCCCAAACATATTTAACCGCTTAAATTTTTTTTAATTAACAAAATATAGGTTAAAAAAAATCACAATAAAATTAAATAAAATACCTAATTTATATTAATTTTTTATTAATAAACCTAATTTAATCAAATTTCTAACCTTAACACAAAAAAAACTTTAAATTCGAACTAATTCTAATCTATTTCTAAACAATTTTAAATTAACTTTCCCTTTAATTAAATTAAATTCTTAAATTTTAACCTAACAACCTAGTAATAAAATATTCATAATTTAAGCTTCTCTATCAATAATATTAAATTAATTTTTCATTAATAATTCAATTAAATTAAACCCCCCAAATTTAACTCTATACAAATTATAAAAAAAAATGTATAATTTAAATTTAAAATCAATTTCCCCATAAATCAATCTAATCTTTATATTTAAATTATGCAAATTAATAAAATACTCATAATTTAAAACTCTTTCAATAATTTTAAATGAATTTTTCATTAATAATTCAATTAAATTAAACCCCTAAATTCAACTCCATACAAATTATAAAAAAAAATACCGTAATTTAAATTTCTTTGCAAATAATTTTAAATTAATTTTTCATTAATAATTCAATTAAATTAAACCCCAAATTTAACTCTATACAAATTATAGAAAAATACTGTAATTTAAATTTATTTACAAATAATTTTAAATTAATTTTTTATTAATAATTCAATTAATTTAAATCCCCAAATTTAATTCTACACAAATTATAGAAAAAAATACCGTAATTTAAATTTCTTTACAAATAATTTTAAATTAATTTCTCATTAATAATTCAATTAAATTAAACCCCTAAATTTAACTCTATACAAATTATAAAAAAATACCGTAATTTAAATTTCTTTGCAAATAATTTTAAATTAATTTTTCATTAATAATTCAATTAAATTAAACCCCCAAATTTAACTCTATACAAATTATAAAAAAAATACCGTAATTGAAATTTCTATGCAAATAAAATTTAAATTAATTTTTTATTGATAATTCAATTAAATTAAACCCCTAAATTTAACTCTATACAAATTATAGGAAAAAATACCATAATTTAAATTTCTTTGCAAATAATTTTAAATTAATTTTTCATTAATAATTCAATTAAATTAAACCCCCAAATTTAACTCTATACAAATTATAAAAAAAAAAATACCGTAATTTAAATTTCTTTGCAAATAAATTTTAAATTAATTTTTTATTGATAATTCAATTAAATTAAACCCCTAAATTTAACTCTATACAAATTATAGGAAAAAAATACCATAATTTAAATTTCTTTGCAAATAATTTTAAATTAATTTTTCATTAATAATTCAATTAAATTAAACCCCCAAATTTAACTCTATACAAATTATAAAAAAAAAATACCGTTATTTAAATTTCTTTGCAAATAATTTTAAATCAATTTTTCATTAATAATTCAATTAAATTGAACCCCAAATTTCACTGTATACAAATTATAAAAAAATACCGTAATTTAAATTTCTTTACAAATAATTTTAAATTAATTTTTTATTGATAATTCAATTAAATTAAATCCCCAAATTATAAAAAAAATACCCCTTTAAATTAATTTTTTTTTGATTAAATAAACTCCAATTTAAATTCAAATTAACACACCAAAAATAACCAACTTAAAAATTCCATAAATTTTAAATCAAAATTATTTAATAAATTCAATCAAATTAAATGCCCAATTTAAATTTAATACAAATCACCCAAATGACTATAACCTAAAATTTTATTTAAAAAAAAATTTTTTTTTATTTTTTTTTCAAATTCAATTAAATTTTATATAAAAATTTAATTTCATAGAATAATTATTAAAAAAAATCAATTTTAAAAACTAATCTTATTCAAAAAATTTAAAAACAAATATTTTTCCCAAACTTTTAATTTATACTTTTTTATATTTATAATAAATATCTAATAAAAATATTTTTGCTACTTCAATTTATAAAATTTAGTAACTATTATATTATTTTAATTTACTTTATTAATTAATATTTCAATTATAATTTAAATTTATTTTTAAATTTTATTTAAAATCTATTATTGCCAAATTAATTATTTAAAATTATTATTAAATAAAATATTTTAAATTTTCTCTTAAAAATTCAATAATTAATAAAAATTAAAAATTTTAAATTAAATTAAAAAATTCTATCAACTCTAAAAAATTCTTAAATTTTTAAATAATAAAAAAAATTAAAATCATAAAAAAATTCACCAACCCTAATAATTTTAAAATTCACAAAAATTAAAATCAAAAAAAAAATTCGCCGACCCCCAAAATTTTTAAATTCTCAAAAATTAAAAAAAAATTTCGCCGATCCCCAAAATTTTTAAATTCTCAAAAATTAAAAAAATTTCGCCGACCCCCAAAATTTTTAAATTCTCAAAAATTAAAAAATATTTTCGCCGACCCCCAAAATTTTTAAATTCTCAAAAGTTAAAAAAAATTTTCGCCGATCCCCAAAATTTTTAAATTCGCAAAAATTAAAAAAAAATTTTGCCGACCCCCAAAATTTTTAAATTCTCAAAAATTAAAAAAATTTTCGCCGACCCCCTAAAATTTTTAAATTCTCATAAATTAAAAAAAATTTTCGCCGATCCCCAAATCTTTTAAATTCTCAAAAATTAAAAAAATTTTTGCCGACCCCCAAAATTTTCAAATTCTCAAAAATTAAAAAAATTTCGCCGACCCCCAAAATTTTTAAATTCTCAAAAATTAAAAATCATTTTCGCCGACCCCCAAAATTTTTAAATTCTCAAAAGTTAAAAAAAATTTTCGCCGATCCCCAAAATTTTTAAATTCTCAAAAATTAAAAAAAAATTTCGCCGACCCCCAAAATTTTTTAATTCTCAAAAATTAAAAAAATTTTCGCCGACCCCCTAAAATTTTTAAATTCTCAAAAATTAAAAAAAAATTTCGCCGATCCCCAAATCTTTTAAATTCTCAAAAATTAAAAAAATTTTCGCCGCCCCCCAAAATTTTCAAATTCTCAAAAATTAAAAAAATTTTCGCCGACCCCCAAAATTTTTAAACTCTCAAAAATTAAAAAATATTTTCGCCGACCCCCAAAATTTATCCTCTCAATTAAATTTCTTTTTAAAAATCTTAAAAAATTAAAAATTCTATATAAAAAATATTTTCACCGACCCCCCAAATTTATTCTCCCAATTAAATTGCTTTTTAAAAATCTTAAAAATTAAAAAATTCTATATAAAAATATTTTCGCTGACCCCCAAAATTTATCCTCTCAATTAAATTTCTTTTTAAAAATCTTAAAAATTAAAAAATTCGATATAAAAAATATTTTCGCTGACCCCCCAAAATTTATCCTCTCAATTAAATTTCTTTTTAAAAATCTTAAAAATTAAAAAATTCTATATAAAAATATTTTCGCCGACCCCCAAAATTTATCCTCTCAATTAAATTTCTTTTTAAAAATCTTAAAAATTAAAAAATTCTATATAAAAAATTTTTATATTATTAAAATTTTTTTAATAAAATTATTATTTATATTAAATAATTTTTTAATATTAATTAAATTTTTTTTTTTTTTTTTACATTAAATTAAAATTTAATATAAATATTTAAAGTAATAAAATTTTTATAAATTAATAAGCTTATATTAATATTAATAATAATTTTCATTAAAAATATTTCGCTATATTAGTTAGTGAAAATAAATCAACCAAACTGACATTTAATTATCTGTATAATAACTTATAATAGATAATAATAAATGTATTAATATTTGTAATCATTAATTAAAGCCCTAAAATATTTTATGGATTAAAATGTTAATATATTTATTTGCAATAATTTTAACTTCAATGATTATATATAATCAATGATTCTCTTTTTTTTCTGCATCTGTATAGAATGCTTCACATATATACAATGTCTCTACCTTGAATAAGAAGTCACAAGAAGTCCAAATCTAAAGTTCAAGGACGCATTAGAATCAGTCCCCACTTTCAACGGGTATAACATTCCCGTTCTACGTTTCATTCGCTCATGCAAAAAAGCTAGGGATATGTTTTCCCCTCACCTTGAACCAAGTCTCACGTAATTACTGCGAAATAAATTAAAAGGTCATGCCACAACGGCTTTGGAAGATTATAATTTCGATAATGTAACCGATTTCGCGGACCGTCTCAAAATTCTCTTTGGAGCCGCGAAAACCCTCAACGAATTCCGGGGAGAACTCGGAAATATTTCAAAAGGTAAAACAGAGCACATCATCGATTATGTTAGCCGCGTAAAAGATCTTCACACGGCAATCTACGAAGCCGAGGTAGACAACCACGGCCTCGTTCACTCGAATTATCGTAACACACTAAACAGCGACACACTCGACTGTTTTATTAAGGGTCTTCCACCCGATTTTCGTATGCGATTGAAATTAGAAAACGTCCTCGACTTGGAAGACGCATTTATAAAAGCGGTAAACGTCGAAAAAGACAGAGCGCGACCGCGCTCATTTTAGAGATAACCGCGCGGAAAACAAACCCGGCGCGATCCCAGTTAAAACATTTTCCCATACCGGAAAAATAACGTGCTCTCATTGCAACCGACCTCACCCCTCGGAAAACTGTTGGCAAAACTTTCCCGAAAAAAGGGCCGCGCATATAGTCGCGCATAATAATAATCAAAACACAAATAATAATAAAGATATGAATAATGGACAGCGAGCCAATAACAATCGCAATAACGATAGGCCGCGTCCTCCCTGCAATTATTGCCAAAAACCTGGCCATTCCGAGGCTATGTGTTAACGGAAACAAAACGACGATCGGAATAAGCAAAATCCCGATCCAAAAAACTCGAACGACCGTCCCATGGACAGGGCCTCCCCGCGGGACGATTATCGCCAGGAGCGCCCGATAAGGATAATAGACGCCGAACTGTGCGAACCTTCCGGGTCCTCCTAGGCAACTCGGAAACTACCCCCTCGGTATTTATGGATTGCCCACAATTAGCCGGTTTAACCGAAATTCTGATTGACTCGGGCGCCGAGGTAAATTTAGTTAAAAATCAGGTCGTGAACACCTTTATCGACAATTATGAAATTGCAAAATTGGTCGGAATTTCGCCGACACCCGTGAAAACTTTGGGATCTGTTGTACTCATGGTGAATAATACTGCCGTCAAATTTCATGTTGTAGATGACTGGTTCCCTATGGCGCAAAATGCTCTCTTAGGAACCGAATTTTTGGCCGGAAACAAGGCCCTTGTTGATTGGAAACACGAACAACTGAGTTATGGTGATCAAGTAATGCCTTTCGTTATAAAGAAAGCTATATCTATTCCCAAACGTTTAAAGTTTGTATGCTACGTCAAAATCAATAATCCCGACATAAAAGAAGGGTATATCCCGAGGCTCCATTTTGGAGAAGGGTTTCTTATTGGCGAGGCACTCGTGACGTTTAAGAATGGTATTGCACGATTGATGGCTCATAATGCCACTGAAGATCTTTCTATGGAAATTCCGTATGTAACTGCTCAAGAGTTTAGTTACAAGGTTTCTACGGATATTGAATTGACCACTTCGGCCCCGATAGCTAAAGAAAAGCCGGAGGTAAACAGGTAGGTCCTTCGATTTCTCTCCCCTTTCCGGAAAAAATTATGTCGGAAGAGGAGACTTTTGATTTTATTGCCGCAAGAAAGAGGGTATTGATTGTCGAAAAGGAAAATAAAGTAAAAGAAGTTTTGTCTCTATTGCGCTTTGATCACCTTAACGAAGAAGAACGTGAAAATGTAAATTCCATCATTAACGAAAATTTGGATTTATTCCACATTCCGGGTTCCATCGAATAATTACAACGGACGACCAACCCGTTTTTACACGACAATATCGCTTTCCTCCTGTTCATAAAGAGGAAATTACCATACAAGTTCACGATTTGATATCAGGGGATATTATCCAACCGTCAACTTCCCCTTATAGTTCACCCCTTTGGATAGTGCCAAAGAAAGCCAATTCCGAAGGAAACAAACGGTGGCGGATGGTGATCGACGACCGCAACCTCAACGAGAAAACAATCGGGGATGCTCCCCCTCCCACAAATTTCGGAAATACTAGATCAACTAGGAAACGCGAAATATTTTTCGGTATTTGATTTAGCTAGCGGGTTCCGCCAAATTAAGGTGCACCCCGGCGATGCACATAAGACCGCTTTTACAACCCCTTTCGGTCATTATATTGATAATGACCGAAAGGGTTTGTTACGAGTAAATTGTTACTCGTATGCCATTCGGGCTAAAAAACGCGCCCGCCACATTTCAGCGCTTAATGGACCAAGTCCTCACCGGTCTACAAGGCAACGAACTATTCGTGTACCTTGACGACATCGTCATTTATGCACGAACCGTAGACGAACACGCTAAAAAATTTCATAAACTCGCGAAAAGATTGGGGCAAGCTAACCTCAAATTACAACCCGACAAGTGCGAATTTTTAAGACGCGAAGTGGCCTACCTGGGTCACATTATCAGCGAAAATGGGGTAAAACCTGACCCTAAAAAATTAGAAGCACTAAAAGATTATCCCAGATCTACAACACCAAGGAAAATTAAGCAATTCCTAGGTCTCGCGGGATATTACCGTCGTTTCATCGAAAATTTTTCTGGCATCGCAAAACCACTTACTTTACTATTAAAAAAGGAATCTCGCTTTAAATGGACAGACGCCCAAGAAAAGGCATTTACAACTCCTCGCGATGCCCTTTGCAAAGAACCGGTACTCCAGTACCCAGATTTTACGAAACCCTTCATCATAACGACCGACGCATCAGACATCGCGGTCGGGGGCGTCCTTAGCCAAGGGGAAATCCGCAAGGATCGACCCATTAGTTACGCTTCACGTACACTAAACAAACACGAACTCAACTACTCAACAATTGAAAAAGAACTTCTTGCCATTTTGTACAGTGTAAACCATTTCAGACCTTATGTATATGGGCAACAGTTCGTCTTGGTCACCGACCACAAGCCCCTCGTGTGGCTTCACTCGGTAAAGGACCCGGCCAACCGGCTGGTCCATTGGCGACTTAGTCTCGCAAATTACACGTACAAAATAATTTATAAACCAGGAAGAAGCAAACAGCAATGCTGACGCTCTTTCCCGAAATCCTCCCAACCAAAAAACGGTTTTTATGACGAAACATACGCCAAATAAAAACGTCTCCTCAGACGACAAGAGAATTTTCTCTCCCGTCAAAAAGAAAAGGAAAAAATCAAAAGATATAGAAGCCCATACGAGCACTGCTCCAAGAAGGCTATCACTAGAGTCAGTAGGAAGCGATCCCTTCCTTGGCTTCAATTTTAACGAAAAAATACAGTCAAATAAAAATGCAAAACGAAACTTACCTTTTGAACAAATGGATGTGGAGGAACCCGTCTGTGTACCCCCTCCTTTCCTTTCACCAGGAACCCTTCCGATGTCACCTTTGATTTCCCTCCGGAACTCACCCTGGCTGTTCCACCCGATCTTCCCTCGGAACCATTTTTGGAACGTTTTTCGGTCTCCCCCTTCAGGGAAGACCAACCTGAAAATGAAAACGAAAAAGAAATTTCAAACAATAATGAAGGTATACCCGAAAGTGATGACGATTCAGACGACAAATCTGAACAAAGTAATTTAATTGATAATGAGAATCCTCAATTCGAGATAAGCGAAGAAAATCGCCATTTGTCAAATTCTTTGAAAATTATTGAAACTCGCGATCGACTACATATGCAAAGGGATAATTACGTCGTCTTCGTTACCATGACCGGGCAACCACTTGATGAAGGCGCTAAAGATCTCCAGGTGCAAGGGGTATTCCCCAAACTGGAGGAGTTAGCGTACCTGCGGGTAACATTAAAAATTGTAAAGTCAAAACAAATAATCGCGCTGCCCATTCTAGGCAGTACCCACGATAACCTCGAGATCTTAGACCTCCAGGAAATTTGCGACTCCCTAAGGGACGCGATTCGCGAGCTGTGCCTTAAAGAAGTCTGTATTGCTAAAACGCCCTTTATCGGCAACGTGCCATGGGCTGAAGTCAAAAACATTTTGTACGAAACACTCCGCGAACAAAACATCTCGCTCATAATCTGTAGCCAGTTGATCCAAATTCCTCCCGAGGAAAACCGATTGGAAATTATTA